>CAWUFW010004621.1:0-600000 GCA_963921515.1 Calotriton arnoldi
TATACAACTGCTGGTTTTCTCTTAAGATTGTGAGTTAATTGGTTCAGGTTTTTGTCACACTGTCACTGACAACTAATTCTGTCAACAATGCAGGATCGAAAGATGCCATGTCATTGGCATCTGAAATGTATACTTGGATCTCATACCATGGATTTTGTTTTGTTTCTTCGTGAGGTCTCTCATTGGGGGTACAGATGAACACAGAATTCCAAATTTACTTGGGCTTACTAAAATGTCATGCCCAACAATAACTGTAGTGATGAAATGTCCATTAGTGCAAGTGAAAAAGTGCCAGCCTGTAGTCTTCCAGATTGGGCACATGCGCTCTCATGAGGCAGTGCAGCTGTAGATATCGGAGCTGGTCTTGAAAATATGCATTTGGCCTAACTGAGCATGACACCAAACTCCACTATCAATGTCTCCTTGAGTATCTCCTGGGTTTTCCCAAATGTGAGAATGTCATAGCTGAAATTCATGCACTTGGGAATGCCCTGTAGTACTGTCCTCATTTCCTCTAGAAAGTTCTCACCTGCTACCAAATCATCAAAATTGAGAGGTTTTATCCATGCAAAGGCCCTTGCAAGAAGCATAGACCATGTGGTATTGTGATAACTTCTCCTGATCCAATTGATGATAGCCCACTTTAAGGTCACTTTTTGAGAAGAATACTTCATTATGTTGGTAACTCATGTCTTGAAATATGAGGTGCCAAATGTGGCAGTCTTTGAATGGCCATGACCGGTTGGTTGTCTCCCATCCATACAGCTTCGCATTGGCCACCTGACTGACACATGAAGAGGACAGGACAAATTGGTGAACCCCAATGGGGGGGGGGAGACGAGGCGGCAGGCTCAATGATGACTTGTCACAATACACTCTCAATCTCTGACTCAAAAAGGGAATTTCCTAAAAGTGTTGAGCCGCCAGTAGAATGGTTTCATCGATGTAAATCTTAATCTGTGTGTTTTTTTTAACTTGCAGGTGCCTTCAGTTTAGGAAACCATTTCTCAATATAATGTTCAGCAGATGCTGTCGCTCTTGCAATGAGGCTACAAAGTACTTGGAGCAGGTCCATTTTTATAGCAGAGCTTTATTGATTAAAGAGACACAAACATATTCTTTGAAAGGGAGTAGTGTTTGAGATCTAGGCATAGATGTACACATTAGAGGGCAGAAGTTACTAGTGTTGAGTTAACTTTTCAAACTTGATAGTCATGTTAAAGGTAACCCCAGTTTCTATCTATGTAAGTTGAATTTGTAGAGCGCAAACAGTCGAAAAGAAATGGAGCACCATAGAGCATTGGCGAAGTTACAGTTAGAGTGATTGGAGTGGTAACTGGGTTCTCAGAGTTTCATCTAAATATCAACTTGAAAAATGTCATGCAACCATAATATTGAGGTCAAAATATCATGACTACAAAAATATTCTGGAAAAAAACATAGAAGATAAGTATATCAAGTTTATTGTTTTACAATAATAGCAACGTTTAAAATATTTTTTACTGCATCATTTTTACTATGTTTTATTGAATTATGTTTTCATTTCATTATATTATTGCGAAACCAATTTGTAATTTTTTTTTAAATATATTATACTAAAGTATAGTTTAATGAGTTGTGTTATTGGGGCTCTGGGTAGGTAGTTTTCCTAATGATATATTCATGAGTTTTAATTGATTAATATGTTGATTCTTTTTGTTATGTATATGTTTACATTTTTTCAATATGTTTTTTATTGCATAATAAACTTAGATTTGGGGCTATGGGGTTTATTAGAAGATCAGAAAGATAGTGTTATTTTTAAAGTGTATATCAATTATTGTTAATTGTTTACTATGTTATATTTGCTTTCTTTGTTATTATTGTTTTTTTAAATGTATAAATATTTATTTTTGGGGTTTATTGGGTGGGTAGTCTTCAAATTAATATTACAAACAATTCTACTAATTATATTAATCAATTATTTTGCATTTTTTGATACATTAAATTCAAATTAATTGAAGCGTTAAATATGTAACATTTTCAAATTGTACACACTGGGCCCGATTCACAAAAGTAATCTGAGACAAAATCCTAACTTTATGACTTTCGGTATTCACAAAAGGCATTTAGGAGTAGTAAAGTTAGGATTTTGCCTTACGTTTAACTTACGTTTAACTTACGTTTAACTTACGTTAGGATTTTGTCTTAAGACCAAAACTTAAGACAAAATCCTAACTTTACTACTCCTAAATGCCTTTTGTGAATACCGAAAGTCGTAAAGTTAGGATTTTGTCTCAGATTACTTTTGTGAATCGGGCCCCAAGTTTTTGGTTCTTTATTATCGTGACACATATTTTAGGTGCCTGCGCTTTATGTGGCAGTGTTCATGAAAAAATGCAGTGGTTTTTAATTGAAAAGAAGGTCTTTTAGACAATTTTAAATAGCTACTTAACTGTTTTGATGAAGTGATCTAAACCTCTTCAGTTTATGCTGTTTCTCCAATGTCAGTTGGACTAGAATTAAAAAGTCAATGTGAGCCCTCACCACAAACACATGTATGCACTTTCCCCAATGTTTGTTAGACTGGAGTTAGATTGGTAAATCTAACCCTTGCCCCTACAATGTATGTAGTTTCCCTAATTGTTTTTAGACTATTGTTAGAATTGTAAATCTGAAATCTGTGCACTTTCCCTAAAAGATTATGATAGACTGGAGTTCCTGCCTTTGTATGTACTTTCCCCAGTGTTTGTTAGACTATATTTATAATAGTAAATCTGACCCCATAACCAATGTATGTTCTTTGTCCAATGTTTTTTAGAAGACTAAGGGTTCGATTTAGAGTTCAATGGACAGGTTACCCCATTCTAAGCATGACGAATATCCCACCTGTAGTATTAAAAGTGCATTATATTCAATGGCACTTGTAATACAGCAGATGGGATATCAGTCACGTTTGTGACAGAGTAACCTAGCTTCCAAACTCTAAAGCAGGCCCCAAATCTGCCCCCGAAATGTAAGACCTGTTACTAATATTTGTTAGATTAGAGAAAGTATGGTAAATTTACCTCCCCTCCTTCCCCCACCCCCTCAATGTATGCATGTTCCCCAATATTTGTTAGACTGGTAGACTGGAGTCACAAAAATAAATCTGACCTCTCTGGCACATAATGCATGCATTCTCCCTACTGATTGCAGGTTTGTAGTTTGTGTATTTGAATTGTTGTTTTATAAGTTCATGTTTTGTAAGGTTTGGATTGGAGTTAGTTTACTACATGTTATTTCAGCCTGAATTATAGAATTTATGAGTTTTATTTGGAATGCTACGATATTTAGAATATATTTAATTTAAAAGTATATATTTTGACATTTATTTTACTATTTCTATTTAACTATGTTGTTGCATTTTAATTACTTTATTTTTTTATGTTTTACTAGCTCTAAAATATCTTACATTTTCTTACTTATTTTCAAAAGCAGTGAACCCTTCCAAATGTTGGTCCAGTTCTGGACCGTTCCACAGCATATGGGGGAGGTCAGGATCCAGCCATTACGACGTGGCTGGTGGAGGCAGCTCACAATAAATTTACTATGCATACATGGTGTTAGATAGGCTCTATTTAGCATATAAAATTGTACTCTTTTGAATCTCGCATTACGCAAAATTGTATACGAATATGTCTGTATCCGAGTCCACTCTGAGTGGTGAAGGGGTCTTTGAATGTCCAATTCCCATTTTGTGTAAGGATCTCGCTGTCTTTATATGCCAATATTCATACAGCACACTTTTGCCAAAATGTAAGAAAATGTCCTTTAGGGATATCATATTCTAGTATGAGTGACTTGAAGTCAAGCATGTGTATATATATATATATATATATATATTCATTCACTGAAAAAACCATAGGTTTTAGGGACGTTATAGTTAGAAATTAGCATTTAAAACACCTTAGAAATTCACTGAAAAAACCACAGGTTTCAGGGACTTTATAGTTAGTTGGACATTTCACTCGTACAAAACCAGAGAAATTCAGCCGTTATAGTTAGTTAAGCTAACTATAACTCACGCCCGCAATGCACTGATGATGACGTCACATATTACATCATTCATGACATGGTCAGTGACATCACTGATGACATCTCAAATGACATCATCCACATGATAATCTGATGCACCTCCTCATACCCTAATATAACCTTTGATACACCCACTCAAAAGTACAGACTACCATTTTCGAAACCATAGACACACCAATACCAGTTAGTACATACCCACTCACTAATTCCTAGGTCTACACACAGATCCATTCATTCACCCATACAGTCACTCATACATGCAGTCAACCATCAATACGGCACTATCATATGCACTCACATATCTATACAGACACTCACACACAGCCACTCATCCATAGAGTTACTCACACACCTAGTCAGTCATGCAAAGAATCAATCACACTCCCATTTACTCACCTATACAGTTATACACACCACCTCACTTATTCAAACATATACTAACACATACTTACACTCTTATACAATAACTAATACAAGCACACACTCATCCATACAGCCACTCTCACACTCACTCTCACATATAGTCATTTATATACTCCAACACTCACATATACTGCCTTTCACATATGCTGTTACTCACACATGTACCACTGAGACATCCATTCACCAGGTACCACCAGGTCCGAGGCCACGCCCCTTTGTACACCACTCTGCAAATGTGGCTTCTGGCGCTTACTGGAGGTACCTGGTGGGCTAGTTGGCCCCCAGGGACCCTCTGTATTCAAGGGGACTTAATCCCCCAACTTACAACGCGCCAGGGGGCGCGTTTGCAGAGTGGTGCAGGGAGGGGGCGGGGCCTCCAGCGAGATGCCGGCTTTTTTTTTTTTGTTAGAAGGGGGGCTGTGTGGCCCCCCTTCTTTTAATCTATTTTTGGGCCCTGGGGATCCCATCCCCCAGGGCCTGCCACATTTATTTATTTTTTAAAACATGAAGGGGGCCGTGCGGCCCCCCCTCCTGAGGCAGATTTTGGCCCCGGGGACCCCATCCCCCGGGGCCTGGCCACCCTTTATTCTTAATTTTAGAGGGGGGCCGCGTGGCCCCCCTCCTCAGGCCACTATTGGCCCCGGGGACCGGCCATTTAAAAAAAAAAAAATAAAGGGCCTAGGGGGGTCAGGGTGTTTCTACCCTGCCCCCTTTTCATTTTTAACCTTTTTTACCCCTTTTTCTTGTGATGGCTGCCAACACATTCTGGTTTAGAGTGTTGGCAGCCAGAGTGAAGCTCGTGCCCGGGAGGGTTCGCGAACCCTCCTCGGTGCTCAGATATCGATATTTTTTCTTTTTCTAATTTCTCAGGAACTACTGAACGGATTTACACCATTTAAAAAAAAAAGTCTCTTTCTGAACCAAGGGCTACCTTTTTGCCAAATTTGGTGTAATTCCGTTCAGCAGTTTGGGCTGTTTCAATTTTTCCTATGGAAATTAACATGGGGAAAACGCGTTTTGGGACCCCCCTTTTTTCTCGGCCCCCGCTTGACGAATCACCCCGAAACTTTCAAGACAGGACCGGAGCGGGCCAAATGTTTTGAAAATTTCACGAAGATTCGTCAAACGGCGCCAAAGATATTGGCAAAAGAAAAAACGCTATTTTAATAGAAACTAGGTCCTAACTATAACTCCCTACTGATGACTGCCAGTAGGTAATATAAATAAATAAATATATATATATATATATATATACATATATATATATATATATATATACATACATACAAAAAGAGTTGCCTCTAGGTGGGATGCACTCCCAGGTGGAAATTACGCCAAAGCAAGGGCACACGCCATGAACAAAGTCCTTTTCTGGTTTGCTGCCAGACGCGTTTCGGGCCAACGCCCTCTTCAGTGGCAGACCATGTGACGTGCAGTAACCACCAGTAAATCCCTGTAATAATTATGCTCAGGTGAACCACCTGAAGCAATGCTTCCTGGGACTGGTGGTTCAGTAAAACCCAAGTGGGTCGCCGCCGGCACTCACATTAAAAAATTTCTTTAAAAGGATTGCCGATGTTCGCGCCGGCACCCCTGCATATAACAGGCACTTCCTGTTCCACAGTTAGCTGCCCCAATAAAGCAGCCACGGACCCGCAAGTGTTTCGCGGTGGTGCAATCCCGCGACCAGGCAGGCCGCTGTACAAAATACAAAAAGAGTTGCCTCTAGGTGGGATGCACTCCCAGGTGGAAATTACGCCAAAGCAAGGGCACACGCCATGAACAAAGTCCTTTTCTGGTTTGCTGCCAGACGCGTTTCGGGCCAGGGTGCGCGAATCCTGCCGAAAAAAAAAAAATCGAAGCGCGGTCTCCCGCACTTCGATTGCATTTTGCCCCCGGGTGGCCCAAGTCCCGGGGGCATGGTGAGGGGGGTTAAATTTATGTATGGGGGCCTCAAAGGGCCCCCAAGCCCCGGGGACCGCCACCCCCCGGGGCTTTCTTTTGAAAATGGTGCGGGAGGGCTCTGAGCCACCACCTCCCCGGGCCTTCTTTTTTTGCCATTTAAAAACCTGCTCTCTCTTCCAATATCCAAAGCACATTGCTTTTCCACATGGGGAGCTGCATCTTAGCAGCTCCCCATGTGGAAAAGCAATGCCGGCTCCCAAGGGACGCGGGGAGCCGGCGGGACTGTGGGGGATTGGGGACCCCCACAGTCCCCAACGGAGAGGGCCAGCCCCGGGGGATGGGGTCCCCGGGGCAAGTAGTGGCCCGGGAGGGGGCCACGCGGCCCCCTCCCCCAAAAAAACGGAAAGGCCGGCCCCGGGGGATGGGGTCCCCGGGGCCATAAATGGCCTGAGGAGGGGGCCACGCAGCCCCCTCCAAAGAAAAAAAAAAACGAGGCCATGCCCCGGGGATGGGGTCCCGGGGCCAATACAGGCCCAGGGAAGGGGGGCCACGCGGCCCCCTTCCCGTTTTTTTTTTATATTTAATTTAAAAAAAGGGGTAAGGCCCTGGGGGATGGGGTCCCCAGGGCATAAAAACTGGAAAAAGGAAGGGGGCCACAGAGCCCCCCTTCAGGGGACAAAAAAATAAAAAAAAATTAAAAACGATCGGGCCCGCAGGCCCCGCCCCTTCCTTCACCACTCTGCAAACGCGCCCCTGGCGCGTTTGCAGATGGGAAGTAATTCCCGTTCAATACTAGGGGTCCCTGGGGGCCAACTAGCCCACCAGGAACCTCCAGTATCCGCCAGGGGCTGCCTTGCATAGAGGTGTACAGAGGCCACGCCCCTTTTACACCTCTCTGCAACGCAGCTCTGTGGCGCTTAATGGAGGTAGCTGGTGGGCTAGTTGCACCCCAGGGACCCTCAGGATTTAAGGGGACTTAATCCCCCGACTTAAAACGCGCCACGGGGCGAGTTTGCACAGTGGTGAAGGGAGGGGCGGGGCTTCAGGTGACATGTGTGCAAACAGGCCCCGTGGCGCGTTTTAAGATGGGGAATTAAATCCCCTTCAATCCTGAGGGTCTCTGGGGCCAACTAGCCCAACAGGTACATCCAGAAAGCGCCACAGAGCTGCGTTGCAGAGAGGTGTAAAAGGGGTGTGGCCTCTCTACACGTCTCTGCAACGCAGCCCCTGGCGCATACTGGAGGTTCCTGGTGGGCTAGTTGGCCCGTAGGGACCCACATGATTCAAGGGGACTTAATCCCCCAACTCAAAATGCGCCACGGGGCGCGTTTGCACAGATGTCACCTCAGGCCCCGCCCCTCCCTTCACCATTGTGCAAATATTCTTCTAAAATCATCCGAAATACGAATTCCGATTTACTCACCTGTTATAAGGAGAGACCTCAGTGCTGTATCTTTCAGCCCAGTACTAATCCTGAAAAGTAATTTTAACCGTACTTACCAGTAACTTGAATTTCCTTCCATAGGATATCATTGACTGGTTTCACTTGGAAATTCTTCTAAGTGTGGAGTTTTGGAACTTTAAAATATTCCTCTAAAATCAGCCGAAATACGAATTCCGATTTACTCACCTGTTATCAGGAGAGACCTCAGTGCTGCATCTTTCAGCCCAGTACTAATCCTGAAAAGTAATTTTAACCGTACTTACCAGTAACTTGAATTTCCTTCCATAGGATATCATTGCCTGCTTTTTGCTGAAAAAGTTTCTAAGTCTTGATTTTTGAAACATACAAATATTCCTCTAAAATCAGCCGTAATCCGAACTCCGATTTACTCACCTGTTATAAGGAGAGACCTCAGTGCTGCATCTTTTAGCCCAGTACTGGTCCTGAAAAGTAATTTTAACCGTACTTACCAGTAACTTGAATTTCCTTCCATAGGCTAACATTGACTGGTTTCACTTGGAAATTCTTCTAAGTGTGGAGTTTTGGAACTTTAAAATATTCATCTAAAATCAGCCAAAATACGAATTCCGATTTACTCACCTGTTATCAGGAGAGACCTCAGTGCTGCATCTTTCAGCCCAGTACTAATCCTGAAAAGTAATTTTAACCGTACTTACCAGGGATTTTTTTTTTTTTTTTGCCCAGGGGGTCCTTGTGGGACCCCCTGAGCAAACCTAGGGGTCAGGGTGTTTCTACCCTGCCCCTTTGTGCGCTTTGCGCACTTGTTTCTGTCCCTCGGTTCTACCGAGGGATAAAATGGCTGCCAACATTTCCTGAATCGGAATGTTGACAGCCAGCTGACAGCCAATTAACATGCAGCTCGTGATCGGGACGGTGCGCGCAGGGTGCGCTGAGGGTACGCGGACCCTACTCGGCCATAGATATCACTATCTTTTTACTTTTGATTTTCTCAGCAACTACTGAACGGATTTACACCATTTAACAAAAGGGTTCTTTCTTAACCAAGAACTACCTCTTTGCCAAATTTGGTGTAATTCCGTTCAGCAGTTCAGGCTGTAGCCGTGTCTAAAGTTTCCTATGGAAAATTGCATGGGGAAAACGCGTTTTGTGACCCCCTTTTTCTCGGCCCCCGCTTGACGAATCCCTCGAGACTTTCAGGGTAGGAGCGGACCGGAGCGGGCCATAAAGTTTGAAAATTTTGCGAAGATACGTCAACCGGCAAGAGAGTTATTTCAAATAGAATGTCGCGGATTTCCTATGGATAATAGGTTGTAACTATAACTATCTACTGGCGACCGCCAGTAGATTATATATATATATATATATATATATATATATATATATATATACATATATATATATATATATATAAACTCCAACTCCAGTTTCCTTGATCAGAAACGGACACCGACACAGGGGCAAGATTAAAAATCTGTTCCTCGTTTATTAATTACGCTGTAACGCGTTTCGGCACTTCCTGCCTTGATCACACAACAAACGTCATTGTCAGTCCACCATTAAAAATACAGGACTCACGGTCACATGTTGCTCACTTCACATCGACATAGAAAACAGACACAACATTGGAATCCCATTACTGATGTTTTGTAGTTTTACAGATTTTTGCAATTGGGAATGATATTAAAACATAACTTAAAACCTTTGAGGGCTTGTTTTCGATTTCTGACACACATGATAATAATTACAATTCATTATCAATCACCTAATGCAAGTGCAATTTTTTCAGTTTTTTTGGATTGTTTAGTTTTTTTCTTTCGTTTTTTTAGGGAATCACACTAACGCAAAATACATCTCATATTGCCTCCCTTGATCTCAAGAAAGTGTGGGTGCTTACTATTCTGTTGGCAGCATTCTTAATAAAAATCGAAGGGAAATTAAAATAAACTAAAATTAAAGTTAGAATTAATACAGGGTATGGATACACCTTAATCTATGAGGGTTTATCTTTCCTCTCACTAAATATGTCTTTACCTCATTGAGTTTGTACATGAAAATGTGTGCAAATTATAGAGTTCCACAGTGCGTTATGCGTTTTAAACAAATACAATTAATAAATAATAAATAAATATCCCTACTGGTAGTCGTTATAGTTAAGACCTAGTTTCCATAGGAATATCATTTTTTGTTGTGCTAATAACTTTGGCGCTGTTTGGGGGAATATTTTTCACGCCATTTTCAAAACAAGTGTACAACTCACTTCAGCTGCTGTCTGAAAAGTTTTGGGGTGATTTATCAAGCGGGGCTGAGAAAAAAAAGGGTGTCCTAAAACGTGTTTTCCCCATGCAATTTCCCTTATGGATTTTGAAAACTACTACAGCCCAAACCGCTGAACGTAATTACATAAAATTTGTCAGAAAGCTAGCTCTTGGTCCAGAGAAAGCCCTTTTCATAATTTGGTGTAAATCCATTCAGTAATTTTGGAGTTATTAAAGAAAAAAAGATTTATATATATCTAGGGACGCAAATTCTCTGCGGATCTGACAGATCTCTTGGTGAGATCTGATTGGCTACCAACACTTCAACCAGGAAGTATTGGCAGCTATCTTGAGATGGAGACTTGCCCGAGTCCCAAGAAAAAAATGACAAAAAAAAAACATGAGAGCAGGGTAGGTATACCCTGACCCCCTCGGCCGTGAATCTGCAGAGGATCCACAGGAATTTGTTTTTTTTAAAAGCAAGTGCCGTTACCGGCGCATGTTTCTTTTGCCCCCCGGGTGGGCAAGGTCCAGGGGGGAATTTATTTATTTATTAATGGGAGGGGGTGCAAATTGCCCCCCTCCAGAGGCCAATTACAACCACAGGGACCCTATCCCCTGGAGCCAGGCTGCATACGTAAAGGGCCGGGGGCCCCCCTCCTAGGCCAATTTTGGCTCAGGGTACCCCATCTCCCAGGGCCTGGAAAAATTTGAAAATGGGGAGGGGGCCACACACCCCCCTCCTGGACTGATTTCGGCCCCAGAAACCCCACCCCCACGGGGCCCAGCTGAAATTGGAAATGGGGAGGGGGGCGCACGGCCTCCCCTCCGGAGCCGTTTTCAGCCGTGGGGACCCCAACACCGAGGCCTGGCTGTGCACAGAAAAGGGAGGGGGGCTGCGCGGCCTCCCTCCTGAAGCCAAAAATGGCCCTGGGGACCCCATCCGCAGGACCGGCTCCTGCTAGGTCCCGGGGTGCCCACCAGTGCGGGCAGGGAAACCTGTGTTAGCTCTTGGTTTGCGGGAGCAATCTTAAAGATCCCGCCAAGCGAGCGTAAACATTAAGTCCACTCCCAGTGGGCGGGAGCATGAAAAATGCTCCCGCCTGCTGGGAGTGGACTTTGCATCTGGTTTCCCTGTCCACTGGAAAGCGGGCATGGAAACAGATGAAAGAATTGCTCCCGTCCGGAGGGAGCAGCATTTTTAGCTGCTCCCTGTAGGCAGGAGCAATGCTGGCTCCCGCTGGAGGCGGGGAGCTGGCTAGGGCAGCGGGGGTATCGGGGCTCCCCTCATTACCTCCAACAATGGTAAAGTGGGTGCCCTGGGTGGGATCCAGGGCACCCACCTTTTATTGTCCGGGCCCCGGCTGATGGGGTCTCTAGCAGCCCCCTCCCGCTTCACTAATTTCAGCTGGGGGTCCCTGGGGCCAAAATCAGGGGGGGAGGGGGCCGCGCAGCCCTCTCTCCCATTTTTATTTAGCCAGGACCCAGGGGATGTGGTCCTCAGGGCCAATATTGGCCCAGGGTGGGGGGGCTGCAAGCCCCCTCCCACTGCACAATGTGCCGGGCCCAGGGAGATGGGATCCCCGGGACTAAAATTTACTTGGGTAGGTGGGCCGCCCGGCCCCCTCCCCTATTAATAATTATATTGGCCCCAAGGGATTGGGTCACCGGGGCCAACATTGGCCTGGGAGGGGTGGCTGCGTGCCCTCCTTCTCTTTCTTAACATGGCCGGGCCTTGGGAGATGGGGTCCCTGGGGCCAGAAATTGGGCTACAAACCCTTCTCCCCTAAAAACAAAAATGTGGCGGGCCCCGGGAGATGTGTACCCTCCTCACGGGTTGGCTGCCTTTCGGGTTTGGCTGCAAGGCCTTCCCGCAGGCCATGCCCTGTTGCCAATGCCCACCGCACACATCCGTAGGCCATGCACGGCGTGGGGTTGACTGTATGCGGGGGTGGGCCACAGGACCTGGCTGCAGGCCCTGCAGCCAACCTCCTTTAGCAATGTGTGGTGGTGGTTGGATTAACATACACTAATTAAATGTTGCTTTATGTTTAAAAAACAACCTAAAAATTCACTGAAAAAAAAAGGGTTACAGGGGCGTTATAGTTAAGAAATACCATTAAAAAACTTAGAAATTCACTGAAACAAACAGGAGGTTACCGGGACGTTCAAGTTAGAAAATAAAATTAAAAAAGCCTTAGAAATTCATTAAAAAAAACAAAGGTTACAAGGCTGTTATAATTAGGTTCAGATTTAACACACACAACACCATAGAAATTCAGCAGTTAATTCAAGATCTCAAGTATCTATGTTATGTTATGTTACTTAAATTTGTAGCGCGCACAGATACTCATGAGTGTCCCGGCGCGGTGCCTAGCGGAGTTTGGAAAATTAACTTTAAGCAAAGAAATGTGTTTTCAGTTTCCTCTTAAAAGCCACTGGATCCTGAATGTTGCGCAAGGCGAGAGGAAGGGCATATAACTTGTGCCTTAAGGTAACTATAAATTGTACCTTGCCATGCACTGCTAATTACCCCACATATTACATCACTCATAATACCTTCTATGACATCATTGATAATATCAGTGAAACATTTGCTGGAAAATGATTGATGAGACAACTGCGCATGGGTGGTGCGCAAGTTATAGTTACCTTAGAGCATGATTTATAGCTACTTGAGATAACTATAGCTGCTGAACTTCTATGGTTTTGTGTGTGTAAAATCTGAACCTAATTATAATGGCCTTGTAACCTTTAGTTTTTTAGTGAATTTCTATGTTTTTTTAATTTTATTACCTAACTATAACATCCCTGTAACCTTTGTTTTTTCAGTGCATATATATATATTTTTTTTTTTCCTACTGGCAGTCACCAGTAGGTAGTTATACTTAGGACTTAGGGGCCGATTCCGATCTCGGCCGGTAGTGCTCCGAATCGGATTCGGATTTACCGGATCTGATTCGGAGCCCTGTTTCCCGACCGAATCGTACGCGGGTCCGGCCGAGCGAGTACGATGCAAGCTCCCGCGAAATCGCCGACCGACTCGTACGCGGCTTCAACACGCTCCGACCGACTCGCATGGACACAACTCGCACCGCGCTATGGAGACGTTTCCCGGCCGGGTAAGTACGATGCGCGCCGCGAGCAGTCCGACCGACTCGCGCCGTCCGGCTCGAAAAAGCTGTCGGAGCCGGACTTTGGGGGTCCGCGTCGGACCCCCTGTACGCGTAGGCGCGCGAGTCGCACACAGGGGGGACCCATGGGTCCCCCTACCTGTGCATGTACGCCGCGATGCGCATGGACGCGTACCCGCTGTAGGGGCGCCCTTGTTCGCCTCGCACCCATTGAGTCAATGGGAGCCCGCGTACGCGTCGTACGACCGGCTCCCATTGACTTCAATGGGAGTCCGACCGAATCGAGTCCGATAGCATGCGAATGCATCGTACTCGTCCGGTCGGACTGCTAGGGTCCGATTCGGTCGGAATTCTCTCCGGGTCCGGCTCGGTCGGAGAGATTTCCGGCCGGAATCGGAATCGGCCCCTAAGTTTCCATAGGGAGAGCGTTTTTTCATTTGCCAGTAACTTTGGCGTTGTTTGACGAATCCTTGCAACATTTTTAAAACTAGTATGACTCACTTCACCTGCTGTCTTCAAAGTTTCGTGGTGATCCATCAAGGGGTGGCTGAGAATTTTGTATATAAACTGAAGCGGATCCTCCAAGGATCCAACAGTCCCTGTGCTCAAATCTGATTGGATGCCAACACTTCAAACCAGGAAATGTTGGCAGCCAGCTTGGGACTCGACTTCAGCCGAATCTCACCCCAAAATTTTTTTTTTAAAAGGGGGCTGGGTAGAAATACCCTGACTCCCTACAAATTGGTGATGGGGTCCCAGAGGGACCCCGCCGCGGCAAAACAACATTTATTTTTAAATTTTCAGTGAGAATCTCATAAATGGGTATGTGAGGGGCTGAGTGGGAGTGGGTTTATGAGGTTCTATGGGGGGTGATATTGTGTGTTAGTGGTTCTGTGGATGATGTCATTAGTGATGTCATCAGTGATGTCACTGACCATATCATGAGTGATGTAATATGTGAGGTCATAAGCAGTGCATTGCGAGAGCTTAAGTTATAGATAGCTCAGGTAACTATAACTGCTGAATTTCACTGGTTTTGTACAAATGAAATCTGAGCCTAACTATAATGTCCCTGACACCTTTAGTTTTTTTCAGTGAATGTATAGATATGATCAATTATTTTTTTAAATAATAATTTAACATTTTACTTAAAATAATGATAATTGCAATCAAATGCACATAAATGCTGGTATAAAGTAGGTATTTTGGACCACTCTATTTTGGTAGTCGACATTGTTGTACTTTATATTATGCATTGTATGCATGTATACTTTATATTTTGCTTGTCAATATTTTCACAACAATTTTTTTGTACCAAAATATTTTTGTAATCAATATCCTGTCATATAACTGTTCTTAAAAAGGTGTGCCTTGAGCTCTTTCCTAAATTGAAATGGGCTTTAAGAAAGGGAATCTCCACAATCAATATCTGGATGTCTATGAGTTATTATGATTATCTGTAAGGATGAGAAGTGAGGCTATGTTCACCACAGTATTGTATTTGTGACAATGAACAATTATAGTCAATGAATTGTTTGGACAATAACATTTGTGATGATTTCAAGGCTTAAGAAATCTCTTTCCCTATGTTTACCACAGTGCAGACAAATGCCTGTATCTAGAGGGATAAGACATGAGATGGGGTTTCTTAGGTGTGTTACAGTGGTTTATAATAGAGTACAGTGTAAGTACAAAAATGGTGACTGTCAGCATCCTTGGTATTTCGATTCATCATTTTGGAGTAGGCACACAAAAAGAATACGTTATGATGTATATTTGCAATTTACACATACAGATTGTGTGAAATGACGGATTAATTTATTATGGATAGAAATATTACAAGTGCCCCTACAAGATAATCTCCATTATAAAATGTTGTTGACATAATAGGCAGTTGTCTAGTTTTGTAACCATAAACACCTGAGTATAGCGGCACTAGTCCCTGATGATCTTGCATGTAAAGTCACATTTTGGAGATCTGGATCATGTCCTAACATAAAACAAGTCCACTGCTGACCTATGCACATGGCTGAGTAGTGGTGTTAGGTTGATGCACCTATGAAGTGGAGTCACCTAGCAGCAAGTTCACCATACGAGAGATGCAGCGGCCATTTTACAAATGGACGACAGAGACCAAATGGGCGAACAGTAGGTTACAGGTTTGAAAGGACACTGTGCATGAGGAAAGGAGATAACTTTTTTGGACATACTAGGTTTTGTGTGCATGGCACGAGGAATTATATTTGTTAGAAACTGCACTTCTTGTGTCTCTATAGATACCGTTAACTATCTGGTGAGGGAACGCTATGGGGAAGTTGGAATATAATTCAAATTAAACGACTCATGTAACTAAATTTTGATAATACAAAGGGAAGGGGAAGGAGAAGTAGGGAGGTCCCTTAAACCCTAGGGGTAAATTGTGTTTATCAATAATTCTGTGAAAAACTGCGAAATTGCAGACTGCTACAAATCTGTGTATGCATTTTATGTGTCTGTTTTTTCTTTTTAAGACAAGCCTCTTATTCTGGACCACATCTTTGTCAGTATATAAAGAAAGGTGTGTTGTAGGTTCTACTTCAAATTCTAAAGGTGTTTGAAGAATGCATAAATATAATGTTGTCAATCAAAAATGCTTGCTTGCTGTTAGTTAATCCTTCATCTTTGTCCCGCCCTTTTGTTTTTTGTTTACTCCCACAGTGCACTGCCCAATTACTGATCTCTACGCATTTGTCTTTATGTGTTTGTTTTGGGGAACTCTTTTTTAATGGTTTCCTGCTTGTGTCTTCTTTTAATGGTTTCCTGCTTATGTCTTGCTTCTACACTTAATCTCCCCATGTGGTGCCGTCACCACACCACCACCTACCACACGTCGCTGCTTGCCATGCTAAACCCCTCCTCCCCCAACCTGCTTTAACTATTTTTTCTCAGTGAGCGCTCATGTTTTTACAACCTTGGCCTTCTTTATCTTTTCTCTGTCAGATTCGAATTGGTTATTTATTATAGCTAAACATGAGCCTTCATTTTCTCTTTTCTTTCATCGCTGTTTTTTAGGTCTCGCAGACCTAGCGCTGGAGCGCGCATGTGCTCCTCGCTCTGCGAGGCTTATTGTGATCGAGTAGATTTCAGAAGGGGACTTGAAGCCCCGCCCATCATTTTCATTGGCTGGCGTCATACTTTATGGTAAACGCTGGCCTCCGATTGAAAGTGAGGCTTTTTTGTTACCGCCCTGTCTCCTTTAGGCCCCGCCTACCCGGACTGGATCGTTTGCTTGTGGCGTTACACCGTGTCCTTTAAAAGTCGGTAAGCACTCTTTTAATTTACTTTCAGCGCGATCCGCTTTGAGTGCGGTCCGCCTTGGGCGCGCTTCTTTTTACAACATTGTATGTTTCCCCAGCGTAGTAGTAGTAGCAATGGTTGCCGTGCGTGATATTTTCCAAGTGCGCCGCTTGCACCTTTTGCTTTATAAAACGTTTTTGTTGGGCAGCGTGGCACGCTTTCAAAAATAGTGGCCATGCTCCTTTCTTTTCCAAGTGCCCGCCTCCCCCACTTGCAACTCTGCTCGATTCAAGGATGAAGCGCGTGACGGGCACGCTCTGACCATCCTGCCCGCGGTGTGATCGTACTGCTCTGCAGCAGCGGCTGACACTGTGGCACCAAGCCGTGCTATGACGTCACTGGCACAGTCCAAAGAACCTACTTTGCCTCGACTGTGAGCGCCCCTCAGTGCTGTCTTGTGTGTTTGATGTCCTTCAATACTGGATCAATTCAGTTATGTACGACGCTCTCTTACATGGCTTTCTTTGGTTCTGTGTAAGTAATATTGATCGCCTCGAGTCCCTTTGACGGCCTCTCGAGTTCCGTATTTCTACATTCGGCAATTAAAGCACAAAAACAGGTAGAATGGGGATGCGGTAAGCTGCTAATGTGAAGGGCCATGAGCTCATTATGGAGGCTCTGCAGGTGCACGATCTGCCGGAGCACAGCCCGAGGATAAGGTGCAGGAAAGCAGATATGTTACATGGTAATCCCCAGCACCCACTCGCGAGGTCAGAATAACAACGTGCCCACAGCAGTTGGGGGGTGGGGGGGTGTCAGCGCCATTGCCAGCATGTGCACTTACATTTCAGTAGGAACGCCGCAAATCATTTTCCAAGCCAAATACAGGGACAACATGTCAAATGTTTTTACAAGCGTGTCACTGAATTTGTATCACTTACACTGTTCATCCCATTCACATGTCTTCCCCGCACCCCTTTCTCCCGCCCTCAGACCAATCCGCTCCTTCTCCCACTCACCGGACTCTGACCTGCGTGTTTCTTTTCTTTTCTTCCCTTACCTTCCCTTCCCTCACCTCCCACTCTCAGCTTTACTATGTATTTCCTGGTTTTATGAAAAATAACACATCTGTATTGTGTTGCAACATTTACATAGCGCTTACTACCCAATGTGGGGTGCTGAAGCGCTTGCCTAAATAGGTAGCACGCTGCACAGTGTAGGGTTGGAATTCCTTGATTTGTAACTGCAGCAGGTTGTAATAAATTTAGAAATTGTGCGTACGTCATACACACATGTCTACGCATAAAAACATACATATCTACAAGGCATATACTGCAGCTGCAATAGATCTGGCGTTAATTTACAGTCTGGCTTTAATTTATAAATGCATCTAAACATATACATGCAAAATAGCAGTTTTTATGCTGTAGCACATTAAATGCTAATACGTTGTCTTTGCCAGTGCTTTTTTTCACCTCCATCTCTGTATTCTTGCCAATGGTTATTATGGAAATCTAAGAGTCCTCCACATAATCTTGTTTGTCTCTGGAATTTCCTGACATTCAAAAATATACTACCCCATCCCCATAGCTCACACCGTACACACACATCCCTCACACACCTCTATGCACTCGCAACGTTTATGCTGTAAAAAGCACTCAAGTGTACTTTTATAATAGTAAACTAGTCATTTAAATGCATATCGAAATTAATAAACAACTATTCTTTTGCTTATCTCTAAATTTCAAAAACAGTGACACCATGTGGCAACTGTCATAAGTGCTGTGACGATGCGATGCTGAGCCCCGGAAACCACTGTCTCAAATTAAGCACTGCTAAACCTCCCTTTATTTCTGCTCCCTCAGCCCATTAACTTTTCCAGCTGGCAGCGGGGACGGGAGCAAGGGATATCTCGCTGTGCTGCAGTCGCTGTTTTAGTACCCCATCGGCCCTTTACCTTCTGTTCCCACCCATCTATCTCTAACCCGATGTGGACACACATCAACACCCCCTCCCTAACCCAGCAGGTGAACCGGGGAAGATGCATGTTTAGAGGCAAGTTGCTGATCTGATGTAACCAGCTGGAGTCTGGCCGGTGAAAAGCATCTGTTGTCACATTTTATTCACCAGCAGTAGTAAGGGAGGGCAGTAAATATCTTTCCGCCCCGGGCGCTACTGGACCAAGGGCCTGCTGATAACACTACAGCGTGTTTGTTTATATCACAGCACGACTGCCTCGAGCTTTATGGAACCGTTTGCTGTCGTAACTAGAGGGCATTCCTCAAACAGCACCTTCATTGGCGTGAAAACGCGATTACTTTGACTTTTTCTATAGGGACCCAGGTCTTTACCTTTGCTAGCTTCCACCGAGATCATTTTGTTCACCATCCTAGGTGTAGGGGGATTGTGGGGACACACAACTCTAGTTTTAGGGGGTTTCTCACGAATTTGGACTAAATAGTTTATAGTAAGCTCTCCTTCTGTGCCAGAATACCCTCGTTTGAACGTTGGCACGTAGAGAGACTAGTGATTTATAATTTCAATTGTTTCATAATTATAATTCTTGCGTTTCAGCTTAGAATTAATAGACAAACAATTTTCGGGAAGAAAAGAAAACGATTCTAGGTTGATTTTGAGAACAGATTTTAAGAGTTATATGAAGAGCTTAGAGTTGCATGTTTAAGAAATCAAAAGGGTAAATGATCTAAATGTTGTATCTGGAGCAGAAAGGTCAGAGGAACTAAGTGCATAAGAGTTCATTTATGATTTAAGATGAGAAGTTATGGAAGTTATCATTTGGTGAACTAGTGAAAACTTGGTAAAACAAGATAGTGAATGTAAAGTTCATCATTCACCAAGTGGAGCCTGTTTCTGGAGAAGGAAGACCAAAAGCTAATTGAACAACTGTGGTTTCATTTCTTTCGTGAATTAACTCTCCTTCTCACATCCAGCCCCGTCTTGTAGCCCAATTTGTCCACTTGAATCCAGTGGTGGCTGGTGACATTTGAAAGTGGTGGGGCGTAAAATTATTGGCATACTGCACCGCAGCGAGCGAGCGTAGCGAGCGAGCCCGAACAACCTAAGAGCGGTTCGGGGGGGTTCTCCCCCCGAGAAAAATTTGAAAAAAGAGTGGACAAATGGTGCATTTTCAAGCAAATTTGAGAAAGCAGGAAGGTTAATAAAGCAATTGTGAAAGTGCAGTTATTACATTAATAAAGAGATGTCATATAACATAGGTAGCTGATTATTCAAGCTTTCTTTCACCCCATAGTCCAGCAGGGTCTTGATACAAGACAGATAAGAGAAAAAGCAGTGTGGTCCTCGACCAGGAAGACACTCGTATTTCATTGGTAAGAAGTCAAAGGATTGGTCAAATTGAAAACCTGACATGCAATATGCAATCAAACAATTTGCAAGTACATCTCATCTATGTTCAACAAGCCATGTTTTACCCATGATTGGAATTGTGAATCACCAAATAAACTGAGCCACTGCAATCAAAAGCAGAGGGCCTCCTCAAAAAGTATGCCCTTAAGAGAGTTCTCTCATCTCATGTACTCTCTATATTTTCTCTGGAAGTTGAAAACTCATCACATTCTACTGCACAAACCTGAACCCTTCTGCATATTCCAACACCAGAACTCATTCTTGGCCATTTAGTTTGGAGCCATTCATACCAGGAATACAGAAAATACCTTTAAATAGAGTAGAAGGTTTATGAATACAAGCACTTAGCAATTGTACATATACTATGAATGAGAGCCAAAGGAAACAAAAAGGAATAAAGAAGGGAGCAACACTCAAACACAACTCATGCTCCGGAACGCCATAAAATTCTCTATGTGGCAAGTTCATCACCTATAGCAGAACACAGTACATTTAATGTCTCCCTCAGTTTAGCATATTAAACAATAGCAAGTGGTAATTCTTGTGATATGTACTCATCACTGTAGACTATTGTAGAGTCGCTATATAAATACAATTAATACAATATGTGGTGTTAGGTGTAGAAAATCTAGACTCACACCTGTCTATATTTTTTTTGATGTTTTATCCTTGATAATGTGCCCTATTGATACTCTGGGGTCGATATTCAGTGTGCGCGCCCTGAAACCGCTCATAAACTCGAAAAGTAAATAGAAAGTTGTTTAGCAGAGAAAACTATTAGAATGGCAAATGAAAGTATTTAAAGGTGTACAGTTCATCCTTCACTGGAGAGTAATAAAAAGACAGCATTTTCAGATATTTGCACAATATGGTCGGACATGGGTACAGGAGTAAAAGTATCTGCACCCTCACCACTTGTGAATTTTTGTTTTTGCCCTTGATGTAGGAAAGTTGGCAGAGGCAACTGTTGGTGACATTGCGGAAGTGTTTGTAGGCCGTTTGCCGAGAGCCTAGCGGGATGTCACCTGAACAGACACAGCAAGCCGCGCTGCGCTCTGGTGCCACTTAAAACACACAAACACTTACTCAGGTGAATTCAAGAATCTGCGGGTGGAACCAGAAACAATATCCTGATATCGGTTTACAATGTGGCTGTGTGATGTACACACAAGTTACTGACAGCACATCTGTAAGGAAGTACCATCAACTGCAGCACAGACACACTCACATACAAACATATTTAAAAAAAAGTAAACTGCGGATGTCCCTTTATGTACAACAAAACGCATCATCACACAAACATAATATCATTGGGCCCATGGCGAGTCACAAAACTGAAGAACTGCAGAGGAGATACTCGAGTGCAAAGATGCGCACACTAACGCTGCTCTTTAGAAACTATAATGGTCATAGGTGTATGCGGAAGAGAGAATTACAATGGCTGAAGGTCACGTGTACAAACCAACAACTGTAACCCTTCAGACACAAATGAGAATCTCCATCCCATCTAAACTCTCAGCATTGACTCGCCGGATTAGCCACCAAAGTGCAACATACACATTGTCTGATGTACAAAATAAATTAAGAGATACATTCACAAAGGAAATTAAACGGATGGAAAAGTTGCCAACCTTGGCTGTGGACACACAAACCACAAGGAGATGAGGGAATGCGAAGTGACCAAGCCCCTGTATCAGTTGGGATCCGTAGCCTAAAGCGGTATCACTGTCCACTGCAGGTGCCCATCGGAGATGTATTTTACACCACAAGCACGCATGCGCCCTGCTCTGCTGCACCGGATCTCCCTTCCTGCTACTCGCAGGAGGGTGCAACCACACACTGCCCCCATCTGCAGGAACATCCCTATCCCCGTCTCCACGTCCCGCCAGCCCCTCTGCAGTGAACCCTATGCCATCAGTTGGCCTGCCTTTCCATGCAACCTCTATCCATGGCACGTGCGATGTCACGCCTGCGCTGGGGCCGCACATGTATGTGTGTAATGTGGCTCACTGTGCGTCAGCCCTGGCTGCACTCTACTGAGTGTGTGTTCTTTTCACAGAAGGATAGTGAGCCGTTTTACACAATATGCCCCCAGATTGTTAAATATCGAAACATGAACGAAGACTATTCTCTAGGTATCACGCAGCGCCACCACCCTGTCTTTGTACAGCTGTTCTCACACTTAAAGTGTCTGCCACGCAACCGTGTTTGGCTTGTCGAAACCAAACCAAACAGTTGTTTAGCAGCAATGACCGAGCTCACCCAATAGCTGTCCCCCGTCTTTTATGTTTATTGATCGCATACAATGTGTTATGACTAGGCATGGATTAGTTGAGCATCACTCCAATTTCGAGGCTCCCTGGTCGCCGATCTAATGACACTCAATACTTCCCCAACGATCAATGCTTAACTTTATGCGCCCAACGATCCCTTTACTAAAGAAACAGGGGACTTCAGAAATATCAGCACACTCGCCACCACAATTCCACCCATTAAACCAGCACCTTTTCGCCAACGACCTAATGATGAGCCTCAATACAGCGATATAGAGAAGATCACATATCCACGCTGAAACCAACACAAAAATAGGGTACGGCACGCAATTCCCAGCACTGTTTTAACGACCGAGTTGCAAGCACTCGGGGTATTAGTCCTGCTGGTTTACCTGTAGGTGCTCTGGCTGGATGCTGTATCTCTCTCCCTTTCACTCCTCCACAGGCTCGTATGTTGGATTGCCATCCTTCCAGGCATTTCCGGTTTGAATCGAAAGCCGAAGGCACGCACGCAACCCAAACAAGGTGGATCACCGAGCTATCGAACGTCTATAGCTGCAGAACTATCATATCGCGAAGCTGGCGTGATAACTTAGTTGCAGAATCTGTATGCTGTGCGCTACGTACTGCAAGAAACAGCTTTAGAACCCGTCGCATCCCATATTCTCACGATGGTGGTAAAGACTTTTAGAAAACTATAATTTAGCTCGTGGTCAAAGGCAAGCTCAAAAATATCATGGTTGTGTCGAGAGAAATAAAACACACCCGCTTTCAACTATATTACTCACTCTCCAGGAGTGAGCGAAACATACGAGTCCGACATTTTTCACAAGCATTGGCAAAGTCAATACGTCTCGTCTGTGCAAGAGCTATTGGCTTTGGCAAATGGGGAATTGTCAAAGTGTTTATTTTTTACCAATTGTTAGAAGAGAGCCTTGCAAAGGCTTCACAGGGTGCATTTATGGCATGGTTATTTCAGAAGGATAAAGCGGATGTTGGTCCCAAACTGTTAGTCAGAACACCCTTTCTAAATACCGTTGCCTTAGGATTATAATCAGCTGCATTATTGCACTGTGTAGCCAATTATTTCTATCCCTCAATTACACCCCCCCATTTAATTATATCAAATTACAAATATATCACGTCCCCCCAAGCTAACTGTACTGATGAAGATGCCACAATCCGCTCCACGCAGTCCCGCTTTCCATAAAAGAAGTGGCCATTACACACTTATCAATCATCTCAGACTGGACGATTTCAAGAGCCCCTGGTAATGCACATCTCACCAATGCCTGCAACCCCTTAATAGGCTCCTCTTGTGATAAATAATGAATGTGTGTAATCCTCCACTTAAATCCAGCCGTCAAGGACTCTGCGAGCCACCCAGCGCGTTTCTGGGCTTTATGTCTGATTCATCAAGACTGAGGCTGAGTCTTGGCCCGTGGTCGCTGCTACCAGTTTTACCAACAGTTGTAGCTCATTTTTTCTCTAACCTTAAATCTAGAGGTAATAATGAGGTAATGCGGGCATGATGCTATATTACTCTGATTGAGTGTTACCACCAGGTTTTGCAAGAATCTCTAAATAAACCCCTTGGTGTCTATTTGAAGGTGTGCACTAATCTGATGAGCACATGCTTGACTTTCACAGCAATCCGCACTGCATTATATGCAGGCATCCACAACGGGAAGGCAAGGGGGTGCGATGCGGGAGTGCGAGAGGGGGAAACAAAGAAGAGAAAGAAGCAGGGAGTGGAGAAAGAAAGAAACATAATGACTGACAGATATACAAAGAAAGAGAAAGAGGAAAGAGACAGGAAGAAACAGGCAGATGGTCAAGTCGACAGAGTCAATTAAAGAGAGGGATAGAAAGAGAGGAAATTAAAGAGGGATAGAGCGGAAATAAAGACAGATGGGGTTGGGAGAGAGGAAAACATCAGGGAGCGAGATATAAGGGAGGCAGCAGTAGAAAGAGGGAGAGCAGGGGAGACAAGAAAAAGAAGGGAGATTCGGGATGGAGTGAGAGCTGCAGGAAGAGATAGAGAGAAATAAACAGAGGTAAAATGAGGGAAGAAAAATGAGAAAGAAGCCGGATTGGTAGGGGCTGCAATAGAACAAGGAGTGCAGAGGAGGGCTCAGGAGAGATGGGACAGGGGAGACAATGCGATAGAAAGAGAGAGTGCGTAACAGATGAGAGCCGGGCGGGGGGTATGGACAGAACGACTCAGAAAGAGAAAGTGCAGTGGAAGGGGAGCAAGTATCCGAGCTAAAGGGGGAATACGGGAAGAAGGATGGGGGTGAGCCAATAGGGGAACGAAAGTAAGGCAGAGAAAGAGAGAGGGGTGGAGGAAACAAAAGGATGAAGCAGGCGGCGAGGAATGTAGATAGCGAAAGTGTGAGGTAGACATAGAGAGAGGAAAGTCAGAGGGAGGGGAGAAGGGGTGAAACAGAAGGGAAGAGAGTCGAACGAAAGAGAGGAAAAGAGTGAGAGGCAGACGGCAGCAGGTACACTTAAGGAAAGAGAGAGATTGTCTAGTAAATAAAGAGGTAAGGAAACAGAGGGAAGCTGAAGGAGACAAGGAGACAGACACGGTGAGGGGGTGGAGGCAGGGCCAAGGATCCTCCTCCCTGCGCGCCCAGACTGCCAGATACGCCGAGTGTAACCTGGGGAAGTCAGACAAGTAAAAACACATTGGAAGTCAAGGCTGCCCGCGCCAGGTGAATGAGATCAGAGCTGGCCGGCTCTCCCCCTGCAGTCACCGCTGACACCTCTCCTCTCCGGGGAGCGCTCGCCTCCCGCGCCCCCCTTCCCCGCAGGTGGATTCCAGCCGTGGCGCGCGCTGTCCGCAGCCGCTGCCCGGGTCAGCCCAGTGTCCAGCGGGTTGATGTGCCCCCCTCGGCCAGCTGACGAGTTTCTGCGACTTTTATGGCTCCTTCCATTCTCTAGATCATGCACAGAAACTTCCGGCAGTGGATTTTCTACGTGTTTCTATGTTTTGTTTTGGAGTCATCTACGTCAAGCTGGGGTAAAAGTGACACCGGCTGAGAGCACTGTGCGTGGTGGCATTTGAGTTTCTTGTGAGAAGGCACAGCCCTATCGATGTTTGTGGCTTGGTGACTTGATCATACAGCCCATTAAAGCTAGAAAAAAACATTCCCCGTTGAAATGAAAGTGCCTCTAAAGTGCCCATAACCATGTGTTAATAGCGATTTACAGCAGGGCTCCTACTCATTGTTTTACTGATGCACGTGCCTGTGACCCGGATATTATGTTAAAGCCAGACGCGGCTCGCGAGGGGGGGGTTGTGCCGGGGGCCTGGGGGATTTTTAAATAAAAAGAAAATCCTACCTGACTCTGAGGAGGTCCGCCGTCCGCGCCGCCTCGGGTCCGACTCCGTTTGGCCCTGCCTACAGCCCCTCTCAGCCAATCCTGGCGCTGCTGGCAGCGCCAGGATTGGCTTAGGCACGGTTACCTCTCGCCCGCCTGCCCATTAGGAGACCGAGGTTTGAGCCTTTGCTCAACCCTCGCTCTCCTAATGGGCATGCGCAAGCCAGTGCACACACAAGTGCGCATGACTGGGCACGGCGCGAAAATTCGGTGCCCTTCCCCACTCATGCGCACTTGTGTTGCAGTGCTGCCTGCTGCCCCTGGTCCCTCTGACAATCATGTCAGTCAACATGACGCAGGACCGCCCACCCCCTTCAGACTCTGAAGGGGTGGGCGGTCCGACGTCATGCTGACTGACATGATTGTCAGTTCTCCTCGGCTCTTTGAACTTAAGTAAACTGATTGTTTACTTAGGTTCAAAGACGCCGAGGGAGCTGCGGGCGGGGGGGCTACGCCCCAACGCCCCAATGGACGCACCGCCCCTGCTTGAATCCCTCTCCCGTTTTCTCTCCTCACCAGCTCCCCTCTATTGTACACAGTAGAGCACTGGGCAGTATCACCTGCAGCATAAGTGGGGCCTCCACCTTAGAGGTCAGCGCATGCTACAATGTGGTGTCACAGACTCCGTATCTACAGAGCAAATGTGTTACTTTAGAAAGAATTTCAATTTTGGAAATCAACGTAACTTTTATAGTTTTGAAACGCTTAACTGGCGTCTGTTTTGTTTAATTTATGCTGCAAAGACGCAGGCTACCAGTACCTGTGCAAGGGGCTGCTGCGGAGGTAGGGCGCTCCCCCATGACACCCTGCTTTTATCTTTCCTTTTTATTGCATCTCTGTAACTATAGGTTTTCCAGCCAAATTCCGCCCCGTCCCGAGGGTCAGAAACATAATGAACAGTGCACCATATAAAATACAAGTTGTTTGACCATCACACATTAATTATACTTCCAATCCAAATATACAGCGTGGGGATCGTGTGTCGGCCTCACTGAGGCACTGAGGTTGTATACTAGCTGCACTCTGCAGCTCTCTCAAATGTTAGTTCAGACCGCCCCAGTAGTAGCACGTCAGCTCAGTGTCAAATTATGACATAGTGTGCACGGGCTACTTTCACCCACCATTTGGGCACACCACTCATTACTTTTTAGGTCGAGCCTGGGCAGCGCATGCGCTGCTCTGCGGTTTGCTGTATTGGAGTATGGAATAGAAGCCCGCCCACTCTCCGCCCATATTTGTTCTTAGCTTGTGTCATTGCCCTTCGTAAATGCTGCCTTCTGATTCGTTAATAGGCTTGTTAGTCCCTCCTTGTCTTCATTTGTAACCTCCCATGAGGACTGGCCCTTTTACTTCGGTTGTTACACGGTACGTCTTTTTAAGTCTGTAAGCACTATTTTCTTTATTGAGTTTCTCCTACTGCAGGCACAACATGCTTTCCTGCAACATTCAGCGTGCCATGCGTGCTTTCACTTTCCGAGCAGCTCGGGACAATGGCGGCCACTTTTTAAATAGGTCTCACATTTACAAGAGTTAGAGCTATTGGCATTGTAAATGACAACTCCTTTTAATTATGTGTTAATTAGCAAAACAGATCAATAAAAGCCACTGTCATTTACAATGGCAATAGCTTAAACTCTTGGAAATGCGAGACCTATTGCATTGCAAATGCTTGTTCTGTAATGCATTTGAGAGTAATATCCCCATTTAAGAGACCGGTGGTTACGCCCATTGTGAGTCATTTCGCTCTCTTTGTTTTGAATGTATAAGTGGTGCTAGATGCCCCGCCTTTAAAGGGTGTCTTAGTACACTACTAACTTAGTGTTGGTACAGCAGGTTTCCTTTCATTTACCGGTGCCTTTGGCGTGCATTCTATGTGGCAGGTCCTCTATTTAAAAATATGATGTGGATATTTGAAAACTATAAATATATGAATTTCTCTTGTGTTGTAGATCTCTTTCCCTTTAAGGAGAGTTAGTTCTCCCCTTTTTGGGGGATGTATGCATGCACTCCCCTTTAAGGGATGTTGTGATTCTTCTCCCTTTTAAGGGATGTTTGTGTGACGTCAGCACAAGAGCGTCGAGACTAGCTTGAGAGCCCAGAACCGGAGCCATGCAGTTCAATCGGCCCTTCCAACAGAGGCGCACCTTCTGTGAGAGGCCTTAGTGGGGTTTCGATCCATGACAGCTCCTCCTGCCTAGATAGCTGATCTTCCACAATATGTCAGCAGTCCCCAGCCCGCATACTGCACTGTCTGCATATCACCTATTTTTCCTCTACAACACAGCAGTGATTTGTGTACAAAGAAGCCTGCATTGTGCGGCTGGAGGTCTCTTGACCCTAATCTCACGTCACGTGCTGTTTGGCATTGCTTGCTCTTTACTGGTGCGACGACGTCAGGAAAGGTTCTGGTGGGTTATTTCTTATTTGACCGGCTCTTTCACACAATGCCTCCTAACTTCCGTGCGTGGGTAACTAGTGGCATCTGTCTCTCGCTTTTACCTACAAAGCGTTTCACAAGTATCCAGCTGCAATAAAAGACCTTCCTTTTAACCCTCCCCGTTGTTATGATTTTGCCAACTCCAGTCGCGGTCCGTGTAGGAGTGCCGGCCGGGCGGTGACGTGGGGCGGGGGAGGGGTAGCAAAGTACGGATTACGGACCAATACAGGTAAGTAAACATTTAAATCAATGAAACGAATTTCGTTGCGCGCACTGCATCGCATATGGCGATGCAGCGCTCACGAAATTCGTTTCATTGATTTAAATGTTTACTTACCTGTATTGGTCCGTAATCCGTACTTTGCTACCCCCCACCCTGCCCCTCCCCCGCCCACGTCACCGCCCGGCCGGCACTCCTACACGGACCGCGACTGGCCAACTCTTTCCCCAGCCAGGGAAACATTGCTGGTGCATAACTAAGTACCAGTCGCGGTCCGTGTAGGAGTGCCGGCCGGGCGGTGACGTGGGGCGGGGGAGGGATAGCAAAGTACGGATTACGGACCAATACAGGTAAGTAAACATTTAAATCAATGAAACGAATTTCGTTGCGCGCACTGCATCGCATTTGGCCATGCAGCGCTCACAACGAAATTCGTTTCATTGATTTAAATGTTTACTTACCTGTATTGGTCCGTAATCCGTACTTTGCTACCCCCCACCCTGCCCCTCCCCCACCCCACGTCACCGCCCGGCCGGCACTCCTACACGGACCGCGACTGCTAAGTACTTTATTTCTGATGTTTTGGAGCCCAGCTCATCACAAATATTCTTCAATGGTGTGTGACTTCCTGTTGACTAAATCCGCATTTCCAAGGAACAAGTTACACCATTTGCAAATTGCACGTGTGAACGACAACCTAGTCCGTAATCCTTTCTGTCTGATATACACACTTCTTCCCTCTCATGAATCGCACCAGTACATCTTGAGAGAAGCCAGTGTTCTGAGAAGGGCGGGGAAGGGCGTGTTTTGCAGGCGCAGCAGGAAAACACCTGACACACACATCAGTAGTTGGCAGGTCCTGCTTGTAAACAGGAAAACTATTTTATTCTGCTTGAATTCAGTCGCGGTCCGTGTAGGAGTGCCGGCCGGGCGGTGACGTGGGGCGGGGGAGGGGTAGCAAAGTACGGATTACGGACCAATACAGGTAAGTAAACATTTAAATCAATGAAACGAATTTCGTTGTGCGCACTGCATCGCATTTGGCGATGCAGCGCTCACAACGAAATTCGTTTCATTGATTTAAATGTTTACTTACCTGTATTGGTCCGTAATCCGTACTTTGCTACCCCCACCCTGCCCCTCCCCCGCCCCACGTCACCGCCCGGCCGGCACTCCTACACGGACCGCGACTGCTTGAATTACACCCCAGACGCATGCTGGGTGTGTCTGTGTGCTGAACCGATGTCTCTGTGCCTATCGCTTGTACACCATAACATCTCTACCCACCGGAGTGAAAGTGTCATCCCTGCAGTTGGTTGTGAAATCCCTGCCTTTGGACAAAACAAGAGATAGGGTCAATGCCAGTCGCGGTCCGTGTAGGAGTGCCGGCCGGGCGGTGACGTGGGGCGGGGGAGGGGCAGGGTGGGGGGTAGCAAAGTACGGATTACGGACCAATACAGGTAAGTAAACATTTAAATCAATAAAACGAATTTCGTTGTGAGCGCTGCATCGCCAAATGCGATGCAGTGCGCGCAACGAAATTCGTTTCATTGATTTAAATGTTTACTTACCTGTATTGGTCCGTAATCCGTACTTTGCTACCCCTCCCCCGCCCCACGTCACCGCCCGGCCGGCACTCATACACGGACCGCGACTGGTCAATGCGAACTTTGTAAAAGAAAGAGTCCTGGTGCATGGAGCCAGTTGCGGTCTGTGTAGGAGTGCCGGCCGGGAGGTGACGTGGGGCGGGGGAGGGGTAGCCAAGTACGGATTACGGACCAATACAGGTAAGTAAACATTTAAATCAATGAAACGAATTTCGTTGCGCGCACTGCATCGCATTTGGCGATGCAGCGCTCACAACGAAATTCGTTTTATTGATTTAAATGTTTACTTACCTGTATTGGTCCGTAATCCGTACTTTGCTACCCCCCACCCTGCCCCTCCCCCGCCCCACGTCACCGCCCGGCCGGCACTCCTACACGGACCGCGACTGCATGGAGCGCTGCTCAGAAGCCCGCAGCATGGGCTATTAAACGCTGGTGCACCTCATACCAAGGTAAGTAACAGGAAATTTAAAGATATTTAACGTAGCCATTGCGAGACCTATTGGCCCGACATCAGCTGCTGGGTGGTCATTGCTTCCCTGAACACCTGCCTTACTTTGAGGTTAATAAGGTTTCTTTGGGAAGAGCAACCAGTCCCTCTCTCTCTCTCTCTCGTGCACTTTTGCCACCTTTCTCATGTGGTTGACTTCAGGTCTTCGAGCACACCTTCTTCCTGTGCCTTTTCAAGATTTCTGTCCCTCAATCCCACGTTCTCCTCCTAATCTTGGGGTGTCCTCTGCTTACACAGGTGCTCCTTATTTATGGATCTGTCGCATGCTCTCCCCTTCTTTCTCTCTTTCTCACACACTCTTTCTGCTCCTCTGTCTAGAGTTCATTCAGCACTATTACACAAACTACCTATCCCTCTCTGTCTTCCTATCTATTCTGTGCATCTCTCATCTCTATCTAGCCACCATGCCACATAATTACACTACACAAATCCACTCCACACCACACAATTGCACCCCACACAATTCTACAACTAACAATTCCAAACCACATAATTCCACTCCACACCACATACATCCACTCCACACCAAAACACATGGGTCAAAGACTGTCATTTACAACACCAATAGTTCTAACTCTCGCAAATGCGAGACCTATTGGAATTGCCAATGTTTGTTTTTATGTATTATGATAGGCAGACGCTATGTCGACATACAGGAGTTTATGAAATTAGAAACCCTATCTTGATAGTAGAAAAAATAGTAAGCAGTCTAAATTGGGTACAGACTGTTTTTATGGAATATTCTATAATATATAGAATTACAGCAGCACTGATCACTCTTGGTGGTAATATATGACCGTCTCTATGATTTGACAATCTAGCTGTTGGCTGGACACCAGGGAAAATATTTGTGCTGAAGGATCCCACAGCTGCACCGATGCATACCTGGCACCGCTCTCACATGCAAATATGGTGGGGGAACCATGGATTTGACAGGGTGGGAGAACTGGGGCGGGTGGTTTTCCTGCTGTGCCCAAACCTAAATGACCTCTCTAGATACACTGGAGAAATTATAAATGGTAGACACACAATGAGCTAAGAGGAGACAGGCACAAAAGATTGCCTACAGAAGCCTGAAACACTGGGGGCTCTACACATAGTCAAGGGGCCTTAATAGAGGCAGACACTCTCTGGGGCGCTGAGGATTAGATACATGATGGGTGTCAGGGAAGACCGACCCAGATTGTCACACAAGATGTTTTAGGAGAGCACAGCCCCATAGTTATCCAAATTCTCAGGTGTGAGAACTAATTAGCACATTGGTGACATTGAAAGGTTCACAACTCTTACTCAAGTGAATACATAAAGTAGATACATAAAGAACATTGCACTGAATGGATAATGTGTACACGTTTTCAGTTGGAAATTCTATTATCACCAAATCGTGGAGCATACATGTGCTAGTTTTCGTGCTGTTATGTGCAGAGTAGTAGCTGTTGCTGGAGGCCTTCCTCTGTGTTGGGAGATATTTCTGCATCCTTTTCATCTGTCAGGAGCTGCTCTGTATGAATCTGGGTCTAATGAAAGCCACATTTGGAGTTCTGGTTATAGTCCCCAACAGGTATCAGTCATTTTTAGGTCGAGCCTAGAGTAGCGCGCAAGCGCTGCTTCTGGCAAGACTTTATGTAGGGGGTTTTCAAAGCTGACCAGACGCTCGTGCGTCATGGCCTTTTTCCTGCGGTTACGCGCGCGGCAGACATGTGTTTCCAATTATCGTGCCCACACGCGGGCGCGATAATTGGAAACACACGCCAGCCGTGCGGGGAAAAGGCCATGACGCACGAGCGTCTGGTCTTTGCATTTTGTTATCTTTCAGAGAGCCCGCTGCCAAGGCCCTGTGGGAGTCCATGCTCAGTCTGAAGCACAAGGAAGCTGTGATGGAGGTTAGGCGCCACCTAGTGGAGGCAGCGAGCAGAGAGAACCTGCCTATTAAGATGAGCATGGGTATGTTTTGACGCTGCAAACTTGGCAAACGTGGTCACTCGTCGTTTACTGTATGTCTTGTAAAAGACTGGCAATAGCATTGCCTGTAGCTGTGCAGGATGTATGTGACCGGAGATTCGTAATGTGTTCGCTTGGCTTGTGAGCCCTAGAAGTAATTAAATATTGCATTCCACAAAGCTTCCAACCAAGCCAAAGCAAATCAGTAAGTACCGGGGTACACGTCTGTCAAAGCGCGTCTCGGCGCCTTTGCAGGAGTTTGAAGTGCTATATAAACGCAACACCGACTTCAGACCTACAACAGTTTAACAGTATTGTTTTCCGTAACCCCATACTATTTACTCTCTTATTTTATAATCATTGTTAAAAGTGAACACAAGCATTGTTGAAGCAGTGCAGCTCACAAGCCACTGTTGTCTGCTGGTTTAACCCCTTGGGCTGTATGCTGAATCACAGATCCTGTTCACAAGGATTAACACCTTCCTCACTAGTAATCCATGTTGTTTAACATACACGGTGCTCCAGGCAAAGCACTTCGTAGCAGGAGCGCCGTCTATTTTCGTGGCCTTTCCTTGTTTTATTGCACCACCTAGTGCTAATGCCCTAACGCTGCTGCCTCACTTCGCCTTGTGCGAGGCATGGTCCTGCTGCATAGAACTGTATGTAATATTAAAACCGCACTATCTGCCCATTTATCATGATCAACTAATGGGAAGGGGAGGGGGCACACATCATCTTTTAAATAGAAGGTGCCAGTCAGTGCCTTTTCTTTGATCAGAATGGGGCTGAGCAGGAAGACCAATACCACTTTGAGTAAATCATTTAAACCACATTTCTGTTTTGGCAGTGAGGGAAATGTAGATACAATTGCAGGTGGTGTAGTATAATACCAGGGACAGATTCATTGGAAAAGGGTGGTGATCAGAGAGCGATTAGAACATACAGATCTCTATTATAGGAAGTCAAACCCATGAGCGAACTTCATAGGATAATGGCACTTGTGGCCTGACACTTCCATCATCTCTCTGAGCAATTAATTCTACCAACACATTGTAGTCTTTTTTTCTTGCAACACACAGAACATTTCATACTTCGCTAAGACAAGATGGCTTCTTTCTAATTAATTCTATACAGTGCTTTCTGTTGGGGAAAAAACCCAGAATTTGTGTACAAATTTTCAACAAAATTTACTTAAGGTGGTTAATAAGTGATGTGTTTTTCTCACGTCAATAACACATATTTCGCCCAGTTCAGAAGAATGAAAGAACGAGTCACCCAAGTCAGGATTCAAACATAGATTATATAACAGATGGCATCAGTAGTAGATTCATTGACTCCCTTGCTTCACTTTAACGTTCAAATCTATTCAGCCAAAAGTACTATTAAGAGTGTAGTGAATATTTTACTACTAGATCATTAATAAGGCTATAAGTGCGCATAAAGAGCTCTGTGGGTGCCTTAGTTCTGAGCCTTTAGTTCTCCCTGTCTACCTGAACACAGGCGCATTGAGGGAGCTCTATGAACATATCAGTGCTGGGATATTAGTGCATCACACATCAGGATAGAGGCGTACTGGGACAGGAAGTCCATTGCTTGGGTCTGGAAAACATGGCGGCACGCCTTATGTTGGTTTCCTGTACAGACTCAGTTTTTCATTTTACCTTCAACGAACCTGATGATCATGCAAGCTCACAGATGTTCTCTATGTTCACTGGGCTGCAGCCCCAAAGCAGTGCTCCGGGTTCGAGAGGGCGCCCAAAGGGCAACCCTTGATTAAAGACTAGTCATGAGACCAGAGCATATACAGCGTATCCCACCAAACATTTCTAAGGAGGAATCTGGACCAAAGGGTCATTTTACCATATTAATTGTGCTCCTTACAACTAACCGTATCTGCCATAACCCCTGTGGACAACATTAGAGGAACGGGAGAAAGTACATAGCAATCAGGAACGAGCAGGGAGAAAAAGGAAAAAGAGGCAAGGAGAAGTGAGGGGAACATGGGGAGTTCGAAATCAACATTAAGACATTTCTAGTTCTTCACTTAATAAGTATAGTGAATCCTCCAACTCCATCTTTGATCAGTTTGCTATCTATTTGCAAAGAGTGATTGAGTATTGATGACCTCTTCCAGGATGGGGTTCTGCAGATCTGGATTTCCAAGGATCACTATGATAGTATCACTTCCCTCTCAGGGGCCATCTTTACTGGACGGAAGACTGTTTGTCCTTTTCACTAAATGACCCTCAGAATGACCAGTGGGTGAGAGATGCTCAGAGAAGAATGTTTCCTGTGCTACCATCACCGATGATTCCAGTGATACAGCAGGCAACACCAGCACACTGTTGTGCATTTTGTGCCACACATTTCCAATGTTTCCTCTCTACTGTCTAGAGTTACCAAAATTAAAGTGTGACGTTCCGAATCATATTGTGCTTGTCTGACTGCTTTTGTAAACCTAAACAATAATTACGTGCTGGGATTGTCTCAAATTAAGGGGCATCCCTTTTATAGGATACAGCATCCCTCATCTACCAAGGTGGCATGCTTCATCATCGGGTCCTGCTCCTCGTTCAGTTCTTTGAACATGGTGTAATAATTTCTTGGAAGTTGCATTATCATGAATATCAAATTTTACATGTCGCCAATAAGTGTTTTCTTACTGTTTTATTGAAATGTATTTGAGGTACTTTCTTATGGACACACATGTTACATGTTACATAAGAGCTCTTTCACTATGCTTACTATAAGTAGCTCATAATGTTTGAACCTCTTTAATTGGTACCTTGGACCATAAAGGGTCTAAACAGTCCTGCCAAAAGGAAAATGTACTGAACTATTAACGAGATAAAATGAGGATAACATTTTTCAGGACAACACTTTTTGCTATGGATTAATGCTAAGTATCTATTTAATAAGATATGTATACAGGCTCTAAAGTCATCATAGTACCAAAAATAAGGGAGTTTCTTATATATTTAATAGCATGATATTAAAAAGATAAAGTCTAATGCTTTTGGGAGGTATATTTTGGCTGGGACTATCCTGGAGGGTGAAATATAATTCCAGGTGATGCTTATGTGCCTTATGTAGGAAGCTGGCACTGTATATGATATTGCCACTAGGTGGTAATACCGTGCTCAGAGTTCAGGGGTTCCCCAAGAGTGTACAGGGCTCAATGTAAAACCCAAAGTGTTCTACTAGTGGTAGTGTGGGCAAGCGGCCTTAGGCCTAACACAGAAGAGTGTAAGACATTTATTGCACATCAGTGATCAACAAACATTTGCAATGCAATAGGTCTCGCTTTCACGCGAGTTTGAGCTATTGACATTGCAAATAAAAATGCCTTTTATTTTTGTTTTCGTTTAAAAAACATAAATAAAAGACATTGTCATTTACAATGCCAACAGCTTAAACTCGTTTTACTTGTATGTATCGTTTTTAGGTCGAGCCTCGAGTAGCGCGCAAGCGCTGCCCTGGCAAGACTTTAAGTTAGGGGTTTCAAAAAGCTGACCAGACGCTCGTGCGTCATGGCCTTTTCCCTGCGGTTACCCGCACGGGCGCCATCTGTTTGCAATTATCGTGCCCAGACGCGGGCGCGATAATTGGAAACAGATCGCTCGCTGTGGCGCGCGCGCGCGCACCACTCGCGTCCTTTTCCCCGTTTCTGCTCGGGCCTCCTGTGGGCGCAGCTCTGCCCCCACCCCTGCATGTCTCATGCTTTCAGCCGGCACTGCCGTGCGTGGCTTCCTTGTTTACTGTAGTTATCAAACACTCTAGCATTACAACGAGCTGTTAAATTCCGCTCTGGAGAAAGATCAAGCAATTTTAAGACTTTCAACATGTCAAGTCCCAACATGCAGGAGCAGAATGTATCGCCTCATTTGGTCCGTGTTAACAGCTTTCTTCTACTCACAGCATGAACACCAACAGACTTAAACAGAGTTTTGGCTTCCTAGGGTCGCTTTATCTGCGTTCTGCCACAACAAGAAGTTACTAGTTTCCTCTTGCAGACAAACAATAGAATGCCAGTTAGCCATGGGAAACCGACCAATTGTGTATATAAATGTAAGTGGTATGACTCCCTAATTATGTGCGTTCACAAGAAATGGATTTTTAAAAAAAAGAGATGAAGAACATAGTGAAACGTAACAAACCTACTCGAGAAATCCGAAAGCAGTTTCAACCCAAAGGGTTACCCATAACTGATAGCAGCCCTTTTCCTTAACTGTTTCTTCGGCACAAATGGGGTGTTCTGCACTCAGTAACAAGAGGAGGAAAAAACAGTACAAAAATAAAGATGCCAGATTCAATGCATCAGTAAATATTAAAAGCACTGCATTTAATTGACAACGTTAGCAAACTGCAGTTCCAAAATATGTAAACACTTTTGTACTGAAATTGCGTTTAGCTACTGTTGACTACATCATCTGAAAACTATATTATTTAGTCTGGACTAGAATCGAACGTAAGGAAATACTCATCTAATCAAAATGCCAGTGCCAGCTGGTAATTTTCGAGCAGGGGGAGGGGCACATGCACACTAACACCCATGCACACACATACTCTTCACGTCTGGAACAAGCATTGGCATAGCCAATAAGTCTCGCCTTTGGGACCTTATAAGTGTTTAGCCATGCAACACTTGATGTTGTTGCACCAAGGATATTGTGCTGCATAACTAAATACTTATAAGGTCCCAAAAGCGAGACCTATTGGCTATGCTAATGCTTGTTGTTTGAGTGAGTGCGCTACCAGATCCCCTAGATGTGTAAGGCTCACTCGTGGTGAGTGAGGCTTGATGTCTGGAAAACACACACGCACACAAGATGTTAAGGGGTTAGATATTGATAACTTGTCACAGGGCCGGACTGGCCCTGGCGGGCACAGGGCGTTTCCCCGTTAGGCCGGAAGGGTTGGGGCCGGTTATGAACACACATGTGAGGATCTGGCAGAGATGAAGACAAGGTGGTCGTATATATGGGAAGACTTTGAGGAGGTACAACTTCTTGGAGCTAAGGAGACAGGTATACAAAATTGTGACAGAGAAACGCAGGAGCCTACCAGGGTGGGGAGGAATAGAAGTGCTGAGGCCCAACAAAAAGGCAAGAAGGCTCTTGTGAAGTGGACATATAGGGGAGTTTGAGACAGAGGGGCACCCAAGAGTACTTGGGGAGACCAACATTAGATAAGGGAAGATGCAAATGGAGCGAGATGTGGGTTCAAGGAGGGAAATAGGCCCATGAAACGCTTAGTTGAGAAACACACAAAGGCAAAATTAAGAGTGTTTGGGGAAAATGTGCATGTGGGACTTGCTAGTGAAGATAAAGGCAAGAGAGGTTCCTTCTGAAAGGCAGACATGCTGCTCTTAGCGAGATAGACACCAGGGTGGCTGAAGAGAGAGACTAACACAGTCTCAGTGAGACAGGCATTACAAGAGTTTAGGCACATAGGTGGGTCTGGGGAAGGGAAGTTTCAGGAGAGCTGAGACGAGAGAGAAGCCGAGGACAGCTTTTGCGAGATGGTCACATACTAGGCAGTGAAGAAAGAAGTGAAATAGGAACGAAGTATTTTGAACGTGTTGTTTTCTGTTCTCTTTTTTGTGTTAAGGCTAGAGTGCTGATATTCTCTGTTCTGAGGATGACCTGCATCTCTCGCCAACTTATGTTTATACTCTGTGCTCTGCACTTCTACTTACCTTTACATCTATTAAGACCACTTTGGCACTATCTTAAAATCAGTCTGTCATGCCAGCGCAATCAATGCTTGATCAACGTTTATGTCTTGTTCTTTCGCACCGTCCAGGCGCTCTGAAGCCAGGCTGGGTGGCGTTAGCGCTGTATGAGACAACAAATAAATACAGATATACATTGACGGTCTCCTCTTACCTGAGCAGAGCCCAAGCAGGGGCAGAAACAGCAGTACACCGGAGAGGCTCATCTTCAGCTTTCTGTGAGTTCTTCTCTCACTGCAGAGTCCGCTAATGGGAGAGAAGCCGGCGCGCGCACTTAAATACTCAACACAGGGGCAGTCGCGGTCCGTGTAGGAGTGCCGGCCGGGCGGTGACGTGGGGCGGGGGAGGGGTAGCAAAGTACGGATTACGGACCAATACAGGTAAGTAAACATTTAAATCAATGAAACGAATTTCGTTGCGCGCACTGCATCGATGCAGTGCGCGCAACGAAATTCGTTTCATTGATTTAAATCTTTACTTACCTGTATTGGTCCGTAATCCGTACTTTGCTACCCACGGGAGGGGCAGGGTGGCACTCCTACACGGACCGCGACTGCCAGAGAGTGTCTAGAGAAGTCACCTGTGACATCTTGTCAGCGTAGTTTAAAATATACCATTACACTAGTGCACAGGCAAGTTTGGAATCTAGATAAAGCACCTTTTTCTGTGAGAATACTTTGCTATAGTTGTCAAGTAAAAAAACGTAATCCTGTTGACAATGTAACCATAAAAGCATAGCATTTCGTAAAAATAAGTTCTACATTCAATAAAACCAGCATGTAAACAGTTAAAAATATTGTGTGCCAATTGTTCAGCTCCAATATATTGTTACCTTTTCCATAACTTTTCCTGATTTTCATAGCAGAACAAATAAAACTAGTTAGGGCGACACAAATAAAAGCCGTTGAATTAAAAACATGGCCATTGTATAAATTCTGATATTTAAAGTGAGAAATAAAGGGACTAGGGGACCGCTTTAGGGGCGCTATACAGTGTACAAAAAAGCATTGTATGAAAAGGGCTTTGTGAAGAGACATCACACGGACAAGTGGAAAGATACAGAAACTAGGAGCCACAAACAGGAAATAAATTAAGCCAAGCACTATGCCTACGGTAAAATCTGAGCTGGACATTTCTCACGAATATTAAATTAGGCTCAATTCTTGATGATGTTAACACAGCAGAATGGTGTAATACAGTTGGCTTAACATTTTCTTTCTCTGTAATTATGCCATCATAATATTTGAGTAACATATACTTCATAAACACTTCCTATATACACTTCACTCCCAGGAGGCATCAATACAATCTGGATTTTCGAAGGATTCAGGCGCTTCCCAAGGTGTTTAGAGACTTCTTAATGTATGACAGCCAAGGAATACCTTTCATGATGTCCAGCAGCAGGCAATCCTTGACAAATGCTCTGGAGGAACCTGTTTCTGATGTACCCCGGATTAAAAGCCACAACATTATGAGTCGGAGTTTTATTAGATCTTCAATGTTACGCCAAGAAGACTTGGAATGACACACAGCAGTAGGGTAAGCTTTTGGGACTGACAAGAGTGTGTAAAAAAAGTATTCTCGGCCTTCTGGAGAGGATCCGGATGAAAAGAACCCCAAACTGCGGCTCCAGTATGACCAATTGAGATACATTTGCTCTTGCAAATTTCTAACATTTACTTTATTGGCTTATCACCCACATTAGTGGCAAATCTATGCATGGCCTTTGTTGATCTTGTAAATTGTTGCGCTCTTATCGTGAGTAAATGTTTACAATCTAAAGAGGATGCAAATGGAAAATGTGTTTTCTACTCTCTACAATTTTATTTCTGATAAAAATGAGTTCTGACCTTAGTGGTTTTATGTCCACATGGCATAATTGTAGAATTTGGTTAAATTGGTGTTTAGGTCTAGATCCCTCATAAAAGTTGTGAACTCATCCAACAGAATTTGGAGACAATTTGCTGTTCTGCATAAGAGATTTGTGTCACCCGCATACAGTAACACTGGTAAAGGCCATTTCCCTAAGAAAGGCATATCCTTCCACAATCGGGCAGTTAATATCACGAAAAAAGAGGAGTTCACCATCCTCCATAATACCCCACTATCTCTTATTTTACCGGCTGCTACCAGATCTTCCCAAGCTTTTTCTTTGATTTCATTCTTTCCTTCTGTGATTTCCTTCTCATATGTTTTCCTACATTACTGAATGCCTTCCCTTGATCACAGGACTTTTTTGAGAGCTGAGAGCAGCATAAAGCTTTCTTAGTAGTTAACAAAGACCTAATAGTATCACAGAGAGAGCCAAAGTAATTTAAACTGGCTTGTGGTTCTGCTTCATACGCCAGACATTCCCTACATGCCGTACAGGTAGTGGTGAAGAGATCTTACAACAATGTTGCTGGGTCGATTTTATTCCATTTCAACATTAGTCCTTTATTTCTAGAATAATTAAGGATCATACCTTTCCTGCAATTACTTTTACTCCAATGTTCAAAGTGATCAATAGTGGGTTATGGTCACTCATACATTACGATATTATAGGGGAATTAGTCATCAGGTTTGCGAGGCAAGATGAAAATAAGATAGAATCTATGGTGCTTCCTGAACCGTACCACACTGTGGGTTCGGTTGGTGAAAATTCATCAGGTGTGGCAAAGAACTAAATTATGATTTATTATTAAATTGTTTAGTGACTTGCCAAACAAATCATGCCTAAAATGGGATTACCCCTCCCTGTCCATGTCAGTGAGCTCACAGATCTCTTTGATGAGGAAACTTACTTAGATGAGTGTTAAAATCTCCAACCCAAAGAATTGCTGAAAGCATGTGACAATTCCTAATGTGTCTATCAATTTCACAATCTAATTCCACATATGAACAACATTGATCACAAATGTTATGATAAAAATTATTCAATAATATGTTTACATAGCCCCATGCTTTCAGGGACATAATATGATAATAAGGGGAATGCTTACAAAATAGCATCACAAAATATTCATATACAAATGTACGCTGATGATGTGTTTTTTTTTTACCTCACACCTATCAGCCTTTAGAGTAACATGGACACTCTCTCTAGGTATGCTGAAACTAATTTCCTAAAAGTAAACATCTCTAAAACAAAAGTGGTAACGTTTAGGGCAAGAAAACATTACAGTCTCTTTGACTTGAAGCTAGGTGGGAGCCCAGTCGAGGTTGTAAGGATGTGTACCTACCTGGGGAGAGTCTTTTCTCAGACACTAGAAACCACTTCTCATTTTCAGCATATGGAACATAAGGCCGACGCCCATATAAGCGCATTAAAGAGATTTTACTCATCCTCGGGAAAGAGGCATTTTCATTCCCTCCTCGAAATTTATCGCGTTAAGATTCCCACTATTTTATCTTACGCATTACAGTATATTTCTATAAAAAAGTGGTCTATCTTAAATTTGAATGAAGGGAAACTCTTACGTAAGATTACCACAATGAGCCAAGCTACAACGGTTCAAGTACTAGGTTTAGAACTAACGGTAGTTAGCGTCTGTACAAGAGCTTTGGCAGATATAATAAAATGGGCATATAACTTACTTAACGCAACAGAAAGCTCCTAGAGCACTCTCTTAAAGGACAAAACTTTTAAGGTTGGAGCAAGACAGTACATTTTTAATGAAAATCTCGAGATAGCTTAAGAGCACTTTCAATGCTCCATTAATCTTTTACAATCCTGTTCACCTGCACTTTTGACGTTTTTTCTGAAAAAACTGACACCAAGACTGAGGTTTGAACTCGATATGGCATACTGTTCTCAGCTATCACACTATAGGTTCTTCATAGTCAATCTAGAGTACAAATTTAGCCAAAAATATCTGAGATTCACACTAGAACGCAGTGTCAGACAATGCATATTTATGCTTTGCTTAGGGTTCATGCCATTAAAAGCCTATACCAAACATTGGGGCGACACTGATTAGTCAGGATCTTGTGATCTATGTAGAGGAGGTGTTCAAGACATTGTGCACGTTTTATACCTCTACCCAAATAAAGTCTTGGTCGAAGCTCGGTGCTGTTTTATAAAACCTATATGTTTTAGATATGATCTACTTAGAACTAATGATCTGGTTGATCTAATTACCTCCAAATGAATTTGTATGCTATAACCTGTTTAAATGTTTGAAAACTGTTTTACCATTGTTTTAAAGAAGTCAAGTTCATGAATTGGTATATTTATTGCAGATAATATGTACATTTTTTTATATTGTCGATGTCTGAGGAGGTCTAAATCAATAAAAAATAATTATTGATTGATTGATAACAAGGGGAATTGCTTACAGGCCTCGCTATGAGATCAGAGAGGTTTACAGAGCTCAGGACATCCAGACCCACACCACTCTTAGCTCATTTAATTGCACAGCGGGATTACACACATTATGCTAACCATTAATATGAAAATGCTCTCTGGCCCACGTTTCTTTACTGAATATGATGTCAAAGTTATTAATAAAAGGCACCCAATCTTGGTTTTCCCTATTGGATAGAATTCCTTCTATGTTTCAAGATAGCAGGTTGATATTTTGTGAGTTACTCTCCGTATGTTCTCCTCTAGATATATTGAATACTTGTCTTGGTTGACCTTACAAATTAATGACTTCTTTGTTTCCACCTCAACCCATTCTTTCTGCATTAGGGACTTGACCTTTGTAACTCCACCTAGTGAGAGCCAGTCAGTTTGATCTAAACCCTGAAGTGGCTCAAATACATTATTGGTGGTAACACTATGAGGTCCAGAGAACTCACACTGTGCTGGGGCACTCATTCTCAAAGTTGGCTGTTTCTTACTATGATTATATGCTGATTTGTAAAAAATAACCTAAGGGCATGGCCGTGATCCACCTATCAGTTGGTCCCAAAGTTGCATTCCATACAATAGTTTCTCTGTCAATTTGGGATATTTAAATGTATGACCACATAGTCCCCCGGGCTGCTTTTGGGGCCATTGCCAATCCATGCAATCCTTCTAACCATAATTATATAATTACATAAATAATGCACCAGAATTCTTCCTAAGCAAATGAGCCACTTTATTCCTTAAGTCGTGCCAATCTTCTCTTTGTGATTCCTTTAAGACCAGCACATTCCCCAGAATAATAACATATGGGGTGCAATCAGGTGGCAGTTATAATTAGACTACATTACTCCTCTGAGGGGCTGTGCATAAAGGAGACGAATGGCTGGGCATGGTACTGAGAGCAAATCGATTCATGCCTCGATTGTCTGCAATTTGCTTCACACTTCCCCCAATTTTGCCCCTTGACTGGGCTCTTGTCTGACCCAAAAATTCGAAGAGCGGACTTTGTTGAACACCCTGTCCCACATTATGTATTACACTGCTGGAACACATTGTACTTTTATTTAGGGGGACCTATGTATTTTTGTGCCTATTGATGGTGGAATATCTTAACAATTTATGTTCTAAACCCTTTGATTTATCAAGAACGGAAGTACAAAAACCCTCATCAAGCCCTCTAATTTAGTCAGAGAGTTAGAAAAATAACTAGATATGTTTCTCTTCAGATCTTTTAAGTTCTTGGACCATTCTGTCGGTGGACATGCTGTTAAAACCTTGGAAAAACTCAAGACCTGGTTATTAACAAGATTATCTAGTTCTGCATTTTTCAGTCACTTTCCTTACATCACTCTGGATTGTACCTTTTTTCCCCTTTTTGCCAGAGGAGAATTTGTTGCTGCATTTGTTGTTGCTGTAACTGCATCAATAACATGCACAATAGTTAAGGAATAATTAAGATCACAAGGATTTGAAATTGAGTGAACCCCTTGATTGTTACTGGACTTAAGAATCTGTTTTCTTGAGGGCACCGAGCTGTCTTTTGTTTATTTTTTTGGCACCGAGCTGCTATAGCAATTGCATTAGCTTCTATTGGGGTGTGTGTCAGTTCTTGATGTAAGCTGAGAGTCTCTCCTCAACATGCCCAGTTTCAAAGTTAGTAGCTCCCATGGCACTGGTGAGATATGTGGCAATAGATGTTGCTGTCCCCCCAGCCTTATCCATCCCAGTCTTTAAGCCATTCACTTCCTGTTACCGAGGAATAAAGTTTGTTTTATTCTTGCTCAGTCCGAATTGGACAGAACAGATGGGCTAAGGAGGACAGCCCGGCCCAACCTCTTCCGGCAGCAGACAGGCTTGCTCTTGGTCCAGTCTTCAGGCGGGCACACCCTGGGCAGCGGGAGATTGGGGCTCCTCTGATAGAGCAAAATGTTCTTGTGAATTGTAGGGGTGCATCATAATCACTGATAGGCCGCACCCACATGTATTCAGACCTATATTCATTTATATTCAGTTGTATACTCATGTCTGGTTAGTAAAGAATGAATAGTTCACTGAGAGAAAGTGAACTCAGCAGCATAATGGTGTTAGGATAACGATGTAATGTAATGCTTATTGAATTGTGTGAACATAATGCATAGAGGAATTAGTTTGTGTGTAATGTAATTGCAGTAGTTTAAACGTGCACCATATTAAAGTTGCACATGTAATTCATTGTTTGCATATGAATCGTAATGAAAATGCTTATGGGGAAAAGTAAGATGTGTGTTTAAAAGTCATATGTAAAGGCCTGACTACATATATGCTTAAGGAAGGCCTGGTTTGTTCTTATGTTAGCTTATTTCGTAGGCAGTGAAAAGATTCTCTTGGTAAGGCTCTCTGGGCACAAACGGTAGATTTAATTTGCACAGTAGAAGGTTTCTGTTGAAAGTATCTTTTGTTGCAGGTGCAAGGACACATGTCTCGTTAGTAAGACTAACTCTTTGTTTTCAAAAGCTAGAGAGATGGGAGGCATGGTACGGGGAGTGAAATGGAATTTAGGGATGATACTTTCAGCGGAGAAGGTGCCTGGGACTCAAGGTCATCGCAACCGTCCAGGATGAAGTAACCGTTTCGATGGAAAAGCACAAGAAAGAAGACCTGGCCAAGGAGGCGTGACAAAGGCGTGTACAATTGTATTGGAGTTTTGTATTAGGGATAGTGCCCTGAGGGAGGAGGCCAGAGAAGAGGTAGGGGAGACCAGAGAGAAGGACAGAGCTGAGCTTAGGTATTATGTGATTGCACTTCTTAGGAAGTCTTCACAGCTGACACCTTTTATTCACTCTTGCCTGGGAAAATCGTTATGCAGGAATGACACTTAGCGTTAGTGTAGGGACAGCAATTGATTTTAAGCTTGTTTAGTCCAATGAAGAGCAACTTAGAAATTGGAGCAATCATAGTCTGGTTGATCCTTCTAGAACTTTCTATTCTCCTTATCTTGAGTCGGATGAGACTCCTGCGTAGATTATTATTTGTATTAGTGCCCATCTATTTCTTTAACCTCGTGTTGAGGTGCTTGCACGTTCAGTTATTTTTGGCGATAATAAATTCTTAAACTTGAATTCGGAGTCAGTGGTCCTTTCAGACAAAATGAATGCTGATATATAACCTGATGAGATTCTCTCCTTTACACTATTCAACAGGTAAAAAGATCTTGGCGACCAGAAGGTTCTTATAGATAATTAGATAAGAATCGGCGTTATCAGTTGGTAGCAGAGTAGGATGGTTACCTTTGATGGTAAGGGGAGATCTAGAGCAAGATAGGAGACTAAGTTGCCCCATAGAGCCCGAGTGACGCAGATCCAGAGGACATCGGGAGAAGGATGTCGGAGGTCGTTGAAAACTGACGGAGAGTGACGGTGCGGCGGAAGTAGCAGTTCGTGGTAGAGTGAGTATGAAAAGAGTGATGTTTGGTAGATTGCGGTGTTTTATTGTTGTGTGATGTCTTGCGGAGTTGGAAAGAGAGTTGTGTGATTGAGAACCGGACCGTGAGCGCGCGCGGGACCGGGAGATTTATTGTGGTGTAGAATACACCCAGAGTTGAGAACGTTGACCAGAGGTTGTGGGGGTCACGAGACGTCATTGACAGACCCACTAAAGATAGGGAACACATGAGTGAGTGTGTGAATAACCAACGCAGGTCGTAGGTTATTGTGTGCAGAACATCAAGTGATTGAATCCTATCGAGTGTGTTAGAGGCGATTGTCCGGTCGTTTCGCGGACAGACGATTGCCAGATTGAGGTCAACAGGCTCAAGAGGCTGATCGGTCATTGGTAAGACTGACGGTCAGAGAGGTAATTGTTCGGTAGGACGGACATTATTTCAGAGTATGATTGGGACAGGTGCGAGTGAGAACGAGTGAATTAGAAAGGAGGGGAACTGCTGCGAGCGGAGGAAAAGTGACGTCAGACAAGTGCCGCGCTGCGATAGGCCGGTTGGTGTGAGCCGCGCTGGTATTGGTGGAGTGAAATCGAGAAGCAAGAGCTGACATTTTGAGTGCAAAAACAAAGTTGATTCATCATGAAATGTTTTAAAGTTTTACGGGAACTTTGTAGAGGCGATAGACATGTGGTTGTTCGGGAAGGAGAGGAAGCTCCTCCCGAGGATACACCAGCACATTATATGGCAAAGAATGTAGGATTGCATACTATAATTTGGCTTGAGAATTGGCATAAAATGACAGAAGCAGAGGGAGAATTGTCGTTCCCACGCTATGGTACTTTCAGGTTAGAGGTGTTGTACCAGTTAAAAAGTATAATGGCTTCTTTACGACCACTACCTAGACCAACACAGTTTGAGGCACTACATGCGTGGATAAGAGCAGCGTATGATAGGAAGAAAGACAGAAGCCAAGAAAGGGTGAAGAAATCGGTCAGGGCATTTCAAGATGCAAGGTGGGATGCATTGGAGAAAAGGTGGAGAGTGGAAACGATCGAAGGAGATAAGTTGTACCCATTGTTAGTACAAAATGGGAAAATAATAAGAATCGATGAGGACGACAGTGATCTAGATGACAGCTTGTTGGATAGGATGTTGGCAGAGAGGCCACCACCATTTAATCCAGACTCAGAAGAGGGAAAGCCGACCTCAGCAGTAACAATTGATGGAAGCCAGAATCAGACTAGCATGAGAGTAGTGGGAAGGATTTCCACAGGAACAGAGGGGGCAACGGCGTCCATGATAACACAGCCTCCTGTTGGGAACACAAGATTACCGGACTTCTTGACAGTACCGGTTACCATTGGCCCTATAGTACCGGTATATGACCCAGACCGAGTGAGAGAAGGGGGCTCCGTACAGATGGGAAGGGAAGAAGAAACCAGCGAGAGTGGGAATGGGTTTGGAGTAAGAGTGGTTCATTTCCCAAGACCAGTGGAGACAAGTACGCCGTTACCGGCTACTGCGGACTCTTCCTTTAGACAAGAAGAGGAGAGACCAGAAAGACCAAGGTCTTTGCGGGAATCTAAGTCAGCTTTGAGGATGTGGACACCAACAGTAACGAACCAAGAGGATAGGATGCAAGGAGATAGGGCACAAAACGTCTCGGAAGACAGACCAAGTTCCAGGAATATGATGGAAGGGAACAGGTCACAAGGACAGAATAGTGACTGTGATGAGCGGGATGGCTCGGGTTGTCGAGATGTACTGAGGAGTGCGATACAGGCAAGGTTACTAGACGTAGTGAGATTGAAAGCAGAGGTAGATGAGATGATTAATGGAGGTCTGCCTTTGGAAAGGATAGAAATTTATGGATCAGATGAGCTGCTGTTTGTAGCAAAAGATGTGACTCAAAAAGCTAGGATGGCACATGATAGATTGAAGGAATTGGCCAAAAGATATGAGGTAGACCTGAACAAAACTAAAGCGTTGCAGGGACCACATAGATTACAATACAGTGACCAGGAGCTGGAGGAGAAAAGAATCACAGGATTAAGGACACACACAAGAGATCTGATTGTAGGAATGAGAATATGGATTTTGTTGGACAAATGGGAAGAAAGGTGGTCCAAGAAGAAACCAGCAAAGAAAGCTGAGGGGGAAACGCCGCCTCCAGGGGGGGGGGCGACGGGTGTTGGAAATTTTCCTTTACGGGAAGTACAGAATGGAGGGTACGTGCATGTGCCGTGGAATAGAGGAGATTTGGCTGCATTTACAAATGATTTTCCTCGGCTGAGGAAAAAACCAGTAGAGTGGTACAAACAGGTTGAGCGGTTTGTGAAAATTTCAAAAGTATTGTGGATTGATTTGAACACTTTGTTTGACATAGTGGTACCGGGAGATTTGTGGACAGCCTGTAAAGTCGCTATTGAGTGGCCGACTTCGGAACCGGATAGAGAGGCGGTTACAAATGGTCCATCACCCCTAGTCATGAAAAAGTATGAGCAGGTGATTACATGGTTGAAACTGAAGATTTCACCTCAGGATATAGATTGGGTTAAGATAGATCGGACTGTACAGGAACCCAAGGAAACGGTGCATGAATATTATGAAAGACTTCTGCAAGCTTTTAAACAGTATAGTGGGTTAGATATCTTGGACCCCAAGGATATGGGACAGTTTGTCTCAAAGTTTGTACTGGGTCTGAGAATGGAAATCAGCCTCATGATACAGCACCATTTGATCTGCTGGCAGAACAAGCCACTAGATGAAATATTGAGGTATGCGAGATACTGTAGTGATGAGGTGGAATCGAAACATCGAAAGCTAAAAGACAAATTGATGCTTGTCCAGATGCAGACAGCACAGAGTCAGCCTAGTGGAGGGACCTTAGGAAGAAAGCAAGGAAATTTCCAGGGAAACCAGAATGGGCAAGCCATGGGAAAGGGAAAACCAGTAGACCCCAAGACAGGAGTGGACGTGGCCACATTGAAGAAGACCACTGCGTGTCATCTTTGTCGCCAGGTCGGACATTGGAAACGCGAGTGTCCTTTGAACCCAGCTAATCAGTTGCAGGAAGAGGAAGAGGGGGCTCAGGCACCCGCGCAAGAGGTAGTTAACACAGTAACGAGACCTAGGACGATGAAAGGGGGGGTATACAGTTCTCACGCCCAGGTTCCCCAAGCTCCAAGGATTTCACAAGGAACACGAACGTACCAACAGATGCCCCTGTTCGAAGATTATGACGAGAGTATCTCAGACCCTTTATCCTGACGGTGCCTGAGGGGGGAGGAAGACTGCACACTTGGAGCGGTCTTGGAGGTAGACCAGAGAGGACCTTTTGTGGAGGCAGATATTGAGGGTCATCCTGCCACACTTTTGGTTGATACTGGTGCTACCCGGTCTACTGTAAGATCAGCAGTGGTCCCTAACCTACCCCTCTCGGGACAATCAATCCAGGTTGTTGGAGTAGCGAACAAGAGAATAAGCAGCCCATTGACAGAACCGATCCTAGTAAAGATAGGTTCCTTCCAAACTAGACATCAGTTTGTAGTGTGTGATACGAGTCCAGTTTGCCTTTTGGGAAGAGATCTGTTGTGCAAGTTGAACTGCACGATTTACTGTACGCCACGAGGAGTGGAGGTCCAGACGAGAGATGACGATGCTGACTTTAAAATTACCAATCAGCATCTGTGTATAGATCTGTACCCAATGGTGACTGTGGAAGAACTTCCACCTGATCTGAGAGACGCAGTGTCGTCTGTGGTGTGGGATTTCGCAGGCGACGAAATAGGTCTAATCAGAGGGGTTGAACCAGTGCGGATTGAGGTGAAACAGAATGTTGATTTCCCCAGGACACCTCAATACAACCTGTCGCCAGAAACGATTGCAGGGATAAGACCTGTGATCGAGACTTTCATTGAGAAAGGCATTTTGAAAGAGATCAGAGGTAGCCCCTGTAATTCGCCCATAATGGGACTACAGAAACCGAGCGGGAAGTACAGGATCGTGCAAGACCTGCGAAAGGTCAACACGATAGTTGTCCCTTGTTGTCCAGTGGTACCGAATCCTTCAGTAATACTGTTCCAGATCCCATGTGAAGCCGAGTGGTTTACGGTTATCGATTTATGTCAAGCCTTCTTTTCGATACCGCTCCATGAGGAAAGCCAATTTCTTTTTGCGTTCAGGCTGGAAAATCGCGTGTTAACATGGTGTCGTATCCCTCAAGGGTATACGGAAAGTCCATCGATTTTTAACCAGATCCTGAAGAAGAACCTTGAGAGTCTTGTGTTGCCGCAGAACTCAGTTCTCGTGCAATACATAGATGACTTGCTCATTGCCTCAGAAACAGAAGATGCTTGCAGAATTGACACCGTAGCTCTGTTGAACCACTTAGCAGAGAACGGACATAAGGTGTCCCCGAACAAGCTGCAGTACTGTTTGAATGAGGTACAGTACTTGGGACACAGATTGGAAAAAGGCAAGAGGAAGGTGTCACCAGATCGAATTGAGGCAATAATGAGCATGGCAGTACCGACCACACAGAGAGAAGTTAGGATGTTCCTGGGAATGGTTGGCTACTGTCGACAGTGGATTCCTAGTTTCTCCTTGAGAGCAAAGCCTTTGCAGAGGCTTACGCACAAGGATGTGAGTGATCCGGTACCATGGGACGAGGAGTGCTTGATGTCGTTGCTGAAACTGAGAGAGGAGTTGTGCAGGGCTCCGGCACTGGGAATGCCTGATTACAACAAGGCCTTTTCATTGTTTTGTTACGAGAGGGAAGGATGTGCATTAGCAGTCTTAGCTCAGAACCATGGAGGTGTCCGTAGACCAGTTGCATATTTTTCAGCTACTTTAGACCCAGTAGCTTCTGCGTTGCCCGGATGTCTAAGATCCGTTGCTGCAACAGGTGTCAGCATTGAAAGATGTGAAAGCATTGTAATGGGACATCCATTGACTGTACATGTGCCACATTCGGTTGAGTTATTGATGAGCAGGACCAAGACACAGCACCTAACGAACAATAGGTTAACGAGGTACGAGCAAGTCATACTTGCCGCAGAGAATGTGACTCTGAAAAGGTGCTCTGTCTTGAACCCTGCGACATTGATGCCTACACCGAACACGGATGATGAAGATTGTGCGGACCATGATTGTCTCGATGTGACCGAGCTTTGCACCAAACCGAGACCTGACATTGTCGATGAACCATTGGCTGACCCAGATGAAATTTTCTTTGTCGATGGTTCATGCTTAAGAGACAGTGTGGGGCAATTGAGAGCAGCGTTTGCTGTATGTACCATTTCAGGAGTGGTCGAGGCTGCTTGCCTAGAAGGAGTACGCTCCGCGCAGGTAGCTGAGATCATTGCCTTGACCCGTGCCTGTTTGGCCGCTGATCGAATTCGAATCACGATTTACACAGACAGCCAATATGGGTTTGGCGTGGTGCACGACTTCGGGCAGTTATGGTCTCAGAGGGGATTTTTGACATCATCTGGCTCACCCATTCGGAATGGAGAATATGTAAGACAACTGTTAGATGCATTACAGCACCCGAAAGAAATTGCTGTGGTAAAGTGTTCAGCCCATGGGAAGGGGGAGGACTTTGTGTCATTGGGTAACAATTACGCGGACGAAGTCGCCCGTTTCTGTGCAGAACAAGGATGCATATTCACAGATAGATACGCAGGGGAGAGCCAAGAAGGAACCGAGCTCAGCATAATGTTGGCCATGGCAGACACTTGGGAAGAGCTTAAGCGATTGCAGGATGAAGTTTCAGACCAAGAGAGAGAGGGATGGATCAAAGCTGGTTGTGAGAAAGGAGATGTGGATGTGTGGGTATCCAACGATGGGAGAGCCGTGTTGCCTGAAGAATTGCTGAGTCCGATGGCAAGACTGATACATGGACAGGCACACCTTGGTAGAGACGCAATGATGAGAGTGTTTAGACAGACGTGGTATAACCCACGGTTCCGAGCAATGGCTGAGACGGTATGTCAGAGGTGTGTTACGTGTCAGCAGATGAATGCTGGAAAGAAAACTGTAGTTACGTTGAGTCACATTGGAAGGTCAGGAGGGCCCTTCAATAGAATACAGCTGGACTTTGTGGAGATGCCTAAGTGCAATGGATTGAGGTACATTTTAGTGCTAGTATGTGTATTCTCACGGTGGGTGGAGGCTTACCCCACACGCAGGTGTGACACTCTCACAGTGGCTAAATTACTGTTGAGGGAGCTCATCCCTAGATTCGGGATCTTGACCTCTTTGGAATCAGATAGAGGAGGGCACTTCCACAGTGAAATCATGAAGTTGCTTTGTGCTGCATTGAACATTGACCAGAGACTCCACTGTAGTTACAGACCAGAGGCTTCTAGGATGGTGGAACAAGTTAATGGAACTTTGAAGGCCCGGATGGCAAAAATGTGTTCTTCGACATCTCTGAAATGGCCCGACGCTTTGCCGCTCGTGCTGATGAGCATGCGAAGCGTCCCAGACAGAAAGACCGGGTTGTCCCCCCATGAGATATTAATGGGGAGGGCAATGAGATTGCCAGCAGTACCAGCTACAGCCTTGATAAGCATCACTGATGATTTGATTCTCGATTATTGTAAAGGACTCTCTGATGTGGTCCGTTCTGTATCCCAGCAGGTGCAAGCAGCAGTGGTCCCAGCCTCGAGTGATCTGTGCCACGACTTGTGTCCCGGTAACTGGGTGCTCGTCCGGAAACACGTGAGGAAGAGTTGCTTGGATGCCCGCTGGCGTGGCCCGTATCAGGTGATACTTATCACGAACACAGCAGTGAAGTGTGGAGGATTGCCGAACTGGGTGCATGCCTCCCATACCCGCAGAGTTCCAGCACCCTTGGAAGAAACAGCTCCTCTCGTAAATGAAAATCCAGCTGATGTGGCAGGGCCACATGGGAGGACAAGTCAAGCTGTAAGGGTCGCTGACACAGCTGGTGGTGCACTAGAGCAAGCTGAAGGGGGTTTCCACAGTTCGAACCCTGACTCAGACACCGAAGACAGAAACGGTGCAGTGGGCGGAGAAGAGTCAGATTCAACAGAAAGAGGAAGTAGTGCACTGGGTATAGAAGGGGAAGGCAGACGAACGAACAGAAGCACAGAAAGTTGGCCTGAAAGACAGAGGCGACTGAACCTGAGGTTAGCACCTGAAAGAGAACTTGCTCCAGTGTCTGAAGTATCTGAAACGGAGGCAAGTGACGAAGACCAAGCACAAGACAGTCGGCGAAGGTCAAAGAGAACAAGAGTGCCTTGTCGCAGATACTCTACCCCTGAGTGGACTTACACCGTGTTTGATGCAGGGGGTGGTGAGCACGGGAAGGCTGAGGTCAGTGCAAGTGGTCCGTCGGAGCCCGAATGTGGTGGTGAAGGTGGTGCTGCAGTTGCCAGGGCTCGAGATAGAAGGAACACTGACTCTCACGGTTCCGAATCCCCCGCTTCTGAGTGAAGTCCGAAACTTGGTTTTGCATCGACTCGAATTCCCGCCTTTTGGAGTTGAGCCGTTTTCACATGAAGTGTTGATTTTGCGTCTTGAACTTTTGTATCACGTTCTGGTATTGCTCAATGAGGATCTTATTGTGGATCAACTATAAACTGTAAATAAAAGTCCAAAAGAAGAAGATAACCTAGGTCCGAGTGGAAGAAGAATAAACTTAGGGACTTTCCACAGAAGAGGAACGAAAACTAGGGAAGTCTTTTTCTGGACTGTGTAAATAAGATTGTGATCGGAAAGGGAAAGTCCGGAGATTTCATGGTTGCTCGAGCTGGTTAAGCAAGTCACAATTAAAGGACAGAGACTTTTTCAGGGTTCTTTGCGATAACCAAGACTTTTGAGAACTTTCGAAACCATGGAACCGGGAGATCCCAATCGTAGATCTAAATGGATTGTAGGCATTCTTATAAGTAGTGTGATAGTTTCTATAATCATAGTAGTTATAGTCTCATATACTGGTTCGCACGAGCTAGAAGTAGAGGGGGTGACAGGGACACCTACACCTATTACACCTAGTCAGAAGGGGGTAGACAGGGCAGCTGACAGAGCTTTGCTATTAGAAGAAAGTCGTAGATTACATGTAGATTTATCTAAAGGTGATTTTAAGTTGAATGCATATGCTAAGTTGTTGTATGAGTATGTTGATGTGATGGATGCGAAGGATTGTTATGTGTGTATGCAGTTGCCTACTTCAGTGGACGAGGGTATTAGGTATCACCATCTTCCACTGACTTATGGTATTTCATGTAGTCTTTTGCTTAGTTTGTTTTATGAGAGAGATCAGTTTGAGTATTTCTTTTCCAATTTCGACGCAGTGCTTCCTGAAGTCCCAGCTTACAAGCATTTGAATAAATATGACTATTATAAGACGGAAGACAGACTGAGGAAGTACTTCATACCGAGTTTGGAATTGGATACAGCATTCGCACACAGACACAATCTGACTTGTTTGATGTCGGATGTAGAGAGAAAGTTTGTAGATCAGGTCGAGGATAGGTATAGAAAGCTGACTCACTCCCGAGACTTGGGGCATCACAGGACTGATTGGACAGAGGAAGAACAGTTGCATAAGACCAGGGGAAGCTATGGTCTTATAGCGTTAGATAAGGAGCAGAGGGGTAAGTTGTGTATAAGGCGTTATCAGACTTACTATGAGAAGGTAGCAGTGGGACAAAGTACTTGTGATCACGTTTTCACCATGGCAGATGTAGCAAAAGATTTTCTCCAAGGTCCTGTACAAGTGATACCAACGGTGTATTACGTATGTGGGAAGAATGCTTATGTGAGGTTGCCTGCAAATTGGTATGGAACATGTTATTTGGCAATAATATTTCCAAAGATTTACCATACAGAAGATTTAGATCTTCTAGAAGGTGGAGAGCATTCAAGAGCGAGAAGAGCTGCAAGTGCAGGAATCGTTGTGGGGGATATCTTTGGAGCTATGATACCCAGTCTGGGAGTAGTCTTGAATGATGTGAAGATCCGAAGGTTAGCGACGGTGGTGGATGAATTTTCGATGAATACAGCAAAGTCGTTGGTGTTGGTGGAAGGAGAGATGTTGTCGATAAGGGGAATGGTTTTGCAGAATCGCCTTGCTTTGGATGTCCTATTGGCAAAAGAGGGCGGAGTCTGTAAAATGTTGAAGGTTCAAGAGTGCTGCACTTATATACCAGACCGTAGCAAGGATCTGGAGAAATATATAAGTAACATCACTACAATCCACACAAAAATAGCGGATTTGACCGAAGAGGGGGCCTGGGAAAAGGTCGGCAAGGGTTTTGGTCAAGTGGGAGGTTGGTTTGCGAATCTAGGAAAGGGATTCCTTGGGTACTTTCTGAGACCCCTCCTTATTTTGGTGGTTTGTGTGGTTGGCTTGTGGATTTTGATCAAGGCCTACAAGTGGTATCGAGCAGGCCGAGTCAAGAGAGCTTTGAGGGAAAATGACATGAGATTGGCAAGACTGCAGGACAGTCAGTATCAATGGCTCAAGAGCATGGAGAAACTAAGATCAGGGAAGATGGCAACAAGTTCTGTTTAGGTCGGTTCTTTCTCCAAGGGAGTAGAATGAATTGTGATGACAGGAGTCATCAAAGGGGGGAACTGATAGAGCGAAATGTTCTTGTGAATTGTAGGGGTGCATCATAATCACTGATAGGCCGCACCCACATGTATTCAGACCTATATTCGTTTATATTCAGTTGTATACTCATGTCTGGTTAGTAAAGAATGAATAGTTCACTGAGAGAAAGTGAACTCAGCAGCATAATGGTGTTAGGATAACGATGTAATGTAATGCTTATTGAATTGTGTGAACATAATGCATAGAGGAATTAGTTTGTGTGTAATGTAATTGCAGTAGTTTAAACGTGCACCATATTAAAGTTGCACATGTAATTCATTGTTTGCATATGAATCGTAATGAAAATGCTTATGGGGAAAAGTAAGATGTGTGTTTAAAAGTCATATGTAAAGGCCTGACTACATATATGCTTAAGGAAGGCCTGGTTTGTTCTTATGTTAGCTTATTTCGTAGGCAGTGAAAAGATTCTCTTGGTAAGGCTCTCTGGGCACAAACGGTAGATTTAATTTGCACAGTAGAAGGTTTCTGTTGAAAGTATCTTTTGTTGCAGGTGCAAGGACACATGTCTCGTTAGTAAGACTAACTCTTTGTTTTCAAAAGCTAGAGAGATGGGAGGCATGGTACGGGGAGTGAAATGGAATTTAGGGATGATACTTTCAGCGGAGAAGGTGCCTGGGACTCAAGGTCATCGCAACCGTCCAGGATGAAGTAACCGTTTCGATGGAAAAGCACAAGAAAGAAGACCTGGCCAAGGAGGCGTGACAAAGGCGTGTACAATTGTATTGGGGTTTTGTATTAGGGATAGTGCCCTGAGGGAGGAGGCCAGAGAAGAGGTAGGGGAGACCAGAGAGAAGGACAGAGCTGAGCTTAGGTATTATGTGATTGCACTTCTTAGGAAGTCTTCACAGCTGACACCTTTTATTCACTATTGCCTGGGAAAATCGTTATGCAGGGATGACACTTAGCGTTAGTGTAGGGACAGCAATTGATTTTAAGCTTGTTTAGTCCAATGAAGAGCAACTTAGAAATTGGAGCAATCATAGTCTGGTTGATCCTTCTAGAACTTTCTATTCTCCTTATCTTGAGTCGGATGAGACTCCTGCGTAGATTATTATTTGTATTAGTGCCCATCTATTTCTTTAACCTCGTGTTGAGGTGCTTGCACGTTCAGTTATTTTTGGCGATAATAAATTCTTAAACTTGAATTCGGAGTCAGTGGTCCTTTCAGACAAAATGAATGCTGATATATAACCTGATGAGATTCTCTCCTTTACACTATTCAACAGGTAAAAAGATCTTGGCGACCAGAAGGTTCTTATAGATAATTAGATAAGAATCGGCGTTATCACCTCTACTGGGGCTGTGAACCTATCCACGCACAGTGAGGCCCTGCAAGACTTCTGAGCAATAGAATCCTCGATTGCAGTGACGCTACAGTCATGTTTGAGAAGAAACGCGATTCATCCCTTTTTCGCTATTTGCAATGCTTTAGATTATTTGCCTTGCGATTGAGCAGCTGAAGACTTTGGGTGTATTCCTGAACTGTCTGGGTTGTTGAAAAATGTTCTGCTTGTACTTGTTAGAGAACTACTTACAGGTATTACAGGTGGTTTGTTCATCAGTGGAATAACAACACGCCCTGAAGTGCCGTGGCAATACGTTTTTCAATATTTGACTAGCTTAATGTGTGTCTGTCAAGATTCTTCGTGTTCTAAAACAGTGTTTACTGATTCACAGAGCCATCGGTCCTTGCATGTCAATCCATCTTTTGTTTGTTGTTATGTTTTCTTTTCTACAAAAATTCTTTTCCATGGATATTGATTGGACCAAGTCATTCTGTAAACCTGATCAGGTCTTTATCTCCTTTGCAAAGCCTCCGAGGTCAACCCATCTCCAAGACAAGCATAGCTAGGTGGAAAGTTGAATGTATGCAGACCTGCTATCTCAAAGCCCATGCACAGTGTACAAAGGGAGGAGTCCCACCACACCTTGTGACTCCGGAGATTACTTTGAACGGCTTGCAAGTGTCCGATTCCCACAGCTTGCAAGTGTCCGATTCCCACACTCAATGGCACGAGTATGCTAAGCATTTTAATCTACAGCAGTAAATGCACCATTATGAACTAGAAATCCAAATGGACTGCCACCCCTATACAGGCTGTTGAGTAATGATGCTCAGGAAGTGCTTCTGGTAATGATTAGTCATACCAGATTAGTTTAGGATCCCAAACCTCTTTTGTCAATGAATAATACAATAGCACTAAGAAACAGGAGAGGCACTTTAAAATGTTCATTTTAAAATCTTAGTCTAGTGCATAAAATATCAACAGTAACCACACAGAGTGCAAAAAGGAATACAGCAGGTCTAAGGCCGTGAAAACAGCAAGAAACCTTTCTAATATGGTTAGAAAGTTCATAACATCTCAAGACCTTTAAGCTAGTTCTAGGCACTATGCTAAATTTGAGATGAAGTAGTAAATAGCTGGCCTGTCCGAGATTCTGAAGATAGATTACACAGCATCCTTGTTTTTGTTAAGATAATAGCAACTCATTTATACTAGATCACAGCTTTGCCTGGGACTTACCAACAGTGTTAAGCTGAAGGACACTTCTCTGCACTTCTCCCAGCATTGCCTCTGACTGAGGATGGTTAGTGCTGCAAACAGCGTGACCTCTGGCTTGAGCCTAGTGCGAAGTCCCTTCACCATATGGTCAGATACTGGAGTTTTTATAAGTATCTGATATGCAATTTTATCTTATGTTTATTAAATAAACCAACACTTGCTAACACTAAAGTATCAACAAGACTAAACAAACATGGCGACAAATGTAACCTCTTGATTCACATTGATTATAAGTTCCTATAACTATGAACAATAAAAACATGCCTGCTAATAGAACTAAGCATCGATAATATGGCAGTGTCTGTATCTGAAAAAAATAAAATGTCAGCCTAGATTGTAAGCAGACATGCTGCCAATATTTCTGTGCATGTTTAGAAACTTCACACTTTCTAAAGAGATGAGAGAATCTGAAATCAAGCATAGGATTCCCACGCACTCAGCCAGCAGACTGGACTATGGAAACACCCTCTATGCCGGAATTAACAAACCCCTTCTCCGCAAGCTCCAGACCATACAGAACACCTCAGCCAGGCTCGTCCTCGGCATCCCTCGACATGAACACATCACCCAACACCTGCGAGACCTCCACTGACTCCCCGTTGAGAAGAGAGTAACCTTCAAGATACTCACCCAGGCCTACAAATGCCTCCACAACACTGGACCCCAATATCTCAACGAAAGAATCTCCTTCCATGTACCCAAGAGAAACCTCCGATCCGCCGACCTCGCCCTCGCCGAAACCACGCGCATCCGCAGAGCCAGAACAGGTGGAAGAGCCTTCTCCTACATCGCGGCAAAGACCTGGAACGAGCTCCGTATCAACATCAGATGCGCCCCCACTCTGCACACCTTCAGGAAGAGCCTCGAGACTTGGCTCTTCGGCTGACCTGGAGCTGCACCACCCCCCCCAGGCGCCTTGAAACCCTCACGGGTGAGTAGAGCGCTTCACAATTCCCTGATTGATTGATTGATTAAAATGGAAGAAACTTAAACAAGAACTGTCAGTGCTCTAGACAACACTCCGTGAACGGATGCATACAGGGTAGGTACCCTTCAAACACTTGCCTAAAACTAGCTTTGGAGTGAGCTAGCAGTCAACTAGCAGGTTTGCTGCGCATCGTATGCTACACATTTTGGGCTTTGAGCCGCAGGTACTAGCAATATTAAATATTTAATCTACATGTCTGTCACTAGTTAACACCTATTTGGTACAGAAGTAGACCAGTAACTGAAAGAAATGAAGACAAATGAAATGGCTAAATCAATGGGGCATTGTATGCAATGAATGGGGCATTTAATAGATTGTTTTTAGTGTAGGGGAGGTGAAGGGTGACAGCTGTATGCAACACTTTCATCTCACTCATGCTTTTCAACATCTACATGAAGTCATTACCAGCAATGATCAATTAATTTCAGCTCACATGCTATAACTATGCAGATGACACACAAATACTCCTTAAACTGGAAACCCCCATAGACATTGTAAACTCAAAAATCTTTAGTTGCCTCAGAGCCGATTATCAGTGGATGACATGCAGAGATCTCAAATTGAATGCTTTCAAAACTGAAATACTCACATGCGGTAATTGGAAAAATTATGACCCACTCTGTGCCTGACCTGACAATCTGGGACCACCTCCTAAAGTATCTAAGGAAGCAATTAACCTTGGAATTACCATGGACTCCATGTTATCAATGAATGCCCAAGTAGACAAATTAGCAAGGCCAAGCTTCATTACTATGGAAATTCTGCGACGCATCTTCCCCCACCTGGGATTTCCACACAAGGTCCAGGCTACTATCTCTCATGCACTATGTAAACTTGATTACGCCACTGGCCTCTACCACGGATCATCTTTGTCAACTATGAAAAGACTACAACGGATTCAGAACTCTGCTGCCAGACTACTACTTGTAAAGTCACAAGCCCACATCTCCCCTGCCTTGAGGGCCCTACATTGGTTACCGGTTGCCAGAAGATCCACCTTCAAACTGCTTTGTATCACCCACAAAGCAATACATGGAACAGGACATCTTTTCATCAGGAATAAAATCACCAAATACATTCAACACAGGAACCTCCACTCAAGATTAGCACCTATAGGGGCTTATTTACAAGCCTCTTGCGCCACTTTTTGCGTCATTTTTCCCATGTTAAAAATGACGGAAAAGTGGCGCAAGAGTCTTGTAAATAAGCCCCATAAGCGGTACATCTTTCTCTATTCTAGCAGCCAAGCTATGGAATTCATTACCCCCAAACATAAGGTCCAATGATAACTATCTTATCTTCAGAAGACTACTCAAGAGTTGGCTATTTCCTACATCATCACTATACTCAAACACTAATGTACAGCATATCCTTGTGTATACAAAACATTGATAATTTGATTATATGTATGTATCTAGATATGTGTATTACATTGTACAAATATGTATAATAACTATGGTTTTTAAAATATATAGATATTCTTTAGGTCTGCGTAACAAATGTATATATTTCTGAAGGTCAAATATATATATTTGGCCTTTATGCCAAAATGACTGTCGCGCTCTGAAGAGTGCAATGAGCACGAAACGCGTCAGGCGTGAATCGACAGGCATGCTGTAAACTGGATCCGCCCGCCGATCCGGCTTTTACCTCATGAAGGTTGCTACAGTGGATGTCGGAGTGCGTCTCCAACAGGTGGGAACCTTGGAGCTTTGATATATATATATATATATATATATATTGCTTCCACTCGGCCCAAGTTTGGACGCCGGCGCTCTCAATGAGGGGCGGTGCGTGTTTCCTCCGGCAGAGCCACGCCGGTAACTATTTCTTTGAAGTTGCCACAACAATGGATCGCACTCACTCGAGATAGAATTTAAAAAATGCGTATTTATTAATTCAAGGGTTTTGCCATGCCCAACGCGTTTCGGTCCTACAACATGGACCTTGATCACGGGATGATTGTAACTCGTTCTCAAACATCTTTTATTTCCTGCATTTTTTACAAAAAAAGGGGGATTCTTTCCTGTTTCCGTTCCATATGAGGCATTATGGTTAGTGTAGTCAAACCTCATAATCCTTTTTACGCATGGCACAAATTAAGTGATTAAATAAGTGTTGTAAGTGACATACATAAAGTGAGATGTGAGAGTGTGTTTAAAAAGTTATTTAAATTTTGAGAGGCAAAAAGAGAAAGAAAAGAGAAAGAAAATTATATTTAAATTCTTCTCGTTTAAATAACACACAAAGGTTGTTAGTTCATGAGTTTTTGATTTTTGTGGAGTTCGAGTTCAAATCCCTCTAGTGGGAGAAAATTCCACCTTAGATGAATCAATTTCTTCATGGTGATATGCTGTATTTATTTTTAGTTGGTGGCACAATTTTTTTCGTCTCTCGATTGTTTTAATTAATGTTATTTCTCCATTTTGAGATCACGATTGGTTTCAAGCCCTCCAGTGGGCAGATTCCTTCTTGATATCATTTCTCTGTGTTTGGATAGTTGTTTAGCGATTGTTTGTTCAAGACTGATGGTTCTGTTCCAATTGCAGTTTTCACTTATGTATTTTATCTTCACACTGGTTTTCAAAGATGCACATAAAGTTCTTCGTCCTGATTTAGGCCTCTAGGATTTAAGGTCCTGAATGTTGCTATATGTTTCGACTCACTTTGTCTCAATAGCTTCTCACGGTTTCCACCTCTTTCAGACTGTGGTATTTGTTCTATTCCATAGAAAATCAGTTCTTCCCAGTTACTCTTGTGTACTGTTTCCATGTGCTTAGCTATTGCATTTGATCGATCTATGTTTTTAGTCGCTCGAAAATGCTCCAGGACTCTTTTCTTGACCTCACAGGTTGTGCTTCCTATGTATTTGAGTCTACACGGGCACTCCACTATGTATACAACAAATGTACTTTTACACGTGATGTGTTGCCTGATTCTCCAGTTCTTTCCATTGCCAATTTCTACTTCTTTTTTGGTTTTCCAATTCTACAAGCTTTACAGTTTTTACAAGGCCAAAAACCTTCTTCTTGCATCCATGTGATGGGCCTGTTTTGCTTAAAGTGACTGTGTACTAGCTTGTCTCTTATGTTTGCAGCTCTTCGATGTGTAATGTTTGGATAATCTCCTACTATTTTTGATAATGTTGGATCCAATTTCAAGAGTCCCCAGTGTTTTGTCAAGATCTTCCTTAGATTATTTGATTCCGCATTATATGTTGTGATTAGTCTGATTTGCTGAGAATTTGTTGATGTTTGTGATTCCAATTTGTTCTTCCTCTTTGTATTTCTCAGAATATCTTTGCGGTTTTGCTTGATGACACTTTGTAAACTATTTTCAAGTACTTTTTTGGGGTATTTTCTTTTACTGAATCTCCATTTCATGGCTTCGCTGTGTTTCTCAAACTCCACATCAGAGGAACAATTTCTCTTCAAGCGTAGAAATTCCCCATAGGGGATGCTCCATTTCAGGGTTTCTTTATGGAAGCTGTCACCATGCAAGACAGCATTTGTTGCAGTTTTCTTTCTAAATAATGTAGTTTGTAGCATGTTATTCTCTACATATAAGCATGTATCTAGAAAGGTCACCTTTTTTGGACTGATTTCCATTGTGAATTGTAACTTGGCCTCATTATTATTTAATACTGCAAAGTATGTTTTGAATTCAGCTTCTGTTCCATCCCATATGATGAGCAGGTCATCAATGAAGCGTAACCATAATATCGATTTCTCAGTAAAGTGGTCATTCTCAGGTGACTATGCTATTTTCTGCTCAAACCACCCCATCATAAGGTTCGCATAATTGGGAGAAAAAGAAAAACCCATAGCACAGCCCATTGTTTGCTTGTAGATTTTTTTATTAAATAGAAAGATGTTATTATGTAGACACAGTGTTATCATCTCGATTAGCATTTCGTTTTGTGATCGGTATTGGATATTTCTTTTTCCCAGGAAGTACTTGCATGCTTGTATTCCAAATTGATGTTCAATATTGGTGTAAAGCGAGACTACGTCCATAGATACAAGCTTGTAATTTGGTTGCCAAGCTATATCTTCCAATTTTTTTAGAAGGTCACCAGTGTCCTGTAGATATGAGCTAAGGTCTTTTACAAGTGGGGCAAGGAAGTGATCGATATAATTTGAGACTGGTTCCAATAAAGAGCCATTTGCCGATACTATCGGTCTGCCCGGTGGGTTGGTTTTACTCTTATGAATTTTAGGAAGGAAATAAATGGTTGCCATTACCGGGAAGCTAGTGGTTAAGTACTTTTTTTCTTCCTCATCAATTAGTCCCTTATTCAACCAATCTTCCAAGAGAACTGTAAGCTGTTTCACTATTTCCTTTGTTGGATCCTTAGTCAGGCACGTATAACACTCTACGTTGGACAGTTGTCTATGGGCCTCCTGAATGTAATCAATTTTATTTTGAATTATAATGTTTCCGCCCTTATCAGCTTGTTTTATTTCGATAGTATTGTCCTGTTGGAGCGTTTTTAGGGCATCTCTCTCTCCCGGAGTTAGGTTATCCTTCCTGTTCTCATATCCAATTTTGTATAGATCTTCTATACCTGCTTCATGGAACAAGTCCACTTTGTTTCCAGGTGGTAGGACAGGGTAGAAGAAGGATTTCGGCTTCATGCCGCTTTCTCCAGTTCCTCGTGATGGTATGACTTCCTCTAAACCTTCCAGGTTTTCTAATTGCTGTTCAACAGAGGTCTCTCCCATTGTTATCAATGTTACTAAAGCTGGATGATCTTCAGCTAGTAATATGCTCGTTGGTTCATCTTCCACACTTGGTCTTTCATTAGGTTTGTCTGCATATATTTTGGCTAGTTTCAGTTTGCGTGTATACCTGTAAAGGTCTATTCTCGTTTGTGCTATGTTTATGTGTGACACTGGGCAGTAGTTTAGGCCTTTTCTAAGTAATTTAGTTTCATTCTCTGTTAGCGCTCTGTCCGATAAATTAATCACATTCAATTCTTGGCTGGACTCCAAAATCATTTCCTTGGTTGTCTCAACCGCCCCCTGATAGTTGTATCCATTTTTGGGCTTTCTGTTCCCCCTACTGCCTCGTCTTGTTTTTCTTTTCTGCCCCTGCCACGTCCTCTCCCCCTGCCTCGTCCTGGTTGTTTGTCTCTGTTTTGTTGTTGTAATGCAAGTCGCATTTCTGATAAAAAAGTTGACTTTTTGTTACTGCTCACACTTGCTTGGTTTCCACACTCAGCATCACTTGTATCTGTGCTGGTTAGTGACTCATAGCTCGAAGATTCTTGGTTTGATATTTGGAATTGTTCCTTGCTTCTCTGAGATTCAAATCTTTTCCGAAGGTAAAAATTCTGCCTTCCTCAAAGTCCATTTTATCCCTTTGGAATTTATATTGCTTTCTTTGATTCACTCTTTCTTCGTGTTTCTCCAAGTTAATTATAATGTCACCTTTTAATTTTTTGAGCTCCTCAGATAATTCCATTTTCTCAATATTCTCTTCCAATTTTGTTAGCTCTGTCTGTATTTCCTTTAAAACTTTTTCTAGATGTTTGATTAGAATCAATATTAGTCAATGATTTTGGAGTCCAGCCAAGAATTGAATGTGATTAATTTATCGGACAGAGCGCTAACAGAGAATGAAACTAAATTACTTAGAAAAGGCCTAAACTACTGCCCAGTGTTACACATAAACATAGCACAAACGAGAATAGACCTTTACAGGTATACACGCAAACTCAAAACTAGCCAAAATATATGCAGACAAACCTAATGAAAGACCAAATGTGGAAGATGAACCAACGAGCATATTACTAGCTGAAGATCATCCAGCTTTAGTAACATTGATAACAATGGGAGAGACCTCTGTTGAACAGCAATTAGAAAACCTGGAAGGTTTAGAGGAAGTCATACCATCACGAGGAACTGGAGAAAGCGGCATGAAGCCGAAATCCTTCTTCTACCCTGTCCTACCACCTGGAAACAAAGTGGACTTGTTCCATGAAGCAGTTATAGAAGATCTATACAAAATTGGATATGAGAACAGGAAGGATAACCTAACTCCGGGAGAGAGAGATGCCCTAAAAACGCTCCAACAGGACAATACTATCGAAATAAAACAAGCTGATAAGGGCGGAAACATTATAATTCAAAATAAAATTGATTACATTCAGGAGGCCCATAGACAACTGTCCAACGTAGGGTGTTATACGTGCCTGACTAAGGATCCAACAAAGGAAATAGTGAAACAGCTTACAGTTCTCTTGGAAGATTGGTTGAATAAGGGACTAATTGATGAGGAAGAAAAAAAGTACTTAACCACTAGCTTCCCTGTAATGACAACCATTTATTTCCTTCCTAAAATTCATAAGAGTAAAACCAACCCACCGGGCAGACCGATAGTATCGGCAAATGGCTCTTTATTGGAACCAGTCTCAAATTATATCGATCACTTCCTTGCCCCACTTGTAAAAGACCTTAGCTCATATCTACAGGACACTGGTGACCTTCTAAAAAAATTGGAAGATATAGCTTGGCAACCAAATTACAAGCTTGTATCTTTGGACGTAGTCTCGCTTTACACCAATATTGAACATCAATTTGGAATACAAGCATGCAAGTACTTCCTGGGAAAAAGAAATATCCAATACCGATCACAAAACGAAATGCTAATCGAGATGATAACACTGTGTCTACATAATAACATCTTTCTATTTAATAAAAAATCTACAAGCAAACAATGGGCTGTGCTATGGGTTTTTCTTTTTCTCCCAATTATGCGAACCTTATGATGGGGTGGTTTGAGCAGAAAATAGCATGGTCACCTGAGAATGACCACTTTACTGAGAAATCGATATTATGGTTACGCTTCATTGATGACCTGCTCATCATATGGGATGGAACAGAAGCTGAATTCAAAACATACTTTGCAGTATTAAATAACAATGAGGCCAAGTTACAATTCACAATGGAAATCAGTCCAAAAAAGGTGACCTTTCTAGATACATGCTTATATGTAGAGAATAACATGCTACAAACTACATTATTTAGAAAGAAAACTGCAACGAATGCTGTCTTGCATGGTGACAGCTTCCATAAAGAAACCCTGAAATGGAGCATCCCCTATGGGGAATTTCTACGCTTGAAGAGAAATTGTTCATCTGATGTGGAGTTTGAGAAACACAGCGAAGCCATGAAATGGAGATTCAGTAAAAGAAAATACCCCAAAAAAGTACTTGAAAATAGTTTACAAAGTGTCATCAAGCAAAACCGCAAAGATATTCTGAGAAATACAAAGAGGAAGAACAAATTGGAATCACAAACATCAACAAATTCTCAGCAAATCAGACTAATCACAACATATAATGCGGAATCAAATAATCTAAGGAAGATCTTGACAAAACACTGGGGACTCTTGAAATTGGATCCAACATTATCAAAAATAGTAGGAGATTATCCAAACATTACACATCGAAGAGCTGCAAACATAAGAGACAAGCTAGTACACAGTCACTTTAAGCAAAACAGGCCCATCACATGGATGCAAGAAGAAGGTTTTGGCCTTGTAAAAACTGCAAAGCTTGTAGAATTGGAAAACCAAATAAAGAAGTACAGATTGGCAATGGAAAGAACTGGAGAATCAGGCAACACATCACGTGTAAAAGTACATTTGTTGTATACATAGTGGAGTGCCCGTGTAGACTCAAATACATAGGAAGCACAACCTGTGAGGTCAAGAAAAGAGTCCTGGAGCATTTTCGAGCGACTAAAAACATAGATCGATCAAATGCAATAGCTAAGCACATGGAAACAGTACACAAGAGTAACTGGGAAGAACTGATTTTCTATGGAATAGAACAAATACCACAGTCTGAAAGAGGTGGAAACCGTGAGAAGCTATTGAGACAAAGTGAGTCGAAACATATAGCAACATTCAGGACCTTAAATCCTAGAGGCCTAAATCAGGACGAAGAACTTTATGTGCATCTTTGAAAACCAGTGTGAAGATAAAATACATAAGTGAAAACTGCAATTGGAACAGAACCATCAGTCTTGAACAAACAATCGCTAAACAACTATCCAAACACAGAGAAATGATATCAAGAAGGAATCTGCCCACTGGAGGGCTTGAAACCAATCGTGATCTCAAAATGGAGAAATAACATTAATTAAAACAATCGAGAGACGAAAAAAACTGTGCCACCAACTAAAAATAAATACAGCATATCACCATGAAGAAATTGATTCATCTAAGGTGGAATTTTCTCCCACTAGAGGGATTTGAACTCGAACTCAACAAAAATCAAAAACTCATGAACTAACAACCTTTGTGTGTTATTTAAACGAGAAGAATTTAAATATAATTTTCTTTCTCTTTTTCTTTCTCTTTTTGCCTCTCAAAATTTAAATAACTTTTTAAACACACTCTCACATCTCACTTTATGTATGTCACTTACAACACTTATTTAATCACTTAATTTGTGCCATGCGTAAAAAGGATTATGAGGTTTGACTACACTAACCATAATGCCTCATATGGAACGGAAACAGGAAGTAATCCCCCTTTTTTGTAAAAATGCAGGAAATAAAAGATGTTTGAGAACGAGTTACAATCATCCCGTGATCAAGGTCCATGTTGTAGGACCGAAACGCGTTGGGCATGGCAAAACCCTTGAATTAATAAATACGCATTTTTAAATTCTATCTCGAGTGAGTGCGATCCATTGTTGTGGCAACTTCAAAGAAATATATATATATAATGTGATCAAGGCAGGAATGCCGAAACGCGTCATGGTGATAATTTCGGAATAAACAAAGGATGAAATAGCAACGCTACCCTGTGTCGGTGTCTGATCTATATGGAGCTCAGAATTGGTTTCGATATATATATATATATATATATATATATATATATATATATATATATATATATATATATATATATATAATATTCTAAGCTTAACATGTTTATAGGTTACTGCTTGTTTTCATTTAAGGTATTTGATTTGATGCTTATAGGACTTGCCGACCTACAGCAGGTGAGCGATCACATGACAGGGGAGGTGTGTCCTTTCAATTTCAGGAGGACTGCAGAACTATTTAAAGCTGAGGCGTGTTCCTGTTTTCAGAGTAGCAGCGGCATCTGAGGAAGGCAATTGTGCCGAAATATATTATGCCTATACTGCTGTCCAATTAAAGACTGGTTCCTGCTTTCCCTGTGTGGCCCCTTCCTTCTGTTCGCTGGAGGTGTGTTGGATATTGTCGCGTCAGCCAGAGACGTGTTAAGGGGCCCCGCTCTGTCAAGTTGACTGGTGGCATTACTGGCGCTCTGCTTTGCAGTTTGTTTTCACCCGAGGTATCGGATTGCTCCAGTCCACCTCCTAGTGTGGGTCAAGCAAGGGACGCTGCCAGCTGGCAGCTCGTGACTTCACGAGGCGTGCTGGTTTACTCAAATCAGCCGACGACCCGGCGGACGTGCAGCTTGGAGGTTAGAGCGAATGCGGGGACTCAGGGAGGTCTGAGGACTTTAATAACACTGGATACAGCACGCCTTGCACTGCAGCACACCAATGCCACATGGATTTTATTTTACAAGTTTCCCCACGCACCACCTGCCCAGGGATGATGGATTCTGGGAGCTGTAGGACTTGCCGACCTACAGCAGGTGAGCGATCACATGACAGGGGAGGTGTGTCCTTTCAATTTCAGGAGGACTGCAGAACTATTTAAAGCTGAGGTGTGTTCCTGTTTTCAGAGTAGCAGCGGCATCTGAGGAAGGCAATTGTGCCGAAATATATTATGCCTATACTGCTGTCCAATTAAAGACTGGTTCCTGCTTTCCCTGTGTGGCCCCTTCCTTCTGTTCGCTGGAGGTGTGTTGGATATTGTCGCGTCAGCCAGAGACGTGTTAAGGGGCCCCGCTCTGTCAAGTTGACTGGTGGCATTACTGGCGCTCTGCTTTGCAGTTTGTTTTCACCGAGGTATCGGATTGCTCCAGTCCACCTCCTAGTGTGGGTCAAGCAAGGGACGCTGCCAGCTGGCAGCTCGTGACTTCACGAGGCGTGCTGGTTTACTCAAATCAGCCGACGACCCGGCGGACGTGCAGCTTGGAGGTTAGAGCGAATGCGGGGACTCAGGGAGGTCTGAGGACTTTAATAACGCTGGATACAGCACGCCTTGCACTGCAGCACACCAATGCCACATGGATTTTATTTTACAAGTTTCCCCACGCACCACCTGCCCAGGGATGATGGATTCTGGGAGCTGTAGGACTTGCCGACCTACAGCAGGTGAGCGATCACATGACAGGGGAGGTGTGTCCTTTCAATTTCAGGAGGACTGCAGAACTATTTAAAGCTGAGGCGTGTTCCTGTTTTCAGAGTAGCAGCGGCATCTGAGGAAGGCAATTGTGCCGAAATATATTATGCCTATACTGCTGTCCAATTAAAGACTGGTTCCTGCTTTCCCTGTGTGGCCCCTTCCTTCTGTTCGCTGGAGGTGTGTTGGATATATATATATATATATATATATATATATATATATATATATATATATATATATATATATATATATATATAATATTCTAAGCTTAACATGTTTATAGGTTACTGCTTGTTTTCATTTAAGGTATTTGATTTGATGCTTATGGGTCTCTGTTTTATTTATCTATCAAATACGTAAATATTATCATAGCTATTTTACCTACAAGTGCTTCACTATTGAAAAATTGAGAAAAAGATCAAATTAAAATTTAAAAAGTTATAAAAATACACAAATAAATTAGCTTCAAATACAGCAACACTTGAAAGTCTGAGTTTATACAATACAACTTAAATCTCAATATATTATCTTCCTTATACATGTACACCCTTTCTATGCAGTCATGTAGCTATATATTTATTACTTTACTCCCACTGTAGAAGAAAAAAAAAACCTTGACTTACGCCAATGCACTACTTTGTCTCACCCTATATCTCTCTCAATATATCCTCATCCTCCACTCTCTAACTCATCCCAAACCTCTTTCCACTACTTTGATATCCAAAATAACCCTTTCTAGACTTCTCTATTCAACCTTGGCTCACCCCAAACCTCATTTTACTACTGTGATCTCCCAAGCAACCCTTTTCTAAATTCTTCCCTCCTCTATCCCTCCTTTGACTCATCTCAAACCTCATTTTACTACTATGATCTCCCTAATCCCTTTCTAGAGGCTCTTCCCTCTTCCATGTCTCCTTTTACTCATTTCAAACCTCACCTTAATATAATAATCTCCCAAATAACACTTTCTAGACTCTTCCCTCTTTTATCCCTCCATTATCCTATTCAATCCAAATAACAGACTCGCATGTCCACTGCTCAAATTAACTCCTATCCACCACTAATCCTTTTTGGGTTCCGGAGTAGCATGCTACTCACCGAAAAGTGCTCCGACGCCTCGTCAGGGGTAGTAAGCGCTATATAAATACAATTGCAATTACAATTGTATCCGAGGGTGTGTGTGCACTGAAAATGCTCCATTATGTCCCCTTTCTATAGTTTATCAGAGTTTTGGGTCTACATGATGTAATGTCAGTTAGTGCTGCACTCTTATACTCTGGCACCAAATCAGTTTGCGTATAAAATCCGAACTGTACTTCCGTTTGCGCCACTTTGTGACTCTCTCCTGAATATGAACTCGACTGATGGAGCATCTGAGAGATACGTGAAGATGTGACGAGGATTTGAAAGGGGCAGGAGGGCCTTGTAGCAGTCTAAGAGTAGCAAATCTATTTGCATAGCGGAGATGGCCCCCACCTCTGCTAGGGTTTAAGGAGGACTTAGGGGGCGGCATCCATAGATCTGTCTGCATCTGGGCGCTGCACCATGTCCTGGACTTCCCTCCTCCTCGTGCTCAGTGCCTGTAAGAACTGAATTTGTTTACTTTTAATTAGTCCATTAAGCAGTTCACAATAAATGGGTTAGTCTAATGTAATCATGTGTCCTTTGTATTTTAATGCAGGTTCCAGGCAGACACGCAGCACCCATAGGGCTAAAAGGGCTTTTATACTTACACCGCTCACCATACACTCATGCTGTTCACCCTGCACTCACGCCATTCACTCTCTGCTTACCCTGCACTCACATGAGCACACAGTTCACCCTGCATTTACATGACACTCCACTCACCTCTCATTCTCACCCTGCACTCACTCACCATACATTCATTCTTCACACTCCGCACTTTCACCCGCACCCAAACAAGTGCATCACTCACCCTGCACTCACTCCTCTCACCCGGGTACATCACTCACCCTGCACTCACATAGGCACTAAGACAGCTCACCCTGCACTCACTCGGGTACACAGCTCAGCCTGCACTTACACGGGCACTCAGTTCACCCATTACTCACGCAGCTTACCTTGCTTGCACACAGGCACAGCAGTCTGCCAGAACTCACTGGGACACACCACTCACCGTGCACTAACTCCTCACACCAAGCGCTCACCAGTCACTCCCGCAGCTCACCCTTCTCTTTCACTGCTCACACTGCAATCACACAGGCACACTGGTCCCTCTTTTTTACATTGCAAGTTGGGTCTTAAACTCCCTACATGCAAAGTGTTACTGGATAAAAAACTTCCATAAGATCAGTTGAATACTGTGATATTCATTTTTTAAAAGTGAATTAGTTGATAGTGTTGCTGCTTGATTCACATGTGAAACCTAATGGGAGTATGAATTGCAGGAAGTGTGTGTGTGTGTGTGTGTGTGTGTGAGTATGAAGTACAAATGTACGAAAGAGTGCAAGAGAAATAATGAAAATGAGTGACTGTGAAACTGAGTGTGTGAACGAATGAGTGTCTGTGAGAAAATGTGTATGTGTGTGTGACTGCATGTGTGTTGTGCTTGCAAGTATGCTTCTGGTCTGGCATACTGGAGGTTATTCTTGTCTTATGGATGAGGGCACTAACGGCTTGCGAATGGGAGGTGTTACCCATGGCGGAACTCAGGCTCTGACATGCTGTACATGAATTGTATTGTATTGTATGTAGTGCTTATATAGCGCAAACTGACACCCTACGGGTATCCTGGTGCGGTAACTTAGCAGATGACATCAACAAGCAACGGGCCTGATTAACAGTGGAAGGCATTGCTCTCGTTCCTGGGGAATAACCAGGTTTTCAGACTCTTTCTAAAGCATAACAAGGAGTTAGCTTGTCTAATACTCTGAGGTAGGTCGTTCCAAAGGCGTGAGGCCGCTATGCCGAAGGCCCTGCCTCCCATCCTGGATTTCTTAAATCTGGTAGTTGTTACCAGGTTTGCACTAGAGGAGCGAAGATGTCTTACGGGCTTATACCAGGTAAATCTCTCCTGCATAGATAGAGGGCCCGTACCGTGTACCGCTCTGAACACAATACATAAGGATTTGAAACTAACTCTTTCCTTGATGGGCAACCAGTGAAGATCTCTCAGGGCCAATGTAGTGGAGGATCTACGTTGCCTATTTAATGCCAGCTTTGCTGCTATAGACTGGACTCTGCAACCCCTGCAAGATATATTGTGGAGCTCCCAGATACAAGGAGTTGCAGTAGTCCAGTCTGCACAGAATTATGCTCCTCAGTACAAGGGGTCTAGCCTCGTTCGGCAGCAGTGGAAGAATCTGCCGAAGTGCTTTTAGTAAAGCAAAGCAGACACTGACCGTTTTGTTAGCCTATGACGCCATTTGGAGGTTGTCATCAATCAGGACGCCCAGGTTGCGTACGGTCTTAACTGGGGCCAATGGGTCATCCCCAGGAGTGAGTTTAAACTCTAGCGGCAGGTGCTGTACCATTTTGGCAGTGGAACAATATACCACCTCTGTTTTCCCCCCGTTGAACTGCAAAGAATTTTCTTTGAGCCAACCGGAGGTCTGGCGCATGCACTCCTGGAAAATCTCCATGGTCACCGCACGCTTCCCTTCCAAAGAGAACACCAGTTGGGTGTCGTCAGCATAGTTGACCAGGTCAATCCCAAAAGATTTTATAATGGGGATCAACGGGCGTAAATATATATTAAAAAGAATGGGGCTTATTGCCGAACCCTGCGGCACTCCGTAACGTACCGGAGACTTAGAGGAGGCAAACGGTGTCATGGTTACCACCTGTTGTCTCTCTGAAAGGTACGATTGCAGCCATTTCAGAGCTCGACCTTTCACACCCGTTCTCTCCAGCCTTCCCATCAACACTGCATGGCTCACCGTGTCGAAGGCCGCTCCTTCTCCTTCCTCGCGGCCAAAGCATGGAACGCCCTTCCGCTCCACCTCAGACAGACAACATCGCTCCCCATCTTCGCAAGAAACCTCAAAACTTGGCTCTTCGACAGACCCCCTCCTTGATGGATGGAACCTGCACCCCCCCCCTAGCGCCTTGAGACCCTTACGGGTGAGTAGTCGCGCCTTAACAAACCCCTGATTGATTGAATGCGGCCGACATATCTAGCAACACTAGCACAGATGAGTTACCATTGTCGGCTCGCATTCGCAAGTTATCCAATACGGTTGCCAAGGCTGTTTCCGTCCCATGTCCTGGGCGAAAACCAAACTGATCCCTATCCAACAGATGGTTCTCTTCAAGGTAGCATGATAAGGACTTGCTGACAACCTTTTCCAAAATTTTTATAGGATAGGGCAAAAGAGATATGGGCCTAAAGTTTGCCGGGTTTGTTGGATCCAGGGAGGGTTTCTTGAGCAGGGGGTTACCACTGCCTGCTTCCAGGCCTCTGGGACCACGCCTTCTTCTAAGGATTGACAGCAAATCTGTCGCATCCAGGGGAATAATTCTTGCCCACATTCCTTCCAGATCTTATAAGGGAGGGGGTCTAGGGGGACCCAGACGATACACTATGAGCAAAGCTGTTAAAAAGCTCCTTGGTAAGAGGTTGAAAATACTCCAAAGATGTTTCTGCCCAGGGTTCCTCAGCTAGTATCTGAGGCAATTCATCCTGGCGACTAGCATTGCCTGGGTCAAACCCTCCGACGATTTTGGCGATCTTTTCATCAAAATAGGTGTCAATCTCATCGCATAGTTTCTGCGATGCAACCACTTTATTGCCCGTGCAGGCGGGGCTAGAAAGATCCCTTATGATATTAAAGAGGGCTTTTGTACTGTTCGGCGCATGTAGGATGGATTTAGCAAAGAAGAGTGCTTTGGACTTGGCAATAGTCTCCTTATAATGGGCATGCACTAGTTTCAGCACTTTCCTATCTGACTCTAAGTATAACCTTCGCCACCTCCTCTCAGCCTGTCTACATGTGATTCGCAATAATTTCAGCTCCTCACTGTACCAGGGGCTGAAGGTTTCCTTCTATTCTTCATCCGTTTTATAGGGGCGCATAGATCCAGAGTGTTGGTAATGTGGTTACAGTAGGTTCGATAGTTCTTGTCCACTGAGTCGTCAGGAGCAAAAAGGTCTGATTCGAGAATATTGAATCTGGTCTGTTTTTTAATAATTTAGCCCAGTCTCTTCCCTTGCGATAGGTCACTGAGCGAATGTTGTTATTCGCTGTATTGGGCATTGTAATCCTGAAATTAATTAATGAGTGATCAGTCCAGCTTTGAGGCAGTACACTGATCACCTCCGTCTCAGTCTGGTTAGCAAACAATAAGTCCAACACATGCCCTCCTAGATGGGTTGGTTGTTGTAAATCTTAGCATATGGTGCGCATCCATAGCAAAATGATGATTCTTGACATTTTAGGTCATTCTTGTCATTAATAGAACATTGTATGTAATCCTTGGCATAAGGGGCCCACCTGTGAAAAAAATGCAGACCGTGGCATAGAGGAAGTAATTTCTGACTTATGACCAGTGTTCTCTCTAATTTTTTTTCCTCTGTGTGCAGCAGTGTAAGGTCTCTGTGCGCTGCAGCCAAGGCTATGTGCGCCAAGAACCTGACCGTGCGTGTGGGTGCAGCGACAGGGTTTCTTAAACGGGGGTTTCTGCTTGATTGTGCAGATAACTGGCCTAGGTACTGGAACGCGGGAGGCCTGCTTGATGGGGCAGGCAGGGCCAGACTGGGAACCCAAAGCAGCGCTGGCAATTTTGTCGGACCGGCCCCCACCCCCTGGGGGGCTGGGGGTGGGCAAATGTCAAGCACTCCTGCTTAACAAAACCAGTCCCCAACCCTGCAACTTTTCTTACTGGGGGCTGATATTGCAGCATCGTGGCAAAACCGGCCCCCAGTAACAAAACCGGCCCCCGCTGCTGTAAAACCAGTCCCCGCCCTTCCAGCCTCCCGGGCAAACGCATGTTGCCCGCTATGGCCAGCCCGGCCCTGGGAGCAGGCCTTCTTGTTTGTGACTGGCGTACACTGGTTGTGTCATGTTGGCAATTACACGTCAAAGCAATTCTGTGCCAGTATCAAGCAAAATTTGTTTTGTTTAAATTGGAAATCTAATTTGGCTCATTATTTAAAAATAAAGCGAGGCAAAAAGACATTCTGCCTGTCCCTAGATACATTCTAATGGAAAGCTGAACATAAACCATAAATCTGAGAGATGCAGAAAAAAAAGAAAGACATCTGAATACCCTTTTTTAATCTTAAATAAAATAGCTATTTAAACAGATCTGTCAAGAAGTAAAATGATAATGTAAACAGGGATCAAAGTAGAAAATGCAGCTTTGCTCACAAAGCCTTAAAAGAAGTGTGCGATCCAGTATTTGCTTTTACTGCAGGCTTTGCTTGAAATCAACCCAGTTGTAGTGTTTGATTCACCGGGTCTCTGCAGCACAACTTGGAAGAACAACCTTCTGTGGCAATATATTCAAGTTACCTGTTCCTGCAGGGGATGGGACTCGCACCAGAAAGAGCAGGTCACACAACACAACACCCCATCCTGCAAGCCAGAATAAAAGTGGCGTCAAATTTGGCTCTGCGCTTGACAACATGTCTGTTTTTCTGGGGTTTTGATTTCAAGGGCTATTTAGTCCGAAGCTAACAAGAACAGCCAGGAAGGGGTAATCCATTACCGGAACCAAATTCACCCTCCTGCCCTTGTAACCACTATGCCCAATATACAGTACCATGGACGTAGCGTGTGTAGTATTCTGGTCAAGGCCTGGGCTTGACGCAATGAAGATACCGCACACGTAATTTAGTTAGTGGCTAGCTCCAAGACCAAGCCACGCCCAGAGCCCTGGGCTTTTATTGCCTCATACACGTGGTCTCGGCTTACGCCGAGCCAAACCCATTCCGGCGCATTTCATAGGGGTCATGGTCTAACGGGACCATCCCCTAACACCAGAGGAGACGTGGACTGTTCCTCTGTCTCCCACAACATTACATTCCTCCTTTACCAGGAGAGACATGTTTAAATGCACAAAAACACAAACTTTGCTAGAAGAAACTTTCAGTCCAGTACACAACTTCTAGGGCAAAACACAAAATGGAACAGTCTTACTTGGGTACTCTTTACCGCTGCTTACTCTGGCTGCGACCCGACCCATTGTCGCCGACTAGCCACTGGTTATATAGTCTTTGTATTTCTGGGATGGCTTTGGACAGGGCCGGAGGTGATATCTGTTCTGACTGTTTCGCGGCTGCGGTGCTGGTGACTGTTCAACAAGGTTGCTGCCGGGGGCTGGGCTCCGGTCACCATACGAGTCCTGGTCGTGGATTGACGTGGGGGCCGGATGGGTGGAGGTGTCCACGGCAGCTGGTCGATCAGATCCGGCCGCGTCGCTGTCAGGAGTGGAGGAACCATTGCAGGGCGCCTCGTTGCACCGATCGGATCCTGGGAAGTCACCGTCATCCTCAGCTGGGACTCTTTTGAAGAAAGATACATTGCGGGTGACTGTCTCTGGCCCTCTCTGGGCCGACACCATGGTGCCCTTTACTGCAGTGACAGTCCAGGGTTGAAGCTCGAAAGGCAAACAGAACTTTCCTCCCGGGTGCCGGTCTTGCACGAGCACCTGATCACCCACTGCAAGGGGGCTTTCTCTAGCGTGTCTCTTCCGGGACGCTGCTGTGTTGTTCTTCTCTCGCCTGTAGTCGGATTGGTTTGGGGGTTCGCCGTTTCGGCCCACCCCGGATGGTGGGGAATGGTGTCGGTGACAGTCCGGCCGAAACACAGTCGACTTGGGGAGATGCCAGTGGTGCAGTGTGGGGTGAGCCGGTACTCCCTGAGGAACTGATACACTGCTCGTTCAAGGTTGAGTCCATCGGCCAGGGCGATTTGGATCGTTTTGTTCAATGTTCGCATTAGCCTTTCTACTTCGCCATTGGCTTGGGGCCATCTCGGTGTGATTTTGCGGTGTTTGTTTCGGTGGGAGGCCAAGTAGTTGGCCACCTCCACGCTGGTGAATGGCGGTCCATTGTCGGTGCGAAGTTCACCGAAAAGCCCATGGGTTGCTATTAGCTTCTCCAGTTTGGGAATTACTTCCGCGGCGGAGGTAGATGTAACAAATTCAACTTCTGAATACCTTGAGAAATCATCAACCACCACTAGCATGTACTTTCCTCCTGGTAGACTGCCGAAGTCAGCACTCACTCTTTCCCATGGGGCACTCGGCGCTGCTTCAGTGATAACTGGCGCAGGTTTGCTTGGTAGGCTGGTGGCGAGGCATACTGGGCAGTGCTGCACCAATGACTCTATTTGCTGGTCCAGGCCTGGGAACCAGACTTTACTGCGGAGTCTGTTCTTCGATTTGACGATTCCCTGATGCGCGCCATGGGCGAGAAAGGCTGCTTGTCTGGTGAGGCTCTCTGGAAGGACAAGGCGCGGACCTCGCAGTAGGCAGCCGTCGGCTGATACCGACAGTTCATGGTGAACTTGGTGCAGGGACTTCAATGTTGCTTGGGCCGCGGCAGTCCGTCGCGGTGAAGGACTCTGCAGGGGTCGCCAGTCACTTGAGGAAACTGCCTGGATGGCGATTTGGAGGCAGTCATCATCTCGTGTGGCGGCTATGACATCTTGCAGAGATATCGGGAGAGGCCAGGACCGTTCTACTACCATCCGCACGTAGTCTTCTGTGGCTGCTGCCTCAGCTGCTTCCGGAGGGGTGGCCGGTCGGGCGTGTCGTGACAAGAAGTCAGCCGGATTCCGGGTGCCAGGTCTGTATTCCACTGTGAGCTGGAACTCTTGCAGCTGCAGGATCCATTTCTCAATTCGCGGGGGAGGGCGAGACGAGGACCCCTGGAACAGCGGGATCAAAGGTTTGTGGTCCGTGATGACTGTGAAAGGATGGCCGTACAAGTATATGTGAAAATGGCGGCATCCCCATAGGATCGCGATGGCCTCTTTCTCAATTTGCGAATACCGCTGCTCCGTAGATGTGAGGGTCCGGCTCGCATAGGCAACTGGTGCCCATTCGCCACAGTCTTGGCGTTGCGCTAGGACAGCACCCAGGCCTGTTGGGCTGGCGTCAACCACTAGCTGGGAGTCGTGTCGTGGATCAAAATAGACCAGCGTGGTGTCCGCGGACAGGGCAGCCTTCGTCTGCTGGAACGCTTGTTCTTGCTCCTGACCCCAAGTCCAGTGGGTGGTGGTCCTGGTGAGATCTCGCAGCGGGCCAGTCAGATCCGAGAGGTTCCTGATGAAACGTCCACAGTATGTGACCATACCTAAAAAACTGCGGACTCCCGATACCGATGTGGGGGCTGGCGCCTCTTGGACATCCTTCACTTTATCCGGGTCTGGCCCGATGCCCTTGTCCGAGAATCGATATCCAAAAAAGCTGATGTCTCGGCGCAGGAACTCGCACTTTTCCTTGTGTAGGGTCAAACCACAGTCTCGCAGGCGAGCGAACACAGCAGCTAGGCGGAGGAGATGTTCTTCCAGGGAGGGAACGTGCACTAAGATATCATCGCTCACGTTGAGCACCCCCTCTAGTCCTTGCAGGACGGTCTTGATGATGTTTTGGAATATTTCGGCCGCACTGGAGATTCCGAAGCTGAGGCGTTTGTAGCGCCAGAGACCGGCGTGGGTGGAGAAGGTGGTAATTGGGTGAGAGTCTGAGTGGAGAGGAACCTGATGGTACCCTGAGCGGAGGTCCATCTTCGAGAACCACTTGGACCCCGCAAGTTCGCCTATTATGTCGTCAACTGTGGGCGTCAGGTGGCGCTCCCGTTTAATGGCGAGGTTTGGGATCCGCATGTCAACACAGATGCGGACCGCGTCAGGCTGTTTTGGCTTCTTCGCAACCACGATGGGGGACACCCACGGGGTGGGGCCGCGCACCCATTCGATGATTCCGGCCATTTCCAAAAGACGGAGTTCCGCCTCGACCTTTGGGCGAAGATGGAAGGCAATCCTCCTGTGCCTGAGGGCAATCGGGGCCACGGACTTGTCTATGTGCAGCCGGACTGCCGGGCCTTTGAGGCATCCAATCCCTTCGAAGAGAGGTGCAAACTCGGTCAGCAAACGTTCCAGGTCTTGAGCCAGCACGGTGAAGGCAAAGTGGATGAGGCGGAGGTCTTGTGCGGTACGGCAGCTGAGTAGGAATCCCGACCCTTCTTGGGAGACGTAGATCTTGGACCGTTGATGTACTTGGTCGTGAGAGAGGTTGGCCTGGAACACGCCACATATTCTGAGCGGGGTGTGGGTCCCGAAGGCGTACACCTGGACGTTGGTGTTGCGGAGGGCGGGCAAGTTGGGTAACAGCTTGTAGACGCTGGCGGCCATGAGGTTGATCGTTGCTCCTGTGTCAATGAACGCCGCCACTGGATGATCCTGCACGTCGATAGTGCACATGGGCGCTGCCTGCGGGGCTGCAGAGAGGGCGTGTAGCATGTGCACCACATGCACGGTTGCGGCCTCATCTTCGTCCATGTCGGCACTCGAGGAGTCATCTGGGAGAGGCTCAAGTGCGCGCACCTGTCGAGGTGGGCCTGGTGGTTTCCGCTGAGGCTTCGAGCGGCAGACCTTGGAGAAGTGATTGATCTTTCCACACGCACTACAGGTTTTCCCTTGGGCTGGACAGGCGCCGTCATGTGGGAGTGGGCCTCCACACCATCCACAGAGGCGGACCTTGGAGCTCTGCCTGGAGCTGTGGGTCGAGGATCTTCTGGGCTTTTGTCGAGGCTCACGTGTCTCAGTACGGACAGCGCAGACTGGCTCCTCTTTGACGGCCGCTGTAGCTCTGAGCTCCATATGGGCCGCTCTGGCTTTGGACAGTTCTTTGGAGCGTCCCAGGGTCAGGATGTCCCTCATCGGCATGCAGTGTTCCTGGAGGACGCGCTTGCGTAGCTTAGAGGAGGCGCAGCCTTGAATGAATTGCGCCCGGATCTCGTCATCCACATCAGGCAGGGTGCACGTGCTGGCTAACTCCTTGAGGCGGGCGTAGAATACGTCAACGGACTCATCAGGGAGCTGTTTTGCTTGGCGGAGGAGGAAGCGCTCGTAATCCGTATTGGCGTAAGGCTCAAAATGCTCCGTGATGGCGTCGCGCATCGTGACATAGTTCCTTGGGGGCCCAGCCTCGCGGACTGACTTCGCGATTTTGTGGATTTCCGCACCACCCAGGTGGAGTAGCATGGGTCTTCGCCGTGGGGCAGGGATGTCCGCAGCATCAAAGAACGTCTCCAACCGCTCCACCCACGCCTTCCACCTTGCAGCTTGGGAGGGTGGTGGCCCTGTGATGGCAAAGGGCTCCAACGGTGGGATGGAGGCCATGCTGGCCCAGCAGAGGACGGTGGCAGGAAGGCGAAGGATGCGCCCCTAGCCGATGCAGCAGGGCATAGAGACCTCCAAAAGCAGGGAGCTACATCGTGCCAGCTGCGTGGCAGGATGGCAGGCGCAGGCGACTGGGGCCCAAGCGGGAGTATAGGAGAGAAGCGTGTGCAGCTGGTGGCCCGGACTCCTTGGATGTAGGCAGAGAGTGGCCGGGCTCCAGTTATAGCCTCGGGAGCAGGAGTAGGCGAGTGGAAATGCCTGGAGGGGGCAGCAGACCTCCAGGGCATGCACAGCCAAGAGCTGGGAATCCTCCCCTACAGTAAGGCTGTCGGGTGTGCCACGTGCATTCCAGGGCCGGTGCAGTGCAACAGGGCGGCCAGAGGGGGCAGCAGGACTGCGCTGTGCAGCTTACCGGTGCCTTCTACCACGGACGGCTGCAGGACTCCACACGCGCCACAGCAGGCTCCCTTGCGTGGTGTAGAGCGCCGCTGCGACGTGCAGGCCGAAATACAGGGCCGCACGTGTGCGCGCACTCTTCCGGGCCTCGCGCGGGGATCGTGGCGGGATGTCGGCTGCAGGGCGGCACATCAGTCGAGCCGCCGCCGGTGGAGTCGCGCGGATGCGCAGGCCGGCTCCGGCACACGGCAGGGGCACGCCGGGTCACAGGCAGTAGCGGGCTCACGGAGGCGCCGGAGGCAGCACGGTGGGTGAGAGGTAGGACAGCAGCAAACTGACACCACCTCGTCGCCAATGTAGTATTCTGGTCAAGGCCTGGGCTTGACGCAATGAAGACACCGCACACGTAATTTAGTTAGTGGCTAGCTCCAAGACCAAGCCACGCCCAGAGCCCTGGGCTTTTATTGCCTCATACACGTGGTCTCGGCTTACGCCGAGCCAAACCCATTCCGGCGCATTTCATAGGGGTCATGGTCTAACGGGACCATCCCCTAACACCAGAGGAGACGTGGACTGTTCCACTGTCTCCCACAACATTACAGCGTGTACGTATCGTGCGTGAAAAATATACGGACACGGAGCAGCATGTCAGAGGTGCTGTCCTTCTGTTGCAATGTAGTGCGCAGGGTGTGTGCTTTCAGAATCACTAATATATATTAGTGATTCTTAAAGCGGAAGTCGTCCTTCTTGACTTGCTGCATGCCTTTTATTAATAGAGCGCTGTTGAAGGCAGATTGTGTGCATTTTTTAAGCTGCGCTCTATTAAGAAAATGCATGCAGCAAGTCCAGAGGCATGGCATCTGCTTTCAGAATCACTAATATATATTAGTGATTCTGAAAGCACACGCCCTGCTTCTGGACTTGCTGCACGCCTTTTGTTAATAGAGCGCGGCTGGGGGCAGATTGTGTGCATTTTTGAAAGTATTCATGTTAATTGCAGCGCTCACATGGCGCTGCAATTAACATGAATACCTACAAACATGTACACAATCTTCCCCAGGCGGCTCTTTCTAAAGGCATGCAGCAAGCTCCGAGCTACTTGCTGCTTAGCTTGGGCTGTGACCTATGACCCCCCCCACAGGCTGCCGCGTAAGAGGGAACTTGCGTTCTCCTCTTCACGGCAGTCTATTCCTCAGCCGCCCTCAACAGGTAAATGACAATTTTTCGAGCCGCACGCTTTTTAAAAGCAGCGGCGCGAACGGTCTCTCGCAGCCTGAGCGCTTCAAAATAGACACTGCGCGCTCGGAGAAGCATTGGTACGCGCGCACGCAAGCGTGCACCCTTCTGGGAACAGTGCATTTGAAGAAATGGGATCCACTCAGTCGCGGTCCGTGTAGGAGTGCCGGCCGGGCGGTGACGTGGGGCGGGGGAGGGGTAGCAAAGTACGGATTACGGACCAATACAGGTAAGTAAACATTTAAATCAATGAAAAGAATTTCGTTGCGCGCACTGCATCGCATTTGGCGATGCAGCGCTCACAACGAAATTCGTTTAATTGATTTAAATGTTTACTTACCTGTATTGGTCCGTAATCCGTACTTTGCTACCCCCCACCCTGCCCCTCCCCCGCCCCACATCACCGCCCGGCCGGCACTCCTACACGGACCGCGACTGGATCCACTCCTAGGAAAGGCCAGGCTTCTCTTACGTACTTTGAAAGTAATCGAATATTTCATGAATGCCCTTTCAAGGTATATGGTGTTTTAGCAAATGTGACCCCAATTTTCTTTTATTCTCTTGGGAGAAGCCCACTCTCCCCGAAACCACCTACAAGTAGTCTCTTTACTCAGTCGCGGTCCGTGTAGGAGTGCCGGCCGGGCGGTGACGTGGGGTGGGGGAGGGGTAGCAAAGTACGGATTACGGACCAATACAGGTAAGTAAACATTTAAATCAATGAAACGAATTTCGTTGCGCGCACTGCATCGCATTTGGCGATGCAGCGCTCATAACGAAATTCGTTTCATTGATTTAAATGTTTGCTACCTGTTTTGGTCCGTAATCCGTACTTTGCTACCCCCACCCTGCCCCTCCCCCGCCCCACGTCACCGCCCGGCCGGCACTCCTACACGGACCGCGACTGTCTTTACTCATTTTGCTTGCTGTAATTCATGGGAAGTATCACCCGCCACCACTTACAAAGATCTTTAGCTAACACTAGTGAGCAGAATTGGCAGGGTGCATAGAGGTCAGTTAAAAAGTAGAGTGCGCACTGTGTCTGCTGAAAGGACAGCAGCAGAGATTTGGCAAATGAACTAATCGTAAAATAGAGATATTTGCTTACATCTCAAAAATGGCTACGCTTGTCGCTCTTTTCCACTACCTGTATTTTTTCCTGATTCATAGTTAAAATTGGGCCATGTGGTCCAGGCTGTCCCAGGAACTCGGTGAATCTGGAACCCATGGCTGAGGGAGCTGGCAATGTGCGGTCTGCTTTAGTTGGGGAGAGCGTACTGAGACAGTGGGTTGGTGCGGGAGGAAGGATCGGCCTGGGACTGCGGCTGCCCGCGGCCCCCGCAGGGGGCCACCCTGAACGGGCGGCCCCTTTAGTGCCATTTGGGCACTTCCCCACCCCCAATGATAATGCGGGACTCGAGGAGGAGTCCCCTTACCAGACGCGTCACTTCCGGCACGCAGAGGAGGTGGGGAGGTATTTATGCCTCCCCCGGCCATCTTGGCGTCCTCTTTGCGCCGGACACGCCGTCTGTTGGTCGTGCGGCGGGTTGCTCCTGCTGCCTTGGTGCCCTTAGGTCGGGTGCCCGGCGTCTTGGAAGCGAGGTTAGTGCCATTGGATATCCACCCTACCCACCGCCTCCCCTTTGGGTCCCAGCATGCCAACCATGGCCCGCGTGGGACCCCGTCCCAGTAGCAATTTAGCTGGCCCGACCCCGTTAGAGGCCCGCCGGGTGTGCCCGCGGGCGGGGTTGTGGAGTGGAACGGGGGCAGGGTAGGGGGCGGGTTCATGCTGCACGGCCTCACGCCGTGCAGCCTTGTCCCAAACCAAGGAGCTCGTGCTCCTCTTGCTTCATCTAATTATGGCTCCTCCGGCACCCGCAAGGCCACTAGAGGCCATCCGGCACAGGGCAGCAGGCGGGTAGTGGGCCTGATTGAGAGGTCGTCCCGTCTCACATCTTCTCCCGCTTCGAATCCGACGGTGAGCCGTCGGGTCGGGAACCTCCTCTATCACCCCCCCTCCCACGACTTGGCCTTAATTATTCAAGGCATCAGCGCTCACACCCTCTTTATCCCCCTGGTGGGCACGCTGCGTGTCCCTGGTCTGGCGTCTGTTCCGTCTGAGGGGGTGTGGCATAACTTACATAGCAGCAGACTTTAAGATTGGAGAACCGGGTTCGAGTCTTTCTGCTGTCGTGCCTTGAGCGTCGGCTGTGTCCCGCTGAGTGCAGGGGTATGGGAAGCCCCTGCCACCCAAGTATTTCCCCCTCAGTGTGCGTGGGGGGACAGTCGAGCGCCGTGGTGGGTGGCCCGAGGCCCAGTGTGCAGTTGAAGTGGGCCACTCGGCTGTCACCTTGTGGGTGTTTAAATTTGGTCTAATTCGTGGGCGTTGGATTGGGTTGCGGTGTGTGTCGGGCCAGGGTTTGTGTTGCGGGGGTTGGGGCCAGGCCGGTGCCCACAACCGCCGTATTGATGTACTTTTCCCGATTGTTTAGGGGCAAGAGAACTGCATGTTTGAGGGCCCGCGGCCTGGCTGGCCCGGGACCAACGGGTTTGTGGGATGCCAGGGCGGGTTGCGGTGCGGCTGCCGGTGCCCCGTGAGTCAGCGTGAGCTGTGTCCAAATCAGCGGGGGAGCATCAAGAATCAATCAGCCCGAATCACTGCACACTCCCGGTTGAGGCTGTTAAAGGGGTAGAGTTAGGAGATGTTGGCTTCGACACAACATGGAGCATGCGCAAATGCCAAAGAGCCTTGCGTCACTGCGACTTGCTTCTCCTCTTTCAGCGCGCGCAGTTCAACTTACGTCATTTTATCGAGTGCTGAGGACGGAAGCTCACCGGCGCCAGGGTGCTGCTGTATCGCGGTAGTTCACTCCCACTGGTGCTGCGGTACAGGGTGAGTGAATGGAAAGGCCGTGGGGAAGGGCTTTAAGTGGGCTGGGTCTCACTGGGTCTGAGCACCAACAGTCTTTTAAAGGTATATGGCTCATTTGCTGAGGTTTCCATAGGGTGCTGTGGTTGTGCACTACTGTTCGGCCACTTGGACCCATCTGCTGCCCATGCAAGGGTTGTTGGGCTGCCCTGGTATCTTATGCTTATCCCCGGTCTGGCCTGGGGCGAGCTGCGTGCTCGGTCACATGTCGCCATCAGATAGACAAAGGTCCACATTTGACTTGCCGGTATTTTCGCAGCACTTAATTTGAGCCGATGGTTTCTAGGGCTTGGCACGGTCGCCGGCGCTTATGACTGTGGCCACAAGATGGTGCTGTTTGTGCGATTTGTTTGTGGGATTTGAAGATGTAGCACAACTATTGTTGTTAATTCAGGTACATCGGAAATAACTAGTTCCTACTCCAAAGACATTCTTGGAGCTGTGGGGGCCAGAGCGGTCTGATTTGTCGCACTTATAGGAGTGGCATGTTGGTAGTTGTGCGGGCACTGTTTTTTGCATTACGCCACGGAGGCAGGCTTTTACAAGTCCAGAAGAGGGCACCCTGCATTTTCGAGGGGCCATTTCAGACGGGCATGGCAACTCCCGCCATGGGCACACCTCCCACAACTTAGCCTGCGTATTGCTTAGAACGTCTACCCACAGGTCTGGGGGAGTGGGCAGTCTTTGAACCTTCTGTCCAAATTGTTTTCTGGTTGTTGCTGTAGTACCGATGTCTCTAATTGAATTAGACGTTGTGCCACCCTGGCTCGGCCTGCACTGAGCCAGTGGTTCTGGCGCTCCAACACAGGTGATTCACTCGGCGGATGTGAAGCGGGTGAGTTCTGTCGACACTAGCACCCTCCGCTGCTCCCCCCTCTTTTCTTAAGGATCTATTGGGGGGGGGCAGTCTAAGCATATTGTTTATTGCAGCATTTTACCGTGTCGTCCCCCTGTGTGCAGCACCTTCCTGCCAGATGCTGTAGCTCCACGGAAGAGTGTTATTCCCTAGTGAAATGGTGTCGCTCTCGCAGAGCGGTGGGTGGCCTGGAAAATATTTGCGGATATTGAAAGGAAACAGACATTGAGACGTAACGCTGTTAATTTATTAACAGCCTCTTGGGACTCTTGTGCTAATTGTTTCCATTGTGTCCAGAAGTGGATTACATTGACGGGATTGAAGCGTTGTTACTCACTGATTAATGCACAAGGGCATAAGTTCTCAACACATATTGTCCTGCCATGCTTCAGATGTTGGTACACAGACAGTGGCCCTTAGGGGGAGCGGGATAAGTGTCCACCGCCTTAGCGGACTTCCTCTTGGGCCCGAGTAGGACTATCACATAGGGTGGAGGGTCCATTTTGTTTGTGTCCAGCAATGTCTCCTTGGCCATGGAGGGAGGTGTGTTTTCTCTGTTATTGCATGCGCGTGTTCAGGTCAGGCTGACCTATGGTGTCAGTCCCTTGTGTGGCCATGGGGCGCAGCCTTGCGGCCAGGCCCTGGGCTCTCCAGGAAGCCTTTTGTCCAGCTGGGAGGGACGCACCTGGATTGGTGAGCGTAGCTCATTTCCACTGAAGGCCTTGCTATTCATTCGCTGTGAGCATAAGGATAGTTGTGCTGAATATGTATGTAACTGGCGCAGAAGTATAGCGTTTTTATACCTTGGCGTAGCTTCATTGCCCAACAGTTTAAAGGAGTGTGGTGCCAAACCTGTGCAAGGATCTTGCGCTGGTTGATTGTCTACAGCCTCTTCTAAACTAGGGGGCCCCTACCCCCACGGTTTGGTCAAGTGTAAAGGATTTCAAGGGCCCGCCCATGATCAGCAGCAGCGTGCTTGCTCCTCAATCCGGGTTATCAAGCTGTTTGTCCCTGATGGAAGCATTGTTAACTGTGCCCACTGCACTATCTCTCTCCCAGTTTGAGAGCAGGGACTTAGTTTAAAAAGCAGTAAGTTGCACAAGAGTAATTCATCTCTGGTGTCTAGTCTGCTCTTCTATGTATGTACGGAGCAGGGAGTGCACTGCAGTTTGCTAGTTCCCCTGTGGTGAACCCCCCTCGATGATTGTCATTGCGGCCTTGTAGATTGTGTAATAATTGGCGGGGCCTACTGCCACGTAGAGCTATCTGTGCCTGAATATGGCGTATGTCATGGTATAACGTGACGGGTGCTCATGCAAGGCGCCTCGATACCTCAGCTTGAGTATGTGCTAGATAGCTGCATGAGCTGTAACGCAGAGGCACATTGTAGATGCGCGTGCGGTGCACTTTGCCTTTTTAAGTTGAGTACAGGAGCCATTCCTTTTGCGGGATGGTGCACATGCGGCAGGGTTAGTGAAGCATGAGCGGTAGCGCAGAGGCGCATTGAGCAAATACTTCGCTGGGTGGCAAACAAGGTTGCAATCATCAGAGCATTTCATCCTTCTGAGGTCGATAAAACGAGTACCATGGAGCTGAGTAACAATAAACATGTTACGTTTCATTAGTGCCGCATGTGCAGTGGCATTGGGGCACCAGGAGAGTAACTAGCCCACTAGATTCTTGTTTATGTACGGTGCAACCCAATCTGTTAGGAAAGGGGGTATTTTACTTGTGCATTAGCGTACATGTAGCCAGGTAAACAGCGCGGGGCTCTGCTCACACTATAGTGGGCCTATATCACACAGAGCATAGGATGAGAGAGTGCGGTGCCAGTCAGGGCTATGTATGAAATTATGCCAGATGTTGCGAGTGACATCAGACTTTGACCGTGATAATATCATGGTTCATCTTGGTCCCAATATAGACAATAGTCACGGACAGGCCCTTAAACCACTTTATACTGCCAGGGTGCCCAAAGTGGGAAGGCCACTTGGGGCTGGGTCCCCCCACTTTGGTGTACATGAATGAATAATGCCTTCATTCACTAATACCGATAAGGGGCATTGCTCCATCCTCCTCAGCTAATTAGACCTAAGCGGTTTGATATGTCCTTTGACTTTGAGCAGGTCATTCAATGCTTTTCTTTCAAAGAACTATTCTCGCCAATTTTAATTCGGCAGTTTGCATGGTGCATAGGTCTCAAATCCATCAATATTTCTTTGACGATCTGGTGACCCGCATTTAGGGGATGTCCATGGTTCTTGGCGGGGCTAAGTAATGTTTCCAGTACACAAAGATACCCGTTGCTTAAGGCCTCATGCTCCTTTTGCTTCAGCCTTGGTTTGGTCACACCATATTGGGGGCCAGTCACTTACACGTATAAACCGTCGGTTGGCTACGTTAGAAAGACTTTTCTCACACCTCAGATTATCTGGAGCCCCTATAGCTGCGTAATTCGGAGGAGAGTTGGAAAGACCACTGCCTCCAGGGTAGTGGCTGCCCACTGGAGCAACAGGTGGCTAGGGCATGCGGGCATGTAGCACATTTGTTAATGGTGCAGGATAATCATTGTTTTACTCTAGGAAACTGGGATCTCATGACCAGGTTCTGACTTGTTGGATGTCAGTTACCAGCCCAAGGGTGGGAAAGCACAATTTGTATTTACTCTGTGCTGTGTTATGCTAAGTACAGTTCCTGCCAACAACTACGGGGTTGTGCTATCTGAGCTGTAGGATGGTGGACCGATTGACCTAGTGAGTTATGTAATACCTGTGATGTCTTGATGAGGTTTGGTAGCACAGGGTAATAGGGGCAGATGGTACTAAGTCTCTCTTGGGTGGACGATACGTAGGGTAATTATAATTGCCTGGTATGGAGTCCCTGCTGTAGGTGCCACTGTGGGAGTGCGGATTTTTGCATCAAATTTACACTGCCTCCGGGATAAGCCAGTCTCTGCCTAGCCACCTAGGGGCTGGGCAGGAGTCAGCATAAGTGTGCACCCCCTTCTCCTGACTAGAGGGGTGGCTTCGCCCAGGCTTAGGCGCATACCCTAGCCAACCTGCAACTCCATTTACAACATGGGTAGAGAATGCCTAGGAGTGGTTTGCAGTCATTTCGCAACCTTCCCACAGGGCGAATGTTTTAGGCCACAAGGTTGTGGATGGCTCTTGCGTGGGAGCCTGGTGAAGAGCCAAGGTCAGGCTAGAAAGTCTCGTGCTTTCGCCGCACTGTTGAGGCCCAGTCACGAGCGCATTGTATCAGGGTGAGCTGGTTGTGGGGCATTGAGCGGTTTGCAGCCAGAGGCGGTATCCGATGCACGGGGCATCTGTTAGAGTAGAGCCCTACTCTGAGGTACCGCCTTTAGTGCTAGGAGGTCTGTTGGCACCGCCTTTCATTGGAAGCCATTGTCTAGCGGGCTGCTCTGAGCAGAGCATTTGCAGGCGTAAGTTACAGTATCCGCTACCATTTCAAATGTGCATCTTTCACAATTTACTCAGATAACTGGGACAGGAAGTAAGGTGGGCTGGATAACTCTTGCTTCTACCTGCATTGGCACATCTTGGCAGGAGTGATTGTCAAAGGGATTGCACTTCAGCCAGGTAATGTTAGCACACATCCACACCAAGCCGATCGTTTAAGGTCACCCTGGGCCGCACTTACACAGCCCAGTAGGAGCCCTTGTGGTGGTCAGTGCCAGGAATTACTACTTTGAACTGACAGGAGGCGTGACCGTGGGTTTCAACAGCAGAAGTTTGGGGAGAGCTAGACTCCACCCATGGTCAAGGTGTAGGTTTAATTAGTTGGAGTGGCACTCTTATTTGACCAGGGGTTCATTGCTACACGAGGGCATCACTGAGTTGCAGCCAGAGCACAGGCATTGTGTGTTTCCCAGGGAGCAGCAAGTGAAGGCAAGGCTCTTCCCAAATCTGGCACCAGAACACAAAGAGGTCAGTGCCTACTTGTCTGTTGGGTGACTTGTGTAGGCACAGGTGTAGTTGTCACTCCACAACTACACATGAGGGGTGAGTTGTCTCCAATAGAGGGCACAATGCATATATTGTTTTAAACCAGAATTGACTCCATCATTGTGTTCACCAGGGTTTAGCAATCAGAGGCCTGTGAAATTGTCTGGTCAACGGCGCGGATTAAGTGCACTCTAGAACAGAGGTTGTTATGTGCTGGATTGAGGGCCTAACATAGGTGAGCTGTTTCAGAGGCTCAAATCCTTCGTGCCACAGAGACAGGCAGGACCTTTCCCCTACATTGGCCCTCCCTTTACAAATAACGAGCAACAGAGTCTGTCCCTTATCTGACGTGTGCTCTGGGTGCAGAAGACGGGCCATTCTACATACGTCATATCCATGCCCAAAAGTGGCTAACTTAGAAAAAAGACCCTTCGCTCTTGGGATTTTCCCTAGCACAGGATTATTGATTTCTCCAAGGTCTCATTAAATATGCATGAACCACTATTTCCCAAGGGTTCATTCCTGACGTCTTCCTCTGACCGACTGTGCGTCAATACTAACTTTCCAACGCACATATCCGGTATAAATACACCTCCCTTTGCCCAAGCAAACTAGAGAGGACCGAGACTTCCATGCCGCCACTTTGACGTGAGACGCTGCAACCTGCATCATGCCACAGCTCCAGCTGGCAGAGGTCCCTCCACCCATCCTGGGGTGTCCAACTCAACACCAGGATGAAGTCCCACTAAGGTAATGGGGTTAGACTAAATCCTAGGGGGATTCTTGGCTCTCTAAGACCTACACACATGCTAGGTACACTTAGGTACATCTAGTTAGGCATCATAGCGGTATAGGCTTTATCTTAATGCATTCTGCATTTCATGTATGTGTTCATTACTATTGCACAATGGTAAAACTGTACCATGCATTTTTATTTAACTGCACTGCTGGCCATATTTCTCTGCTACTGTCCAACAGTTGTCGCAGCACATATAACCAGTACTAGAACAACAACTGTGCAATAAATTTTATTGTAAACACACCCGACTGTTTCTTCTATGTACTTCTCTGAGATGAGTGACTGAATGAAAAGTAGTATATTGTTTCCACGGTCCTGAGGGATCAGGGTTTTATGTTATGTGGTTGCCAGAAACTATTCCCTTCTTGTCTTCAAGAAGTTTCTAGCGGCCTCTGAGCTAGCTGGCACAGGTAATTAAGTTTAATATAATCGATAGGGACATACCGACCTTAGTCCTATGTCAAACCTATAGGTTATATTATTCCAATGCGCAGAGCCTATTAGGGAAATAGGAACTACACTACAAGGTTAGGTGACTCAGGAGGGTGATTCGAGATACACAGGTGGTGTGACGGCAACGCGAGACTGTCCGCTTATGCTGGGTAGGAGGTTCCATATCACCAACCAGAAGGGTGCCATGTGGCATAACCGTGAATATGTTTAAGAATGACATAGATGCAAGTCAGGAGAGGTTTGTCAAAGGCATTATACTTATTGCCAGGCATTGCTAACAACCCATCCACACCAAGCCTGCTCTTAGGCTTCCTGGGCCGCATACACACAGCCCGGTATGAGGCACCTGCAGTTGTCAGCGCCAGGAGTTACTAAATTACAACTGTACCGTGGGCATACTTGCTGACCGCAGTATTGCCACGGCCTCCAAGGGCCAATCAGTCAGACACCAGTAGCAGTGAGTGTGGCTTGCCCTCTGTGCAGTTGGCGGGGGAATTTAATTCCATGTACAGGCTATACTAAACTTGCTTCTAGCAGGTCTCGTGGTTGAGCGGGTTTACTGCTTTGAATAAGCAATAAAAAGGAGCATGCCATGACACATAGACTATTAGGAAGTAAATCAGGGACCAGGTACCTTTACACACGGATTTCGGTGGAGGGCAATTAGTCTGGGATAACCAAGTGTACCGGGTGTAGTGCCTTGCATCTTGGGTCAAAGCGGGTTGGCTCACGGGGTGTCTAGGATCGTCCAAGCACACCCTGCAGGGTAGTATGCTAAAGAACTGCACGTTGCCACTATTTTGAGTGCAACAATTTGATCCCTCCGAAAGCAAACCAAGGTTTTATGGTCAGATGCACAACATACAACCGTTCACCCCAGCTTCCTGAAGGCAGTCTGTTAGAAGAGGTGTCGATCGGGACGTCCTGCGCCAGGGTGCGGACATTGCACGGGCGACACAGCAATTAGTGTGCGGTCAGACGAGTGTGCTTGCCAGCTAGGTGGCCAGGCAAGATAGCAGAACCAATTCTAGGACCTCTCCCCCCCACCGGACTGCCTGAGAATGTGAGTGCAGTGGGATTTGCAATGTTACGGGTATTTTCCCGTCCATACAGGGGCAGAAGGGTACATTGCAGGTATTCGGCATAAATAGAGTGGGGGCAAGACCTACAGACTATGTGCACCAGTAGCCGCAAGAGGTTGGCGTTAAGAGCAAAATCTGGCAGCGGCAAGGTAGCCAGGTGGCATGCGCCAGCTGGTTAGGCCAGAATGTGTGCTGTGGCTCCAATAGCGGCTTGTAATGTGTTTGGAGGACCATCACATCACAATTCTGACATTACTATTGCACAATGGTAAAACTGTACCATGCATTTTTATTTAACTGCACTGCTGGCCATATTTCTCTGCTACTGTCCAACAGTTGTCGCAGCACATATAACCAGTACTAGAACAACAACTGTGCAATAAATTTTATTGTAAACACACCCGACTGTTTCTTCTATGTACTTCTCTGAGATGAGTGACTGAATGAAAAGTAGTATATTGTTTCCACGGTCCTGAGGGATCAGGGTTTTATGTTATGTGGTTGCCAGAAACTATTCCCTTCTTGTCTTCAAGAAGTTTCTAGCGGCCTCTGAGCTAGCTGGCACAGGTAATTAAGTTTAATATAATCGATAGGGACATACCGACCTTAGTCCTATGTCAAACCTATAGGTTATATTATTCCAATGCGCAGAGCCTATTAGGGAAATAGGAACTACACTACATGACGCCCAAACGTGAATTTGGCACTTATTTAACAGTAGAATCTGAGTAGTTCAGTCATGCTTATTCTCAGAGACCCCTACTCACAAAACGCCAGAGACGTCTGGAGTGGGTAGGCACAAAATTCCGCCACAGCTGAGTAGGCAATCTTCCTATGTATTGGCTGTAGGTTAATCAAGCTTGAAGGAAAAAGTTCCCGAACAATTGTGCCTTTTAAAACCTTATCTTAAAACCCTTTTTAGGACATTTTGTTTTCACAACACAATGTCTGTCGAGGCAGCTGCTCCTGTCACTGGGACACAGGTCTCAAACGACGAAGAGGAAGCAAATGCAATACATTTTGCACCCAAATTCAGGCATACACTCACACAAAAACCCCTCAGACATGGTTTAACAGACCGAGAGGGTACAGTGATATTAATAGAGGCACACAAAGATTATCAAACAGATGTGTTCTTTTCTTGGGTTACATTCCCAGCAGTAAATGCAACAACTCAGACTTTTCATTCTTACATACATGAAAAAGTCCCAGCGGTCTACACTCCGTTCGAGGAGATTAAGATTCCGCACACTGACCAGGACCACAATTTCTGGTTTAAAGGCGCCCTACAACAAATAAATAAAACCAGGTTCGGTCCACTAGGTAGACCAGGAGCTACAAGGCCAATATTAGCTGGCTACACACCACATCCTGACATTGATATAATGCCATAAGATGCACTGCTCCTACAAACACAAAGAGTTGGTAAAACTCTTAAAGAGCCATGACGCAACTCGTCATGAGGACACTTGGTGTCCAGCCCACAGTAGCTACAAATAACACAGCTCCAACACAGAGCACCGCTACTAAAATCACTCCACAAACATTACACACAGTAATGGGCAAACTGCCCACAAAATGTGAACAGATTCCTTTCTGGGTAGCTCAGAAAATTACCCAGTTAGAAGCAGTATTTCCAAATACCACACCATTTGAAAGCATATAATGCTAACACTCTGCTTGCCCATGGGGATCACACCACAGTTAGAGGACTACACCACTTGGGGTACAGTCTTTGCTGCCATATATACCAGGACTCATGGTATTCCTTCCTTAGCAGTAATTCCAGATGTCTTACGACAGATACAGAACAAGTATGGAGCTGAACCAGCTCTGACCTTAGGTATGAAATTACTAGGTAACTACGACCAGGTATCAAAAATAATACTAGCTAACATTAAAGGGGAAGCAGCTTCAGTGGCGATCCGCAAACACCTAAGAGAGGTCAGTCTTATAGACCAACCACAAGAACTTCCCAAAATAATTGAAACTGCATATGCAGAACTGGGAAGGGACAGTTTGGGTGGGAAAGCTTTAAAACCACAGCTAATGGGCAGTCCTGAGAAGGACAATTCTAAGCAGACACCTACTTCTTCTAAAAAGAAGTGGGATAATAATAAAAAACAATTCAGAAAAAAAATCAGAAAAGATTCTTAGTCCCGAGGTAGGTCTCCTCAACAGGAGCCCTCTGCAAAGAGGTATAACCTTAGGATTAGGGATAATATTAGGAAACCTGACAGGTATCAGGATACTGATACACATTCCTCTCGACAAAAAATACAGGGAGAGAAGGAAAGTCAGCACACAAAGAAGAGCGCAAGCAGTCCAGGGACAAGCACGCTCAGGACTCTTCTAAAACAGAAGACAAGCCACAATCCAAACCTCAATTTAAAAAGAAGGAAGTTGCAGGTCTCAGTTAGACATGCACAGAATCCTAAGGACTCAAATTCTGAACGGGGAATGGGCTCAGACAATGCTAGACAGAGCGGCAGAAGTAGCAATAGCTCGCCAGAACCTGAAGGAATTTCTGGACAGCAAAATTTAATGATTACATCACGGTGGAAAAACCAGACAAAAGGGTGAGCGTCTGTGAACTATCGGAAATGAGTTGCGGGAGACCGGGTCGTGAAAGTGCAGGTTTTATTCTTTTAACTGTAGGTCTCCTATGAGTGTCCAGTGTACAAGGGGTAATGGAGTGTGACTTGTCCTTAGGTCCCGGGGTGTGCGCTGTCGTCTTCCTCCTGGCTTGGTCCGGACGTCTATCGCCTCCTTCTCCTCCTGGTGTTCTGTCCCGGGTGGCCACCGTCGGATTCTCCGGATACCCCAAAGGAAGGAAGACGGCAACACGGGGTCAGGGTAAACAGGGAACGGTGCGTTGTCAGGGAGAGGGAGTGAGGTAACACCAGCCCACAACCAGCAAGATACCGTGACACACGCTCAATTGACGGGAGTGTAGGTGCGGTGGATGGGGATCGGCTATTCTCAATGCGCGATGCTGCGCTCGCGCCTCTAAGCCTCTGGCGTTCCCGCTTTCCCACCCAGCCCGTGAAACGGTCCCGCACCTGCTTTAGCCACGCTCCTCCTGGAGCGTGGCTGGGCGAAGCGTAAGTCCGTTGGCCTCCTGGCTCTGTGATTCTCTCGGGGTCTTCCTCCGCTCCTCCTGGGTCTGCCTCTTCTTTCGGGATCCGTCGCTCGCTGTCTCCGTCTTCTCTCGTCGCAACTCCACTTCCTCCTTTCTCACCTCCGGTGTCGGCGCACACTGGCTTCCTGGTCCAGCCCTCTCTTGTTGGACGGAGGGCGATGTCGTCATCAAACGGGGCGGGAGCGTCCCATGTCGGATCCCAGTTAAAGGGACCGTATCCCCGTTCAGCGGTGTCGGACGTGGATGACCCAACCCAGTCCTCCTGTGGTGATAAAATAAAAGGTGCAGTGACGTCCAGCGCCTTCCACCAGTCTCTCATCCGATCCGGGCCGTCCCGACACACACCCGCCCCGTGACACTCCTCCACCCCTGCATTCTCCCGATTGGGGAGAGGGAATACTCTGGACAGATAGTCCGCATTGCCGTTGTCGACCCCTTTTCGATGTCGCACGGTGAATGAATAGGGTTGGAGGGAGAGAAACCAACGGAGAACCCTGGGGTTGTTGGCGATATTGCGGCTCATCCATTGGAGAGGTGCATGGTCAGTGTACAGAGTGAACTGGTGCCCCTCCAGGTAATAACGCAACTTCTCTATGGCCCATTTTACTGCCAGGCACTCGCGCTCAATGGTGGGATATCTCGCCTCCCTCGGGAATAGCTTCCTACTTATGTATACTACAGGGTGTTCTATCCCCTCCTGAGTCAGCTGTGAGAGGACCGCGCCTATGCCTTGTTGTGAGGCATCCGTATGTAGGAGAAAGGGTCTGGAGTAGTCAGGAGAGATCAGGACGGGACTCGTAGTAAGGGCTTGTTTTAGGGTCTGGAATGCCTTTATCATGGGTTCCGTGGGACGAGACAGGACCTGCGGTTTCACCTGCTTCTGGAGGATGTCTGTCAGTGGGGCGGCCACCTCGGAAAAGCGAGGTATAAACCGTCTATAATAGCCAATCAGGCCGAGAAAGGCTCTTAGGTCTCGCTTGGAGGCAGGAAAGGAGCGTCTGATATCGCCCTGACCTTCTCTATCTGAGGGGCGATCACCCCATGCCCTAGCACATATCCCAGGTATTTCACTTTTGGTATCCCACCCGGGATTTCTTTGCATCTATGCGTAGACCCGCTTCCCTTAGGGTCTGTAAGATGGTTTGGAGATGGCGAAGGTGAGATCTCCAGTCTGGGCTAAAAACCACTATATCATCCAGATATGCCGACGAAAAGGAGTGGTGGTTTTGTAACACGGTGTTCATGAGTCTCTGGAAAGTTGCTGGGGCCCCATGTAATCCAAACGGGAGGACAGTGAACTCGTAGAGGCCTTCCAGTGTGGAAAAGGCCGTCTTCTTTCTGTCCTCCTCCCTTAGGGGTACCTGCCAGTATCCCTTGGTCAGGTCTAGTGTGGAGATATACGTGGCCTCCCCTAGTTTCTCTATCAGCTCGTCTATCCCAGGGATGGGGTAGGCATCGAAGGACGAGATTCCATTAAGGGCCCTGAAGTCCATGCAGAAGCGGGTGCTACCGTCTGGTTTCGGTACCATGACGATCGGAGAGGACCACTCACTCCTCGAGGGCCTTATGACTCCCAGCTGCAACATTTCCTGTACTTCCTTCTGTATGGCTTTTCTCCGGGCCGCAGGGATCCGGTAGGGTCTCAGTTTTATGGTTTTTCCGGCCGGGGTCTCACTCCGGTGTTCTGCCAGGTGGGTCTTGCCTGGAGCGTCGGAGAACAACGAGGCAAAGGGCCGAAGGGTTTCATCCAACTCGTCCCGCTCTCTGTGGGTGAGGTCGTCGTTCACCACTAGCTCTGCGACCGTGGAATGCTTGGTGGTAAGTGTGGGCAGAGTGAGGTTTGAGGCTTTGGGTAGGGGTCCCAGCCATTTTTTTAGCATGTTTATATGGTACGTCTGGGTGCGGGTCGGGGTGACTTGTAACCTATATGTGGTTTTACCTATGACGGCTATGATCTTGTATGGGCCTTTCCATTCTGTTTTCATCTTCGTTGTAGCCGTGGGTAGTAACACCAGTGCCCAGTCGTCTTTCTTTAGGGTCCTCCACCTTTTCCCGCGGTTATAGTAGTGGGTCTGTTGTTCCTGTTTCTTCACCAGGTGGGAATAGGCCAAATCACGTAGTTTTCCTATCTTGTCTCTCAGTCCTTGTGTGTAGTCCAACATACCTCTAGTCTCCATCGCCTCTTCCTTCTCCCAGGCCTCTTTCGTCATCTCCAGAAGGGAGCGCGGCTGCCTTCCGTATAGCATCTCGAACGCCGAACAGCCAAGGCTGATTTGCACCTGGCTTCTTATGACGTACAGCGCCAAGGGTAACAGCTGGTCCCATTCTTTGCCGTTTACTTCCAGCATCTTCTTTAGCGTGGCTTTTAGGGTCCCATTATATCGTTCGACTAGACCGTCGGTCTGTGGATGGTACACCGAGGTTTTGATCTGTCGTACATTTAGGACCCCACAGACCTCTCTCATAAGACGAGATACGAAGGGCATTCCTTGGTCCGTTAGGATTTCTTTGGGGAAGCCTACCCGTGAAAACAGTTCCAAGAATCTGTCGGCTATGTTGCGGGTGGTGGGGGCACGGAGCGGAAATGCCTCCACAAATCTGGTCGCGTAGTCCACTATCACGAGGGCGTAGACGTTCCCTTTCTTTGTACGGGGCAACGGGCCAATCAGGTCCATTCCGACCCTCTCAAAGGGGTTACCTATTATGGGAAGTGGTTGTAGGGGCACCACTGGGGGCCTATGTGTGTTCCTTCTCTGACAGGTATCGCATGACTGGCAGTGCACTTTTATGTCCTTGTATACACCTGGCCAAAAGAAATGCCGCAGGACGTTTTGTGTGGTTTTCTCCGCTCCTACGTGTCCTGCCGTGAGGTGGGAATGAGAAAAGAAGGTTATCTGGTCCCGGAACGAGAGGGGCACCAGTAGTTGGTGGGGTTCTGTGGGGTTAGCCTGTCGGTAAAGTAGCCCCTCCTTTATAAGGAACCGGGGATACACAGGATCGCTGTTGTCCTGCGTACTATGGGCCTGTTCCCACGCGTTGTATAGAGTGGCATCGTTGGCCTGTGCGAATTTAAAACTGCGGTCTAGGAGCCATGGTTCTGGGGAGATGAGGGCCGGGACCGCCTCCCTTGGGTTACCTACTCCTCCTTTCCTTCTCTCTTCTAGGTGGAGTACGCCTCGGAAGAGACCGAGGAACTCAGGGTTATCTGTGCCAATGATCAGGTCTTCGGGGAGTCCTTCTAACACCCCTACTTTTACCTCACTGTGTACCCCTTCAGAATGGGTGAGGGCAATCCTAGCCAGGGGGTAGGGTTTCACATCCCCATGTACGCATCGGATATGGACTAGGGTATCGGGTACTAGCTGACTGGGGTTAATGTACGCCTCCTGGATGACCGACTGTTTACACCCGGAGTCGAGAAGGGCCTTAACCAGTTTACCATTCACCCATACACTTACATGGAAGGCCGTTCCCAATTCGGCCGTATACATGATGGACCTGGGGAGGTACCCCACCTCCATGGGTTCATCCGCTGGTTTCTTCCGGGGGCATGCACGGGCTATGTGGCCCCAGTCCCCACACTCAAAGCATTGGGGACCTCTGACGCTCGGTATCTCCATCTTCGGCATTCGGGGTTTTCCCGGTTCTGGTGGAGCCCGATATCTCTTCTCTAGCCGTATGGCAGGCTGGCGTGTCCTCTCCGTGTCACATACAACGCCCTTCGGCTGGGCACGTGAATAAGTCGTAGCCATCTCTATGGCCTGGGCGGCAGTTAGACGCGAATGTTGGCGCAGCCATTTCTGCGTATTGTACGGTAGGGCGTCCAGGTACTGTTCTAAGTAAATTTTCTCCATTATCTCCTCCTTCGTACTAAACCCTGGGGTCAGCCACTTGTCGGCGGCCATCCTCAGTCTGAAGAACAGTGTTTTAGGATTTTCACCTGGGGCGCCCCTTTCTTTACGGAACCTCACTCTATATGCCTCTGAGTCCAGGCCGAGGTGGTCCAATATGATGACCTTTATCTCCCCGTAAGAGGTAACGCCCGTGGCATTCGCCACTGGTAGGCTGCTTGTGCTTCCCCCGTGAGCAAAGGGGCCAGAAAGAATGGCCACTTGTCTACCGGCCAGCTGCACGCCCTTGCTACCCTCTCGAAGTTGGTCAGGAAGGCGTCGGGATCTTCTCCCGTTATGTACTTTTGGAGGGAGACGCCTGTCGGCGGGTGAGGGGTGCCCCGTACCTCCCTCACAGTGCCCCCAGTCTGTTCCGTTGCCAGCCTGTGTAGTCCGTCCATCTGGGCTGCGATGGTATCTTTGAACGTCTCCCGGTCCGCCTGGGCCGACGACATCTGGCGCTCGACGGCCCATTCTAGCTTCTCCTGGCCCTTGATCAAGTGCTGCACGATCGTCTCCATCTTAGTGTCGCAGATGGGCTCTTCTATGCCCGTATTCTCCACCACTTGTGAACTATCGGAAATGAGTTGCGGGAGACCGGGTCGTGAAAGTGCAGGTTTTATTCTTTTAACTGTAGGTCTCCTATGAGTGTCCAGTGTACAAGGGGTAATGGAGTGTGACTTGTCCTTAGGTCCCGGGGTGTGCGCTGTCGTCTTCCTCCTGGCTTGGTCCGGACGTCTATCGCCTCCTTCTCCTCCTGGTGTTCTGTCCCGGGTGGCCACCGTCGGATTCTCCGGATACCCCAAAGGAAGGAAGAGGACAACACGGGGTCAGGGTGAACAGGGAACGGTGCGTTGTCAGGGAGAGGGAGTGAGGTAACACCAGCCCACAACCAGCAAGATACCGTGACACACGCTCAATTGACGGGAGTGTAGGTGCGGTGGATGGGGATCGGCTATTCTCAATGCGCGATGCTGCGCTCGCGCCTCTAAGCCTCTGGCGTTCCCCGCTTTCCCACCCAGCCCGTGAAACGGTCCCGTACCTGTTTTAGCCACGCTCCTCCTGGAGCGTGGCTGGGCGAAGCGTAAGTCCGTTGGCCTCCTGGCTCTGTGATTCTCTCAGGGTCTTCCTCCGCTCCTCCTGGGTCTGCCTCTTCTTTCGGGATCCGTCGCTCGCTGTCTCCGTCTTCTCTCGTCGCAACTCCACTTCCTCCTTTCTCACCTCCGGTGTCGGCGCACACTGGCTTCCTGGTCCAGCCCTCTCTTGTTGGACGGAGGGCGATGTCGTCATCAAACGGGGCGGGAGCGTCCCATGTCGGATCCCAGTTAAAGGGACCGTATCCCCGTTCAGCGGTGTCGGACGTGGATGACCCAACCCAGTCCTCCTGTGGTGATAAAATAAAAGGTGCAGTGACGTCCAGCGCCTTCCACCAGTCTCTCATCCGATCCGGGCCGTCCCGACACACACCCGCCCCGTGACAGCGTCCCACACAAGTTATATGAAATAACACTCCGCATGGAGGTGGACAAACACAGGAAAGTAAAAGGTCTCTTTGTGAAGAACCTATCGTCTGGTTTTGACATACTGTTAGCAGAACAAGATTAGCCGCCAGCATTCGTCAGGGAGCGCCCAAAGGGAGAAAGTATATTTTTCCTGCATTTTCCAACCATGTTCCAGTTCACCTTAAACATACATATGCACGGGAGTGGGCAGTAGCCCAAGCTCCAGCATTGTATAAAAATCACGCTGGATGGGATGATGCCTCAACCCACCACGTGATCCCATTAATAGTTTCACCACATGCTCAAGGACAATATCCTATTTAAGCAAGAAGCTAAAAACACAGGTCAGGGAGATCTTAGATCAACTTGAATACCAGGAGATCATTGAAAAATGCACTTCACAAAAGAACAATCCCTTGTTTCATTTATCAAAACATGATAATACATTTCGTCTAGTTTTCATCTACAGACACTTGAACACTTGCACAAAGACATATGCTGTCCAACATGCAGATAGTGCCGCATTAATGAATAACATTATGCGGGAAAAATACAAAACGACACTTGTTGTCTCAAATGGATTTTTCTGTCAAACTATAGCACCTGAAAGCAGGTACCTAACAGCATTTAGTATATTAGAGTGCCAACGACAATTTTTGTCATCTCCCCGTGGGTATAAGAACAGCTCAGGGGTATTTTCTGAAAGAGTTACTGAATGGCTAAAGCACTTTGATGAAGAAGCGTTGTCCTATTTGGATGATATTTATCTAACGGACGACCTATTGGGGAAACACTTGACCAGGCTGAGCACCATTATTATGGGATTCGCCTCTGGGGGCTACAAATTTAATTTTGAGAAATCAAAAATTGCCCACCTCTGTGTCCTATTTTGGGATACTAGTTTTCAAGTGAAGGGAAAAGCCTGGCAGCTAACTTTTTAGAAAAGTGTGCGCTGCTCCAGCCTCCAAAGACATTAAAACAACTTCCAATCAGTACTGGGATTCCTAGATTTTGGCAGAACATACATTTTTGGTTTCACAGAGAGAGTAAAACCTTTCTACGACCTTTTTCAGACCTGACTTTTCAGTCAAACACTGGACACAAGAACACACCAATATTCTTTGTTCACTCCAGGAAGATATTATTGCTTCCAAACACATACACACACGTGTAAACTTGCACCACTTGGTACTCAGTATCATTTATGGTCAATGTGGGTACACTTATTAAACCTTTAATGAGGGTGAAACTGTACCAATCGCATACAAATCTCATCTGTACACAAACACAGAAATGAGTTTTAATTCAACAGGAAAAAATTCTGACAACCATTCAGACTGCTGTAGCAAAAGAAAGAGCACTGGCTCATTGGATGATGCATTATTGTCGTCACCCCAGTACCGGGGCTAGCATTCCTAATGCCAAAGCCTTACATCCAGAAGGGATGCAAAGGGCTAATTCTTTTGCTACATCAGACTTTGAATCCAGATTTGATCCAAGTTTAAAAACATAGGCATTCCTGCAAATATGAGAAAGAACATCATCTACCAAATGAAATCTTGCCTCTAGACCAGTATGAATTTTTTAAAATTTACACTGATGGGTCTGCCCCACCGGCCGCCTTTGTTAAAGAACAGATGCTGGATGGCAAGTTCCGTCCTCAATGCACCAAAAAACTACCTCTAGGTAATAGCATGGCTCGGTTGGCAGCTTTAAAAGCCCTGATACTTGCACTTGTAACCACGGATCGCGAATTCCCCACACTTATAGTGTGCGATTCCTTTTACTGTGTGCAATCATGTAATAAATATTTACACCACTGGGAACAAAATGGGTTTAAAGATGAAAAAGGTGGCATAATTAAACACAAAAATTATGGGAACAGATAGTGGAGTTGAAAAATACGACCTACCAAACAAAAACTCACGTGATTAACACACTGAGTCATCAACGTGATGGCGTGCACGTTGCAGGAATTCATTGGCTGTAGAAGCCACACAGGGGGCTGTTCACATAGCTTCCGTAGCTGCGCACTCGTTCAACAACGAGAATAGACGGTTAGAATATGGTGGCTGTAATTGCTTCACGCAAAGGCAGCACAGCAGTGCCTAAGAAATTTCCACTTATATACTCCTACAAGTTAGGTGCAAACAACATTCCATATGCTCAGATTCCTGGAGTGGGGATAGAGTATTTCCAAATATGGATGGTAGGCAGGAATTAATCATTTAAAGCACACAAGGGCTTGGGCTCCGCACATTCAGGGGTGATAGCTACTATTTCTTCATTGCAAACAGTGCTATTGGTGGCCAGGGATCAGAAGTCAGACTATTGGCTTTGTCTTGAACTTCAAAATCTGCAAACAAATGCCAGGCTACACCATCACAAGACCCGCGCAGGTCCCATTGCTAGACAGCATCAGACTGTCCACTTGATCGTGTCATGTAACAGGACCACTGTGGCCCCTCAACTTTTGAGGTGGCTTAAAAATATATCTTGGTGGCAGTGGATCCGTGCTCAAGTTTCCTATAGGTATGGCCTTAGCTCTCGGCTGACGCTCAAAACTGTTATAAAAAGATTTGCGAGTCCATAACAGGAGATACGCATTCAACGTTACACCCTGACTGTGGCTCCACGCTTAGCTCTCGGGCTGACAAAGAGGCCATGGAAGGGATGGACGTTATATTGCGGTACTCCTCTCCAATGCCATCCTGAGGGAATTTAGGTAGAGGAAAGGAAGGACTGGGGCATAGAGCAATCTTTAACAGCTAGGGTATTAGGCGGGGCGCTAGTAAGGTCAAACACTTATATGGATTCAGGGGCAATACACACCCAGCCAAGAAGCTCTCTAGGAGGTCTGACTCCATTTACGTATGTGGGAACCTGATCATAAAATGTGAAGGCACAGTGGCGGATGAAAACCATTCTGTATCTATGATCGTTTGGCTGTTTTGCAGGAACTAAAGGAAACAAAGAAACAAACAAAGATTCTGTCAAAGTGAAACAGGCCGCCACTGGGAAGTCGAGGTAATCACGGCAAGACCTGTCTGAATCCCAAAAGTCGGGGATCTGGGCAGAGAGAGATAAAGATCGCGGACACAAAGGAATTTGGCCCCACATACAGGAAAACCTGTGCCATTCCTTGAAGTGAAAGGAACAAGAACTGTACTTTTGCCGCATCTTGCTGTGAAAAAGGAAAACAGATTCATTTCAAATAAAAGAATCAACCAAAAACTATGTGGCCAATACTGAGCAGTAGGCCTTGTGAACTCCACAGTAGTAGACGTCCCTCTCACTACTATTCAAGAACTTCAAACTGAAAAGCTCATCACGTTTGAGAAATCAAATCCATGGAGTGGGGGACTATGCAACTATGCAATGGAACTAGTTCTCCTTGAACCAACCTTTCAAATTCAAAAAAAGTCAAGACAACTCTCAAGTTGCAATTTGGCCAAAAACAAATGTGTACACCAACGTTTTTCAACAAAAACATCAAATAATAAAAGCTTCAACGTTTTTCAACAAAAACATCAAATAATAAAAGCTTCAACGTTTTTCAACAAAAGCATCAAATAATAAAAGCTTCAATGTTTTTCAACAAAAACATCAAATAATAAATGCATCAACGTTTTTCAACAGAAGCAACAACTAATACATGCTTCAATGTTTTTCAACAAAAACATAAAATATTAACTTCACCATCTGAAAGTTTTTCAGCAAAGACATCAACTATTAATTTCAACATTTCAAACGTTTTTCAACAAAAACAGCAGAAATAACTTCAACTAAACACGATGCAATTTCAACAATTAATCATACTGGCTATTTCATTAACTGTGATACGTTTTCCATGGCTCCACGGAACAGGAAACGAAGCCTGCCAAAAACAAACAATAAACATACAAGTGCGAACTTTTGAAACTTTTTTTCCTTTTCCAAAAGATACAGACCTGGCTTCACCATGGGTAGAACTATGGAGTATTTCTGGGTTCATCTTTTTCTGTTCTGGCTTTGCTTAGAGCTAGCTTTTAGTATGACTTTTAGTGGACACTTTCTACAACACAGGATCAACATAAAACTGAAGCCACATCCATTTTAAATTCAAATGCAAAAGAGACTTATAAATGTATTCGGCCTGAACAAGCCTTTGTATTCTAAATGATGTATTTAATCATCCGGTTTTTAATTCTGATTAATGTATTTTGTACTTTCATTCATTTTATCATTCATTCAGTGATGTCATTACCTGCAGTACATTTTTCTGAAAATTGGGTTACTGATACAGTGAATAATATGCTGTCTGTTTTAGGAATAATTGCTACATTTTCAGATCATGAAATGTTAGAGATTTATTCTTATTGTGACACTTTATACCTGTTACCTTCATTAAGGTTATCAACTCCTACACAATTGCAATGCATCTAGAAATGTGGTTGTTTAAACACCAGTAGGAACGTTGCCAAACACCACCAAACACCATCACACGGGGGTGGAATAGTTGACATACATCAGCAGGGGCAACATTAGATGCCATTTACAAAACAACAGGACAGACCCAGTTAGGAAAGTATGGGTGGTTTGGCCCTTTGACACAAATACCTGTCACAAAAATGATTCCTGAACATCACCAAGGGACTCAGTATATACAAGCCAAACCTACGTTATGTACAGCAAACATCCAGAGGTAGTGAAATCCTACAAGTGTAGGGAAGTTGTGCCCTTTTAGGCTAGAAGCCCCAACACTGAAAGTAGTGAACCAAAAGTTTCCTTTATAAAATTCAAATGCTTTGAGCAATCTGAAAACCATGCTTGTGCAGCACTTTTATTTTTTAATTTTCACATCAGCTAAAGAAATATTTTTTCTTTTTTGCAAAATAGCACTCTTAAATACAGACTGCCCCTCTTTTCTTTTTGATACATTTTATCTTTCACACACAAGCAGTGTGATGCACCTTGGGAAAACCTTGCAAACAAGAACCATGCTTTTCATGGATTCTAATATTTAAAAGACCAGTCTGAAAAGACTGCAACTTACCTGTTCTCTGATGCTTGGATTTTTCAGTGGAGAATGCGTGATCATCATCTGTCTGACACTTCCAAAGGAAACGCCAGCGGCATTTACCACCGGGCTGGAACTGCTTAAGTCCCATGCTTGGCGTATTCCCATCAAACCCATGCATTCCTTGCAAATCCAAGGTATCGATTACAGCACCGGCTGCCTCAGAACCAGCAACTGGCAGCACTGCTCATTCTGTGCTCCCACAACGAATCTGCGAGGTATTACAGAAATGTTATGTCTCTCAGCCACTTGTTATCTCTCATTTTGCTAAAACATGTCCTGAAACACATTTTTCTCTTGTTGTTTCAACTATGACCGAGTGCTTGGAGCTTCCCTCTAAAAGTGACCTTTTTTTCTTTTTTTGTTTCTAAAGAAAGCATGGTCTTCTGAACAGCTTGTAAGAGTTTTCAATCTTATAAACAGGAACTTTCATAAGTCACTGCTGACTCTAAGAGAGTATTTTTTAATGACACTATAGATTTTTCCTGTCTCCACAGAGTCTATAGTAATTTTACATATTTTAACAGCTGCTATTTTTTCAGCTCATGAACAACACTCTCATGCAACTACCTGCCAATCATATGCAAATGCCTATTTTAGTCACGTAGTTTGCTTTTAATGGGTTAGTCACGATTGTCCATAGATAGGAGTGGGTGTTATGTGCTGGATTGAGGGCCTAACATAGGTGAGCTGTTTCAGAGGCTCAAATCCTTCGTGCCACAGAGACAGGCAGGACCTTTTCCCTACATTGGCCCTCCCTTTACAAATAACGAGCAACAGAGTCTGTCCCTTATCTGACGTGTGCTCTGGGTGCAGAAGACGGGCCATTCTACATACGTCATATCCATGCCCAAACGTGGCTAACTTAGAAAAAAGACCCTTCGCTCTTGGGATTTTCCCTAGCACAGGATTATTGATTTCTCCAAGGTCTCATTAAATATGCATGAACCACTATTTCCCAAGGGTTCATTCCTGACGTCTTCCTCTGACCGACTGTGCGTCAATACTAACATTCCAACGCACATATCCGGTATAAATACACCTCCCTTTGCCCAAGCAAACTAGAGAGGACCGAGACTTCCATGCCGCCACTTTGACGTGAGACGCTGCAACCTGCATCATGCCACAGCTCCAGCTGGCAGAGGTCCCTCCACCCATCCTGGGGTGTCCAGCTCAACACCAGGATGAAGTCCCACTAAGGTAATGGGGTTAGACTAAATCCTAGGGGGATTCTTGGCTCTCTAAGACCTACACACATGCTAGGTACACTTAGGTACATCTAGTTAGGCATCATAGGGGTATAGGCTTTATCTTAATGCATTCTGCATTTCATGTATGTGTTCATTACTATTGCACAATGGTAAAACTGTACCATGCATTTTTATTTAACTGCACTGCTGGCCATATTTCTCTGCTACTGTCCAACAGTTGTCGCATCACATATAACCAGTACTAGAACAACAACTGTGCAATAAATTTTATTGTAAACACACCCGACTGTTTCTTCTATGTACTTCTCTGAGATGAGTGACTGAATGAAAAGTAGTATATTGTTTCCACGGTCCTGAGGGATCAGGGTTTTATGTTATGTGGTTGCCAGAAACTATTCCCTTCTTGTCTTCAAGAAGTTTCTAGCGGCCTCTGAGCTAGCTGGCACAGGTAATTAAGTTTAATATAATCGATAGGGACATACCGACCTTAGTCCTATGTCAAACCTATAGGTTATATTATTCCAATGCGCAGAGCCTATTAGGGAAATAGGAACTACACTACAAGGTTAGGTGACTCAGGAGGGTGATTCGAGCTACACAGGTGGTGTGACGGCAACGCGAGACTGTCCGCTTATGCTGGGTAGGAGGTTCCATATCACCAACCAGAAGGGTGCCATGTGGCATAACCGTGAATATGTTTAAGAATGACATAGATGCCAGTCAGGAGAGGTTTGTCAAAGGCATTATACTTATTGCCAGGCATTGCTAACAACCCATCCACACCAAGCCTGCTCTTAGGCTTCCTGGGCCGCATACACACAGCCCGGTATGAGGCACCTGCAGTTGTCAGCGCCAGGAGTTACTAAATTACAACTGTACCGTGGGCGTACTTGCTGACCGCAGTATTGCCACGGCCTCCAAGGGCCAATCAGTCAGACACCAGTAGCAGTGAGTGTGGCTTGCCCTCTGTGCAGTTGGCGGGGGAATTTAATTCCATGTACAGGCTATACTAAACTTGCTTCTAGCAGGTCTCGTGGTTGAGCGGGTTTACTGCTTTGAATAAGCAATAAAAAGGAGCATGGCATGACACATAGACTATTAGGAAGTAAATCAGGGACCAGGTACCTTTACACACGGATTTCGGTGGAGGGCAATTAGTCCGGGATAACCAAGTGTACCGGGTGTAGTGCCTTGCATCTTGGGTCAAAGCGGGTTGGCTCACGGGGTGTCTAGGATCGTCCAGGCACACCCTGCAGGGTAGTATGCTAAAGAACTGCACGTTGACACTATTTTGAGTGCAACAATTTGATCCCTCCGAAAGCAAACCAAGGTTTTATGGTCAGATGCACAACATACAACCGTTCACCCCAGCTTCCTGAAGGCAGTCTGTTAGAAGAGGTGTCGATCGGGACGTCCTGCGCCAGGGTGCGGACATTGCACGGGCGACACAGCAATTAGTGTGCGGTCAGACGAGGGTGCTTGCCGGCTAGGTGGCCAGGCAAGATAGCAGAACCAATTCTAGGACCTCTCCCCCCCACCGGACTGCCTGAGAATGTGAGTGCAGTGGGATTTGCAATGTTACGGGTATTTTCCTGCCCATACAGGGGCAGAAGGGTACATTGCAGGTATTAGGCATAAATAGAGTGGGGGCAAGACCTACAGACTATGTGCACCAGTAGCTGCAAGAGGTTGGCGTTAAGAGCAAAATCTGGCAGCGGCAAGGTAGCCAGGTGGCATGCGCCAGCTGGTTAGGCCAGAATGTGTGCTGTGGCTCCAATAGCGGCTTGTAATGTGTTTGGAGGACCATCACTGACAATTCCAGAGCACACAATGCACCTCGGCCCAGTAGGTGAAGGCCATAGGCTCATGTGCGGCTTGATCTTGTGGAGGGCAATATTCCCTGGAATAACAAGGTACTAGGTCATTAGCTGGGTTGAACATCAAGGGTCACAGCTGGTTAGCAGGTATGTGTGTATCTGTCATCGTGCTTTAGTTAAGCAAGCCTGGTAGGTGGCGTAAGCTGTCACTCCAATTGGTTGCTGTGACTGCAGTAGTGTGCGCTATGCGATCAGTCCTGTTTGCCATGGTTTATTAATCACAAAGGTCGGTGCACATGTCTGGTCAACTTCAACAAAGAGGGTGTGCTCTGCTCCCAGGGCAGGTTATGGGTTGCTTCAGTTAAGCATGAAATGCCCCGCCTGCACAGCCAGAGTATATAGCCTGGTTGTGGAAGCGGTCTTCAAGCAAGTGTGCTGCTGTTCCATGTATTGGGGAAACAGGTGTTAGGGAGCACGAACTGCTAGAAGGCCTGCAACTTCAAATTGCAGGAGGTGGGAGCCACATCAGCTTGAAGGGTAACATAGCGATGTTTAAGAGTAGAGCTCCCTCCTGAGAGGCCATCACACTCTTGCAGGTCATGCGAGGCACTGGTACATTCCCAGAGAAGGATAAACCGCTCCAGGCGCAAGTTTGCAGAGCAAGGGGCTTTGGCTTCATCAGGCATGAGCTATGCCGGGCGAACACCAAAGGTTAATTTGACAATGTTGGGGTGCACTTGGCACAGGTGGGCTTGGATCTGTCCCTACTGGACATGAAGGAGGCCCGGGAAATTGCAGGTTGCAGTGAGACAGGAACCGTTTTGGTGGGGGGCTCTTTAGGCGACGGTGGCCGCCTCCAGAGCTTTGGCGGAGTTACAGGGCGATCTGGAAGCATATGGGTACAGAAGGGTACCTCTGCAAGAGCACAATAGGGGTGCCAGAGCCAAATCCCAGGAGCCTCAGGGGAGAGTCCTGGAGTAATTACGTCGGCGCCCCATTAGTCCTTCGGGCGGTTGTGGGCCTGAACAACCGGGGGCTTGCCTTGCTACGCTCCGCCCTGAAAGGGGCGTGAGTAATAAGGGACCAATGTGTCACGTGATCCAGTAAGGGGATCACCCCCATAAGGGTAGTGCTGATTGGTTACTCCACAGTGCTTGGCTCATCAGGCGGGCAGGGCAGCATAGGTTGGTACAGCTGCCTGCCCTTGGATCGTCCCGTAAGATAACCCACCATATTGCATACTTTTGTATGGAATAAACCTGCAGCAATAATTTTCCCAAACAAAAGTTGTGTTGTGTATTTATTTATGCATGCATACCCTGTTGTGGTGTGGGTGGGGTGTGTTGCCAATAATGGGACTATGTTGAGGCTGTAGCAACTGTCGTGTCTATCGGAGTGCTGGGATGGGAGGGCAGACCAAACTGCTTATTCTGCACGACACAAACGTAAACGTGAAAGAAAAATAAAATGCACATATGCTTTTGCATCATTACGGTGGTTACCACACCCACTTTGAAAGAGGGAACATCCTTATTAAGAAGGTGTGAGGGGGAGGAGGGCACAATCAACCTCACCCCGTGGCCCTCCACTTACCAGTCACATGAAGCCTTATTGATTTCAATACAGACGCCCTGGACTGCCTTCCCCCTTAAGACCTTGCCGGAATATCCCGTGAAGAAGAGAACAACCCGGGTCCCTCCAACCAATCCCCTTTGCTCGCAACTGTGAAGAGCCCGGAAGAAGTCTTGGAAGGCGGGTCTCATGAAGAAAGGCCGAAACCAAAGGAGACACTGCAGGAGCAAAAACCGCAGTCCGAGCTGAGCAGAGTCGTCAGCAGGGAGGAAGACAGCCTGTTCCCAACATCGGGAAAACGCCAGGAGGCCAACTGTCCCACGAATCGCCCTGCCATGCTCCTGGAGGAGCGTGGCTGACCAAGTTACATGCACGGGTCCAAGACCTGAGAGGGATGTGGGGAGAGAGGCGGAAGGAGGACGGGGAAGAGTAGTATGCCTGCTTATCGGAGAGAGGCGAGTCAGTGGACACTCTCTCTCCTACTATTTTTTTTTGTGTGTGTTCTGTACTCTCTTAAGCCTATCGCCATACAAAGAGCCCGGTGAGGCAACCTGACAGAGGAAGCTGCTAGAGCCGTTTTAGTTTACTTTTGTGTGCACATTCGGTGACGGGATAAGGAGATAAGTTTTTCTTTGGGTGAACTCCCCTCCTTCACTTTGTCCTCTTCCCCCTTAGTCCTGTATAATATTCCTGGGCACTTACCATTGGTTTTTTTCTCTTCCCCGAGGGGCACATACGTTTGACTGTTCTGGCGTGACTGACCAATGAAGCAAGAAGAGGACTGACTATAAGACTCTACTGTGTTTATATCTTGGGACAATAAAAGGATTATCTTAATAATCAAAAGGAGAGTACTACATGTTTATTAACATGCGACACCGCTAAATCTGACAGAAGGTCTAGTTGCCAATAGGATTAGCCTATCAATAAAAACATGGTCCATGCTGTAGTTAATGCACACAGTGAGCATGTCCGGATGCTTTTGCAATATTATTAGCCAATACTACAGCGAGGTAGATGAGGTTTCCCATTGTCAACTGCCACATCATTATGTTTTTTTAGGTGACCAAACTCCCTTCAGGAGCCAACAGGAGTACGACAACCACTGTTTCTCAATGGCAGCACACACCTTCTGCCCAATCAAATACTATACTCAAGGTAACCAATATGTGGGCAGAGACAAAGCCCCTATCTCAGGTGTGCTTCTTAAAGCCCTATTTCGTTTCATCACATAAGGTCAGGTGACTGTTGCAATGTGAATAGCAAGAACAAGGGTATGTCGTTCCTAATGGTGGCAGGACGGTGGGATGTGGTGGGGGGGAAGGGTGATATTCCAGGTGTCATAAGAAGAAGGGTAGAGGGGGAGTAGCTCAGTTAGGAGCAAGGGCCCTCACACAACCCAAGAGGTGTCATGCTTCATCATCGGGCAGCTCCTCGTTGGGCCGGCGCTGCAAAGCCCAACGGGCCCTGCGAGGGGACTCTTTGCCTGAGGTCTTTTCTTTTTGCTGATGTGAGATGGAAGGGGTGGAGGGGCATATGTGTTGTAAGTAGTATGAGTAGAGGTGGAAAAGAGTGTTGTGAAAAAATAAAAATGGCTACAGGAATCCCACAGGGTACTTTTATTTGGCTGGGTCCTTATGCTATAGTAAAAACAAGAGACTGTAAAGTCTTAGCTGGAGAAGGACATTTTTAGCCGCTCAAGTTCATGTATGTGGGGTGAAAGGGGTCAACATGTTTCATGCCTTTTGTAGTTCAATGGATCTTGGCATTTCGTCAGGACCAGGGGATCCTTGTCTACTCAAGTAGGGACAGTGTAGGTGTGTGTCTGCGAAGTACCGTACCCTAAAATTTAGATCTGTGATGTTGTATAATATATACAACTACACAATGTACCTTCTGGATCACCTGGAGGGGGGACAAACATCGACATGGTTAAGTAACCAAGGCATCAGTGATATCATGGCCGAGGTATACGATATTTGGTTGGAGAACGTTGCAGAGCACTCTAAAAACAGTAATTAATCAACTGGGTAGTTAAACAAGTACTGGTGGTTATAAAATCAAGATCATCCATTTACAAAGACAACAAGTATAGATCCATAAAAGTATGAAAAAGTACATTTGTTAGTTCTTCATGCAATTGGTGTTGTCGATATTAATAAGGGAATGGCGGTACCAGTATATTAGAGTGATACCCAATGCGAGGCTCCACCACGAGGGCAGTGGCGGTGTGCCATCGCAGGTGAGCCACAGCACATGTAATCCTGATATCCCGCCACAGGGGATACCAGGCAAAGGAATGTAGGCTACATGGTGACTTACCTAATAAGGGGGCTGCTTGCCCCTGTCATAACAGCTGGAGCGCTCGCACATTGGCGAAGTCTGAGAACCTAAAAGGAAAGGTACAATTAGGAGCCAGAAAGTAAAAGACCCAAATTAGCGGTGCTGGGGTTAGGTGGAATCAAGAGGTGCCATTGATTACTTTTTGCTCTATTATTTAGTGGGCAGTGGGATAGTTACATAACCGGTAACAAGAATTGGCAGGTCTGGTTCCCATGTAGAGGTGATTAGGGGGGCAGGGTACCCTTGGTGAGGGCCATGATCGAGACAAGCCCTGTGGAAGCAGCCCACGGGAGCTTGAACAGCGACAACAATGCCGGGTCTCAAGAAGTACCTTAGAGACGCACACTCAGCGGAGGGAGATTACAAGCCGTGGGACCTGGTAAGGTACTCAAAATCGAGAGGGTGCGGGGTAGCCCAAACTCTGTCGCACCACATACTCAGGCATCTGCATGGTGGCAAACTATTGCAGACCCTCGAGGTGCATACAGGGGAGTACACGAAGATACTCACGTCAATTGGTGCTCCGGGAGTTAGGAGACCTACCCTGCGTCCTGCCGTCAGAAAATTTACTGGAGTCCCTAGTGGATGGAATAGTTGACTATGGTGAAAAGGGTGCGCTAGTAACAACTAGAGTGTGGACGCAGTGAGGCCTAGGTCAACACATGGGCGCCATATTGTAATCCTTGACACGGAAGCCATCTTGGAGTGGTGTCAAACGGGGTTCGCTGAAACCAAGCAAATTCATAATACAAGAGTCCGAGTGTGGCTGTAAATCGTATAGGAAATATGTTAAACAAAACATGTTTTGGTCACGCAGGAGCTAGATAGGGGCTAACAGTTTCTCAATTGTGCCAATGTTGCGTGTTTCACCTTCCTGGATGGTCTGGTAGAGTGTGGGCCCTAAGGGGATGTCCGGCTACCCTTCTTCTTATGGCACATGGAATATCACCCTTGCCCCCCACCACATCCCACCGTCCTGCCACCATTAAGGACGGCATACCCTTGTTCTTGCTATTGACACTTAGGGGCATGTATGCTGGACCTGTTAAGCCCCAGTCCTTGTGATTCATGTTGCAATGTGAAGCCAGAACCAAAAAGTAAATCTCTGAATCTCAGAAATTCTGAAACACATCCATTAACTATGATGCTTTCAATAAAGTGCATCACAGTGCTATAGAAGTATCTTAACTTTTTCAGACTACCTCATGGATTTACGTCATGGGTTGCCATGAAATAGCTCATTAGCAGAAGCAGTGCAGTGGTTTCATAACACTCTCAGTTTTATTCAAAGTCATATTTTTTCATTTCTTTTCTTTCATGCATTTATTGATAATAATCTTACACAGTTCCTATTTCACCAAATGTGCTTTTGACTCCCACTGAAATCTTAGTAAGTGAATGACAGTGCCTACATGGAGCTAGGTAGTGCACAGTTTGTTCCTAAATTAATATGGACTTTCTTATGGTTTATTTACTCCATACATGTTTAGTGGACTCTGTTAAATGTGTCCTTGCATGGATACTGAACTGATGTATACTTGTGTCTCAATTTAATCATTAATGTATAATCATTAAATTCAATATATATTTTTTCCAATAATTGTCAATGTCTATAAAGCGCACACCTACAGGAATGGCCAGTGCTCAAACTATATATGGTGAGCAGCATGGATGTATCATTTTCTTTTCTTCTGAAGAACAATACAGGAGTAGGTAGCAGGGAAAGCTGGCTGGAGCCAAGATACCCAATGCCTGCCTTACTTAAGAGGAATCTGCCCCATGTAATGGAGAGATGACCTAAAGCTGAAGAGCAGACCATACTCAAGTGATCTGAACATGAGACAGGAGATCTGAACAGGAAGAGCTGACGATGGGCCTCAAGAGCACAAGAAAAGACCGGCTAGATGAGTTCACATGAAAAAGGGTCCTCTAACCATAGTTCCTGAAGTGGCAGTACCGTAGGACATCCTGATGCCTTGGCAGCACAGTTAAAGGCCTCAAAGGCCATTGCCTAGCACACCTGCATTACTTCTAACCCTCCAAATGATTTTAGAACCCCTGCTTTCCTCTCTGTTGCTCAGTCATTGCTCAATCACAATTGCAGCAGTTCTGCGCAGTTTACTAGAAAATACATCATGAAAACAACCATGGTTACTCACATTAGCCTCGTGAAAAAACAGGACTTCATCAAGGCTGCAAAAGTTTTAGGACCGCATGATCACCGGCAGACTAATGTCCTGCTCATCTATGCAAGAATATCCTCATTAATACCACTGCATCTAATCCAGCCAGAGGTATCAACAACTCTTTGGATAAAGGTGTCTTCTCAAAAGAACTCCCTAAAAAGACAAGCATTTGCAATGCAATAGGTCTCACATTTGGGAGAGTTAGAGCTATTGGCATTGTGTTTTGGTTTAGTTTGAAGTGTAGTGGATGCATGTGGTGTGGAGTGGAATTTTGTGGCTTGTATTGGAATTGTTAGTTGTGGAATTGTGTGGTGTGGAGTATATTTGTGTAGTGGAATTATGTGGCATGGTGAATAGATGGGGTGAGAGCTGCACAGAATAGTTAGGAGAGGCTGAAGGTGCTGTGGCAAGAGTACCAGAGGACGCCATGTCACCAAGAAGCAGCGCTCCAGCTGTGGGTGGCCCTTTCTTTTACAATTCATCGTTTTTGGGATAGAGCAACTGAAGTGGACTAGGACTACACTTCCCAGAATGCTCTAGGTTGCTAATGAAACTCCAGCATTGAGGAGAGAAAGAGTATTTGTGCTGAAATTATGTTGAAAAGAGGAGAAGGAGACAGTGGGAGGCAGGATTCAAATGACACAGGTTAAAAGAGGGTTGTTAGCCTAGAGGGCAAGGTTGAGTGAAAATACAGCAAATGAAGGAAGGGACAGAGGAAGACAGCTGGGTGTAAAATGTAGGAGGTGAGGGTCCACAGAAGGAATGCACTGAACAGTTTACAAACATCAGAGGGTAGAGAGTTTTAAACTGGACAGAGAACAGAGTAAATGAGGGTGCCGAGTGGAAGGAGGGGGCTGGATGTGAAGTGGAGAAGAGGAAGGCTGAGAGGGCTCCCTCACCTCGCTGGTGAAGTAAGTACTGCGACATGTGAGAGAGGAAAAAATGCTACTTCAAGATAAGCCAAATTGTAATGAGAACACTATGTGTGACTGGGTAGTGTTATATCAATTACACTCAAAGAACCGAACTGCAATGTAAATAAAACATCCTCACATGTGTCTCCAAGCGTGAGGGAATGAAATGAAACCATAGTGCCAGAGTATAAATGCACACAAAATAAAGTCCTGGTCATTGCTTGTACATATATTAAATGCCAAATGTGCTAGAAACGACAGATCTCACCTCTGGTAATATTATTCAACAGGTAAAAGCGTAGACACAGAAATATATCGAATATCAAGAATTAGGAGACCTGGTAATCTCATTTGGAGACAGAAGACTGGTGCACTCTGTAAAATGGAAACCACGTAGTTAGCAAAAGGTCATCGTATCACTTGTGCAGAGAAGATTATCAAGATGGGTAAGTAATACAAGGAGTGGCAATGTTAAAAAAGTTGGAGATGTAATTTAGCGAATAATGAAGTAAATTTCATTTTAATATTGCCATTGGGAAGCAATTAGGCTTGTTTTTGAAATGCCACGGCCGCAATGAAAGTGAATAATAGCCACGTTTTGGGGCATGGAGTTTATATAGCTCCCGGAGCTCTGCGGCTCATTACCTTCTCTGACATGGCCACAACCGAAGCCCAGACATCAGAGCGCCGCCGGGCTGGGAAAACAGCAAGGGACTGGTGGCAGTACTGCAAAGGAGACGAAGAAGAAGGGGGGCTTGGGGGGAGTGGCCGACCGCAGGGAGGTCCCCCCCGGGCAGTTTGGGTGGGGCTGTGGGAGTGGGGGGAGTCAGGGCCAGGCTCGGCCATTTTAGTTTTGGGCTACATATTTTTGTAGCCCAATGGGAGCCCAATCATAAAACGGTTGGGCTCCCGCTCCCGGCCACCATTTTAGGTTTGGTGACCTGGTGGCTGGGAGCTTAGGCGTGGGTACTAGTTTTGTAGTTTTGTGGAGCTTAGGTAATAGTGTGGCAAGTGTTTTTGGACGTCATGGCGCTTTAGGATTATCACGTATTGGAGGCCCTCTGGCTCCTGAGTGAGGCGGGCCGGATGGACCTCGTCATCGGTGCGGGGGCAGGGCCAGCGCGCCCGGCTTGACAGGCCTCGGCTGGCGTAGCGGCGGCGGTGGCCGCCTGCAAGTCCCCTAAATGTCGCCGGACATCACCGGTAAGTGAGAGGGGCCGCCCGCGTGAGAAAAAAGCGGCCCCGTCTACGGTGATGCTGTCAGGGAAGGGGGAAATGTCGGGAGGGTCGGGCGGGCTGGTGCGAGGGGGCGGAGTTGCCGTCAGCGATATGGAACCTCTCCCGGCGCCCGGGCCCCGGGAGAGAGCAGTGAGTGCGCCCGCGGCGCGGGGAAAGCGTAGGGGAGGGCGAGGCGGCAAGCGGAGTTTCCCCGCGTTGCAGTTCCTGGGGGCGGGTAATGTAGCGGGTGAGGCAGGGCGGGCCGGGGGTCCGTTTTCGGCGGGGATATGTTGGCAGTGAGCTCCGGTAGCGGGGAGGTGGGCGGAGTGGGTTTTCCGGCCCTCGCGCTTCCACAGGCATGTGATGGGAGAGCCGGCAGTGCGGGGGGAGGGGCGCGTTGCTGGCATCGGGCCCGACGGCAGTATCTGGGGTGGGGCGGTGATGCAACCCTGCGGGAGGGCAGGCGGGGAAGACCTGTTAGCCGGCTTGGAGGAGGTCGTTGGGGGGCCTAATTATAGCCCCCTGCTGTTTTCTCCACCTTGCTCGTTGGTAGGGGAGGGGTTGTCTGTGGTGGGAGCTCCCTGGGGGAAGGGGAATGGGCACAGGTGGGAGGGTGGGGGAGCTGGCAGAGCGTGTTGCCCACCAGGGCCTTCGAGGCAGACAGGGCGCGTCCTCAGTGGGGCGGGGGGGGAGGGGTCTCCCAGGTGGGAGGGGGAGTATGTTGGAGGGGCGGGGGAGGACGGGGAACTTCCTGGTCGGAGGGGGGGGTAGTTGCTGGGGAGTTGGAGCCGGCTGGGGCGGGCCAGGCTTGGGAGGGGTTGGATATACTCCCTGCATGGGCGGAAGGGGTCCGGGGCGTGGGAGGTGGGGGCCGGTCAGAAGGTCTTCACGCACGGGGGCGCGGGGGGGCGCGTGGGTACAGCAGGCCAGCGGGAAGGGTGGGGGCTGGAGGGGCGGCCAGGGGGGGTGTTCGGAGGGGCCGTAAGGGGGGGAAGTGTGGGCCAGGGCGGGGGGCCCGCTTCCACGGTGGCGCAGGCAATGTTGGACTGGAGTGGGGACGAGGAAGGGGGGGATCCCCCCCTTCCGGGACGTCCTGGCCAGTTAGGACAGGACAGCGACAGGCGAGCGGGAGAGGGCTCGTATGGGATGCGGGGTGAGGGGGTGCCAGGCAGAGGTGAGGGTCCCAGCACATCAGTCCAAACTTTTGCTTTGCAAGTCAGGGAGCGTTGCAGTGTTGCGGACTCGGTAGGGCAGGGTGCGGCCCACGTACACCGAGGTGAAGGGAGGGTAGAGCCCTGTGCTGGCCGTACCGGCGGGGGATCCCGTCGCGGCCAGCACACTGGATTCAAGCTAGCCTGGCTGATGAAGGCTGATAGCCTGAAACCGGTCCTAGGATGCTTGATTCCGGTCCAGGGAAGACATGGCTTGGCAGTTCGGTCTGGACTGTTCCCATGAGGCACAGGGTCAAGACTGATTTGCATATGGCTATGTCTGAACTGGGGTGGCGTGGTGAAGCAAAATAACGATGGATTAAACCCAGATCTGTGACTGGGGGTGAATGTTTGCCAATGTGCAGCATTCCGTCCATCATCTTGTGTGTTTTGTAGCACACGAAGGTCCAGCACGACCTCGCTGGCCCCAACGGCAAGCGGAACATGTTGGTCAGCCGTATCCACGGAGAGGGATCTGTACAGAAGTCAACGCAGGGGGGAGTACCGGCGAGTACAGTCGGCTCCCCCGCATGGATTACAGAAGGCGGCCGTTATGGCCAGCACAGGGCAAGGGGGGCCCGGTAAGGCCCGGTGTGTGGAGTTTGAGCCGGGGCTGCTCCAAGGGGAGGAGCCCATTGTGCATGACTATGACAAGGATACCCCTGAAGAGGGGGAATGGAGGGATGATGAGGAGGGGGGGCCCTCTCATGTGTGTCATAGTATTTTACAGGCACCAGCGGTGGCGCCGCACAAGAAAGCAGGGGCATCTGGATCCAGGAGAGAGCGCGGCCCCTTGGTGAGGGCGCCTCGGCCAGTGGATCATGCGGAGGCGGTGGCTAGGTGGTCGGCGCCGGTCAGGGCACCCTCCTTAAAGCCAGGTCAGTGTGGTAAAGCACAGGCCAAACCAAAAATGGTGTCTGTGGGGACGGGGGGGAAGGGGGTGGGGGGCTGAGGGACGGGAGACTGCACAGAGGAACGTATGTGAAGGACACCGGGGTAGGGCCAGAGGAGGGGGGCGCAGCTCAGGGGGAAAAGGGGGAGAGCGGGACAAATACAGAGACGGCGGTGGGGGCAAGGAACCCTTACTGAGCAAAGAATTGAAGATTAAGAAATTGCCCTATATGGGTGTGACGAAACCTCTGGGAGCGCATTTAATGCTGGCAACCAAGGAACGTATTTGGAAAGGGGAATACGTGGAATTGTTGAAGCTCTTACACAGGGAGGTGCGGTCCAAAGAGGGTTCTAAGGAGGAAGAATATGAGCTGGCCAAAAGGCCTAAGGTGCCGGTGACCATAGAGAATTGGACTGCAGCGTTTTTGATTTATGCCAGTGTGTATTGTGAAAGGTTTCCTGAGCGCTGCGTAGCCCTGTTTAAATATATGGATGTGATTAGAAAGGCACAGATTACGGGGGGCGGATACGCTTGGGTGCAATATGATGAGGAGTTTAGGGCACGCATGGCATGGGACTCGGAGGCCAAATGGGGGGAACTGGACACGGATTTGTGGCAGCACACCATGGGGTCGGCCACCGGTGGTAAGACTGTGTTCACAGCTAGCGGGCTGCCATTGGTGTACCGGCCCTTTCAGGGGAAGCCCACCCGAAGAGGGGTGGGAGGCTCAGGGACACCGCAAACAGGGACAGGAGCGTGCTGGGACTTTAATAAGGGCCTATGCACAAGGGAATACTGCAGGTTTCGGCATGAGTGTTCAAAGTGTGGGAAGCGCCACCCCCTTGTTAACTGTTGGGGCGTCAAACCACAGGGAAACCAGCAACGGCAGCAGTCAGGTAACAGCACCCCTGGCCCCTCACAGCAATTCCAGAGCAATAGGGGGGGCAAGGGCCTGCAGGGCACTAGGCCCAAAAGCTCCTACGCCAGTTAGACTAGCGAAACTGGTGGAGGGCCTGCGGGGGTATGGGGATCAGGGAGCAGGAAAGGTTTTGATTGAGGGGTTTCAGTGGGGGTTTCATTTGGGCTATCGGTGTCCATGACAGAGAAGGTGGGCGGACAACTTGAAATCGCCGGTGGAACACAGGTTGGTGGTACAAGAGAAACTGAACAAGGAGGTGCGCGAAGGGAGAATGGCGTGCCCCTTCGACGATTGGCCAACGGAAAACCTGATCATATCACCGATCGGGGTGGTGCCCAAAAGGAGGAGGGACAATACAGGTTGATTCAGCACCTTTCCTGGCCCGAGGGGTCCTCAGTTAACGATTTCATTGATGAGGAGGCGGCCTCAGTTTCTTATTCCTCAGTTGACGTGGCCATGTCACTAGTTGTGACCGCGGGCGCGACTGCAGGGATGGCAAAGTGTGACATAAAGTCGGCTTTTCGGTTGCTTCCAGTCCATCCAGATGATTGGGATCTTCTGGGTATCCATTTTGAGGGGAAATGGTACGTGGACAAAGCTCTACCGATGGGTTGTTCTATGTCCTGTGCTTTATTTGAATGCTTTAGCACATTTTTGCAGTGGTACTTCACGCGACGCACAGGTCACACATTGGTGACGCACTACCTTGACGACTTCTTCTTTGTCGGTTCACCGGACTCCACGGAGTGCCAGGCAGCCCTGGACACCTTCCATGAGCTCATGGGTGACATGGGGGTGCCGCTAGCACCCGAGAAGACAATGGGTCCTTGCACGGCTATGTCCTTCTTGGGAATTGAAATTGACTCAGTGGCAATGCGGGCTCGCTTGCCAGATGACAAGAGAGTAAGAATGTTGCAATTGTTGGACGGAATGCTGTCTAAACGGAAGGTGACAGTGAATGACATACAGGTACTCCTCGGTCATCTTAACTTTGCTTGCAGGGTGGTCAGAGCAGGGAGGACATTTTGCAGGCGGTTGGGACGGGCGCTGGCAGGTCAGCATTTACCTCACCACCATGTTCGCTTATCAGCAGGGGTGAAGGAAGATTTGCGCATGTGGTCAGTCTTTCTGCAGTCTTTCAATGGTGTGCTATTGGCCCGAGAGGAGGACGTCCAGTGGGACGTGCAGATCTTTTCCGATGCAGCAGGAGGGGAAGGCTTTGGCCTTTACTGGCAGGGCAGGTGGTGCGCCGAGCAGTGGCCACAGCAGTGGAAAGATGGTGGGAGGAGCATAGCTTTCCTGGGGCTTTTCCCGTTACTGGTGGCATTGACATTGTGGGGCAAAGAGTTGGCACATAAGAAAGTGTTGTTTCGGGTGGACAACATGGCGGTGGTGGAGGTCATTAACAGACAGTCCGCAAGAGATGAACAAATGCTGAAGTTGCTGCGGGTTTTTGTGCTTGGCTGCCTCCGTCATGACATTGCTTTTAGGGCGTTGCATATACCAGGTGTGGACAATGACATAGCTGATGCTTTGTCTCGTTCACAGTGGGGGAGATTCCGTGGGCTCGCCAAGGAGGCGGACAGGACGCCGACCCCAATGCCGGATCATCTCTGGTATGTAGGCAACGTAGGGTGCTACAACTGGTGGTAGGCTCGCTGGCGGCCTCTACATGGGCAGCATACAATCTGGCATGGCGGGATTTCTTGGCGTCAGGGGCTTGTAAGCGAACTGAGGTCTGGCGTCGGTCGGAGGATGTGATTCAGTTCATTCTGGCACTCATTGGTAAGGGCCTCACGAAAGTGACCATTGCGGGAAAGCTGGCAGGCATTGCCTTCATGGGGAAACTCTTATGGGGATACAATCCGACGGCAGGGGAAATGGGAAGGAGGATGTTGGAAGGTTGGGCTCGGGAGAGGGGGGGGAGAGTGCGGCGCGTAACCCCCTCACCTGGCAGAAGCTGTCGCGAATACTGGAGGCTTTGCCGGCAGTTTGCAAGGATGATTTTGAGGCCTGTCTTTTCTCGACTCTTATGGTATGGATGTTCTTCGGGGCATTCCGGGTGTCTGAGCTTCTGGGCAACAACGAAAAAAATGGGGTGCGGTGGGACGATGTGGCCATAGGGGATGAGGGGATACATGTTTGGTTGGCCAGTTCCAAAACGGACCAGAGGGGTTTGGGCAAAGGGATTCGGTTACAAGCGGCGGTGCCTGCCGCAACGTGCCCCCTAAATTGGGCGCGCCGTTGGCATGCTCTGTCACAAGGTTGGGGCCGGCGGCGGTTTTTCAACATGCTAATGGGAAGAGGGTTACGGATTACCAGCTGCGGATGGTGTTGAGGAAGGCCTTGTGCAGTATGGGGGTAGACGGGGCAGAGTATGGGACGCACTCTTTCAGGATTGGGGCTGCAACGGAGGCCTAAAACCGGGGCTGGTCCAGGGGGGACATAATGAGGTTGGGGCGCTGGTCGTCAGATTGTTACCGTCGCTACGTAAGGCAGAATGCGGGGGAGGCGCACGCGTCATCCTCTTTGGTCTGAGTCTCACCCTTTTTTCTTGTTACAGGTTCGGTGGCCGGGCCCCAGGCGAAAGAAATGACCATTTGGATCGTGGGGCACTCTTTTATCAAATGGGCACAGGTCCAGGCATGCCGGTGCTATTTTGGGGCAATGTTGGGGTTTAACGACCGGCTGTTTAACATTGTTTGGAAAGGGAAAGGTGGGATGCGGTGGAAGGAATTGTTACTGTGCCTTAATAGATGGATGGTGCAGGGGCGGTGCCCGGACGTGTTGGTGATTCACCTGGGTGAGAACGATTTGTGCGAGGTTAAGGGTGTGGTGTTGATGAGGGCCATGAAGAAGGTCTTGTCGACTTTAAAAGAGCGATGGGCAGGGTGCCACGTTTTGTGGACAGAGTTGGTTCCGCGCAGAGTGTGGAGGGGTGCTTTGAACCCGAGGGCCATTGACAGGGCAAGGAGGAAGGTGAACTCTGAAATGTCTCGGTATTGCCGGCACCTTGGTTTTGGAAGAATTACACATAGGGAGCTACGTTTTGAGGCAGTGGAATTTTTCAGGGATGACGGGGTGCATCTATCCCGGCTTGGTATGGACCTCTATTTATTGGAGATTAGGGAGGTGTTGGCAAGGTGTTTTAAAGTTCAGGCGCATTCCGGGTAGAAGGACAGCGGCCAGCCTAGTTGGGGGGGCAGAAAGTGGGGGTAGTTTCACTCCCCCCCTGCTTTCTGGGTGGCGGGGGTTATTTGAAGTTTTCCAGGGTTGACGGAGGTTTTTGGTTATTGTTGGAATTGGGTTATCGACATGGGAAGGGTAGGCAAGTTAAGTTATAGTTAGGTTACGCATGAGCGGGGTTTGACGACGGTAAAAAAGCAGGCGGGGAAGTTGTTTAATGGAGGGTTGGATGTTAAAGGGTTATTATTGTGTTGCATTGTTGTGTATTTGGTAAGGTTGTAATGTAGGGGTGGGGGCGGGGACAAAGAAAATTTTAGGGGAGGGAGCGGGGGTCAAGGGTCAGGTACATGGTTATTTAGTGAGGTTTAGTTTTGTAAGGCGTTTGGCCGAGGAATGTATAAGTTATGCGCACCTGTTTCAATAAAAGCGGCCTTTTCCACACAGTACTGAGTTTGTGGTCTGCTCCCTCGCCCCACCCTCCCTCCCAAGGGGGGCTTGGGGGGAGTGGCCGACCGCAGGGAGGTCCCCCCCCCGGGCAGTTTGGGAGGGGTTGTGGGAGTGTGTGGAGTCAGGGCCAGGCTCGGCCATTTTAATTTTGGGCTACATATTTTTGTAGCCCAATGGGAGCCCAATCATAAAACGGTTGGGCTCCCGCTCCCGGCCACCATTTTAGGTTTGGTGACCTGGTGGCTGGGAGCTTAGGCGTGGGTACTAGCTTTGCCCACCCACCCGCCCTGTTTTTTGGCGGTTTTTCGGGGTTGTTTCTTCTTCTTAGATTCTGGCTTTAGGCGGCTTTTGGATGGGACAGGTGTGCAGGGATATGGCTATGTATTGTCGCTTGGAACAGGTGCCGTGCGGGGGTTATTTGAAGTTTTCCAGGGTTGACGGAGGTTTTTGGTTATTGTTGGAATTGGGTTATCGACATGGGAAGGGTAGGCAAGTTAAGTTATAGTTAGGTTACGCATGAGCGGGGTTTGACGACGGTAAAAAAGCAGGCGGGGGAAGTTGTTTAACGGAGGGTTGGATGTTAAAGGGTTATTATTGTGTTGCATTGTTGTGTATTTGGTAAGGTTGTAATGTAGGGGTGGGGGCGGGGACAAAGAACATTTTAGGGGAGGGGGCGGGGGTCAAGGGTCAGGTACATGGTTATTTAGTGAGGTTTAGTTTTGTAAGGCGTTTGGCCGAGGAACGTATATGTTATGCGCACCTGTTTCAATAAAAGCGGCCTTTTACACACAGTACTGAGTTTGTGGTCTGCTCCCTCCCAAACATCCTGTGGCAGCTGCGTGCGTCTCTGCAGCCACCACAGGCAATGTGCCTGTCAGGCATAGAAATAGAAAGAGAACTATGGGGCGCTCAAGGTCTGTACCGTATTGATGCAGGCTGTGGGCCGGCGACTTCGATGCCTAGGCTGATCTTCAGAGCTGGTAGCGATACAGCTGTTGATTTAATGTTTAGATTAGCTGCGAAAGACACTAAGCAGTGTTGTGGGAGGGGGGTGGGTGAAAGAACCGAACTGCAATGTACATAACACACCCTCACGTGGGTCTCCAAGCAAGAAAGAATGTAAATGAACCATAGCGCCAGAGTATAAATGCACACAAAATAAAGTCCTAGTCATTGCTTGTACATATATTAAATGCTAAATGTGCTAGAAACAACAGATCTCACCACTGAAAATCTTATTCAACAAGCAGTGTTGTGGGAGGGGTGAGGTGGTGGGTGGGACGGCACGGGGAGAGTAAGTGGATGGCGCAAAAAATATGAGTAGGGAAGAAATAACAAAGTAGTCTGAGAGGAACACATAAACACTGAAAGCGTAAGGAGACAGTACTTGGCTGGTGCTCCGTGGCAGGAAAGCGGAAACACAAAGGAGGAAAAAGAGAAAGGATTGCCCAGTAGCAAGCAAGTATTTCTGAAGGACACTGGCATAGACAACTAAAAAGCAATGTCAAGCAATGGGCGGAGTTTAACTCCCCAATCGTATACAACAGGTCGCGAAGCGACAGCGCAAGCGCTGTCTAGGCTCGACATAAAAAGGGCTTCAAACAAGGGCTCTTTCTAACTTTGGGTCAATAGCCAACTACTTCTAGACTAAAGGATTAAAAGATCGGTTTCAAAACAAAGAGCTATATTAATTGAAGAACATAACCTTCTCTTAGATTACGAAAATGGATTCTAGTATGGCTGTGGCACAAAAGCAGCACTGACTTTCACAATTGGGTACACTAAATTGTACCTTCAGTCATTAACGGAATGAGACCATTTTTCTAGACTTGCAATGATAAATATTTCACAAGCAAATTGTCCTGCCACTTAAGGGATCAGTAAATTGACAAAAAGAATATTGTCTTGAAATAAATTTGCGAAAACTGGTCTTACGTGCTTTGGATTCAAATCTGTAGAAGCCATATTTTAGTGGTCAATGCACTCAATCTGCTTTTTAAAGATCACTGTGAGTAGCCTAGGAACAGTGTCAAATCTACATAAACATGTTTGTTATAATAACAGGTTTGTCCAATATGTTTCAATTGCAAAGTTTGTCCCCTCTTTTTCTTATATTGGCTATGAGAATAGATCCGATCCCACTTCTGGAAAGGCATGTTCTGCTCCATTGGTGGAAGTGTTAGCCCCTCCGACCGAAATTTAGGTCTAGTTGCTCCCTGGTTCCAGGTTTCATCAGGTGCTGACCCAGCCGACCTCAGTGTCAGTGACCCCAGGCAGACAGCCAGACTGGCCTGTGCTCTGAGCAGCGGCTAAATCATCTACTGGTACCAACAGAAACCTAAGAGCCCCCACAACCCCCAGATATCTCCTCTGGTTCTAGCCTGAATCTATTAAGTACCAAAGCTCTGAGGTCCCGCTCGGTTCTCGGCCTCCAAGGACCCCTGCAGTAACACCTGCCATCCAGTGCTTTAACGGGGCCGGTACTGAGTACTGGCACTTGTCAGTTTTGTCCCTCTTAGTAACGGAACTTCTCCTTGGGCTAGGAGAGTACCGGTACTCCTAGTGGCAGCAGGGCTCAAGCCGCTGAAAATTAGCCTTTCCAATGGAGAGTGTATATGTGCCGCTCTGATTGGCAATAGCCAATGTATTCCAGCGCTGGGGTTGCTGCTGCAGCCTTAGGTTCTAATTAGCATTATAGCAGGAAAGAAGAGATGTGGCCAGAGCTGCCGACAGTGGAAGTGGAAACCAGGTTCGAATCCCGGCATTGGCTCATCATCCTGTGTTTGATTCCAGGCAGCTCAATCAACCATCTGTGCTTAAAAAAACTATGTTTTAATGTAAAACTTCTGATTGACATGTAAAGCACTCAGTTGCCCTTGGGCCAAATTAGCATTATATCAAACTGCAAAAAATGAGACCCTGCACATATGACATAGAGGCTGTTGCCTGCCAGGGATCACAACACACACAAAATCCAAACGTACATGTTAGGAGTGCAGTGTTTTGTGACCTGGCTGAGTCAGGAGGCGTTGAGGTGAGGCACAGCATACATAAACGGGACCTCAGCCACATTTATAAAAAAAATATGTATTGAAAGTTGCTGCAAGTGCCGATTTGAATGTTCTTTAATGTATGTGTATGTGCCCATCCGTGCGCTCACAGACTCACACCTAGTGGCAGAGTTGGAAGAGACAAGCAGGCACTTACACCCTCTCACACTGAATTCCAGAAAGAGAGAGGGGATTAGAATGTGGGTCTCATGGTGACACAGTTTACAACTATTGACGAAAGTACATCAAGTCAGCAATGCTTCACCTTGAACTTATTTTGCTTTATGATGGTTTGTTGTGCCATTTCAAAATCTGTTGTGGTGAACCTTTCTCTGAAAATGTTACTGAAAATGCAGTACCTGGCTCCATGATCACCATCCTGTGATAGACACGAAAAACAAGTTGATATTGTGGAATGCCTGGCTCACAGCCAGGCCCCAGCCGCCTCTCCCAGCCCACCCACTTTAATTAGTGAGTACCAGCACTTTTTTTCCCATTTTGAAGCACTGCTGCTACCTGACCATCCCGGGCCCTGAGGGAGGACGAGGCAGATTATTACTGTCAGTTCGAACGCGACGGCGCTCACAGTGACACTGCACGATGCGGAAGTGAGACAGGAACATGACCACAAACACAACTCAATTTCCTTGTGTGATATCATCTTTTCACAGGGTGGCTGTGTGAAGGGAGCCGATATCACATGGCGGCTTCGTGGGAGCTGGCAGCTCTGGATTTAACGAGTATTGACTAGATCAATAGGTCCACCCGGCAGAGACACTCAGGGGCATATGTACAAGCCCCTATCACCATGGGAACGTCACTTTTTGTGACGTTTCCATGGCGATAAGCTTTGCCTTATTTACAAGGCACAGTTAAGCCACTTAACGTGGCTTAACGCTGCCTTGTAAATAAGGCCCCTTTCACGCTATGCTTAGCGTGAAAGGGGTGAGCAGTGGGTGTTGGGGTGGGTGTTCCACCGCAACACCCATTGATTTTGACGCTGCCCCCTATTTACTAGGGCAGCGTAAATAGGCAGCGCTAAAATTAAGACCAGGGAAAACCTGGTCTTAACTTGGCGAAACGAGGAGAAATGCTTTATTTCCTCCTTTTTGCTTTTCAATGTGTGCTGCCTTGTGCAGCACACATGGAAAAAGCAAAATACTCTAGATTGTTTATGTGTAGGAAGGTGTCCCTTCCTGCACATAAACAATCTTTAAAAAAGACATTTTGTAACTTCCATGTGTGCTGCATTAAGCAGCACACATAGAAGTGACAAAACGGCATTTAAAGATTGTTTATGTGCAGGAAGGGACACCTTCCTACAAATAAACAATCTTCCCCTGCCTGCAGACACCCTTGCACTATTGTGCAAGGGTGCCTGCGTTGGCACTACACTGCTAAGTGTAGCGCCAGCGCAGGGGGAAACGCAAGGCTGCACCATATCCTTGTAAATATGGTGCAGCCTTGCATTTCTGAAGTGGCGGAGTGAGGCGTTAAGCAATGACGGCTAACGCCTCACTTCTTTGTAAATATCCCCCTTAGCATCCCGGCATGAATGCAGATATAGGCTGCACAAATTCATATTAACCATAGCACCCACAGACAATCGTATTCACAAGCTCTAACACACATGGGTGCACCAGTGCACACAAACGAACAATACAAGCCACAATACACACAGACAAACAATAAATAATACAGGCCCCGGTGCACAGTGACAAACATCAACGGACCAACGCACGCAGATCAGTAACCAGAGTGCACAGGGGGAAGGGCAGCAGGGGGGAAGAGTAATGCTAGCTACAGGACCACAGGTTGCTATGCACAAGGGGAGGACAGACTATTGCTGAACTTAAGGGAGCAGATGGTGATGCTTCCAGGGGAAGCACTTATTGATGTGCCTCATGCATGGACTGGGGAGGGGCTAAGTTTCTGCAGAGGCCCAAGTATTGTGCATCAGGGAGCTCCAAATTATGGACAGTTAAAGGGAACAAGGAGTGTGTGAATAATGTGAGCACAGCAGAGGGTCTGTATGAAGGTGTACAAAACAGGCACGTGGTAAAAGGGAGCATGTAAATGTGCCACATGTCATGTGTGACACCTTCCACCAGCCCAATATGTCTGGGCAGTAGCCACTCTGTGATGTATAAGCCTATAATGATGAGAGCAAAATTACAAACCCCAGCATGCAATGTTCTGTTGTCTACAAAGCCCAGACTGACTGCCTGTGTCACTCTTAGAGATGTACTTCAAGGCAACCATATACATGGATGAATGAATGAAAAATAACACAAAGCATGCATTTAATCTTTATTGTGTACAAAATCTGACACGTTCTTGTTTAACTGTTTCAACATATTTTGTACTTTTACTGTTTCAATGTGTGGCATGGCAAGATGTAAGTAAGAGAACAGTTATTATATGGCAATTATATACTGTGAATTATTTTCCGAGGCTCACGAGGACAAAAATTAATGTATGTGGTATGATTATTAGGGTACACAAAGCATTTGTTTTTAGAAATGCAATTGTGAAAAGGTGGTGAAATACCAAAAGCAGACACACATCTCACAGAATATTCCGACCTTTACTTTTCCTTGCAAAGCAATGAGTTTCTAGCAACAAATCTTTTCAAGTGTATATTGCTGTGATGTTCTTTAGAATGTCTATAGCTCCTCGTACCCTTGAAAAGGCTTCAAGGTGGTCCGAGCTGCCAAGAGTTCAAGGGTTCCCATTGGAAGGACATGGCCGGGGTCCGCCCAGAAGTGGGGTGGCACAGCCCAGAGTCTTCACTCAGTGATTCTGTGGGAGGAATGTGGTTAAATTTAAGATGAGGAGAACAGGGCTGGACGGCCCAGATTTATTTCTTTGGGCATTTCCCTGGTGGCCTAGTGCTAGTGGAGGTCGATTTCCAAAGGCGGAGGGTCTCTGTTGGAGTCTCTGCCATTTTCTCCATCTCCCTGGGGAGTTACTGCTTACACAAGAGAGGCAACAAAATTAAAAAGAGCGAGAGGAGAAAGAAAGAGGAGGAGGGAGAGAGAGACAGAGATGAGCGAGAGATAGAACAAGCATTGGCATAGCCAATAGGTCTCGCCTTTGGGACCTTATAAGTGTTTAGCTGTGCAACATTTGATGTTGTTGACGAAAGGATATTGTGCTGCAGAAGTAAATACTTATAAGGTCATAAAGGGGAGATATATTGGATATGGTAATGATTGTTTTTTTAAGGACAAGAAGTGATTTTAGGCTGCGGCTGCCACTTAGTGTACCGTATTATACGTAGACGTTGTAGCTATATTTGAGAGAGGTAGCGAGAGGTAGAGAGGTGTATAGAGGTAGAGAGAGAGCTAGACAGATGTAGAGAGAGGTAGAGAGGTGGACAGAGGTAGAGAGGTGGACAGAGGTAGAGAGAGGTAGAGAGGTGGACAGAGGTAGAGAGAGGTAGAGAGGTAGAGAGAGAGGTAGAGAGGTAGAGAGAGAGGTAGAGAGAGAGGTAGAGAGAGAGGTAGAGAGAGAGGTAGAGAGGTAGAGAGGTAGAGGTATAGAAAGAGATGTAGAGAGGTAGAGGTAGAGAGTGGTAGAGAGAGAGGTAGAGAGAGAGAGGTAGAGAGAGGTAGAGAGAGAGAGAGGTAGAGAGAGAGAGGTAGAGAGAGAGAGGTAGAGAGAGAGAGGTAGAGAGAGAGAGAGGTAGAGAGAGAGAGGGAGAGGTAGAGAGGGAGGTATAGAGAGATAGAGGGAGAGGTAGAGAGAGAGGTAGAGAGAGAGAGGTAGAGAGAGAGGTAGAGAGTTAGAGAGGTAGAAGGAGATGGTAGAGAGGTAGAGAGAGAGAGGTAGAGAGGTAGAGAGAGAGAGGTAGAGAGAGAGAGTTAGAGAGAGAAAGGTAGAGAGAGAGAGAGGTAGAGAGAGAGAGGTAGAGAGGGAGAGAGAGAGAGGTAGAGATGGAGAGAGAGAGAGGTAGAGATGGAGAGGTAGAAAGAGAGAGAGAGGTAGAGAGAGAGAGGGAGAGAGGTAGAGAGAGAGGTAGAGGTAGAGAGAGAGGTAGAGAGAGAGGTAGAGAGAGAGAGGTAGAGAGAGAGGTAGAGAGAGAGGGAGAGAGGTAGAGAGAGAGAGAGGGAGAGAGAGAGAGAGAGAGAGAGAGAGAGAGGTAGAGAGAGAGAGGTAGAGAGAGAGAGAGAGAGAGAGAGAGAGGTAGAGTGAGAGAGGTAGAGAGAGAGAGAGAGAGAGAGAGAGAGGTAGAGAGAGAGAGAGGTAGAGAGAGAGAGAGGTAGAGAGAGAGAGAGGTAGAGAGAGAGAGGTAGAGAGTTAGAGAGGTAGAAGGAGATGGTAGAGTGGTAGTGAGGTAGAGAGAGAGGCAGAGAGGTAGAGAGAGGTAGAGAGAGAGAGGTAGAGAGAGAGAGAGGTAGAGAGGTGGAGAGAGGGAGAGGTAGAGAGAGAGAGGTAGAGAGAGAGGTAGAGAGAGAGGTGGAGAGAGGGAGAGGTAGAGAGAGAGAGGTAGAGAGATAGAGGGGTAGGGGTAGAGGCAAAGGTAGAGTGGCAGTGAGGTAGAGAGAGAGGTAGAGAGAGAGGTAGAGAGAGAGAGGTAGAGAGATAGGTAGAGAGATAGGTAGAGAGTTAGAGAGGTAGAAGGAGATGGTAGAGAGGTAGTGAGGTAGAGATAGAGAGGTAGAGAGAGAGAGGTAGAGAGAGAGAGGTAGAGAGAGAGGTAGAGAGAGAGAGAGGTAGAGAGAGAGGTAGAGAGAGAGAGGTAGAGAGAGAGAGGTGGAGAGAGGTAGAGAGAGAGAGAGGTAGAGAGAGAGAGAGGTAGAGAGAGAGAGGGAGAGAGGTAGAGAGAGAGGTAGAGGGAGAGAGAGAGAGGAAGAGAGAGAGAGGTAGAGAGTTAGAGAGGTAGAAGGAGATGGTAGAGTGGTAGTGAGGTAGAGAGAGAGGCAGAGAGAGAGAGGTAGAGGGTGGTGGGCACGGAACTCGTTTTGGGCGACCAGTGCTTGTTTTCCATAATCAGATTTCGACCCAATGCAGGCGAGAGAGAGAGAAAGTTAGACAAGAAGGGCTGAGCGAGAAGGGAGGGGGGAATGCCAGCAGCAGAGGCAGGCGAGAGAGAGAAAGTTAGACAAGAAGGGCTGGGCGAGAAGGGAGGGGGGAATGCTAGCAGCAGAGGAGCTTGATCAAAGCTCACGAAAAGGGAGGGGAGAAGGGAGGAGGGAGTGCGAGCAGCAGCTGTGCACGTGCAAGCAGGCTGGCAAATGGTGTGCGATGTGCGCGCACCATGACGAGAGAGGAAAGCCATATGGCGCCTCTGCTCGTCATTGTGCGCGTACTCGCACGCTCTAGGCAAGTCCAAAAAAAAGTGGTCGCATTTCTAAATGCCCACTTACAAAATGTCTCGCCCAGACCAGCACAAGCGCTGGCTTCAGGGCGAGACCTAAAAAGTGGAGGGCAAGAGAGAGGGAGATGAGAGAGGAGGAAGGGAGCAGGGCTGGTTTAAACATCTTTACCAGTGCTGCTTTCGGTTGCCAGTCTGGCCCTGGATGAGAAGGAGTGCTGGGGAAAGGTTCAGTGATATGAGTGGAGAACAAGGGCTGCTCTTCCGTAATGTCGGAGGAGCGCCGCCTGACTTGTCAAAGTCAGTCACAAAAAAATAAAATGATAATAAAACAATATCATTTTATTTTTCTGTGACTGGCTGGCATGCCTAGGGTGGGGCCGGGCCATGAACTGGAGGAGTGGTGGCCACTTAGAAGAGCGCATGTAAGTCTGAGGCTGTCCAAACAGAGATGCGCACTTCTATTTCTCAAATGTGTTCAAAGCTGGGTTGAAGAAAAGCCGCAGGCTCCCAGGCAGTGTCTGAGCAGCAGATCAGGCCACTCAGACAAATCTTGGCGCTGCTCACATAGCATGAGAGCAGCGTCTGGATTGGGTGGGGAACCTGTGCCCTCCCAGAGACTGCTGGGATTGAAGGATCGAGGCGGCCGTCGGCGTCGGAGGCAGCAGCAGTGAAAGGTACGTTTTTAAAAATCATTATTTTTCCCTAAATTCCCTGTCCCGCCCACCCCCCCCCCTCCTCCCCTGCCCCCACTTTCGGTTTGTGGTGGCCGCCACTGGTGGAGAACACCGGAGAAGAGGTTATGTCCCAAGGCCCAAGCAGTAGAGTTACCAGATGAAGATGCCCTTAATCTCCCCACCCCCTCCCCTTGAGAGGAGAGAAAAAGAGAGATAGAGAGAGAGAGGTAGAGAGAGAGGTAGAGAGAGAGAGAGGTGGAGAGAGGGAGAGGTAGAGAGAGAGAGAGGTAGAGAGATAGAGGGGTAGAGAGAGAGAGGTAGAGAGAGAGGTAGAGAGAGAGAGAGGCACTTCCTTGTAAATCTTCCCCTGGGTTTTTAGTGTGGAATTGAATCGCGGGCTCTAAATGTCCTCCAAGTGTTTAGAGTGCAGTTTGAGGATTACTTGGTGTCACAGCGGGCTCCTCCTAATTGGGATACTACCCAGACCTCTGTTATAGACCTGCACTTGTGTGTCTTGCCATTTGCAGTAGGCACCATAAAAGTCACAGTTGTGTTAAAGTAGTGTGCTTACATTTGTCAGCATCAACTGGTTGCAGCGGAGGAGGAGTGATAGTGCATGCAAATGACTGCATCTCGTATTGAAGGGTGAGACTGGGCTTCTAACAGCTAGAAGCACTTGCAGGAGGGGACTCTGCTACCCCTGTTGCCTGGAGAGCTGATAGGGGTACTGTATTGTTTAATTAAGGCACTATATTTAGGTGAAGAGCCGAGTGCTGCGCTCCGTGTGGTCACTAATGCGATGGCGATGATGATGGCATCGCTCTGAGAAATGCCAAATGGTTTTAGAAGCTGGGAGGCCCACAGTTCTCTGCTTCTGTAATGGTCCATGGGGTCACCGCTAGTCCCAGGTTCCTGAGGCCCCTGACTATGATCTTGAGGTCTGAGACGAGGTGCTGGGTTCAAGCATGTCGGACATGCCCTCCTGCCACTTGGATCTCGCCTCTTAATGACTAGGAGGCCTGATGTGGAGGTAGTGCAGGTCTTTGATGACGTGTGACTGGGAGGCCCAGTTTATGATTACCCCCTTCGCTTGGAGTGTTAGTGCGCGCTCTCCGGAGCAGCGCGTTCTTACCCCCAAGATCAAGGTGGCCAAGAAACAGCAGAGCTCTGAAGCGCTTGGATCTCGCTTCTTGGTGACTAGGAGGCCAGGTGTGGAGGTAATGCAGGCCTTTGATGAGGCGTGACGGGAATACACAGTTTATGTTCACCCCTTTTCCTAGGCCAGGGGTCTCCAACCTTTTCTGTAATGAGAACTACTTCTGATCAGTGAAAATCGTCATGAGCTACTGAAGACCAAGTAACTTGCACATTGTTATCAGAAACCTCCTTGCCCAGCTTTATTGCCTTTAAACCTAATGTCCATGGAGCCCGATACTATGGTGTGAACAAAATACTTTGACTAGGGGTATTATGATATGGCTGCCATGTGAGTCAGTGAGTGCATGGTCTGTGGGGATGTATGAACATGTGTGTGAATGAATTGAATATATGTCTATGGGTGACTGAGAGCCTGTGTCATATGTACTTGTCACAGGACATACCTTTCGCCATATATGGCACCGTTACATGTACACAAACATATAACCATTTATTTTTAAAGGGAGAAATTTAAAATGCAGAAAAATGTTCTGCAAAAATGTTCATAATAAGGAATATTTTTCTGCACTTGATGGAACATTTTTCTGCATTTTAAATTTCTCCCATTTTAAAAAATGGCAGTATTTATCAGTTAAAAATATGGCAGCGTGCTTACCTGCCAGTGGGAGCTACATGCCTGGTTAAATGCGGCACTTTGAAATGGGAGAAAATTCAACTGAGGAGTTAAATTTATGCTTATATGCATTACATAAACTCATCATTTTAATATTCTCCCATGTCAATGTGTCTTTACAAACATCAGATGTACACTCCCAGTGGCCTGTAGACATGATGCCATATTTATAACAGGAAAATACAGTCATTTGTTTAAATGTGAGGAATTTAAAGTGAAGAAACATGCTCCCTAAAACATGAGAACTTCATTGGCTTAATTTAAATTAGAGAAAATCATTAGGACAATGTTTCATAGAAACATTTTTCTTCACTTTCAATTTCTCTCATTTAAAAGAAAATGACTGTATTTTTGAGTTATAAATATGGCACTATGTCTACCAGCCACTGGGAGCAAGATGCTTGCTGTTTGTAAATGCGACACTTTGAAAAGGGAGAAAATTAAAACAAAGAGTTAACTTAATCATTAAGTTAATTCATTTTAATTTTCTCTCATTTAAAAGCATTCAGAAATATCATTTTGTTCACATGCTCCACTATTGACTTGAGAACTGCTTTTATTTAAGGGTTAAATACCTCAGTGCTTCAGTTCTGAACCTCTGTGACCACATGGGTAATAAATCTGAGTAGACCACTGCTCATTAATTATGCTCTGCTATCTGCAGCCTGATAATAATGTAAAATAACCATAGCCGTTACTTAACTTTAAAAGGAAAATGCAACACAAATTAATTGCAGTTCTTAGTTAAAAATGAACTCACGGTTGGGAGCTACTCTGAAGGTTTCTAAAAGCAACTGGTAGTTCGCGAACGACTGGTTGGAGACACCTGGCTAGGCAGTTGGTGGGCTTGCCGCAGTGGCGTAGCTAGGCACTCTGCCGCCCGTGGCGGGCCCTGCACTCTGCCGCCGCGCTGAAGAGCGGGGGGGGGGGGGGGGTGCTGGCGATGATTTTAGCCGCCGCCCCCAAAACTCGCGCCACCCGCCCCCTCCGCATCCCCCTTGCTACGCCAGTGGCTTGCCGTCATTTGGCGATTGGTGCTCTCCCTCGGTATTAAGTGCATTCTTCCTCTAAGCTCCAGAGGGCCACGTAACAGCACAACGGTGAGTCGCTGTGTATGCAATATCAGATGGATCCACCTAGGTCGTCGGAGATCGTCGAGGTGCCTTCCCTGCCTCACATGGCTTGCGGATCGGCGATTAGATGATATGCAGGCCGGACTCAGTCACCAGTGTCGCTGCTTCCTGTTAGATGCGCTGGGTCTATTATTTCCCAGACACAGTCATAACACTTTTTCTCTTACCTCCTTGGTGTTTAGGAGGCGTGGCAATGAGACGAGCAATTATTAACAATTTCTCACCTCGACGGTGGATTCTGTTAGGTCTTCTGCACCATTTTCTTTCTTGGATGCACCTCCATGAACCACACACTTTTTCCTCACGGGTCAGAGCTCACAGATTCAGTTTATTTCTGCTGTCTGGTGTTCTGCTCACTTCTGGAGGGCTAGGTTTTGATTTTCTGTTTCTTGGTGCTTGCCATTGCTAGTATTTGGGCTATTAAAGAAACACTTTGCGTGGAACCAAAGAGCTACGCTGCCATCCTCCCTGGCGTCCAAGCCACACCACGCCCTCCCTCACCTACACATTTTTAATACAGTTTCTGTCTGCCTCCTTTTGTGAGTCTGTCCTGTGCATTCAGGGCCCTTTCCTTGGAATACGTTTCCATAATGTTACACTTGAGTAAAGGCACCCCAATCTCTTGTGAACCCCAATTCTAAGAGAATGTTCTCACTGCCATATGTTTATTTACTTCACGGATGTATTTATCACCATCTATTTGTCCAATGTATAGCTGTTTTAATCAATATTACTTTTGCTTTTAAGATTGTAAATAAAGCTTTGTGATTTTGAGCATGTTTTTGAGGGGAAACATTTGCAATTATTGCACACTTTATACTATGAATAGACTACAGTATAAGTTGGTGCTTTTAATGTGCAACTCAAGGAAAGAGTGAGTGGACCCAGTAGGATTAGAATCTGTGAGCTGCTGGTTAAGCACAGATCTCCGGTGGATGCATGCACCAGCTGAGCTATTTTACTTGCTGTAGTGGGATGGGAATTTGGTTCTATGGCCTGCCCCTGGATCACGTCGTCTGGCAACCCCTGCACTCCTTTGGCATGCTGTCAAAATCATTTCAATAAAACAAACTCGGTTGATACTCTAGGATACAAGTGGAACACTGTGTGGCCTTGACAGCGAGTATAACGTGTTCAGAGAACTCTTTCAATCAGACAAGCTGAGAAAGTGAAGAGTGAAACAAAAGCAAGATCACATTCAAGTGGGTAAAAACAAAATAGTGAACACATTGTGCGAGGTGATGACATTAAACGTGTGTATAAGGGAAAGCTATGGTTTGAACAGGTTAGCAGAAGGTGTGGGAAAAGTGGAATGAAGGCGAGGGGTCACCATCGGAAAAAAAAGTCTACGTGCAAAGTTGTTGAGTCTGCTTTTTGAAATTACAGACAAAAGCTAAACATTGGCAAAGAAACATGGGGGAGGGTGGAAGGACATCAAATCACTCTGGGGGGGGGGGGTGGATGCAACCCAGAGAAACACAGGCTGAGCACAACAGGGGTGGGGGCGAGGAGAAGCACACGGGACAGGCAGCAGCACGAGAGGGGAGAGACGTACACGAGGGAGAATGCTCGAAAACGCCCATACCAGTCGACTGGTCTGATCACATGCAGATTCCATTTTCCCTAACCGGCTCGCATACCAAAACATACAGACAACCCAAGAAAGAGAAAATATGGTTCAGGGACACATCCAACATTGACACAGAAGCCATGACCATCATGGCCCTTCCCATCCAAATTTCGATTACACCTCATCTGGACATTAATGAGGCCACCGACGAATACAACTCCTGCATGGAATCCCTTATCAACAAATGTGTACCCCTGAAGTGCAAATTATCCAGACCAAAACCCTCAGGCCATGGTTCTCTAAAGAGCTTTATGAAGAAAGAAAGCTTATCAGAAAATGCGAGAAAGAATGGAGACAAGAGCCATCTCACCTAAGTTTGACTAAGCTTCGCAAAGCGAGAAAACAATACAACGACCGAAACCTCAGAGCCAAATCCTCCCACATCAGAGCTATCGTGAATTCTGCAAAGAATAAACCGAAGCGCTTGTTCCAGGTCATTGCACAGACTACTAACCCCTCCACCACTTTGGCTCCTAAGTCACCCAGGGCCCGTTGCAACGACTTCATAGATTTCTTTGATAAAAAAGTTAGACACATCCATATCGCGCTATCCATCAACGACTCACTTGAAACGGTTGAGACTCTATCATGCAAGGCACTACAACCACGGTCATCATTCTCTCCAATTTCCAAACAGGACCTACAATGAACAATCTCAAAAGTAAAACCCACAAACCACCATCAGGACACCATTTCAGGTTCTGTCAGTAAATCCCTTGCCACACATTCTCCCCATATGGACCACTATGGTGAACTCCTCTCTCAAACATGGCCTCGTCCCAGAACGACAAAAAATGGGTTAAATCACCCCTCTCTGGAAAAACAACCCCTCGATCCAGAGAACCTGAACAACTACCGCCCAGTCTCCACAGTACCTTTCCTAGGCAAAGTCATTGAAAGCATAGCTTCCCAACTAGCCTCACACATTCGAACAAACAACCTCCTAGACTCTCTCTAATCAGGTTTCCCCCAGGGACACAGTACAGAAACTGTGATCCTCCAAATAGTCGATGACTCCCTCACAATACTCGACTCCGGCAACTCCTGCCTCTTGGTCCTCCTGGATTTATCCGCTACATTCGACAGTGTCCACCATCTGGACCTCCTTTGTACTCTTGAACTGCGCATGGGATGTGGATGCACTGTCCTCAACTGGTTCTTCTCATACCTATCCGACCGCTCCCAAATTCTGAAATTGAGCAACTTGCTCTTGAGACCAGTCAGCGTTTTCCAAGGGGTCCCTCAAGGCTCCATCCTCTCCCCAACCCTCTTTAATCTCTATCTAGAACCTCTTTGTGTGATTCTCAGGAACGTTGGGATTCTCTTCCACCTCTATGCCAACAACCCCCAAATATACTTGAAAATCTCATCTCTAGAAGACGTTGCCCTGCTTTCAAAAACACTCTTAAAGATTCAAAATTGGATGTCCAACCATCATTTAAAACTCAACCCAACTAAAACAGAATTTCTTTGAAAGCAAAAACGCCAGTACAAGAATGGATGGCCAAACTTTCCACCTTGAATGGCTTTCCTGCCATTGCTCAGAGTGCCCGATCACTCGGCATCACCCTTGATAATCATCCCAATCTTCACCGGCACATCGGAGCCATAGCCAACAGTGAACGTCACCGATTTAGGCAAGAAAATTGATTCTGGAACAAGACCTCAAAATAGTAGTGCAGTCTCTTGTTCTCTCTAGACTAGGCTATGGAATTACCCTTCTCTCAGGCATTTCCAAGGTTCACCTAGGCCCAATGAGAGCAACACTACATGCTGCAGCACGCTTAATTTTAGGTCTCAAGAAGATTGACCACATTTCCCCTGCCCCGCAAGCCCTCATTGGCTCCCCATTGAAGCACTGGGCCAATTCAAAATTGCTTGCGTTTTCCACAAAGCCCTTCACTCCTCCACACCCTTCTATCTAAATGAGAAACTTAAAATCTCCGAAGCAAATAGGAGCTCCAAAAATGCCCAATCCCTGTTACTGGAACCCCCACCTTCAGTCGGGAACGATACAAAAACCAGTCTTTCTCTCGAAGTGCACCTAGAATCTGGAACTCTTTGTCTCCCTCCCTCTATCTAACACCCAGCCTAGCAATCTTCAAAAGAGACCTCAAGCTCTTCCTTTTTGACAGGCATCTTGGTTAATTCACCCTCAATCTGACTTATATACTCCCCCAGCTACGATCTGATCTGCCCTCATTTTACGACCCCACCACCTAAATCGTTGCTTTTACTGTGTATCTCCCCTGCTCATTTGCTGTAACTATTTCTTGCAATAACAACTGCACGCACCCACCGTTGTTAACGCACAAGTTTAATTACTAGTATTGTAATCCGCTGTAACCCTTGCATCCTGCTTGTCGTAAAGTGCTCTAATGCCTTTGGGCAATGTCCGTGCGATCTAAAATTGCACAAATAAATAAATAAACATGCACACTCAATCAATCAATGTTTTGTTAAGCGGAGCTACTCGCCGGGAAGGGTCTCAAGGCGGGGGGGGGGCGTGCGGCTCCTGAACACTCGCGGAGTATCGGCGAGGGCCAAGGGGTTCAGATGTTTACCATGGCCCATCAGGGTAATGCAGTGCCGGACGATTATGGTGATTCGTCGAAGAGCCAGGTCTTGAGGTCCTTCAGGAACTTGGAGAGAGTTGTTGTCTGGCGGAGGTGGAGAGGGAGGGTGTTCCATGCCTTGGCTGCGAGGAAGGAGAAGGAACGACCTCCCGTTCTGGTCTTCTTGATGTGTGGTACAGTGGCAAGGAAAAGCTGGGCTGAGCGGAGGGATCTTTGGGGTGCGTGGAACGAAAGGCGGTGGTTGATGTAGGTGGGGCCGGTGTTGTGGAGGGCTTTGTGAGTGAGAAGCTTGAAGGTGATTCTCTTCTCGACGTGGAGCCAGTGTAGTGCCCGCAGGTGTTGGGTGATGTGGCAGTGGTGCGGTAGGTTAAGGACTAGTCTGGCGGCGGCGTTCTGGAGCCTGCGGGTGAGGTTCTTGTTGATCCCGGCGTAGAGTGCGTTGCCGTAGACCAGTCTGCTGCTGATGAGGGCATGGGCGACGGTTTTCCTCTATTCGAGGGGGATCCAGTTGAAAGTCTTGCATAGGAGACGGAGGGTGTGAAAACCGGAAGAGGTGATGGCGTTGATCTGGCGGTCCATTTTGAGTTCGGAGTCCAGGATGATTCCGAGGTTGTGTGCGTGGTCCGTGGGTGGGGGTGGGTCTCCGAGGGTGGGGGCCAATAGGTGTCGTTCCAGGCATCGGGATGAGGGCCTATGATGAGTACTCCGGTTTTGTCTGTGTTCAGTTGTAGGCAGCTGTTCTTCATCCACGCTGTGACTGCTTCCATTCCTTCTTGAAAATTGTGTTTCGAGATGTTGGGTTCTTTGGATAGTGAGAGGATGAGTTGTATGTCGTCTGTGGACGATACGATGTTGAGTCCATGTGCTCTGACGATGGAAGCGAGAGGGGCCATGTAGACGTTGAACAGGGTGGGGCTGATGGAGGATCCCTGGGGGACTCCGCAGGCGGTTGGCGTGGGCTCCAAGATGAAGGGAGGGAGTCTGACCTGCTGCGTTCTGCCGGAGAGGAATGAGTGGATCCAGTCGAGGGATTTGTTCCGGATTCCTGCATTGTGGAGTCTGCGGGCTAGGGTGCGGTGTGAGACTGTATCGAAGGCCGCAGAGAGGTCCCGACGGATGAGGGCCACAGTCTCTCCTCTGTCGAGGAGGGAGCGGATGTCGTCTATCGCAGCGATGAGGGCGGTCTCTGTGCTGTGGTTATTCCTGAAGTCTGATTGGGATGGGTCGAGGATGTTGTTCTCGTCGATGAAGGAGACGAGTTGGCTGTTGACAGCTTTTTCAATGACTTTTGCCGGATAGGGAAGTAGGGAGATCGGTCTGAAGTTCTTAAGGTCAGAGGGGTCCGCCGAGGGTTTCTTTAGGAGAGGGTTGATATTGGCATGTTTCCAGTTGTCGGGGAAGGAGGTGGTCTCGAAGGATCGGTTGATGATAATTTGTTGCTCGGGCGATGGTGTCTGCGGCTCTGTGGTGGATGTGGGGGGGCAGGGGTCTGTGGGGGCCCCGGAGTGTGTGGTCCTCATGGTCTTTAGGGTGTCTTTGATGCTGAGGGCGGTCCAACTGTCCAGTGTCGGCTGTGTGGTGCAGGAGGCGGTGGGTGTGGGTTCCTCGTGGAGATTGTTGTTGTCGAATTTGTCGTAGATGGTCTTGATTTTGTGATGGAAAAAGGCGCTGAGTTTGTCGTAGAGATGCTGGGAGGGTGGGATGTCGGTGGACTCGCTGTAGGGTTGGGCGAATTTTTTGATGATCCCGAAGAGTTCCTTACTGTTGTGTGCATGGGCGGAGATTCTGTCCTGGAGTGCTTTCTTCCTTGAGTGTCTGATGAGTTTGTGGTGGGCAGTGGTGGCTGTTTTGTAGTTGTCGAGGTACGCTGGGATTTTGGAGTTCCTCCATAGTTTTTCGAGACGTCTGCAGGTTCGTCTGGATTCTCGGAGTTCGGTGGAGAACTCTGTGAGTGCTTATAAAATAAGATTTTTTTTAAAGTAGATCCATGACATTGAGCACACACACCAGGCAAAAACACATTGTAAAGAGGCACTGTCCATGGGATGCATAAACACAAGATTGTCAAGCTCATAAATAAAAAAGAAGGAGGTAAATGAGAATGATGAGCAATGGGCGGAATGCAATGTTAGGTAAGCTTTCAGCATGTCCCAAATATGTATTTGCAATCAGACAGCGGTGGTGTCTAGTAGGCTTCTCTACCTAAAAATGGGTGCTTGTCCCCAAAAATCAGTGCTGATGGGCCCCACCTGCAACCACCAGCTCAAATTAAGCACTAGCAACTACTTACTTCCCTCCCACAAAACAAATGCTCCCCACTTAAAGCTGTTTGGTCCTTTACTGCACTAGCTCGCTCAGTAACACATTATATTGGTGAGCTGATGACCTTGGCCATCACCCCAGTCTGAAAATGGTTCCAGGACCAGGGCCGAGGGGCAGCTTAGCTGAATGTGTGGATGCACAGCAGACCTGCACTTGGCTCTGGGTGACTTCCTCATTGGGGCGTAGCTTTGGGATGCCTGAGAGTATGCCAGGTGATTTAGAAACTTCTGAGGAAAAGTAATCGGGAAGTTTATAATCGGCCCTAATCCCTGACCACGAACAATCTGTGTTTTTAGTGTTAAGCATTTCCTGCAGAAGGTTTCCGAGAGGATTAAGGCTGACATTTATGTGCATAAATATAAAGCTTTCATCATCGTAATATTTGCAACGTGTCCTGTTTGTTTTGTGATATAAGCATTAGGCAGATTTGGGCACTCAAGAGTAGAGGTAGGCGAGCCACTTAAAGCTCGAGCCAGGCTCGAACCAGATGCTGGGCTATGGCTCAGCTCGAGGTCCTCTTTCAACCCTCAAGCTCAAAACGAGTCAAGCCTTTATGTGACATCTGACTGCCACCCTCGCTCTACCCTTATGCACAAAGTTAAAAATGCATTAACATCTGACGTAAAAAGGAGAGTCAAATAGATACCCATTTAGTGGCTGATTTGAACAAAATGAAACCAGAAAACCTGGGATTAATCCTGGCTTCCACTCTCAAACTCTGTGATCTTAGGCAAATATTTTGGGAGACCACTGAAAACTTTATACACTTTTCCCTTCCAGTGTAGCTGCAACTTGAAAATGTATTTGACAAAAAGGTGGGAAACTAAGGGGCATATTATCAAGCCGAATTCCGCCGCTATAGCGGCCGTTTTCGGCCGAAAAGCGGCGAATTTCTTTACGCTCAATTATCAAGGACACGCTAACGCGTGTTTCCTTGAGTAAGCAGCCCGTTTTACTCCACTTTGCATGTCAGCGATGTATATCGCTAATGACATGCAAAGTAGGCATTCCCTTCCATTCCTCCATGTAAATCCGCGCTGACACGGCATCGCAATATTAGCAAGCCTCTGGCAAACCCGCGATGCGATAAAATAAACCGCGCTAACCGCGGTTATCGCAGGTTTGTAACACCTGGTTTGAAACAGACTTAGCCATACTTATAATGGCAGGTGGATTGTACGGCTGAGGCAACATCTTCCTATCACCAAGGATGAGCTTATCGCTGCCGTTTTTACGCTGGATTTCCAGCGATGTGCGCGGAATTCGCCACTATCGCAGGATTTATTATCGCCGTGGAGATATGCGTTGATAATAACGTGATCTCTCGGCGATTAAATCCTGCGATACGCGGCGTTGAACAAAATTGTGCAAAGGGGGAAATGCGATATTTATCGCGTTTGCTTGATAATATGCCCCCAAATCGTAGCACTGAAGAGCTGATAATGGGAACTTTTTGGAATCCGAAAGAAAACATGTTTTCACTTTTTAATAAGAGCACATTTTTCAGAATTTCTTTTTAAGGTGGACAGTGGGTCCCGGGCTCACTGTGCCACTGGATTCAAGCTATCCTGGCTGATGAGGGTTGAAACCCCGAAACCGGTCCCACGATGCTTGTTTTTGGTCCAGGGAGGACCTGGCTTGGCAGTTCGGACTGGACTGTTCCCATGAGGCACAGGGTCAAGACTGATTTGCATATGACCAGGTCTAAACTGGGGTGGCATGGTGAGCAAAAGAATGATGGATTTAACCCAGATCTCTTGACTGGGGGTGAATGTTTTGATTTGTTCTGCATTCCGTCCATCAATTGTGTGTCTTTTGCTTTCTCGCCCTAAGTGTGCCGGGTATGCCCAGACGTGGGTCCCGGGCTCACTGTGCCACTGGATTCAAGCTATCCTGGCTGATGAGGGGTGAAACCCTGAAACCGGTCCTAGGATGCTTGTTTCTGGTCCAGGGAGGACCTGGCTTGGCAGTTCGGGCTGGACTGTTCCCATGAGGCTCAGGGTCAAGACTGATTTGCATATGGCCTGGTCTAAACTGGGGTGGCATGGTGAGCAAAAGAATGATGGATTTAACCCAGATCTCTTGACGGGGGGTGAATGTTTTGATTTGTTCTGCATTACGTCCATCAATTGTGTGTCTTTTGCTTTCTCGCCCTAAGTGCGCCGGGTATGCCCAGACGTGGGTCCTGGGCTCACTGTGCCACTGGATTCAAGCTATCCTGGCTGATGAGGGGTGAAACCCCGAAACCGGTCCTAGGATGCTTGTTTCCGGTCCAGGGAGGACCTGGCTTGGCAGTTCGGGCTGGACTGTTCCCATGAGGCACAGGGTCAAGACTGATTTGCATATGGCCAGGTCTAAACTGGGGTGGCATGGTGAACAAAAGAATGATGGATTTAACCCAGATCTCTTGACTGGGGGCGAAGGTTTTGATTTGTTCTGCATTCCGTCCATCAATTGTGTGTCTTTTGCTTTCTCGCCCTAAGTGTGCCGGGTATGCCCAGACGTGGGTCCCGGGATCACTGTGCCACTGGATTCAAGCTATCCTGGCTGATGAGGGGTGAAACCCTGAAACCGGTCCTAGGATGCTTGTTTCTGGTCCAGGGAGGACCTGGCTTGGCAGTTCGGGCTGGACTGTTCCCATGAGGCACAGTGTCAAGACTGATTTGCATATGGCCTAGTCTAAACTGGGGTGGCATGGTGAGCAAAAGAATGATGGATTTAACCCAGATCTCTTGACGGGGGTGAATGTTTTGATTTGTTCTGCATTACGTCCATCAATTGTGTGTCTTTTGCTTTCTCGCCCTAAGTGCGCCGGGTATGCCCAGACGTGGGTCCCGGGCTCACTGTGCCACTGGATTCAAGCTATCATGGCTGATGAGGGGTGAAACCCCGAAACCGGTCCTAGGATGCTTGTTTCCGGTCCAGGGAGGACCTGGCATGGCAGTTCGGGCTGGACTGTTCCCATGAGGCACAGGGTCAAGACTGATTTGCATATGGCCAGGTCTAAACTGGGGTGGCATGGTGAGCAAAAGAATTATGGATTTAACCCAGATCTCCTGACTGGGGGTGAATCTTTGATTTGTTCTGCATTCCATCAATCAATTGTGTGTCTTTTGCTTTCTCGCCCTAAATGCGCCGGGTATGCCAATACGTGGATCCCGAGCTCACTGTGCCACTGGATTCATGCTATCCTGGCTGATGAGGGGTGAAACCCCGAAACCGGTACTAGGATGCTTGTTTCCGGTCCAGGGAGGACCTGGCTTGGCAGTTCGGGCTGGAATGTTCCTATGAGGCACAGGGTCAAGACTGATTTGCATATGGCCAGGTCTAAACTGGGGTGGCATGGTGAGCAAAAGAATGATGGATTTAACCCAGATCTCTTGACTGGGGGTGACTGTTTTGGTTTGTTCTTCATTCCGTCCATCAATTGTGTGTCTTTTGGACAGTCTAGTCCCCCATTGATCCTCTGACACAAACTCCACACCAGAGGCCGTATTACGAATGGGCGTTAGGACGCAATGGGCGTTAGTGCCCGCTTGCGCGCCCCTGGGCACTTTGGTATTAAAGACAGATAGCGCTGACGTATTTATAGCTCCAGCGCTATCTCCAGAGGGTGTTCCCTCATTTGCATGAGAGCGTGGCCCCATGCAAATGAGGGAATCCCTTTGCCTCTGTGCCCGTGCCATATTATAGATGCGGGCTGCGCCAACTGAAAGGTGCCGCATTGTCAGTGTGCCCCTGATGGCAGCCCTCTGGAGGGGGAAAGATGGGCCTATGGACCCCTCAGACATTCCCTTGCAGGCAGGTGAAGTCACCCCCTGCACCTGCTTGCAAGGAGATCTCTCTTCCATATTAATAGTGCAGGTGGGTTGCTTCCAGCACAAGGAAACACAGAGCGGCTGGTTCAAAGCCTCTCAGTTTTTCACTTGAATGAGTTGCCCCTAGAGCTGCGCAATTTCACAGCTGCTTTGGGGGCAACGCATTCAATGTAATAGGGCCTACTTTCCCTGTTTGTGCATGGCGCACTTGTTTTAAGATGCGCCTTGGCGCAAACAGGGAAAGTGCGCCCTATCCATAATACGGTCCCAGTACTGTTGAGCACCTGATCTACCCTCTCAGAGGAGCTCATCCACTTCCCTGGGTTTCACACTGCACAGCAATTAAACAATATTCATAGATACCATAAGTCTGATCCCCAAAGCTTTTTCTGTGAGTAGTTCTGTCGAACACTGACATAGGGGTGACTTTCTCTCAAACTGCTTGGAGTAAAACATGCGCTCTTAAACAAACATATAAACTTAGAGAATGTAGCCCTCAAACAGCAAGTTAGACTTAAAAATGCTTTGTGAATCAGGTCCTTAAATCCTTGAGTAATACATATCCGAGTCAGGAATAAGACAAAAATGTTCAGAGAAGAAGCTTTTCTAATTGAGTCCGAAATCACCAGCAATACACAGAAGTAAATAAGTAGCAGTTGGTGAAGTACACAAATGCCTATAATGGGAACTGACAGAATGCCAGCAACAGCAGCATGATGTGCACGTAGCAAGCACGCCTTGTAACAACATGCTACATACAGGTTTGCAGGCTAGTGCCATTCAGGCACCATAACGAGTCTCCACTACTAACAAGAAAAGAACAAGGGGCATATTATCAAGCAAACGCGATAAATATCGAATTTCCTGCTTTGCGCGATTTTGTTCAACGCCGCGTATCGCAGGATTTAATCGCCGAGAGATCGCGTTATTATCAACGCATACCTCCACGGCGATAATAAATCCTGCGATAGCGGCGAATTCCACGCACATCGCTGGAAATCCAGCGTAAAAACGGCAGCGATAAGCTCATCCTTGGTGATAGGAAGATGTTGCCTCAGCCGTACAATCCACCTGCCATTATAAGTATGGCTAAGTCTGTTTCAAGAAACAAAAAACAAAAAAACAGTCCCTAATGTAGTTGTCCGGATCATGTGTTGTGTCAAAAAACTACAGTAGCATAACTCATTACTTATATACACATTCAATCAATCCAAAATACACACAAATAAAATTAGTAAAATTCAAGATATCCAATTTATTCAAAATCGTTATTTAAATTTTTTTTGTTAAAAACATTTCATGAATTGAATATACAAAGCATAAAAACATTATATTAAATATAATAATCAATGTCAAGGTGCAAAGTCTTAACAAAAACTACACAAAAAAAGTCGACGCAGCGTTTCGGTTAACCCGGAAGTCGTTGGTGTCGGAGCAGGGAGACCGTAGGAACTTCATAAGATTTTATCCTCCAAATTGCAAAGAAGATTAATGCAACACTATCAGTTTTTCTCCGTCTAATTCTAAAAATTTGGTTTAAAGACATTCAGTGGTATTTATATTTTATACTGCTGTTGATCAACTATTGCTGGTTTAAGAAAATATAATTTCTTCCATTCATCGGTGGCTCCACACAACGCAATTATTAATTATGAATACCATATAAAAAGGTATCCATCGTGTTCAATTATATCACGACGAAGGCTTTATGCCTAGTAAAGCACTAAGGAATCGCCTAGCTCTAGTTAGAAAACTCTGTCCTGAAGAAGGTGTTTGCATCAAGATACACCGAAACGCTGCGTCGACTTTTTTTGTGTAGTTTTTGTTAAGACTTTGCACCTTGACATTATTATATTTAATATAATGTTTTTATGCTTTGTATATTCAATTCATGAAATGTTTTTAACAAAAAAATTTAAATAACGATTTTGAATAAATTGGATATTTTTAATTTTACTAATTTTATTTGTGTGTATTTTGGATTGATTGAATGTGTATATAAGTAATGAGTTATGCTACTGTAGTTTTTTGACACAACACATGATCCGGACAACTACATTAGGGACTGTTTTTTTGTTTCTTGTAGTTACCCCGTCCCGATTATCATACTTACAGGGTTTCTCCCTCTCTTGTGTCCTAAGTCTGTTTCAAACCAGGCGTTACAAACCTGCGATAACCGCGGTTAGCGCGGTTTATTTTATCGCATCGAGGGTTTGCTCGAGGCTTGCTAATATTGCGATGCCTTGTCAGCGCGGATTTACATGGAGGAATGGACGGGAACGCCTACTTTGCATGTCATTAGCGATATACATCGCTGACATGCAAAGTTAGGTAAAAAGGGGTGCTTACTCAAGGAAACACGCGTTAGCGTGTCCTTGATAATTGAGCGTAAAGAAATTCGCCGCTTTTTGGCCGAAAACGGCCGCTAAAGCGGCGGAATTCGGCTTGATAATATGCCCCCAAGTGTAATGGAAAGAACTCTTTGAGCAAATATGCAGATACACTGCAACCACAGTCCCAAAGGACGGTGACAATCTGCGGTAGTTTGAATGTATGTGTAAGGAAACAGGCTTTTTGCAGGTTCCCTCCCCCATTTTATGCCCCATTTGGACTACTAGCTGACGTTTTTTGACTCTGAAAGTGTACTAGAGCCTGCTAACCAGGACCCAGTGCCAGTGCTCTCACCCTACATATGAGGTATGGGAATTGGTAACCCCAATTGGCAAGGATTTTAACCACCTTATAAGGCCCTGGTAAGTCGTGCCAGTGATACCCAGGGAATGGGAGTTAAAAGGGTCACCAGGGCCTGAAGCATTGATTGTGCCATTCTGAGTGACCCAAGTAAACAGATGACAGAAGGCCTGCCATTGCAGACTTCAGGAGCAATGCCAACTGCTCCAACTCGACTTAGCCCTCACCATGAGTGGCAAGGTCACAGCACAATTTTGAATATATGTCAGTCACTCCTAAGGTAGGCCTTCTGAGCCCAGGAGGCAGGGTGCATTATATTAAAGGTGTGGACATATAAGTGCAAACTTGTATGTCCCTATCGTAGCCTCCTTCCATTAGAGGCTACTATAAGTGCTCAGGGGGCATAGGCTAACATGGGCTAGCACACTGGCACCCTGAGGTTGCCAGTTCAATTATGGTCCCACTGAAATAGGTCATGTTTGGCATCAAACAACTTGTGTCAATAAACCTGGCCTTTTTCTAAAGTCAGATTTAATGTGACATGCACCTAGGTGGCTACCTTAGAGATTGACCACCTGGTTGACCCAGCCTTTCCTGTGCCCTGGCTGACATTCTACAGCTGCTGCCACCAAGACAGGAATCTGACCCTCTGCCAGGAGGTGTGAACACTCCCAGAAGTCAGAGGGAAAGGCCTGGCCACGATGGAGGTGACACCTCTGTCCCTGACAGGATGGCTAGTGAAGTGGCTCATCAATGCGATGAGCTTCAAAGCATACACCGCCTCTGATATACATCCAGCTTCCTCCCAGAGGAGCAAACAGCCAAACCCCTGCTCCAGGCAGATTTGCTCCTGGGCAGGAGAGAAAAGCAGGTATTCAGGAGGTGTACGCCTCCAGAAGGCTAGCCACACCCCTAGGGTGGGCTACCTGGTGTGTAGAGCCAAAAAAGATTTCTGCCATTTTTAAAAAGTGGCAGAATAGAGGGTTTTGGTTAGAAAAGGTGGCGCACACCCCCGGATGTGGCCACCTTAGGGCCGCTGGGGCTAGTAACCCATTGCCTACTTGCACCCTCACCCCTAATGCCCTTAAATCTAGGATTTAAGGTGCATCCCTGGCACCAGAACCTCAGATCTGAATTGACATGCAACGAAGGACACAGAAGAGACCCGAGTATGCAACTTCAGAACCTGCACGAAGCAAAAGCGCGATACTCTGCACCTGTAGCAACTGCCCTGCAACTGCCCAACTATGACTCATCTTGGACGAGAGACCAGTTCCCCAGGCAAGAGGAACTTTTCTGAGAGCCAAAGGCAACACCAGAACTCCTTTGGACTAGAGTCAGTAGTCCCCTAGAGCCCACAGGCACCGAACACTCCCAGAACCAAAGAATCACTGGCCATCGGACCCGCTGAGAGACAGCCCAAAAGTAAATGTTCTAGTGCATTGTGGGAAACGTAGTCCTGGTCTCCAGCAAGTTTAATGTGGCTACCACTTTTCCCCGGACTCCAGGACATCGAAGTAACTTCAAGCTGAGCTTGCTGATGCCAAGGCTTGTTGGTGGCCAGTCCAGCTACCACTACCTTTGTTTGAAGCTGCACCTTGAGGGAACCCTGCAGCATCTTCAACTCACCACCTCAGTGGCCCCGTTGTCAAGTTTTTGCATCCGTTTCCTCACCAGCATCTTGGAAGTGGTAAAACCATCTCCCCCAAGGCTCCCACTTCAGCAAGGACAACTCGGTACCTGGGCCCTACAAGCCAGGTAAATTTCAACTGACTTGTCATGGCCTGGTCCTGGGAACCGCATAAACTTAACCCCCAGTGGGTTCCACTCAACTCGACCTGCAAGTGACCAATTGTCACTACTACTTTTCTCCATTGACCGAGCGTTAAAGTTTTGTTGTAGTTAATTGCACTGGTTTATTTTTCTTTCTAAAATCCATTACTCCTGTTATACTCATCCAATTGTGTTCATTTTGGTGTCTAAATTTATATAACAATTTGCATTATTTTTATAAATGGATGTGTGATTTCTTCCGAGTCTTGTCAATTACTTATCGTTCATGTTGGTACTCTAAAATGCTTAACACATGTTCCTCTAGTAAAGCCTGACTGCTCCATGCCACACTACCAGGACTCAGCTAGGGATTTATCAGTGTGAATCCAAAGGACCAATTTTGGGGTATTGTGATAGTATTGCATAGTGAAGCCTAACCAGCCTCACAACATAATACTCCACATTCTTAAAGTATGCATCCTGCTTCCGTCTTTTTCATGAGTCCAGTCTCTCAAGCTCTGAGACAGTGGAAGAGCAGCACAACCCTCCTCCCTGTTCCCTGATCCATCACGGCTCCTGCCACAAGTTGTAATCATACCACACTTCCAAAACTTTCACGAGTCGTGTGATGGGGCACTGGACACTACTAATTTAACTCCTACCTGCCTGCTTCTTCCAGTTCACCTCACTATGTTCGAAGACCACACAGAGAGACACAGCACAAAATAAGGATACTGCACTGAGCCAGTGCATTGTGGATTGCTGTCAAGAGACTCCAATCATGTAACATTTTCAGACATTCTTGGCTATTTAGACACATCACAGTACATTATGGTAATGTAGTTTTCCTTTTAACATTAAATGCATGGACTCAAAAATTGCAGATTCTCCTAACTAGTAACGAAGAAGTGATTTTGTCAAGACAACGGAGGTGAGTATTATGCATTCTCTTCTTTCACTGTTTTATTTCACAACACTTTTAACTTTAACACCCTCAAAGACCCACAATCCCAAGGGTTAAAACAGGAAATAACAGGCCTATTTAGATTATGGCTTCCTCTTTTGGTGAAGCATCCCAAAGGAAAGTTTTTACAGTCCATGAGTAAAATGGAACCCAGAAAAAGCAAGAAGAAACCCAGTGACGACCACATCAAATGCTCTTGAATTTTGTGTATTCCTTCTGGAGTCCAAGAATCAGAGTATGTTGCCTCCTTCTGGTGGGGCCCCAGCGGTGATGCTTGACTGGGCATTTCAGGGACTACAGGAAAGAACCAAAAGAGTATGACTATTAACAGACAATCCATGGTGGGTTGGGGGAATCATTAGAGGTGGGATAATATGTGCATCTGTTGTCTCAATTAAATTCTAGACACTCCTTCACTACTGGCTAGGAGAATTTGCCATTTTATCACATACAACATAGGCTTCCTATAATGCATATTCAAAGCGCATTAATGACACATAGCAGCATGATCGACAGGTTTGCAATAGAAAGTTTTAGATGTGGACACCCTGGACCAATCTGCAGCCTCCAAGATATCTTTTAATCTTGCTCCTGCCCAAAAAGCTTTTGAATCCATGGTCTCTATAACTAAATGGGCACCAAAAGAACCTGTATCCATGCCCGATCTGGACATATCGATCTCGACTCATCTACTCGGAGTAGAAGATACTGGGGAAAACGGCTTTCTTAAGGCTATGAATAACTGAGGGGCAGCTGTCTTTCCCCTTAGTTAAACTAATATACTACTGAAGGCATCGTACCACAAAGCTTAGGATACGCATTGAAGCTTTGAAATTCCACTAACAAGGAAGAATTCTAAATGTGGAAGCGTACCGCCCCTGGCATGAACTGCATAGCATCAATGTCTAAAGCTCTAACATCAGAAACTCTTTTAAATGAAACCAAGCATAATAAAGTCACCAACTTACCTGATAAAAGATCATTATCTGCCCAGGACTTAAACAAATGCAACACCAGATGGACATCCCTCATGCCTGAATATCTAAGCTTAGAGGATTCATATATCTAATACTGCTCAGTAGTCTACAGACCAAAGGATGCTCCCCAATCAGTTTCCCATCAACCTTCAGATGCCCTGCTGAAATCGCAGACCTGTAACCATTAAAAGTTTGGTAAGACCTCCGATTAGCTGCTGAAGAAGCTAAGAAATACAATATCCTACAACATCTGCTGAAATGGGATCCAGGCCCCACGTCAGACATCAGCTCCACCAAAGTTCTCAGCCTGATCTGTAAGCCTTGATAGTGCCCAAGGCCCATGATGCTTAAATGTATCCTGAAGCCTTATTCGATAGGCCTAACACATTTGCAAACATCCTGAAGGTTCCATACAATGAGAACCAGCTTGTCCTGGGAAACCAACCGATGCAGCTACCTGAAAGGACTCCTCAGCATCCCTTTTTATACTGGTAGCAAAGTCGGACAATTTACCGAAAAATCCAACAGAGTTGGGAACCAGGGCTGATTCTTCCATAGAGGTGTCACAATCACTGCTCTCGCTGATTGTCTGATTGTCCGTTAATTTGTACTAGGCTTTTCACTATCATGAGAAAGTTAGGGAAAGCATAGTGTATTCCCCCTGATCAATCTTGAAGAAACACATCTATTGCTGGTGCCCCCAGTTCTAGTCTTCAACTGAAGAACCTGTCCAACTGAGTTGTGAGCCTGGTTGCAAAGAGATTTATAGAAAAAGGTCCCCATTGCACTTCCATGCCTGGCAGCCTAAACTCCAATCTCTGGATGTCCATTAAATTTCTGGAATACCAATATGCCAATCTATTTACTGCACCTGGCATGTACTCTGCCACCAGTAAGAGACCCTGTATGAGACAGAATTCTGAAAGTGCATTTGCTGGCGCCACCAGTGGTTGTGATTTTTGTTTCTTCAATTTTGTTGACATACCTGACTGCAGTTAAGCTGTCCATACAGAGGAGGACTGCACACTTTACCTTGCCATTTATGAGGCTTTGAACTGCAAAAGAGCCTGCAAAAAGCTCCAAACAGTTTATGTGTATTAATGACTCCTTCCTAGACCATCTTCCTGCAGTCCAACAGGCGCCATTGTTTGCACCCCATCCCGATAGACTTGTATCAGATTCTAATACACGATCTGGCATGAAGGAAAAATTGTTTGTCCATTCCAGGTGTCAATGTGTGCCAGCCACCATGACACTTCCTCTTTTGTCTCTACATCTAAAATGATCATCTGAGAATAGCCTATCCCGTTCTGCAAATGTCTTATTTTTAGTCTCTGTAGGGCCTTGTAGAGTAGGTTGCCTGGAAAAATAGCACGTTAGAAAGAGGCCAACAGACCTATTATCCTGGCCAAATGTCTCAGTGAGATATGGGTCTGGACTTGTCCAGATCTTAACTCTTTCCTTATCCCTCTTAACTTGCCTCCAGCATCATCAATATGCCTTTTTTGAGTCTACCAGAAAACCCCAAAAGTCCATTCTTCGGGAAGGAGAGAGATCCAACTTTTTACATTTATTATGAGCCCCAGATTCTGAAGAAGGTCCACCGTGCTCTGAACCTGATTTACTAAGAGATCCCTCACCTGATTAAAGAATCTCATGTCATCTAGGCACACAGTCATTAATAGGCCCTGAGATCTGAGAAAGGCTGAGTCCGGCTTCCGAAACCATTGTTTTGAAGATAGCCCAAAGGGAAGGGACTTTAATCTGTACAGATTTCCCTGCCAAAGGAATTGAAGAAACTTCCTGTGACCTTAAAATTTAGGAACTATCAGGTAGGCATCTTTAAAAAAAAAAAAAAAAAAATTTAAATCTTTTTATTAAAGACAGCAAGGTAGATACAATCACAATTTTGGGTACTGATTACATAGCGATTTAACAAACAGTTTTCTGAATGGCACAGGTGCAGCACAATTATATACATTAAATTTTCACATTGCTCGGCGGGTATAGGGTCATCCAGGTGGGTAGGGGGGAGAGGAAGGGGAGGAGCGCAAATATGTCCACGAAACTCGTTCCACCTTGACCATATATGAGTCCATTTTTGGGGACATCCTCTGGAAACATAGACAGTCTTTTCCCTAAACATACACCAGTCCATGTCTTGTTTCCATAATTGCAAGCCGAGGGTCTCCCTCGCTCCCCACCGTCTGGCGATATTACGTTTGGCAATCATAAAGCCCAGGGCCACCCAGATTTTCTCTTTGCTACTCAAGTCCGTCAGTCCCCATACATTAAGTAGACACTGTCCAGCATCCCGGTTCAAATCTTGACCAAGTACCTCAGACATACAGTTGATATCCTCCGTCCAATATGCACAAATCTTGGTACATTCCCACAGGATATGGATAAAGGTACCCTCCCTCCCACAATTTCTTCTACACTCTGAGTCCTCCCCATAGCCCATGCGGGTCAAGGCCGTTCTAGAATAATATGTCCTGTGCAGAATCTTTAATTGCACTAATTTAAGCCTCAACGAGATTGCAACTTCCCTTGGAGAGGCAAGCACCTCCACCCAGTCTTCGTCATCTAATTCTGGTATGTCTTCTGTCCATTGCTCCCTGAGTTTTATAAGGGGATCGGATGCATGATTGATAAGCTTAAGGTACGTGAGGGATATCGACTTATCCGGCATGTAGCCGTCGAGTAATTTGTCTTCTAAAGGCGTAACCTCTGGTAATGTCGTTCCTACCTTAAGGCATGCACGCAGGGCATGTCTGACTTAGTAATATTGAAATAATTCCGAGTCTGCTAGGTCGTATTCTTGCTGTAGTGCTGAGAACTCTATCACTTTACCATCTTTCCACATATCTCCCAGCTTTGAGAGCCCAATTAGGTCCCATTTATCAAAACCCCTAGTGGTTCGGAGGGTTCCTAACAAGTAGGAGTCCCATATGGGGGTAGATTGTGTGAGGCGCCTGTCCCAACCTAGACTTTTGTGTGCTGTGTGCCAGATCAGGACCGCATGTGATGTAGGTCCCGTCAGCCTCAACCGAGCTGGTTTGGAGTAGAGAGCTCTAGCGTAAGACCCCCCCGGTAAAAGCCATCTGTCCATCCGGTATCCCGGATCGTTCTGTGGCCGGTATATCCCCTGATTGATAGCTGCCAATTGCGCAGCCCAGTAGTATCTTTTAATGTCCGGGAGTCCGATTCCCCCATCGTACCAGCCACGCACCAATCTCGGGAATGATATTCGTGGCACTCCTCCCACCCAAAGGAGGGCTCTCTGCTCTCCCTCAATTGCCGCAAAGTAGGACGCAGGGACTGGGTTTGGTGAGTTATGTAGGACGTGCAGAAAACGGGGCAGTGCCATCACTTTAAATAGTGCCACCCTACCCAGTAGGGACAGCGGGAGAGTCCTCCAGTGCTCTACGTCGCTTTGAAGATGCCGCAGAGGAGGCAGAAGGTTGTGGTCGTAGTATAATCCGTGGTCCGTGGTAATATAGATGCCAAGGTATGTGAAACCATCTCTTGCCTCTGCAATTCTATATCCCCTAAGCAGCTTTGGGAACTTTCCCCTGAGCATGTAAATTTGCGATTTTGACCAGTTAATGGTATAGCCGGAGTACCTGCCAAAGGTATTGAATATATTGAGAATCCTGTTTATCGAGGCATTTGGGGATGCTAGGTATAATAGGATGTCATCGGCATATAGGGAGATACGATCCTCCCAATCCTCCGACCATCTCGAGCCTCTGAGAACTGGGTCTCTTCGGATCCAGCCGGCCAGGGGCTCCAGTGCTAGGGCAAATAGCAGAGGGGATAGGGAGCATCCCTGTCTCATACCTCTTCCGAGAGCAATTGTCTCAGATTTTTTGTTGTTCACTACCACTTGTGCTAATGGTTCACTGTATAAGAGTTTCACCCATCCGATGAAGCTCTGTCCAAACCCCATTTTCTCCAGCACCGCGAATAGGTAGGGCCATTTGATCATATCAAAGGCCATGGTGGCATCTAAGGACATCACCACCACATCTTCCCTTAACGTATGAACCCTTCAAAGTACCCCATGAAGTCGGCGAAGATTCAGAGAGGTATTTCTAGCCGGCATAAAGCCGGACTGGTCTGGGTGTACCAGTCCCGAGACTACCCCGACCAGACGTGTAGCTAGCAGTTTGGCTAAAATCTTCGCCTCGGCATTCAGCAATGAAATGGGTCTATATGAAGAGCAGCAGTCTCTGGGTTTGTTGTCCTTATGAATGACCACTACTGTAGCGAGTCGTTGGTCACGGGGGAGCTGGCCAGTCTCTCGACTTTCCTCATACATAGCTTTGAGGTATGGGGCAATTTTATCTGGTTTTAGTTTATAAAGTTCGATAGGGAGGCAATTAGGGCCCATCGCCTTTCCGGATTGTAAATCTCCAATGGCTCGTGCCACTTCATCGTTAGTCAGCTTGCTGTCTAATAAACTACAGTCGTCTTCCGACAAAACTGGGAGCTCTATGTCAGCCAACAATGCCCTAGATTCCCCAATCGAACACTGAGAGTGAGATTTATATATTTGCCTATAATGTTTGGCAAATTAGTCTGCTATCATCTGCGGATCAGTAATCGTATCTCCCGCCGCATTCGTTAGTTCAGGGCGACCAGGCGGTTGGCATGGTCGCGGCGGTCCAGCCATACAAGTACTTTCCCTGCTCTATCTCCTAACTCGTATATTCTGCTGAGTTTATCCGTGTGCAGTGATTTTGCCCTGTCTTCGGCTACGCTTCTATATTCGTCATGTTTGAGGTTGTGATTGTGTATCACGTCAGGGTTATCAGGGTCCCCGGGTCTCAGAAGCTCTTCTTCTAACGCCAATATCTCCCCTTCCAGCCTCTCCAATTCAGCGTTTTCTCCTTTTTTGCCCCGGCTATTTGGGAGATGGCCTGCTCCCGAACCACTGTCTTAAACGCCTCCCAGAGCGTGGTCGCCGACTCCACGGAACCCTCGTTTTCTTGGAAGTAGTGTTCTATGACCTGGGTTATATTTTGCCGTATGGCGGGATTGCGAAAATACCATGGATTTATTGGTGCAACTCTACCCACCTGACCCCCTCCCACACCCACCTGCCCCCATATTGGAGAGTGAGCAGATATGCCTCATGCCATATGCCTAATTTCAGTGATGTGCCCCACTTGGTCAGCTGGCGTGAGGATATAGTCAATGCGGGAGAGGCTATGGTGAACCCCCGAGAGAAATGTAAACTGGATTTCTGTAGGATGGGGAATCCGCCAGGCATCCACCAATCCGATTGCGTCTAGAAAGGTGGACAGAACCCTTTGTGCGGGCCCCAGATCTCTGGGTGGACGGCGATCAGTCCCGCCACACACCACCGAATTAAAGTCACCCCCAATCAGTCCCGCCACACACCACCGAATTAAAGTCACCCCCAATTAATAGTCTCCCTTTAGGGAACTCAATCACAGTGTGCCTCAGGTCTCGCAACGTTACACCCTGTAGTCCCGGTGGGGCGTAAACAGACACCAGTGTCAGCGGTCCACCTTCCCGCGTATCTGCCCTGCTTGTAGATCCAGGTGCGGTCTATTAACATGGGAAAGGATTTTCGCACCATTATGCCAACCCCCCGTGAGCTCGACATGAACCCCGAGTGCACAGCCAGTCGATAGCCCCATCTGTCTAAGGCTTTACATGTGTTTCCCATCAAGTGTGTCTCCTGGAGCAGCACCACCTCTGGGGCATGTCTTTTAATAAACTGCAGTACAATTCCCCTCTTCAGCTTATTTCCCAATCCGTTAACATTCCAGGATAACAGCCTAAACTTTTTCTCACTCATCAGGACCATGTTTTCCCCACTCAACCCCACCCCACCGACCGCCCTCATGTCCAGCCCAACACCTGTTACACCACATGTACCATCTTTCCCAATATCAGCAATAGAATTGACTTGATTGACCCTTGACTGATCTATTATAACTATAAGACCCCAACTTCCCCCCTCCCTGCTGCCCTGCACTCTGGGCTCAAAACTGCCCATATTTCCAATAGTGCAGAGTGCCTGTCGCCCTTAACTACGAAACTAACTAGAAAATCGGGGGGGCTGGCTACTCCCACCCAATGGTCCTCACTCCGCCTCTATGTATCCCCGATTAACATTATTTAAACATTATCATATACAAACAGAATCACTTAGCGCATAGAATGTCCATTTGGTCTGCTCGGTGTGTCCTCTCAGTGCTTCAGCTGCAGGGAGAAGAAATTCCGCCCGGGATTTTCTTAGTCCGTAGTTATCGTTGAACCAGGATGCTTTACATGTAGGTTTGAGAGCCTCTTTATCACCGTGCGTTGTGATCTTTCGCCGGTCTCCAGTAACCGTGGGCAATGAACTCCGCTCGCGGAGGTTGCGGAGATTTTCTAACTACGCATTACATTGAAAACACGGAATTCATGCAAAAACTCCGACTCCGCCACGAAGGGGAGTTAGCTACTGCACCCACAACCCTTTAACCGGTTCGCTGCAGTGCAAATTTCCCCGCTGTGCGGGCGGATTTTACGCGTGCGGAAATCAGACGGCCCCCAGCCGTCCGACGCACACGCCCACCGTGACGTCAGACGGCCAGGGGCCGTCCGAAACATGGAACGCGTTAACAAAACAACTTTTCCTTTATATGCTAAAAAAGCATATAACCAATTCACAAAAATGAGCTTTGAAAAATATCAGGCAATGAGAGGGGTGATGATTTTGGGGTCCCCCCTAACCTAGGGGGAGGACCAAGCAAATGCCTTGAACACAAAGAGCATATCATGCTGAACGATTCGGTGGTGGTCCCATCCTCCTAGGACCACCCCAAGCAAAGTTATGGGTAAAAATACAATGCCAACCAAAGGTCCAGCAAAGCATTATGGGGCGAGATTCTAGAGTGCAGTGAATATTATAGTATTAGCTCTCAGCTGAACCGGGAGAGTGCTGCCGCTTGAGGAATGTTTTGATATTGGATACTATAATATTCACTGCACTCTAGAATCTCGTCCCATAATGCTTTGCAGGGCCTTTGGTTGGGATTGTATTTTTTCCACCATGGGAGAGAACTTTTTGAGCTGATAAGGTTCTTGTCCCTTCCTGAACTCGTCCTCTAGAGCATTGGTAATTGATGGCCCAAGTGAGATTAACTTGATTATTCTGTACTCCTAGATTTAATGTCTAAGATTGATACATTTACTTTTCCTAACTTAGTGATAAATCTAACTATTCTCAAATCCTGTTTCCGTCTCTCTATGACTTGTCTCCAATAATTGATTGTGCATTCCAATATAATATCAATGAGGGATGGTAATTCTAAAAGAGAAGTCTCTAGTCAACAGATTCTAATGTTACTATTTTGACTCACCTTAACTGAATTATTGGTTTGTATGGTTCAAGTCCCACTGAATTTCTTTAGGAGATTTGGTCTATCCATGATAATCTAGTATTTGTATAGTATAGTTTTGAGAGTTATATACATGAATCTAATTACCAGCCTGTAGGTCAGTTATCCAATTCCTGGTCCTCATTGGATAACTGGTTTGGATCCTCTATCTCCGACCGCTCTCGGCGCGGTTCAATATTTATCGGAGGACCAAGTAAATGACTCTGAGGTGTGGTGCCAGGAAATATTAAGACCAAAGTAAATGCGCCCAGTGGCGCTACAGCAGTTATAGTAAATCATTTTGTATATCGAAACAGAATAGAAAATGAACTCTCTTTAAACTCTTCCACTAAAAATCCCTCAAGGTGCACAACTGCAAGCAAATAAACAAATAAACTTCCTAAGCACATTATCGCTGAACTCAGCCAATTCACTAAACAAGAATTTTCTGCCCGTGCTAAATAATGAAAGGTAGAAATGATCTAATTCACTGCCTCTCAGATGCGCTGGCTGCGCCTCGAGTTTAGCTCTAAATAGAGTGCATGCAGGCGCAGTTCCATTCCAAAGGAAGCTAATCTCCAGTCCTCAACACGACTTATCAATCACAAAAAAACGGTCTTCTATGAACAAAGACCAAGCAGAAAAAGATAAACAACTCCAAACCATGCCAATGGAAAGAGGATGTCATAATCTAAAGAGACCTGTTTATACCATGTTGGTTTGTTTGTGCTCGTTTTGTCATTGCCTGTTTAACTCAGGGGATTGTGGGAGTGCGTTAAGATGTTGTGGAATGAAACAGTGACAGAAGAGAGTGCATTATAGGAAGCCTCCGTTGTACGTGATAAAATCATAGGGTGTAAAACATTGGTGACTTAAAAGTCATGATTAGCTAATGGTTTTACATATGGCATGGAGCTAGTTATCAGCTATGCCAATTGCAAAAGTTGGACATCATTTGGACAGCTGCATATGACCTGGACCACAGTTAACCAATTTTAAAATAAGGTAACTTGTATTGGTTCATTAAAAATTCAAATTTAAAATAAATAGTTGAATTTATTTCAAAAGAGGTAAAAATAACTTTATTCCACTCCTTCCCTAACGCAGTAATCTTAGTAAGCAGGAGGATTGTTTTTACAGCCCTTACCGGTTTAGCTCCATGGTTCATGGTTTAATTTTGTACTAGAGATTCTATTTTTAGTCTTCATGTTTGCAACATGTCCCTTTTTTTATATGAAAGTGCTACGCACCAAGGATTTAAGTGGGAAAGGCCATGGTGTGTCAGGCATTATAAGGAATAAAGTACCTCCACCGTACATGATAAGGATATTGTAAGTCACCATGGAGTTCCATGATCTTATAAAGGAACTCAGCCTCTATATGGTCATGGAATTCCTCGGTAATTTGCAATTTCCTTATAGTGTACGGCAGAGGGTAGTTTATCCCACACATTGAACATAGTACAAGCTAAAACGTGCTATGTGAATCTGATTATATAAGGAGTCTTTCTAAATAAGCGACTCTCTCGATGTCATAAAAAATAAGCACTGGGCACTGCCATTAAATTGGCAGACTGATTATGTAGTCATTCATTTTGTGCTAAAGGACATCACGTATTTTGTGCAATATCGTATCTGACCTATTTTTGGAATTTCTTTTTTAACGCAGAAACTTTCTGAGCTTCACTGCCCTACCCCAAACCAGATGCAATTACTGTCCGTGAACAGCCCCACAGGAACGTTTCTATCATCACCTGCTTGGTGCTGGCAGTGTACATAATAATACAGCAGAGAACAGCTTCTTTCTGAAATGGCTCAACTTTGGTATTGCAGGGAGCAGCCAGTGAGGGGACCCCTTAACAATGAAAGACAACCACTGTTGTGAGTGACACAAAATTTGTTTATATCGTTGGGTGATGCTACTGAAGCCCTGTAAAACCAGCACTTTTCAAGTTATTTTTTTTTAAAGTTTAGGGTTATCGTTGAAACGCCTGTGGGCACAGCACCGTACAAGCGCTTGCACTCCCCTTAGTAAATGAAATCTAAGCCTGAGTGTTTACTGAGAGAGCATACCTGCTGGTTTAATGAGGAGCTTGTGACAACAAATTACAGTATAACTATTTTTACGTCTCATGTTATCCCTCAAAATGCAAGCAACACAATATTTACCCCCACAAAGACTGTTCTACGAGCACGCTCACCCCAGTAAACAAAGATTCGTACCTCACCCAAACCCACGCCCAGCATACCCTGCTATTACCTGGCTACAATTATACGCATGGCGATATATGTGCATGACTTTGGTTTTAATTGTGTTTTTCACATACCTTCTGTTGTTTTTTGGTCATGTATTTTCATCTGCAAACAGCCGTAAAATGTGCATATAATATATGTGGAACAGATGGGGTGGTCCGGATAAACAGTTAAATGCACTGACAAGACCTTGTAAGTGAAGTCTGCAAAACATTTGTCTGCCCCAAGTAAATACGAAGAACCATTAATCTGACTTGTCTCCCAGTTGCCTGCTCTAGTTTACTGGAGTGAGTGGCATATTAGAATTGATAGTGTGGGTTACACAGTGTGCCCCAGCTTTATCTATGGTGAGTAACACATTTGCAACACATTGGCTGTCTCTCATTGTTTTCTTCCCATGTTCTTTGAACAAGCTCTTCCCCAATCACAGCAGAACCATCACCACTTGTAAGGGTGTCCACTCAAGAGACAATGTTTAATGACATCAGCCCTAAGCACCTCCTGACATAGATCAGATTGTCTTCCCACTAGTAAGTTGTTTTCTTTGTTCCATGGAATTGCCAGTATATCACACTTTTTTCAGGTTGCATTGGAGACCTCTTGTATACTTTAGTATGCTCCTTTGTAGGCTTACAGCCCGCCCACTGCTTTTCATTTGTTTGTTTCAGTGTCCTTTAAAAACCCTTGCTTGCTAGTGATCAATCCTTCTCTTTGTCCCTCCATTTTTAGACCACTTGTATGTACTTTAGTATATACTTATATGTGTATGTACTTTGTGGGCTCTGGAGATCAGCCCTAGGACTTGTCTGCTTCCGCTTAGGGACTTTTTTTCTGTTCAACTGCCTCTATTTAACTGTCTTGATAGAAAACGACCAGTAAAGGTCAGTAAAATACCAGAATTGCTTTCTGCTGAGGGACTTTCTTTTTTTTTTTTCTGGCAACTGCCTATATTTAACTTTCTTGATAGAAAACGACCAGCATCACCAGAATCAAAATACCAGAATCACTTTAGCATTCTCTAGATTCCAGTCCGTAGAAATGGTCTTCCATGAGCACCTGTAGACAATAAAAAAAAATTCAAATCTTGTATTTTCAGTGATATGACCACCGAAGGCCCTGATTTTATATTAAAAACAGAGCTTTGGACTATACCATTTCCCGCTGAAAGGCAATATTTCCCTCCATGTGTTCCCATACCTGGTGTGTCACGCAGTTTGGTGCTTACTTTCCCTCCATGTTAAAGAACAGTAGATGTTTCAGCACCCAGGCTAATATGTGCTGCATAGCTAAGTACATATAAGGTCTCAAAGGCGAGACCGATTGCATTGCAAATGCTTGTTGTCTTTCTGATTCCTCCGACGGAGCAGGGACTAAGTACTGCTTTGGTTGTATATCTGTTGTTTTGGGGACTATTGTTTTTATTTCTTCCCTGCTGGCGTTACTGTTTGCATGCGAGTTCACTTAATCTCCCAGTGACGTCTACAGACTGAGGAATGCAGCATACAAATCACTGCTCCAGACTTCCTCCATAAAGAGGCCTGTAAATAATGTTATTTTCTTGTCACATTTGCCTGAGGGTGCCCAGCGCAGTCTATCAATCCAGACTTGTTCCAGGGAGCGTTCTTTATTTTCTTTCCACACATTCGCATGTGATGTTACCCTGCAGCAGGAGAGGACGGGGGAAGAACTGGGAATGGTGCGAGAGAGAAGATATTAACATTGTGCCTTTTTGGTTTGTGGGTAGGAGACACCGGACAGAATTTTGCAATTTTTTTAGATGACCTTGTAAATGTTAAAGGCTGTTTTCCAAGGGCACCTGTTTCCGACCTCCCACCCCCCGCCGCCACATTCAAGCACCCGAGCTGCCTCTGCTGATCTATTAAGTTAAGTGCTGTACGCACTGAATGCCGGGACATGCAGTTCCTCATATGTTTGCAACTCGCTTCTTTTGTTGCACCAGCGCTGCAGGGACTACATGCCTCATCATGCCCAGCACTAACTCGCTTCCCTGCTGACATCAGTGGATGACTGTGCTGTTGTTTGTTCCTGGTTGTTAGACACCTTGGGGTTCTCACAGATTCATTTGCACTCATTCATCGTCTCCCTTCGACTCCCACATCTGATGAAATGCCTCATTCTTCTTTAGGTCTCGCCTAGCGTTGCAGCGCGCATGCGCTGCTCGCTCTGGCGAGATCTATTGTGAGAGAGGAGATTTGAGAAGGGGGCTTGAAGCCCCGCCCTTCATTTTCATTGGCCGGCGTCACCGTTTATGCTAAACGGTGGCCTGCCATTGGAAATGAGGGTTTTTAGCCGCTGCCCTTTCGCCTTTTGGTACGGCCCCTCCGGACTGGATCGCCTGCTTCACGGCTGTCGTGAAGCAATTTCTTATCTCAACAAGCCGTGAGATCCAGTCCGGATGGGCCGTCCCAAAAGGAGACAGGGCGCCGCGTGTTTATTTTTGCATCGCGCTTTCACTTTAAGTGCAAATATAAACAGCGGCTGCCTTCCCGCAATGGCGAGCGCTTGTTGAGCTATTGTGGTCTGGCGCCGTTTTACCGCAGCCGCATCTTCACTTTGCTGATTGCCCCCCCCCCGAAATTTGACTCTAGTTGCGCCTCTGCCATCTCCCTCCAGAAACCTTCCCTCTTTACCCCAGGCTATGGCTCATATCCGCAGGACGTCCCAGGGATACAATGGGAACTACAATGAGGCCCCGATGCCCCGTAACGGCAACAGTTGCCAAGGACTCCCTGACCCCGGTGTTTTAGGCCGATTAGTGTGCTTCCCAATACCTTCAAATGTCCACCATTCAATCAATCAGGGGTTTGTTAAAGCGCGACTACTCACCCGTAAGGGTCTCAAGGCGCTAGGGGTGGGGGGGGGGGGTGCAGGTTAAATTCCATCAAGGAGGGGGTCTGTCGAAGAGCCAGGTTTTGAGGTTTCTTGCGAAGATGGGGAGCGATGTTGTCTGTCTGAGGTGGAGCGGAAGGGCGTTCCATGCTTTGGCCGCGAGGAAGGAGAAGGAGCGGCCTCCCGATCTGGTCTTTCTGGTGTGGGGGACCACGGCGTAGGAGAGCTGGGCTGATCGTAGGGTCCTTTGGGGTGCGTGGAATTTGAGTCGGCTGTTCAGGTATGCTGGTCCGGTGCCGTGGAGGGCCTTGTGTGCGTGGGTGAGCATCTTGAAGGTGATTCTCGCCTCGACGGGGAGCCAGTGGAGTGTGCGCAGGTGCTGGGAGATGTGGCAGTGTTTTGGCAGGTTGAGGACCAGTCTTGCGGCGGCGTTCTGGATGTTCTGTAGCTTGTGGGTGAGGTTTTTGTTTATTCCGGCGTAGAGTGCGTTGCCGTAGTCGAGTCTGCTGGTGACCAGGGCGTGAGTGACGGTCTTTCGGTGTTCGATGGGGGATCCATTTGAAGGTCTTACGAAGGAGGCGGAGGGTGTGGAAGCAGGAAGACGAGACAGAGTTGATCTGGCGGTCCATTTTGAGCTCGGAGTCCAGGATGATTCCCAGGTTGCGTGCGTGGTCTGTGGGGGTTGGCGGGTTTCCGAGGGCGGGGGGCCACCAGGTGTCGCTCCAGGCATCGGGGTTTGGGCCCATGATGAGTACTTCTGTTTTGTTGGTGCTTAGTTGTAGGCAGCTGTTTTTCATCCATTTGGCGACGGCTTCCATGCCTTCTCGAAAGTTGCGTCTGGCGGTGTTGGGCTCGTTGGATAGGGAGAGGATGAGCTGGGTGTTGTCTGCGTATGACACGATGTTGAGTCCGTAGGTTCTGACGATGGGGGCAAGTGGAGCCATGTAGACGTTGAAGAGCGTCGGGCTGAGGGAGGAGCCCTGGGGGACTCCGCAGGTGGTAGGTGTGGGGTCCGAGAGGAAAGGGAGGAGTCTGACCCGCTGCGACCTGCCGGAGAGGAAGGAGCGGATCCAGTCGAGGGCCTTGTCCTGGATTCCTGTGTCGTAGAGTCTGCGTATTAGGGTGCGGTGGGAGACTGTGTCGAACGCCGCTGATAGGTCGAGGAGGATGAGGGCTACTGTTTCTCCTTTGTCCAGTAGGGTGCGGCTGTCGTCTGTTGCGGCGAGGAGGGCGGTTTCCGTACTGTGGTTTTTTCTGAAGCCGGATTGGGAGGAGTCGAGGATGTTGTGTTCTTCAATGAATATGGCGAGTTGGCTGTTGATGGCTTTCTCGATGACTTTCGCTGGGAACGGGAGCAGGGAGATGGGTCTGTAGTTTTTAGGTCGGTGGGGTCCGCTGAGGGTTTCTTTAGGAGGGGGTTGACCTCGGCGTGTTTCCAGTCGTCGGGGAACGAGGCGGTCGCTAGGGAGCGGTTGATGGTGTGGCGGAGCATGGGTGCGATGGTGTCGGCGGCTCTGTTGAAGATGTGGTGGGGGCAGGGGTCCGTGGGGACCCCTGAGTGGATTGACTTCATTGTCTTCAGTGTGTCTTCGGTGGTGAGGGCTGTCCAGTCGTCAATCGTTGGTTTCCGGGTGTCGGGGGTGGTTGGTGAGGGTTCAGTGTGTTGGTTGTCTTCGTCGAAGTTGTCGTAGATGCTCTTGATTTTGTGGTGGAAAAAGGTGCTGAGTTTGTCGCAGAGGTCTTGTGAGGGAGGGATGTCGGTAGACTCGCTGGTGGGTTGGGCGAACTCCTTGATGATGCTGAAGAGTTCCTTGCTGTTGTGCGCGTGGGTGGAGATTCTGTCTTCAATCGCTTTTTTCCTCGTTTCTCTGATGAGTTGATGGTGGGCGTTGGTGGCGGCTCTGAAGTTGTTGTGGGCTTCTGTGGATTTGGTGTTCCTCCAGGCCTTTTCGAGGCGGCGGCATGTGCGTCTGGACTCTCGAAGTTCGGTGGTAAACCTTCTGGCTTTCTTGGCGCGGGTATTGTTGTTTTTCTTGAGGGGGGCTATGGTGTTGGTGCTGTCCGAGATCCATCTATGCAGGGTTCGGGCTGCAGTGTTGGGGTCGTCGTTTTCCGCGATGGTTGGGGTGGAGTTGTTGAGTGAGGAGGTGAGCTGGTCGTCGGTGATTTTGGTCCAGTTTCTTCATGGAAGCAGGTGCTGGTGTCTGTGGATGGTGGGTGTTCTGAAGGTGAAGTGGACGCAACGATGGTCGGTCCATGGGAGTTCGGTTGTGTGGCTGAAGGTGATGGAGTTTCCTGTAGTGAAGAGGGGGTCGAGGGTGTGTCCTGCTGAGTGCGTGGGCTCGGTCACAATCTGGCGGAGTCCAATGTTGTGGAGGTTGTCCAGGAGGGATGTGGTGTTGGGGTCCAGTTGGTTGTCGAGGTGGAAGTTGAGGTCTCCCAGCAGGGTGTAGTTGGTGGATGCGATGGCCTGCGGGGAGATAATGTCCGTGATGGAGTTGGCGAAGGGTCCGCGGGGTCCAGGGGTCGGTAGATGAGGGTTCCTCGGAGGGTGGCGGTGGGGCTGGCCAGTATCTTGAAGTGAAGGTGTTCCATCAGTTCTGTGGGCTCGTCGGGGAGTGTGCTCAGGCGGAGGCTGGATTTGTGGACGATGGCGATTCCTCCTCCTGGGCGGGTGGGGCGGTCCTTCCTGGAGATCTTGTATCCTTGGGGGATGGCGATGGCGATGTCCGGTCCCGAGGTGGTGTTGGTCCAGGTTTCGGTGAAGAACGCTACGTCCGGGGTGGTGCTGTCGAGGAGGTCCCAGATTTCTGTGGCGTGTTTGTGGAGGGATCGGACGTTGAGGAGGATGCATTGCAGGGTCTTCGGTTCGGTTGTGTTCTTGTGGGCGGGTTGTGCTGGATCCGTGTTCTTGGCGGTGCTGCAGGTGTGCCGGCAGCGGTGACAGCTGAAGGGTCCGTGGGTGTCGGCGGGTGATGCTAGCTTGCAGTTGTTGTTGCGGCCTGGGTTGAGTGCGTGGAGTGCTGCTGGGTCGTAGCGTTGGCGGGGCGGAGGTCCAGGGTTCCTGGCGCTGGTCGCGGACGGGTCGCAGACGGGCTTGTTTTTGACGCGCCTTCGGTGCACCAGCGGCGCGCCCACTGCCCGCGGAGTGGCCGCCATTAAGTAGGGGTCGGGGAGGGCTGGACAGCTGGGAGGCGGGAGCGTGGAGGGGAGCTGGATTGGGCCGGTCGCGCTGGGGGGGAGGGGCCGCGGAGGCAGCAGCGGTGGGGAAAGGTAAAGGGAGGAAATAAGGGATAAAGAAAAAAGGGAAAATAAGCAGAAATAAGGCACAAAAGAGTAGAGATGCAGAAAAGTGCAGAAAGGTGAAAGATAAAAGAGAGTAGAAAAACGAGTGAAAACGAGTGAAAGAGCAGAGCGAGAGAAAGGGAAAATGAGCAGAAATAAGGCACAAAAGAGCAGAGATGCAGAAAAGTGCAGAAAGGTGAAAGATAAAAGAGGGTAGAAAAACGAGTGAAAGAGCAGAGCGAGAGAAAGGGAAAATGAGCAGAAATAAGGCACAAAAAAGCAGAGATGCAGAAAAGTGCAGAAAGGTGAAAGATAAAAAGGGTAGAAAAACGAGTGAAAGAGCAGAGTGAGAGGAAGGAGACAGAGGTCCACTGGACCACCAGGGATGAGGTGCAGGGAAACCTGCGGGTGGAGGAGGGCCTCGATCACCAACACTTAAGAGTGCAGGGGCAGGGGCAGGACTCACTTAATGGTGGAGCTGCGAGGGTGGGAGAGCAATTTCACAGACAATGAGTCAGTGGTCTTGCTCGCCTGTCCCCGCAGTGGCCGCCATTAAGTAGGGGTCGGGGAGGGCTGGACAGCTGGGAGGCGGGAGCGGGGAGGGGAGCTGGATTGGGCCGGTCGCGCTGGGGGGGAGGGGCCGCAGCGGCGGGGAAAGGTAAAGGGAGGAAATAAGGGATAAAGAAAAAAGGGAAAATATGCAGAAATAAGGCACAAAAGAGCAGAGATGCAGAAAAGTGCAGAAAGGTGAAAGATAAAAGAGGGTAGAAAAACGAGTGAAAACGAGTGAAAGAGCAGAGTGAGAGTAAGGAGACAGAGGTCCACTGGACCACCAGGGATGAGGTGCAGGGAAACCTGCGGGTGGAGGAGGGCCTCGATCCCCAACACTCAAGAGTGCAGGGGCAGGGGCAGGCCTCACTTAATGGTGGAGCTGCGAGGGTGGGAGAGCAATTTCACTGACAATGAGTCACTCTCCTACCAATAGTTTGAGTACCAGTTCCCCTTCGTCTACTGCCCAAAATACCTTCAGTGGAGCTTGTAGAAGCTGGTGCAGTCCTGGGATTTCCTCACTCAGGGCGGCGCTCAGCAACAGGTTGTGCACGAGCGGCCGCCGCGGCTCCGGGAAATTGGTGCAGACAAATGGGTCTAGGTCATCAAGGTACTGAAGCCAGCAGGGGGCGGTCATGGCGGCTAGGGGCTACAGGGGTTGGGACTCAGGAGCGTGGCACGCGCAGGGCTAACTACAGTATTTCAGTTACTACTACTACTGCGGTGTGCAGCTCTATAAGGGATTACATTTACTGCCCCTGGGTGTACAAGGGGGAAGGAATCTGCCACCCTTATTAGCTTGCGAATCGGACGAGCGCGAGTCCCTGCCAAACTCTGGAGATTCAACTAGAATTGTAGTCTGAAGTGAACATGGAGATCTTTGTATTGTCTTCAGCCTCTGTTGCCGTAACCGGACGGCTCTCCCGGAAGTAAGGAGGGCGGAGGGGTTCTGAAGAGGAAGGAAAGCCCAACTGTAGGAGGGGAGAGTGTCGGAGGAGGGGCGTATAGTTTTGAGGAGAATGTGCAGTTAGCAACTGGGTAAACAATAGGGGAAGGGAGTATGCTGTTTAGCCATACTGGGATTATAGCCACCTATTTGTGCGAGAGAAAGAGTTGTTGAAATTTGGGTGAAGACTTGCCGTGTCCTGTGCCTACTATTTTGAACACGGTGATGGCCTCTCCACGCCCCTCTTACTGAGTTCAAGGCGGTGATCACACCGTTCTGCTGGCAGTTCAATCGTGCGTGGCGCGAAAGAAATACAAATGATCCTGTTTTTACCTCTCGACCCACTCCTGGGGCGCGACAACCTCTGGTTTACAAAAGTAGGAGGACGTTGGCATTGCTTCTCCCACAGACTCGTCTCAAGTATTTCCTGTGCCCCAGCCGCCCGCCCCGTTCTCCTTGCAAGGGACAGATCAGAATGGATGAAATACAAATACAAAGCTGGGCAGGGGTGTCACATTCGAAACCCAACAAAAGTCAGACATTCAAGTTCTCATCAGAATGGAATAGGAAGAGCAAGACAGTGGTAAGATAGAAACAGAGATCAGTTTTGCCATTCAAAGTAAAAAACGATGAAATTAGAACAACAATGTTAGTAACTTTATATCAGGGTTCCCAACCTGGGATGTCTGCACCAATGGGTGCGAGATGACATTTCAGGGGGTGCGACATAGAGGGAAAGTATGTACTGTATGCAAAATAGGAATCCCGCAAGACTTGTAGGGTTGCAAACATTTATCAAACATTTTCAATGGATGCGGGGCATCAAAAAAGGTAGGACCCCCTGATATATATATTTATATATATACAATTCAAGCTTCATTTGCATGGCCGAGGGAAGTTTTATGTTTTGGTGGGAGCACAGCAAAACAGCTCAAAGGGTGTTTCCACACTGCAAAGTAAAAAATGCCTTTTTGAACTTGCCAGCTCGTCGCTAAATAAAACATTTTCACATTGTTTGTCAGGGCAGTCATTTTACTTTCGTTGTATGTTTTTCAACAGATCAGCGACTAATTTCAAACATTAGCTCATGTCAAAAGTTGAATAACACCGCCCACTCCCTCCAGCACACATGCACGCACACACACACTTTCACTCCACAGCAAAAGACACACAAAACATCACTGCAGTAGAAGATCACACATGCACACACAAACATGACTCTTCCGGGGCATGCAAATCCATATCACTGCGAAAGGCACAAACAGCACAGGTACACAAATCGGAGCACACTCCTCTGCAGGAAGCACCAGCGCCGCTTCCAGAGGGGAGAAGGGGTTGGAGCCCAAGTCTGGCATGTGACATATGCCATGACATATGCCACAGCGTGTCACATTTTTTGGATATGTTGTTTCAGGAATAACTGTGTTAGAACCCCCCAGAAGTGGTAGTGGGTTATTTTAAAGACGTATATTTTATCTGGGTTGACTTAAGAAAAAAATATTTTAAAAGTACAAAAACATATAATACATTTTATTTGGCGGGTTTTGAACGCTTGCCCTAACACATGGGTATGTTTTGTACTTACCACTATACCATTTAGATCCTTAGTCAAACCCTTTGGCTAAACATTTTATGAGACTGTGCACAACACAGAAGTCCGTCTTCTATTTCCATGCTGTTTTGCTTTTACATGCCACAAATCTACACTTGATTTTCGTTATTTATAAACAAATAGCCCTTCTTTTCTTTCACTCTGGGATTTGCCCCATGCATTTTATTTTCTTACATAACCATTCCCAAAGTCTCATTCCAAAAATAAGGGATTTCTTTAATAGCAAGCCTTGCCCCCTGCCACATGCCACAGCATGTCACAAATGTCTGACATGCCCTGGCTTCACTAAAAAGGCCACAAATCTCACAGACACTGCTAGGGGTGATTTACAATAGGGCATCTTTCATTTGGGTAAAATAGAAGAAAAATAGAAAAAATTATAAAAATCGAATTTCCCTAGCTGGGGTTTGAACCCTTGTCAAAAAGCACTCAGGGCCCCTGTTAGTTACCACTTGACAATCTGTTCTGCATAGGAACTTAATGTCCAAAGCTTTTGTGTCATTAAAAAAGGGTGCGGTCCTTCTTCTATTTCCATGTTGTTTTGCTTTCACATGCCACAAAAAATCTACACTTGATTTTCGTTATTTATAAACAAATAGCCCTTCTTTTCTTTCACTCTCAGACTTGCCCCATGCACGTAGGTTTTTCCGCAGGGGCATTTCAATAGATACACCAAATTCGATGTGTCACATGTGGCTGTCACTCTAAATTTAATTGTATGTCCTTTCATCGGGTGTGTTATATAAGAGCCTGTAATAATGTTGTGACAATTATTACAATTCCAACATGCTACTGTTCCTTTGTATGTGGTTTCACTAAATTGATTCATGGGAGTTTTTATGATCTCTCCTACGTTCATGCCCCGGGTATAGGCAAAAATAGGTTCCTGTGCAAAGATGTGGTTAAAATCTGGTTCTAACTGCAGAATTGACCAATGTTTTTTGATAATTCTTTTGAACGGACCACTCATGGTCGAAAACTTAGATACCCCCCCACCCCCCTCATACAACTAATCTAAACCGCTGCAGGTCACAAATGGAGAGTAACACAACAAATATTTGACAGCAAGGCAAATACAGACCACAGCAGGGCACATACAGATATCAGGAGGGCACACAGAAACCGCTGCATAAGCAGGGCCGGCTCTAGGGCGGTGCGATCGGTGCCACCGCACCGGGCGCTGACTTGGGGTGGGGGCGTCATTTTTGCAAGTATATTGTCATTTAAAAAGCACCTGCTATCGCGTTCCTGGCCTCCAGCAATTATCGGGCATCAATTAAAATGTCAAGATAACTCTGGTGATTAATGTCTTCTTGGAAAGAGATGGAGGTTTGTCTAGTGGAAGTTTTGACTCATCCAAAGGTAGCGCAGTGGGTTAAAATGACTGCTGCTAAGAATGTGTACCATGCAGATAACAAAGTTCATGTAATGTAAATAGGTCAGTGGGTTACTGCTTCTGTAAGAGAGCTCCTTTTGTTACTTGTCGTTTGTAAGTCAAAATCATAATATAGAACATTGAGCTATTAACTGCCATCAAACAGCTGTGTGTAAACTGCAAGTATTATGTTAGAGCTATATGTTTTTTTGCCCAGTCTTTCATTCTCCTAATCTTGCCAAAAGGGTTCATTTGGGTAGAAAACAATTTTATTAAAGAAAACCCCTAACAATGGTGTTACATTTTAAATTCAGAATTTGTGCTTTTCCAGAATATGGACTCTTAAACTATATTGCCTACCAGTATCGCTAACATGTCACTCCAACACTACACCTTGTAGTCCTGTCTGATGTAACATTTCCAATACACTGATTTACACACCTATGATTGTCTCTGTGCAATGTGTGTGTGTGAGATGTAAAGTGTTCTGACACCTTACAGTGGTATGAGTGGTGCTATAAAACTAAGGGGCATATTAGCAAGGGCACCATCGCCGCTTTAGCGGCACTTTTGCCGCTAAAGCGGCGATATTCTCATCGCCCTATCAGCAAACTGTCTCTAACAGCAGTTAGCGACAGTTTTCGGGCATTAGCGCCCGTGTTTTTACCGCTTTGCATGTCAGCGATATTTATCGCTAATGACATGCAAAGTGGGCGTTCCCGACGAACAAACCTGGGAAACACCCGCTAACAGGCCTATCGCCTATTAGCAAGGTGGCCATGGCCCCAGTTAGCGACGTGAAAAGTCGCGCTAACCGGGGTCATCGCTATTTATTTAACACCTGCAATTAGCAGGTGTTAGCCATATCTAACATGGGGGTGGATTATGCTGATACGACCACAGGGTCGTATCAGCAAGGTTATCGCCGTTTTCCATGAAACATCGCTGGAAAACCAGCGATGTTTCATGGAAAACACCGCTATGGCTGGAATAATTATCGCCTTAGCGCTAAATGTCGCTAATACAGCGTTAGCATGGCAAATTATTCCGACGATAGCCGGCGATAAAAAAGTGCTCGCTAAACACGCTTTGCGATGTTTAGCGCACTTTTTAGATAATATGCCCCTAAATGAATCCGAGAGACAGTGGTTCTGGAGACTTGAGGGGCACTGTTAAAGGGCGGTGGTGAGGGAATCCGTGGCAGAGGTGGTCATTGGGGGGTGGGCGCCAGCAAACATTCTCGCACAGAGCGCCACCAGTGTTAAAGCCAGCCCTGTGCATAAGCATACAGATTGCAGCACAACAAATGCAGACGATCGCAGCAGGACACCTACAGAGAACAACACAACTACAGACAAGCAGTAGGGTGCATGGCTAAGGCACAGGCGTCCCGGTATCACACTGGCCGAGGCATGTACTGATAGACAAATGACACGGACAGCACCACAGCGTGCAGCAGCACAGAGCAGTGCGTTGCACCCCCCAGTAGGTAGCAGCATTCCTAGCTTTTACCAATCACTAACCCACAGATCTGAAATCATTGCTGCTCGCAGTTACAGCTGACACCCCCAGGCTGATACTACGAGCTGACCCCCCAGAACCGGTGCTGTCCCCTGAGTCCCCTCTGGCAGTAAGGGTTGGTGCCCATTCCTGGCATGTAAAACGTGTCACTCTGTCATGTAGCATATGCCACAGCTTATTTGACATGTGCCACAGCACGTCATAGATTTCTGACATGCTCTTTCATGATTAACTGCAGATAATGCCAGTTGGTGATTTACAAAGGACTATCTTTCACTCGGCTAAAATAAATAAATAAATAAAAACAATATAAAAAGGAATTTTCCCGAGTGGGGGTTTGAACCCTTGTCAAAATTCATGCAAGTCCCTGATACTAGCCCCTGTATCATCTGTTGTATTCTAACACAATGGGGTGCACAGCTTTTTGTCATAGACAGAGAGTGCTGGTCCTTCTTCTGTTTCCATTCTGTTTTGCTTTTACATTCTACGAATCCACACTTAATTTTCATGCTTTATAAATAAATAGCCCTTCTTTTCTTTCACTCTAGGACTTGCCCCATGCATTTTATTTTCTTATACAACCATTCCCAAAGTCTCATTCCAAAAAATAAGGGATTTCTTTAATAGCAAGCCTTGCCCCCTTCCACATGCCACAGCATGTCACAAATGTCTGACATGCCCTGGCTTCACTAAAAAGGCCACAAATCTCACAGACACTGCTAGGGGTGATTTACAATAGGGCATCTTTCATTTGGGTAAAATAGAAGAAAAATAGAAAAAATTATAAAAATCGAATTTCCCCAGCTGGGGTTTGAACCCTTGTCAAAAAACAATCGGAGCCACAGTTAGTTACCACTGGACCATCTGTTCTGCATAGAAACTCTTTTTCCAAAGCTTTTGTGTCATTGAAAAAGGGTGCTGTCCTTCTATTTCCATGTTGTTTTCCTTTCACATGCCACAAATCTACACTTGATTTTTGTGACTTATAAACAAATAGCCCTTCTTTTCTTTCACTCTAGGACTTGCCCCATGCATTTCTTTTTCTTACACAACCATCCCCAAAGTCTTGTTCCACAAATTAAGGTATTTCTGTTAATTCAAACCTTGCCCCCCCTTCCACATGCCACAGCATGTCACAAATTTCTGACATGCACTGACTTGACTAAAGAGGCCACAAATCTCACAGACACTGCTAGGGGTGATTTACATAGGGACATCTTTCATTTGGGTAAAATAGAAAAAAATGAAAAAGAATATAAAAATCGAATTTCCCAGCTGGAGTTTGAACCCTTCTCAAAAAGCACTCATGTTCAATGTGAGCTACCACTGTACTATCTATTGGATTGTGAGGTTTACTTGGCCCAAAGCCATTTTATCAGGGAAGGACTGTGCCCACCTCTCTTTTCTGTCTATGCCATTTTGTTTTTACATGCCACAAATTCTATGTAATGACACGGAGGCTCTGTTTATGCTTCTCATTTATTTACTACATTACCCATATTTTCCTGTTCCTCCCATGTCACATGCTCTATTTATACATGAGCTACCCATATAACTGTAGAAGTCACCATTTTGTTTCCTCTTTCTTTGCTGCTTTACAGCCAGATAAGTGCAGTTTAATTCTTTATGCTTGTACTGACGTAATTATAGATATCTCATATCTCTTTTGCTTAGAATGTTTCTTTTCTATATGCTCGTAATGCCATAGTTGTAGGTATTTCCTACCTCTATTTGCTGTTAATGTCATGCTTTCTATGGGTTACGTTTCTATGAGGGCAGGAGTGGTAAGTTGACCGATCACCTACTGCATGCACTACAGCGCTGGGATTCCGCCTTCATTTTCTGAACACTTACGGCGGTCGTACTCCGACGCTGCTTGCTGCCTCAGTGGAGCGGGGAGCAGACAGCGCACATCTCGCTGATGTGCACAGTCCTCTTTTACTTGCAAACAAGGACCACACAACGCGCATGTGCAGAAATCGAACGCAACGCTCAGGGATATTGATCAGAGCGTTTGCTGACTTTTTCTACACATAATGTGACTTGGCTCTGTATGTGGTGGCAGGGTGAATGCTCCCCCTACGCCCCTGTCTCACAAGTATGTGCTGGGTTGTATACATTTGCATAGGCTTTGCCTCGAGTGGGTTTTTTGGTCCAGGCATCTCCCTTCATATTTAAATTAAGGCATAATCCTTGGCCTTGCAGGGTTAGTTCCACTCCCCCCTTACTCTCTCAACTCCCAGTAAATTGAGTGTGCATGCAGAGAGAATGGCACAATGGGAGCCCTATAAGGCGTAGGCAGACAACTACCATGAAGAAGGTGTTGACCAGCTTGAGCGGGATTTGGTGGATGCACTGGACTGCAATGTACAGCAATCTGCGAATAAGGCCCTGGTACGGGCGCAAGGTCCCTTCACGGGGCAGCTGTGTGAGTTTGCATGCCAACAAGGCTGGCAACCCCAACTTCCTCTGGCCAACAATGAGGTGGGCCCATCAAAAAAGGGCAAAGTCAAGAGTAAATGATAGCCAGAGGTACATGGAGAGGCTTTTGCAAAGCTGAGGTGCAAGAGAGAGACTGAACACGATTATAGTGCCAACCCACAGAGAGAGTCCTCTCAGTCTCACAGCTTACAGCATGCAGAGGCCCTAGACTCAGACTGCTCTTACCACACTGAGGCCAGTGATGAGGGTGAGAAGGCAAGACCCAGTAAGAAGAAACGGGCTCCAGTCCATACCCTTCGGGTGCTCCAATTCGAGCCCACCCAAATAATTCTCCCCAGGGAGTCCAATTGGGTTCCCCCTCCAGACGTTGCAGAACACCTTCAAACCCATCTATGGCGGAGCTTTGATAAAGAGGTACGTGCACGCCTCTGCATGGAGTGCCCCCGCCCAGACCTGGTGGGTAAGGTTGCAGACACGCCAGAGGTAGATCCCGTCATAGTCACTTTTATGAAAAAATTCGCAAGGGATCCGAAAAAGGGCCTGGATCGCTCATGTTGGATGTGCCAAGATAAACTACTTGACCTGACAGGAACCTTGACTAAGATCTTAGACTTAGCATACTAACCCAAAGAGTCCAACTCCCCAGTAAATACTGACAATCTGATTGGCTGGGCTCAGCGAGCAGGCTGCATGTTAGGGAACACCAGCTGCACCATCTCTACAGAGCACCGGAGATCTATCCTGATGAGATTAGATCCTACACTCAATGATCTATCCAATTTGGAAGCCAGCCCAATGGCTGACAGCCTATTATTCGGGGGCTCTCCAGATTTTGTGCCACCTACTCGACTATATACAAGGCCCAATTGACGCTAAAATGAGTATTCTGGAGAGGCCTTTTTGTCAGGGCCGGGTGCCATGGAGGGTGCACCAGGCTGTGGAACCCACCAAAGCTCTCAACAAGGCTACTATGCCTGCGGCAAAGGTGGTTGGTATGGAGACCAACCAGATCCCACCTTCTATCCCACTCAACCCAGAGGTGGCCGCCCCAGATTCTGCCGCAGATCCAGACACGGACAATAGAATGCAATCCAGGACACAGGATCTACTGGTATGAGTTATTCCCTTCTCGGAAGTGATATTGGGAGGAAGAGTGCTGCTATTCACAACAATTGTAAATGCATATCCATGGACCCATGTGTACTGGAGACCATTCAGGGCTTCAAACTGGAATTTTACGAATCTCCAACTCATCTGGCCCCCCAAGACAAATGTATTTTTGCCAAACACAACAAGTTTTTATATTCAAACTCTCCTAGCCAAAGGGGCAATATGCCTGACAACTCCATACCCCAAAGGGTTCATGAGACCCATCTTTCTGTTCGAAAAGAAGGGCAGAGGTCACTACTAGTCCTAAACCTCAAAGATTTCAATGTCTGGATAATGTACAGACATTTCAAAATGGAAGAAATTCTCTTGCCAAGAGATATTCTACAGGAATGCGACTAGATGGTCCGTCTGGTCCTGGAGGATGCCTACCTCTCCGTCCCCATATTCCCACCTCACAGATGGTTTCTACAGTTCATATGACGAGGACAGTGCATGGAATTCAAATCCCTTCCATTCGGTCTCTCATTGGCCCCGTGGTGTTTCACTAAATTGATGAGACCAGTCGTAGAAGCACTGAGGGCTTAAGGAGTATGTCTAATTGACTAAACAATCTCCTGTTGATGGCCCAGGACCTTCAGACACTCAGGACTAATCTATCATGGACTATACAACTTCTTCAGAGTCTGGGATTCCTGATCAACTCCCAGAAGTCAGTCCTGTCACCAGTCCAGCAAATGGCATTTCTGGGTTTCCAGATAGAATCAGTCCGAGCACAATTTCCTTCCAACCCAAAAGATACGCAATATCAAGAGGGAATTGAGGTCTGCGTTGTGCAAACAGACTGTATCGTTGAGGTAGATTGTCAGAATCGTGAGACTCCTGGCCTCATCGATACAAGCCATATTTCCAGGCCCCCTCCATTACAGAGCCTTTCAGAGATTAAAAATCCAACACTTATGGAAGGGTCTATCTTACACAGAACAAGTCCCACTGATGGGCAAAGCCAGGACAGAGATAACATGGTGGTTGGACCACATGGAATCCTGGAATGGTCGAGCCATTTTCGGCACCTCACCAGAAATAGGGATCGAATTGGATGCCAGCCGGTTGGTTTGGGGAGTGAGGTGCAGGACAATGTCGACAGGGGGTCAGTGGTCGGAGGCGGAGCTCAGGCTCCACATAAATTGCTGAAACTCCTGGCAGGCTCTTTCGCTATCAGGAGGCTTGCCCCGATAAAGACGGACTATTATATCTTACTAAGAATGGACAACATCTCAGCAGTCCGCTACGTCAACAAACTTGGGGGGACGAAGTCCCGTCTACTAGCAGAGACTGCCAAGGACTTCTGTCACTTCTGCCTCGATCATTGCATCTCCCTCATAGTGGAGCATCTACCACACAAGAGGAACACCATAGCCGACTAGAACTCCAGACACTTACGAGATTTCAGCAACTGGAAACTGAATCACTCAGCCTTCCAAACTCTGAACAGAGTGTGGGGCCCGTGCAAAATAGATCTGTTCGCATCATGACTCAATCGGCAACTGACACATTTTTTGAGCTTGCGCCCAGATCCAATGCCCATGCGACAGATGCATTTATCCAGGACTAGGATCAGTTCCGAGGCTATGCCTTTCCCCCATTCCTGATGATTCCCCTTGTCCTGTCACAGATCAGTTGACAAGGAGCAGAAATCATTTTGGTGACACCTTACTGGAGAGCGCAACCTTGTTTACCAGTAGCTCTAACTCTAGCGAGTGCGCCACCAGTTCTACTCCCAGTTCAGCCGGATCTCCTCTTAGACCCGGAAGGTATTCCTCACCCATTGAATCTATCAGGTCAACTCAAGCTGATGGCTTGGATGGTTTCAGGCAAAGATGGCATACCCAAGGCATTTCGCAACAAGCTGCATCCTTCATCAGGCAGACCTGGCCAGATAACACCCATAAAAGATATTCTTTAGCTCGGAGGAGATGGTGTGCTTGGTGCAACACATGGAGTGTTGATCCCGTGGGGGCACAACATTGTATAGTAATAAACTATCTATCAGAACTAGCATCTTCTAGTTTTGCATACCGAACAGTTCATAACTTCAGATCGGCAATCTCCGCAGGACACCTCCCAGTAGAGGGTAACTATTGGATGAACACCCTCTAGTCTGCAAATGGATGAAAGGTATCCGTATGGTCAACCCTCCGAGACCCAAGTATACACCCATTTGGGACGTGAATGTTGTTCTCAAATTCTTGGAGCAATGGCCTGCAAACAAATACTTGTTGTGCAAACAGCTTTCGGGCCAAGCTCACAATGTTATTATGTCTGATTTCCTGTAAGAGGGTATTGGACTTACGAGTATTGGATCTATCAGGTAGAGTATTCTCTCCAGAAGGCATTTCCTGTACTATCACACGCCGCACCAAATCTATTTCCATGTTGGTAACCTATCCAAGTTTCCCAAACAGTAGTAAATTATGTGTGGTGCAATGCTGAAAGGATTATGAAATCGCTACTTGTGATATGAGATAGGAGGCTGGAGGACAACTACTCATTGCCTTACAAAAACCCTAAAAACCAGTGTCTGCAGCTACCTTAGACAGGTGGATGAAATGACTACTGGCAGATGCAGGCGACAACATTTCTGTCTTTGTGGTGCATTCTGCCAGAGGAGCCATGGCATCCAAATCATATGCTCTCGGCTCTCGTGTAGAAGACATCATAAGAGCGGCAGACTCGATCTCTGAGTCTACATGTAAGAAATACTATTATAAACCTATTGTAGATGTGGCATCTGTGGTGTTAACACGACTTTAAACTAGCATAATCGGAGCCTCCGGTCCTGACATAGAATAAAAATGTGTCTAGCTGACGCATCAAGAGTTCCAATTCTATTAAGTACAAGGAGGTGAGGCTCACCCTTTAGATGCAATTGTCTTTGAACTATAATTCAATTGTTAAAAGTGTATTGTTATAACTAATGTTGATACAAAATTGAGTTGATTCTGTCTTCTGTCTCCCACCTGATGATTTTTGGCAATAGTCTATGCTTTATATTGATGATGCCAGATTTTACTTTGGGGATCTCTCTCTATATCAGGAAACGCCCAGAACAGCTGTGAGATGCACTCTGCTTCGGAATTCTTTCCCTTGATAGGAGTTATATATGGCGTGTTGACTCGCTGCAATTTTAATCCCATTGCAGAGTTCAGTCACGGGCTGTGGTTGGTGATACACATCCCTGTTTGATCAACTGGAAGTTTTAAGTCCACGTTGGGCTGTATGGATCTTTGGTGACTTTTACCCTGTTTCCCTTTGGAATATTCTGTTCTTATGGACAAAGAAAGAGGACACAAAATGATGACTTCCACAGTTACATGGATAGCTCATATATGATTGGAACATGTGACATGGGAGGTACAGGGAAACATGGATAATGTAGTTTGTGTTTTACTTTATTGAGATTGGCTGCTGAAATTAGTAGTAAAGAAATGAGAAGCATATTCCTCGCCTCCGTGTCCTTAATAGAATTCTTGATGCGTCGGCTATAAAAATTTTCATCCACACTTGCTTTTCATGCTTTATAAATAAATAAACCTCCCTCTCTTTCATTCTGAGACCAGTCCCATAAATATATGTTTCTCGCAAACTCTTTCTGTATAACTTCTGCCACAATTTCATATGTATTTTGCATGCCTCAAAAACACTTTTACTTTTCAAGACTGTTAGCCACAAAATAGCTATTCATTTTTCTCTTTGTGTTCTATATAATAGGATTGCTAAATGTTTTCAATTATGTAAGAAAAGTGCATTTAAAACATTCTACTGGTCGGTCTAGAACCCTGGATAACAACCAAGCAGCTTCTTAGTTCCTGTATTTTGCCTAAAGGATTTTGCATCCAATAACATGAGTGAGGTCAGTTGCGCCGTTGCTGTACGCTGTCCCATCGTTTGATTTTATGATGTTCGCTTTTTAACTTTTTAACTGGTGGCTAATTACCGCTTACTTTTGTATTTTTACTTGACGGGCTCTCACCTCCACATGCTGGGGAATTTCTCTTCCTTCCTGGTTCCGCCCCGTTCCGCTGCAGCTGTGTGCCGATTGGGCGGAGGGCGTTCCCGAACCAGCCAGACTCGCGTCTCACGGCATTTCCGGGTTTTTCCTATTTAAACCCATGCCATGGCGGGTGCGCCTCTGGTGCGCCAAAGGCGCGCCTAAGGCAAGCCCATCTGCGCCCGTCTGCGTCCGGCCGGGGCCAGCGGCCAGAACCCCTGCTCGTTTTTGCTTGCAGCCTCGACTCACTTACTCCTCTCAAGATCTTAGGAGTTTTAAACCGACCCCTAATGATGTTTGTCAAGTTCTAGCCCCTGATCACAGCGTCAGCTTCTGCTCGCATTGTTTATTTGATAATATCTTCCCCACCTATTCCCAGCCTGGCCCCCACCCTTCTTTCGGAGGAGACACTTCCCACCTTTCCAGAGTTGACAATTCTGGCTCACATTCATCTAAGGTTTTCCGCTGTTTTAGTCTCAATTGTCGCTCCCTTCCCAAACACCAGTTGCACCCATTTCACTTCCTAGTTGACATGGCTCCACGACGGGTCCATACCAGATGTGATTGCGACATTACCACAGTATTTTGCTCTATTAGGTATAAATAGACCTCTTAAAACTGGTTTAGGAATTGCCATTTTTAAAAAAATTCTATAACTGCAAAATTGAGGCATTCACGATTCCCAACTGTGAAGCTCTACTTTTCTCTATCCCATTCTCACCTAATCTTACCTTTTCTGGTGCCCTCATTTACCGTCCCCCTGGCCCATCTAAAAACTGGGGTTCCCTGTTGACCGAATCACTTGCCCCTCTTATTCTTCGTGCTGCAAATTTTCTGTGCATGGGGACTTCAATTTTCATTTTGATGATCCTAGTAATAAATCTGCTCGAACTCTTTTGGACAATCTGTTGACCCTGAATCTTTCACTCAGCAGTTGCTCACCTTCCCATGTAGCAGGTCATCTTTTGGACCCTATTTTTTCGAATCTTCCTACTGTGTCCACTGCTCCTCCCATTCAGCTAGGCTGGTCTGATCACCTTGCCATTCCTTTCTTTATTGATTTCTCCTTGGTTCATTCGCCTCTCCCTCCCGCCTTGCCAAAGAAAACTCAGAACTGGCCTCTACTTGATATGAAGGCAATTAATGAGCTGCTTCGGCAGACTGTTCCTTCCATTTCATCTCAACTAGACTCAGACCAGCTACTTGTCGATCACTGGTTGTCTGAGGCTGTCGATTCCATTCTTCCCCTTTCTACTAAATCCCAATCTAGAGTGCTTCCCCCGCTCCGTGGTTTACTGACTCCCTTGGAGCTGTAATAAAACAATGTAAAGTTTAGGAGAGACTGTGGAGAAAGCATTACGCGCCAGAGGCCAAAGCCACTTATCTGGAGGCACAAAAAAAATATCATGCTCTTTGCAGAGCTCTTTGCAGATCTGCTCGTGCCTCCTTCTATACGGATAAAATGATGTCCGCCCAAAATTGTCAGAAAACCGTATTTAAAGTGGTGTCCAAACTTTCTGCATCCAATATGTTCTTGCCATCCCCCTCCCTTCCATTACATTATTGCAATGAACTAGCACAGTTTTTTCATAATAAAGTTGTGTCTATTCATCGTGCGCTTGAGTTGTATTCCTCTTCTCATGACAACTTCATCTTTCCCACTACTCAACTTTCTGACCAGGTTGTGACTGTTCCCCTGATTTTGCATCTGATGAATCTTGTCAAGTTAAGGCTTGGCTCCCAATTGATTTAATTCCTTTGAGAAATATACTTGGAAACATCAAGTCTGGCTCCCCACTTGATCCTCTCCCTCCTTCTAAGCTCAGATGCCTGGATGAGCCTTCCCTTGAGGTGATTTCTCAGCTTCTTAATTCCTCCCTAAATCTGGGCCAGTTGCCTTGCAGTAGGAAGCACGCTCTGGTGCATCCACTGTTGAAAAAGACTGGTTTAGATCACCTCTGCTGGTCTAACTACAGGCCTATATCTCTTCTCTCCAACTTTTCCAAAATATTGGAAAAACACATTAACTCTCAACATTCTGCACATGTGACGAAACATAAGCTATTTCATCCGTCTCAGTCTGGCTTTCGTCCTGGTCACAGTACCGAATCAGCTCTGTTGGGGGTCATGGAGGACCTTAGGCAGCAGCTTGATTGTGGGGGCTAAGCAGTGCTCATCCTTTTGAATTTGAGCGCTGCTTTTGATACGATATCCCATTCCATTCTGGTGGAGCGCCTCGTAAGCTCTGGTATTGTAGGTGTAGCCTTGCAGTGGCTGATTTCTTTTTTGGAGGATCGCTCCTTTCAAGTCTTTTCTCACACCGTGAAATCTAACCCCGTTGCCTTGACATCTGGAGTTCCGCATGGTTCGATCCTGAGTCCTCTGCTTTTTAATCTTTACGTTCACCCTTTGGCAGACATTGCGGAAAAATCTGGGTTGACCATCTTTTCACACGTTGACGATGCGCAGATTATTATTTTTTTATCATCTGCTCAACATCAAGATCCTTCTTCACTTACACATGGTCTGCATAACATCTCCTTGTGGATGTCCAGCAATGCTTTAAGGCTGAATGGTTCTACAACGGAGGTGCTCATTCTGGGGATCAATCCTGAGCTTTGGGGAGCCAACCACTGGCCTGTATCTCTGGGACCTTTACCCACCCCGGTTCCTAAGGTTAAGAACCTGGGATTTTCCATCGATAACAAGCTTTCTCTCATTGCTCTGGTCTCAGGAGTCACCTCGGCCTGCTTTGTGGTCCTCAAGAGGTGAAAGAAAATTCTCTGGCTAATTTCACCTGCTGCTCAGAGGACTGTCCTGCAGTCTTTGGTGATCTCCAGGCTTAATTACGGTAATGTATTGTATCTGGGTGCGGACAAGACCTCTGTACGCCGTCTCCAGCTCATTGTGAATGCGGCTGCCCGCCTACTTTACAGGTTGCCTCGCCACGCCTCTGTCTCCCCTTTGCTCTATCAACTCCACTGGCTCAGGGTTGGCAAGCGTATCGAATTTAAGGCTCTCTGCTACATGTTTAGAGCTCAGCACGGCCTGGGCCCCACATACATACCATATCTTGTCAAGCCCTATCGACCTTCTTGCAATCTAAGATCTGCTAATCTTTTCTTTTTCTCAGTCCCTAGAGTATGGCTGGCCAGTATGGGTGGGCGTTCGTTTTCCTTCCTGGGACCAAAATTGTGGAACTTTCTTCCGCTAGAACTCAGGAATTGTCAATCCCTCTTTGCCTTCCGTAAAAAACTCAAGACTTTTCTTTTTAGCCAGGCCTAATGCCAACTGAGCTTCTATCTTGCTTGTTCCGCTGTCAGCGCCGAGAAACCCTGTTGGGTAGCTGCGCTCTTTATAAATCTTTAAATTAAAAAAACTGCAGTCCCTTTTCTATTTCAAGTATTAGGGTAATTCATTGATAGGCCTTCCTCTATGCCATGTGACACCCCTGTTTAGCTCCAGTTATTTTGTGAGGTTGTTTTCGAATATATTGCCATACAGTGGAATAATCTACCTCATCAACTACCACTTCTACCTGCTTAAGCGGTGAAAAGTGCACCTTTCATATGCAGGTTGTGTCACTCATCCTGGAGAATTGCTGACAGAAACAGGATTCTGACATAGCCACTCCACATTTTGCCATTAAGACAAGGTAAGCAGAAGCATGGGCCTGGATCAAGGTCTGTGGTGTCCTAAAGATCACTGTCCAAAACCTTCCAAATCACCATGTAGTTTCTGTGTAATATGTCAATGTCCTAAATGTGATCCTATCAAAGACACTTTGTCAAACGAACACTGAAATGTGCTCATCGGTGCTTATTTTGAGTCTGTGGCATAAGGTGGGGCATAAGGCGACTCTCTTTTTGGTGAAAAGGAAAATATTTTTAATTGGGCTTTGGCCCAGAGAGAAAGGTGAAAACCCAAGGAAGGAAGAGAAAGACAGGAAATAGTGAGAAAGGGAGAAAGCAGAAATGAAATGGAACCTGCAAGAGCGAGATAAAGAAGCATGAAGTGTATGTTGGTAGATGACAGATATGACTTACAGTCAGCAAAATCACTATAGGATGAAGAAAAGCTTTGGTTTTCTAATTGCTTAGCAAGTATACTTACATAAACATACACAGATGATAAGACATGGGTGCTCAGTCAGCGTAATTAAGTATGACTACCGAACACAATTGGCATTTACTTCAGCTGCATGATGATGATACACGGTGATGCACAGAAAAGCCTAAGGAGAGCACCAGTAGCAGCGCATAATTCGTAAAATACTGAGTGCTGCTACCCGCAACTTTTATGAGAAGCCCGTGTGCCGTGCAATTAAAAGTTGGTGCGTGAAATACCAAAGCTGGTTGTCTCAAAACTCATGATGCACCTTAACTCCACTGGCACACATATACCTGCCCATTTATTTCACTCTTGCCTATCCTGCTTTCTTCCTATGTGATGTTGTTCTCATTTTTCTCTTTCTCTATCTTTACCCCTTTTTTCCCTCTTTTGCAATCTTGAAACAACAGATGCGGAAAAATAAGTGCTGGTCCCCAAAAATAAGTGCTACTGCCCCACACTGGCAACCACTGGCTCAATTTAAGCACTGACTGGTAGAAGGGTATTAAACAACTATCATGGGGCAATGAACGATTGAGCAAAAGCAGCTCTCAAAAAGCAAGTGTTCTGTAGTATACTGCCCATACATAGAACTTTATGGTATCTTATAGTGTTATGACACACAACAGCAGTTAGGCACGTTTAATATCTTATGATTAAGGCTCCCTGTTTTCCGTTTTTACAGATTTTTACAGATAAATACAGACAGAAAACACATTGTTTTCTGTCTGTATTTATTTTTAAAAGTGGATAAATACAAAAAATGTTGCTTCTTTTAAGTGACTCTACGTGCTGTCTTTCATGAATTATAGGCCAGATTCTGAGCAGATGAACAGCATGGTTAATTAAAAAACAGGATGACATTTCTTTAAATAAGACATTTATGGTATAATGCTAGTATTTACCAATGGATGTATTGTTATGTAATATTTGGCAGCTTAAATAGCTAAAACACAACAGACATCAAAGTAAGAGGTGCAAGTCTATCAGTTAAATAGATATGGAAATGTACAGTTTTACAACTTAATTTATACGCAAAACACAAAATAAATATGGATAAATACAGATAAAATAGCCAAAAAATAAATATGGATAAATACAGACGGAAATGGCCGAAAAATAAATACCATAAAACCGGGAGCCCTACTTCTGATGACACACTTTGTAGTTCATGGGCATGGATTTGTTAATCATTCACATTCATGATAAATTGCGCCAATAACACACAATATAGGAGTGATTGCACAAATTGGTATTTTGTAGCACTTGGATTCTACCTCCTATTTGACTTATTAAATCTAGCTTGGCCAATTATTTATACCATGAGTTACGATTCTTGTCAACATATTTATATGATTGTTTACATGGTACATTCATGTTGGAGCTTGCAATACTAAAGCAGCACATAAAGATTCACACAAATCCTGCCTTGTTTAGAAATACAATTTCTGAACATCAACTCTTTTGCAATACATGGAACATAAATCAGTTTCACAGCTTGTTGTTTTCTTTGGTTAAAGTTAAAATACTAACAGTGCAAAAGAGGCCTCGAGCTTGAGCCGAAATCCACAGGGGACTGGGGTGTTAAGAAACACAGTGTTAGACAGTGGTTTGCACCCTGTCCAAGTAGAGACCCTCACTCTAGTCAGGGTAGGGTGATTATACACCTCAGATAACCCCTGCTCACGCCCTTGGTAGTTTGGCTCGAGCAGTCAAAGCATTTGTAAAGCATTTGTACATACAAACACAATAACAGTGAAAACACTACGAAAGGACACCACACCAGTTTAGAAAAATAACCTATATTTATCAGAATAAAACACCAAAAATCCGGCATATGCAAGTAAAGATATCACATTTAAAAGGTACAAAATAGTTCAGTCCATAGGAAACTATGGTTGAGTCACTTTCAGCACAAAGTACCTGGGATGGGCTAAAATCAAAGCCGAAAACAGGCGCAGGGGAGGTGAAATGCCGTAAAAGCAAAGTATTGCATTGCTTCATTACTACCAGGGGAGGTGATGCGTCAGTTCCTTACTGCCAGGGGAGGTGATGCAGTTTCTAAATGCAGCACAGGGGAGGTGATGCATTGGTTCCCTACTGTCAGAGGAGTTGATCCGTTGGTTCCTTACTGTCAGGGGAGGTGATGTGTCGAACTCCGGATACATGGACTTGGTTCCTTACTGCTGGGCCACATCGATGAAGAACTTGGCTCATAGGTACGATGCATTGAAAATCCAGACACGTTGTGTTGATGTGGAGGAGCAGGCAGTGCATTGATATAACAGCCCCGAAGCAGGTGATGCACTGATTTCTTCAGCCACACAGCAGGGCCCATAGTCGGAGTCGAAGTGTGCACCATTGAAGTCGATTACACGGTGCTCAGGACTCGGGTTGCAGCAATTCTTCAGCCGCAAGTAGACACTGCATCGATTCTTTGGCCGCACATCGATGATGCACTGGATTTCAAACCGCTCGGCGGTGCTGCGCTGGAAAAACAGCTGTTGAGAGTCAATGCATGGATTTTCTGGGTTCTTAGCAGCCAAACCACCTCCAAAAAAAAAGTCCAGTCCTTTCACTCCCAGGACAGAAGCAGCCAATAGAATGTCAGTTCTTCCTATGGCATCCAGCTCTTCTTCCTGGAAGAATGTCCTCTTAGTCCAGAAGTGTTCTGAACTTATGGTGTCACAGCTCCAGTACTTATACCAGTTTCTACCTTTGAAGTAGCAAACTTTAAAGGAAAGTCTTTGTAGTTCACAGGACCTGCCTTACTCTGACCTGGCTCCAGACACACTACAGGGGGCAGCGACCTCTTTGTGTGAGGACAGGCACAGCCCTATTCACTTGTCAGTGACAACTCCTTCCACCACTCCAGCTCAGGAAGACCTATCAGCCTGGTGATGGGCCATCAGCATATGCAGGGCACATCTCAACTCCCTTTGTGTGACTGTCTCTAGTGAATGCACAAACAGCCCAACTTTCACCCTTCCTCAGACGTGGATTCCACAGACAGGAGGAGTCACAGATTGGTAAGCAAGAAAATGCCCCCTTTTAAAAGTGGCATTTTCAAACACACAATTTAAAAACCAATTTCACTAAAAGATGTATTTTAACGTGTTAGTTCAGTGACCCCAAACTCCAAATCTTGATCTATTCCCAATGGGAAGTTACACTTGTAAGAGTTTAGAAGGCAGCTCCAATGGTAACCTATGTGGGAGATAGTCCTAGCAATAGGGAAAAAATAAATTAGCGGTATTTCACTATCTGGACATGTAAAACACTCCAGTCCAGGTCCTACCTTTCATCTACACTGCACCCTGCTCATTGGGCTACCTCGGGCCTACCTTAGGGGTGTCTTACATGTAGTAAAGGGAAGGTTTGAGTTCTGGTAAGTGGGTACACTTGCCAGGTCGACATTGCAGTTCTAAATGGGACACACAGACACTGCAGTGGCAGGTCTGAGACAAGGTTGCAAGCCTACTCATGTTGGTGGCACAATCAGTGCTGTAGGCCCACTGGTAGCATTGAACACAGTGCACTTTAATAGTGACTTACCAGTAATCAAACATGCCAATCACGAATATCCAATTACAGATACAATTTTACACAGGGAGCACTTGCACTTTAGCACCGGTCAGCAGTCTTAAACCCAGCAAAAACGAAGTCAGAAAAACACTGGAGGAAGGCAAAAAGTTGGGGGATAACCCTGCAAATGGGGCAGGTCCCACACACAGTGACTACGGATATTGAATTAATTTACAAACATGCATTTATTCATGATAAAGAAACATGAACAAATCCTCAAAAGGTATGAATCATTTCTTGATATATGTGGATTCAAGAATAGACAGTGTTAAAAATGTGGTGACTGGTTGACCACGACGGAGCGTGGGCCGGTTACAGGGACCCCATTAGCCCCACTGAACATCATACTTTAAATCCTGGTGTGCATTCTGCATGGCTTTGTTTTGCGAGGCTTCACATTATCAGAAGTCGCTTCCGATAAAGCCAAGCAGCGATGCTTTGCGGGGCTTTGTGACACTCTGCACTGATTCCAATGAAGTTGGCAGGTGTATGATGAGGATTTGTGGTGCTTCATCACGCTTTGTGTCAGTTCTGATGGGGACCACAGCTTGGCGGTAAGATTACCTTAAGGTCCACTCCCCAGGGACCAGGACAGGGGTGCCACCACTTGGTGGGCAGAACTCACAGCAAGCGGAGTCTAGGTCCGGTTTCAAGGTGATTTCTGTCCCTGAGGCTATGATTAGGAGGTCAGCCAACTACCTCTTGGAGTCACAATAGTGGTCCGGCATTCAAGATGCTGATCCAGACATTCTCTCAGGCAGCCAGGCAACAGGCACTAAGGCAGCCAGGCAACAGAGTAGCAGTCCTTCTTGCAGAGCAGCACCACAGTCCTTTTGAGCTTTCCACAGGTCCAGAGGTGTACTGAAGAGTTGGGTCTGAGGGTTCAATATTTATATCTGGTACCCACTTTGAAGTAGGAAAAGGTTCTAGAGAATTCCCTTTTGAAGTCCTTGAATTCTCTGCCTCTCCTGTCCTGGCTCCAATCTGGCTGCATGAACAATGCAGTGTTAACAAGTAATTTGTGTGAAGGCCAGGCACAGTCTGTTCAGTTGCAAGTGAGTCTGTGCCCAGGTCCGTCCCCATCCTGCCAATTTGTGGCCCATCCAGGCACACCTAATCCCTCTATTGGGTTGCTAGCTGGAAGGAATAAACAAAGTCCAGCTGCCAACTACACCCAGTCACGCGGCCTTGGAGCAGGCTGCAGGTATCAAATGCTGCAAAAAACATGCCATGTTTCTAAAAGTGGCATTTTCAAAATTGTAACTTAAAATCTGACTTTACCATTAAAGAGGATTTTTAATTATATAATTCTGTTAGAAATGAGGTCTCTGATTGGCAGAGGTATGCACCCTTGTCCAGTCAGGGACCACCACTCTATTCAGGTTAAGTTCCCAATCCCCCTAGGGAATCGTGTACCCACCCTCTGGTAGCTTGGCGCAGAGCAGACAGGCTTAACTTCAAGAGGCTATTGGTAAAGTATTTGTATACACCCACAGAGCAAGTCACAGAGGACACCACAACAAATAGACTCCACAGAGTGGTAGAAAAATATGGGTGATTTATATGCACGTAAAATAAGGCAATACAATAAATCTCTTCTTAATAAGAATCAGGATACGAGTTCATTTACGAGGTTATAGGCAGACAGTGCTGAACGGATTGGGCTCCCTTCAGGAGCATTACTGTGATTTTAGAATCCTCTGCACTTTCCGCAAGTGAGACTGAGTCTGCTGGGGCAATATTGTAGCTGTAATTAGGTGGGGGCGCCTTCAGGCAGTGAGACGCAAAGCACCACAACGCGGGAGACTGGTCGTGTCCAAGATGGCAACGAATCACACCACTGCGGCTGAGGGTCCGTGGAAGTCAGCCTGGCGGTTAGGGAATCTGGAGAACTTCTGTGATAGACAGTCATGGGACTGGTGTTACCGTGGCCGTCCTCGCACACAGGCAGTGGGGGAGAGGCAATCAGCTGGCAAATTGGTGCTGGTTGGAGCCCAAGTCCTCTGGGCCCCGCCGGTGTTGCGCGGGACGTCCATGTCCCAAGTACTCTGTTGCAGTGTAATCCTGACAACCGCGTGAAGGGAGGCACCCCGTTCCCGGTTGGCAATTGATGCAGTCATAGGGCAAGGGCACGGTCTTGAGGCGATTCACAGCGCACTAGGCCCCTGGCACCTGGACAGCATGAAAGCTGACGTCACAGTCAGGACCTGCGAGGCTGGTGGGGCTTTGAAGCCCGGTAGGGTCAACGGGGCAGTTGACAAGCCCCCAAGCGTCACTCTGGAGGCAGTTCTTGGTGCCTTGGTTGCAGGGCAGAGGTCAGCAGGTAGGAGGGCGGCTCAACAAAGCAGGACAGGAGTTCCTGGGACCAGTCAGACACAGCATAGAGGCAGTCCTTCCCATGCAGCATCCTTTACTCCAGCTTCGTGCAGGTCCACTAGTGTCACACAGATGTGGGGCCAGGGCTCTATTTTATACCCTGATGCTCACTTACTAGTCGGGGGCAGAAACTTCTAGAGAGGTCTTTGAAATTTTGGGGGTTTCCTGTCTCACCTGACCTGGTTCATTGCTGTCTGCACTGACAAAGCAGAGCCGTTAAGCCTATTGTGGGGTGGCCGGATCAGCCTATTCAGATGTAAGTGCGAATCACTACTCCATCCTCTCAGCCCAAGAAGGCCATCAGTATGTAGATGTGGCAGCCCTTCCTGTGTTTGGGGGAGTCTAGGGAGTATTCAAGTGTGGGGCTGCTACCCTTGGCCATATGTGGATTGGGGCAGGCAGCAGGTACACAGAGTTTAGGTGTTGTGTAGTTCCGTAGGACCCCAGGACCTGCGCGTTGTGGATGACCTAAACTGAGGGCTTGGTGTGAAGACAGACTCTGGACACCCCCACAGAATGAGTCAGCCGTTAGACCTGCTAGCTCTACAGTGCCACTACCACCCCCTGTACTATACAGTGTGGTAGGTAATTTCTGGCAACCACTGAACATGACAACCCTGATTCCTCAGATATCGTGGAAACAATACAGTATCTTTCGCTCAGTCACTCGTGCTTGCTTTTCTCAGAATACATAGAATGACGTTTGGTATGGTTTCAATAATTATTTATTGGTCAAGCGTCAGTCTAGTATGAAACATATTAGCTGCAACAATCAAAAGACAGGAGCAGACAAATGTAATGGCTAGTACCAATATTGTAAAAAGTAGATACATTTCTACCATAGTGCTAATAAGATGAATAAAAGCATATTACATAAAACAATAGCGTTGGCGTACTCCTACGATGCGTAGCCTACCTAACCGCGCCTAGACTAGAGGTGTAGGTGAAGCATGTATGTGTAAGTGCTAGGATATGTTCTAATGGAACCTGATGTAGCCTAATGGAGCAAAAAATTCCCCGGAGAAGTGCTAACCCCTGACCTGATGGTTCTGAATGAAGGACCCCGTCTCTACGTCAAGGATGGCACAACGCAAGGGATGTCGAATTTCTGCTTTTCGAAGGCTCAGCCTGCAGAGTCTTGGTCCAGCCTGGAAGGAATTTCTCCTCTGTCTTGGTAAGGGGAGTGAGGGTCTTTTATACTAAAGTGGTCACTCCGGGGATTTTCTAGAATAGATATGTTTTGAAAACATTTTCTAATCCCCTGCTAATCCTTTTCTAAACAAACATGAGCATATGCAGCTGGATGTTGGCCATGAATGAAAAAAAAGTGGTGACCCTTGTACAGAATAAATCTACCATGCCTGGGGACATGTTTTGTGTACGTCAGGTACAGGGATTAAGATATGGTACCAAGAGCCTGTTGTCGGAGAGACAGAAGGAAGCTACTGGGTAAAAGGTCACCAATGTAAGACCGTTATGTCTAGTGGACGGGACACAATGTATGCAATCAGTATATACATGATGGAACTAACCTAAGGGACATGACATAGGGAAGGACAGAGACATGTCCACTTTCCAAAGGTGGCATTTCTGCAACAGTAAGGGTAAAACCCAATACACCAACAGGGGGATTTCTCATGACCATTCCACCCATACCAAACATGATATATCTACTCCTTCCTATGCAGGAGTTATCACTTAAAGGGATATAAGGGAATTCCTAATGCTGGCCTACGGAGGGGTAGGCCTCACTGCAATGGCAGAGGCTTGTCTGGGTATTGTCGAACTACAGACCTATTTCTTTATTGCCGGCGCCAGCCAAGATGCTGGAAAAGGTTGTCCAGCGTCTATTGGCTAAATTTTCTGAGAGCAATAACATTTTACATGATACTCAATCTGGCTTTCGTGCCGGTTTTAGTACAGAGATGGCCCTCGTAGAGGTGGCCGAATCAGTGAGGTTGGCGGTAGACTCTGGGGCATCAGCCATGCTGGTGCTCCTGGATCTATCCGCCGCATTTGACACGGTAGACCATGATAGTTTGGTTCGATGCCTCCATGACTTCGGCATTAGGGGAACCGCCCTTGAGCGGGTGAGGTCATTCCTCCACAAGCGGACTCAAAGGGTGGCTTTACAACCTTATCAGTCCGAGCAGAAGCGCTTGTGGTGTGGGGTGCCCCAAGGATCAGCTTTAAGTCCACTGCTGTTCAACATCTATTTGGCACCCCTGTTTTCCCTTATTGCCAACTGGGGGGTCAAGGCAATATCTTATGCCGATGACACCCAGCTGGTGTTCCCTTTTAAAGACCAGTCGGCTGATTCCTTTAAGAGCTTCAAGAGTTGCCTTAAGGATGTTGCAGTTTGGATGAACAATAATAAATTAAAATTAAATGCTGAAAAGACAAAAGTGATGTTCTTTGGGACCAACAAGCATCCTGACTCGGATTTGTGGTGGCCGCAGGAAATGGGGTTACCACCCACCCCAGCGGGCACTGTTAAAAATCTTGGAGTACATTGGGAGGCAGATCTGTCGTTTTCCTCTCAAATCCAGCAGGTAACATCCTCCTGTTTTGGTAAATTGAGGTATATGAGGAAATTTCTATATTTGTTACCAGAAAACTGCCGTTGAGCCGTAGTTCATGCAACGGTGACGTCCAGACTGGACTATGCGAATGACCTTTACCTGGGCCTCCCTGCTTACATGGTTAAGAGACTACAACTGGTCCAAAATGCGGCTGCGAGATTGATTAGATGCATTCCTATGCGTCAACATATCTCTCCGCATATTAAGGAACTTCACTGGTTACCGGTGGCCAATAGAATTCAATTTAAGGCCTTAACCTTAGCTTTTCGTTCGTTCCATGGACTCTGTCCCAGATATCTGAAACAACGGTTATGTGCCTACAAACAGACTTGGCTACTGCGTTCCAATAATCAGAATCTGCTTGTTACCCCACGAGTTAGGGAGGAGCGTTGGGGCGGCAGATCCTTTGTGGTGAGAGTGGCCAAGCTATGGAATTCTTTGCCGCCTGCTTTGCGGCAGATCGAATCAGAATGGCTATTCAGGAAGACAGTTAAGACTTGGCTCTTTAACTTGGATTAATTCCGATGGTTGGCTGGTGTTTGTCCTTTTTATTTCGCTGTCACTTGTTGTTATAGCGCCGGGACACCTCCTTCGGGAGGTAGCTGTTTGCGCTCTATAAATGGTTGTATTATTATTATTATTATTGAAGCAGGTTTGCCAATGTCACCATGTTTTAGGGGAGAGTGCCTGCACCTTAGCACCGGTTAACAGTGGTAAGGTGACCAGAGTACTAAGTCCAACAAAAAGGTATAGTCTAAAGTGGGAGGCGAGAGGGCAAAACTTAGGGGGAGATCACCCAAAGGCTGACAGGTCTAACAAATTTCACAGACACAAAACATGAAAAGTCTAACTGTTCCCAATCAAACGTTAGCATTTATTAAATGTGATAAGGCACCCCAATGTTATTCTTTAGAAGAGGTATGCCTCACATTAGTGATAAATGAATTTATGAGTTTTTCACTACCAGGACATGTAAAACGTAAAAGTACATGTCCAACCTTGCAATTATAATGAACCCTGCCATATGGGCTACCTAGGGCCTAATTTAGGGGTGACTTATATGCAATAAAAGGAGAGTTTAAGGGTAGCCAGAGGTTATAAAACTGACTTCAAGCTGCAATGGAAGGCCTGGGGCATGTTTTAAGGGGCTACTTAACTGAGTGGCACATTAAGAGCTGGCACACTAAGAGCTGCAGGTCCTTGTTGCTCGAATGTGGATTTACGATAACAAAGAAAAGACAAAAGGCATTTGGCAAAACAGGAACAGTTGATTTAAATTAAATGCAGAAGGCGAGAGAGCCGCAGCAGAGTAGGGGTCTGAAGATTGTCTCAAAGTACATTGGTGTAGGCCGTTATTTTATACATTTCACAACGTGTCATAAAGCAATTTGTACATTCTTTTAGAACAGTAATCCCGGGACTTGTCACAGGGATGTATATTCGTTCACCTGATGAGGAGTGCAGGTGGGTCTCAACCTTGTGACCTTGCGTGGACACAATGCGGGCCAGTGAGTAATGTGTCCAGATGGCATTGGGAGCACATGATCAATGTGTGCAGTGTGCGTGTGGTGTTCTGATTGGTTGAGTGTTCCTAACTACATGTGGCATCTAACTTTATGGTGTGTTGGGAATGCGCATCCCTCTGGCCAAACGTGTTTTATTGGGGCCAATCTTCTCGGACCAATTTGGTGTTGCTGCCTATCTGGCTGACTGATCTCGCCACTACCTTCCAGATCCCTTTCACCTTTCAGTCATTGTACAACAGTGAGGGGCTGAGGTGGAGATTTCCGAGGCGACTGGACTCGCTGCTGCCTACCGAGCCGGCGGGAGCTTGTTGCGGGCTGCGAGATTGTGGGGCCGCCTTTGATCGAGCTGCGGGCGGGGAGCTGTTACGGCCGCGGAGGACGTAGGAGAATTCGCCTGGGCATACGCTCCCCCTCTTGTGGCGGATAAAGCCGCACTGGTGCAGGGTGCAAGATTTGGACTTGCGGCTTTCGCCTTTGAGGAGTGAGAGTGCCTTCGCAGCTTCTGCCGGCGGGCGGAGCTGCTGATGCGGCGCGGTCCACTTGAGGCTTGAGAGTGCCCTCCTGTCCCACTGCATTGAGACTGAGCCCGGGGAGCTGGAATTGGTAGAGGAACCGGCCACGATCTCTGTTTGCGCCAGGAGGTGCTCAATACAGCACGGACCATGGAGAAGGTTGAGCTGGGCTCCCCACTAATGTCAACAGACCATTGCCGCTAAACCACAATGGGGTAGAAAAAGCCTTCAGCAACTGAGGAGGTAACTGTGACTACTCTAGGTACCTTTTTGGCCAGAGCAACTTCGGTCTTAGAGAAATAAATTGCCCTTACAGAAAGGAGCCTCTCGTTGGGTTTAGGGGCGGGCCAATTATTAACCATACCTACTCAACCTACGCAGGGGATGCAACCCTCACAGCTGGGGCAGCCCCTATAGAACCGCACGTGGTTATTGGATTACCTACTAGATCACCTACAGAACACACAGAGTTTGTTACCACACATAGCGGGAAACTGACAGCCCCTACCTCTGTTGATGGGAAACGAAAAAGAGGCAACGTGACATTACCCACTAAATGCCGAGCGAAAAAGATCAGAATGGTCGCCACGTCTGTGAACTCATCCTATCTGAATGGCCAGCAACCCACAGACTTCGCCTCTCCTCCGAACTGGGCTGCACTCTTGGACAACTTTAAACAACTCTTGCAACCTATCTATTCACACTTAGATTACATAGATTGCATTTTACAAGGTTTATCTCAGTCTCAAGTAGCTCATGAAGCGGGGTTAGATCCAGGGGTTATTCCAGCCACTTCTAGTGCCCTGCCCGATCTCTTGACTATCTCTGATGCACGTACAACCTCCAACAACACTAACTTTGAAATCAATAATATGGGTTCCAAATGTAATATTAGTAATAATACTACCCAAGGCTGTACGCAAGCTATATCTATGGGTTACCTTGGTGTAGTCAATGAGTTGTCATCTAGCAGGCCTAACCATGCAAGTCTCGACCCCAGGTGCTGCCCACCACAGGTGTCTACAAAAGACTTAAGGAATAAAGGACAATCACAATATATATCAAGTACACAGGGTAAGGCAATCCGACCATCCAGGCAGGTACATAATAGACTAAACCAAAAACATATGAATCTTTTTCCTGCTGCATGCCCTTTTGTTGTAAATTTGGTAAACGTACCTTTATTGTGCCCACATTTATTTGAATCTTCAATCCAATTGATGGACAAGGCTCGACATTAGCTGAACCAAAACTCAGAAAAAGGACACCTGATTCAAAATCACTTGATAATGGCTAGAAGAACACAGTGGATAGGGACTTATATAAAATCAGTTAATAATGACTGTGTAATTTTGTATTTTGATAATGAACGTTTGGTTAGAGTTTTATTAGGAAGTCTGCCGGCTTCCCCTTCTCTTGATTCCCAGATTTATGCAGTTCCTCTTGGCTTCTTTTATAGGCCCGCAACAGCATGCGCCAATCAGGAATACTATCCCAGGAGACCTGGCCCTAAGCATGCAAAGGTGGCTCCCGCCCGCTTCCCTTATCTAACAGGTACTCAACGTTAAAAGATATGGAGGCTTATGATTGACTGTCCTCTGAACAAATGGCTTCTGGTCTGGTATCTGTAGAACGGGCTTGCTTGGCTAGTTCTGATTTAACAAATAGCATCCCCTCAATACGAACTAATTATATTTCATCTACCTCCCGGCACCGACAATGCACCATTCACAAGATTCCAGCAGAGACGTAAAGCTTCTATCATGGAATATAGCAGGATACGGAACCAAAAAAGATAACTCAAACTGGCATAAAGTCTTCCTAACTTCTTATATCATCTGCTTCCAGGAAACTTGGTCAGAACAGCCTTTGTTTGTAGATGGTTATCGTTCTTATGTTAAGCCAGCAGTCCCGTCAACTGGTGGCAGATCTAAGGGAGTTTACTTACCCTTACCTCAAACTCGATCACCATAGGTAAGTTGAAGGTTATTAATAATTCCCCTCATTTTCACATAATTTTGGCTGAAGCCCCTGGGAAAGTCGATCTGTTATTGATTAATTTTTATAACAATAATTTTAAGAATCCCACACATGTGATAGACAAGTTAGGGGAAATACTGGAAGCTCTTTTCACATTTCATCCACAAACTCTCTTTTTAATATGGGCAGGAGACTTTGATATACATTGTTGTCTTAAAACAGATCAACATACTTGTGGTGTTACTGATTCAAATGATTTGCTCCTTACCCACTTTGTGCATCGTAATTATGGTAAAATTTTAAACAGTTTCCTATTAACCTGGGATTTAAAAATAATAAATCCATGTCACCAAATGACAGGCCAACTCCTCACCACTTTCCAACGCAACGGAGTCACATCGACAATTGATTTTATAATCACTCAATCCAACAATATGCGCAGTATTAAGTCTATTAAGGTAGAGTGGACAGAGTTTAGTAATAATGCTTTCCTTGCCTTTAAGCTTGCTTGGTATTTTGATGCTAAATTAAGACCTTTATGTACCCCTAAACCGATACTGAGCAAGAAAAATGGATTTACCCTTATATGGGAGAAAATCGATACAACTCATTTCCTCCCAAAGGTATATCAAAGAGGTCTTACCCAAGACTGAAACTTGTCTAGAACCTAACACTGACAATCACCAGGTAATAATATCATTCAACAAAATCTTAACATCTATAAAATCTAATCTTACATGCCCATTTATGAGAAACACTCCATCCACGAAAAAGTGGTTCGAGTTAAACTGTTCAAAGGCTTCTAGAGCTCTTCGCACAGCTCTAAAATCGAATCCTAGAAATAAAGACCTAATAAGGTCATTGCGTGCTGATTATAAGAGAGCTAGAATGGTGAGGAAAAAGCAGCTATGGGATGAAGTTTGGGAAAAATTGGGAGAGGCATCGAAAAGTAAAGACAGTAAGGCATTCTGGCAGGTAGTAAATTCCCCCTTCCTACAGGAAGAGGGAGGGCCCTCTCTTGACACCCACATAGACGAATCCTCCTGGCTCTCTCACTTAAAGAGTATTTTTAATGTAGTGAAGGACAGAGCTCCAAATAATCTGGATGACTCGATGATCGTCCACCGGGGGATTGAGTTCTCCATAGAGGAAATTGATCTTGCACTCTCCCAATCGCCAGCCTTAAAGGCTGCTGGACCGGATGGGGTCCCTCTGGATATTTTCCTTACACATAAAGATTCATGGATCCCGTTATTAACACAAGTTTTTAATGCAGTTTCTAAAATGGGACCTCCGGTATCCTGGAAACAATCGGTGATCATTACAATATACAAGAAAGGTGACCCCATGAATCCTGCAAGTTATCGCCCAATTTCTTTGCTAGACAGCACTGCCAAACTAATGGGCCGATTGCTCATAAATAGGCTGGCGGAATGGGCATCCTCCAACAACATTTTAGCAGAAACTCAATATGGGTTCAGAAAGGGGAGGGGAACTATTGACCAAGGGCTAAATCTGGCCCTACTAGCAGCAAAGTATGTCTGTGCGAAGAAGGTCCAGTTTTATAGGGCTTTTGTGGATCTGTCCACGGCCTTCGACTGCGTGGACCACTCAAAATTATGGGTCCTTCTGGAGTCTATGGGCGTGGACAAATCCATAATTTTTTTTTATCAGGGATCTCTATAGAGAGGCCGTAGCTGTAGTAGATTTGGAAAACAGGGGGAAAGCACAGAGACATTTAAAATAGAAAAGGGGGTGCAACAGGGTTGCGTTCTTGCCCCTTTTCTTTTCTCCTTATATACCAATAAATGCAACGAAGTCTTGACCGCACAGTGCTTGGACGTTCCATCATCAGGCAGCATATCGCGGCCAGCCCTTTCTATGCAGATGATGCGGTCTTGATGGCCAGGACACCTATGGCCCTACAGCGCCTGATTAACTCCTATTCATCTTTTATGGCCGAATTGGGTTTGTTGGTGAAATCGAAAACCTTTATATTAACAGCAGAAATGGGAAGGAAAAGGTCTATTTTATTTAACTTAGATGGGGGCACTCTGGAACGAGTAGAGTCCTTTATGTATTTAGGCATCTTTTTACTCTAAATTGAACTGGTCCGCCATGATTACAAATAGAATAAATATGTTACAAAAAAGCATAGTCGCCCTGTGGAAATTTGCCTCTAAATTAGGCAAAAAATCAATCAGGGAAATGTTTGAAATATACCAGGCAAAATCTGTTGCCGTAGCTACCTACAGCGCAGGAATTTGGGGTACAGCTGAAGTGGGTGCTTTGCAGAAAGTGGAGGATAAGTTTGTTAAAAAACTGCTTTCATATAACCCAGGCTGTTCAAATTTGATCGCACACAACAAACTGGGCCTCCCCTTTATCACTGATATAGTTAAACTGGCCCCGCTCCTTTTATGGTAGCGCATATGGAAAAGGGACTCGGTTGGGTTGAACCAAGCCGTAATTAATGATATTATCAACCTTGACCAAGCCAATTGTATTCCCTGGCTTGCATATGTTAGGAAGTCTTTTATAGATCTGGGTTTGGCCTTCTTGTACACATCACCCAGTAAGTGTACGCTCTTTCCTAAGAACAAACTAAAAGATGCCTTTTTTAACAAATGCGAGGCTGAAAGACGGCAACGGAATCAAAGCAAAATCACGGTTATACATTACCACACGTTTAACTGGGTGCGACTGCTCTACATGAACCCCACAGCACGAGCACGTACGGGACAGCATATCTCACAGCAGTACAGTGTAGCCAGAGGTACGAGACAGGGCTGCCCACTATCGCCGTTATTGTTTATACTGGTGCTGGAACCCCTTTTGCATAGACTCCGGACCCTAATGGGATACAAGGGAATAATGAGGGGACACACGACACATATTGTTTCTGCATATGCAGATGACCTCATCCTCTATATCAATAATATGGATGTGGATTTTGAACCTCTGCCCTCCACTTTTGCTCTTTTCCAGGAATTAACAGGCCTCTCGATAAACGGCAATAAATCTTATGCCTATTTTTTTGCTGACCACACACGTAATGGACAGTTATGCTCTGGGCAGTGGAAATTTCACATAGCACCTGATACCTTTCGGTATTTGGAAATCCAGATATACCGGAATACGACAGATTTATTAGACAGCAACCTAACCCGTGCGGTAACTGCCCTCAAGACCCAAATTAAATTTTGGACCTCTCTGCCCATATCAATGGCAGGAAGGGTTGCCATAACCAAGATGGTGCTGCTTCCAAGATTGCTTTACTATTTCATCAATCTACCCATAATTGTGCCGGCAGGGGTTTTTAAATTGTTGAATTCCTTAGTCATAGAGTTGATCTGGGGTACGGGCGCAGACGTATTGGACTCATGAATTTACAACTGAGTACAAAACAAGGGGGACTGGGGGCACTGGACCTGAAGGCGTACTGCTATGCAAGCCAGCTACAATGGCTGGCGTATTGGGTGGCGGGTTGCAACCTACAGGAACTAGATATGACACGTCAGGCGTGGGAACGCGGAGACATACATAGGCTCTTACTGCCCAAGGCCAAGATCCCAGCATCGACACCCCATCTGTTACGAATAGCGATAATATATTGGAGAAGCGCATTGAGACATACAAAACAGATGTCACCATATGCTCCTACCATTCCGCTGATAGGTATCCCCACAAAGTTGGGTGTAGTTACTAGTCGACAATTGTCGGATTGGACAGACGCAGGGATTACTACAATTGGGACGTTCTTTTAGAGGGTACCCTAATGTCACATGACGCCTTTGTACAAGAGCATGGAGTGCCGAATAGACTGTTCCTATTACACGGTAGTGTCTCTAGATTTATTCGGGACACTTGGGCTCAGGGGGGTAGCGAACCAGACACACACACACTACTTACTATGCAATACCTAATGGGAAACGGGGCTCACCTGACAAAGTGGCTATATCAGGGGATCCGTACAGTAGCAGCGGTATCACTACAGCCACTCCATGATAAATGGGATAGGGACGTGGGACGCATACTCACAGATAAGGAATGGGCCATCATTCTGGGGCATCCAAAGAAAGTATCTTGTAATCCCAAATTTAAATTCATCCAGCTTATGCTAGTGCACAGGGCTTATTTGACCCCGCGAAGATTGAGCACCATGTTCCCGGGCACGGGGGATACAAGCCCGCGCTGTCATTCCCCTGATGCGGGACTAATACACATGTTATGGGATTGCCAGAGATTGGGACACTACTGGGCGTCTGTATGTCAAATATTGAAGGATATCACCCGAGAGCGGAATAATGACTCAATGGTATACTGCTTACTGGGATTGGGACCGCAAGGGAAGAAAGGTAGCCCACTTAATAAGTTCGCACATCTTGCCCTTTTACTAGCCAAAAGAAACATTACAACATGATGGAAAGCTACCAGAGCGCCATCTTTGCAGGAATGGCATGTGGAAATGATCAGATGGGGTAAAGCGGAAAGGGCTGAATTGCAAAGAGAAGAACACAGGGGGTTGCGCAAAACACCGATCTCTATGGAGTGGAATGCATTAATGGATGAATTTGCTGCGATTGACATACAATCGTACTGAGGGGGTATAGTTGCACCTACTCAAAGCCCTGGTTGACGTTTTTTATCACAACTAAGGGGCCGATTGCGATGTCGGACGGACTCAGGTCCGTCCGACATCGGTCAGGAGCCGTAACCGACCGACCTGCTGTCGTCGGTTACGGCCCTGCAAGTACGATGCGACCGAACCCTGTTCGGTCGCACTCGTATAGTTCACAATGGGAGCATGCATTCCGAGCGGAATGCATGTTTGCATTGTTATGTTATGTTATATAAGTTTGTAAAGCGCACTGTTACCCAAGGGTGTCCTGGCGCTGAGCACTGTATGCCTGAGGCAGTGTATACCTGGTGACCTCCACCCCTGAGCACCAACTGAGACTAAGCTGAAAACAGCCAGGTTTTCAGGCCCTTCCTGAACAAAAGGAAATCCGTGCCAGTCCTTAGATATAACGGGAGATCGTTCCAGGCCTTGGTGGCTCTAAGGATAAAGCTCTTCCCACCCCAGTTAGCCTTTTTTGCTCTAGGAACGACCACCCGCTTTGCTTCCATTGAGCGCAATGTTCTCCCGGGGACATACCATTGAATGCGCGTTTGTAGGTCTTCAGGGCCAGTTCCCATCAAGGACTTAAAGACCGTGCAGAGAGCCTTGAATTGAACTCGTTGTTTGATTGGGAGCCAGTGAAGGTAACGTAGGCCATTCCTGACCGACATAAACCTCGGAGTGCCTGTAAGCAACCTAGCTGCCGCATTCTGCACCATCTGTAGTCTGTTGAGATGTTTCTTATTAATAGTCAAGTACAGACTATTACAGTAATCCAGACGGGACAGAATGAGGGCTGAGACGACTGATCTGAAACTTTCTTCCGTGAGGAAAGGTTTTATTTTCCTCAGGGTCCTCAGAATAAAAAAGCTTGTTGACACCACCCCGCTGACCTGGTCCCCGAATGTGAGGGTGTTATCCATGATCACCCCCAGGTTCTTAACTTTCCGTGAGGGGGGTGGGGGAAGGCCCATATCACTAGGCCACCATGCTGGGGTCCAGATGTTAGGGCTGTTCCCGAAGACAATCACCTCTGTTTTGCCTGCATTTAACTTCAGGCAGTTAGCAGACATTGTGAAAAGCAGGGGTGCAGTTCATCCCTGCACCCTGTGGCCGGCACCCCAAGGTGCCTGCCACCGGGTGCAGGGATCAACAGAGGGGCACCATAGGTGCCCCTAGGCTGCCATTCGGCGGCCTCGCACCCATGGGGGCCCTACTGGGGGCCCCCAAAGACAGGTACCGACTGCCTTTTCGTGCCGGAAAGACCGGCACGAAAAGGCAGTGAAAAACTGCCATCGTACTCCCTCGGTCGTGAAGAGGCGGCCGGGGGAGTACTGAAGGATTTCCGGACGGCTGACGGGCTCTCCGAGCCCGTCGGAAGCTATCCGGAAATCCGAGTCGGATTCCTTTCCGACTGAGCCCATCGGAATGGCTCGGTCGGAAAGGAATCTGGCCGGCACGTTCCGATTCGGTCGGAAGGGCTCCGGCCATCGTTCGGTGCCCTTCCGGCCGAAATCGGAATTGGACCCTCAGTGCGATGTCAACAGTAACCAATACAGTACATGATGGACTACTGACAGGTCTGCATATAGGGAGACTATGATTATAAGTAAATGATATGAGCATGGGGACATAAAGGCAATGGAATGCGATTGCCGGGCATGTGGGAGAAGGGAGGGGGGAGGCTTTAGTTATAGTAAGTTAGATGTAAAATGATGGATATATTTCTGCGAATGTGTTTGATTTCATATTGACATATATTGGCTGATATATAAAGGTCGAGTATGGGTAATAATGACAAATACTGGCCCACAGAAATGAACATTACCTATTGTGCGCATGAAGCAACCACTGCCACTCAAGGTGTATGAAAGGGTAACAAGGACCCTACAAGGAATTTCTATTCAAATAATGGAACTGTATATGATGTGTTGCATGATTACAATATAATGATATAAGGCCTTTTTTACTTATGCTAATGTTATATAAAATCAATAAAATATGTTATAAAAAAAAAAATACATTACCACACGTTGCCTAGAGTACGCACGGGTCACGATTCATATCTCTCTTTCGTGACCAATAATACCCACCGATATCTATTAACAAGTATGAGGTTAAACTTTTTTCCCCTCATGGCAGGCTACCCAGCATCTGTACATTCACTAACCAACTTAACGCCATGTCCCTGTGATGGCCTGTCTACCCAATTGATGCCACACATTTTATTTTTCTGTGGCTTCTATAAGATTGAAAGGAAACAGTATATCCCCCCCCCCTTGTAAAGTAAACTGAGCCTACACTCTTATTCCCTAGCTCTTTTAGTTATTTACTCTTTGGAAACACCCTATATTTGTTTTACATTAGCAAACGTTTTATATTCCGTTCTTTGGACTAGGAGAAGATCCTCAAATAGGGGTGTTGTTTTACGTGATTATTCTTACCAACCGTCATCAATTGTTAATACTGTTTTTAATTAAATTGCTGCTAGTTAGCTAACACGTTAAATTGAATCTGTAAAAGAAAAATGAATTGCCTACGTGATGGTGATATAATCACAATTTGATTAGTGTAAATATTCCTCTTATGATGTATAGCTGCTAGTTTTAGAAATGTGGATGCACTTAAACTATGGTATTTTTAATAGGTAAATATACAAAATGAAAGTTTTTAACTGTTTTAAAATATCTCTCGATCAATTCGTATTATGATAATTATTTGTACTTTTATGCATTCACTAAATGCGAATAAAGTTATTTGATTGATTGATTGATCTCGGTTTTCCCAGTTCATGCATTTGTCTATGGGCTACGTGTCACACCACCTGTGACTGTCAATCAGTTGCTTCAGACCTTTGTCGCAGGGCCTGCCTGACCATATATTTCTGACTCTGGTTGATGGGGAGGTCATATTGGATAGATTTGACAACAGTGTTGAGAGTTCGTTGTTATACGTAAATATATCACGGCGTACATGTACATCGTATTTTTCATTATTAACATCCCCTAGTAGCATTTCATTTACTTGCCTTAGGTATATGGTATACAACTTTACTAGGGAATTATAAGTCAATTAAAGATGGCAATTAAGTGACTCCTGGCCTCTACCTAGCCAATAGGGCCAAAAGGTCCCAGGAGTATCACTACCCAATTTTTGCAGCAGTTCACTCAAAACTATTTGTAGAGGCTACTTCTCTCCCACTGGGATTGGTGTCTGGCTGACAAGATGTACAAAAGAGGGGCATACTTAGGGTTACTTACCTCTGCCTGTGACATGGTACAACTCCTTGAAGATAATTAAGATCATAGGCACAACCCAGATGATCATCCTGTTAAAGGCACAGAACACCTTCCAAAAACCCAAGGCATTTGCTTCATCTTTGGGAGCAAGTTCACACTTCATCAAGGGGCTATTCAGCCCTTGGATCAAAGCACATGCAAATGAGCTTCTAGAGGCTTTTTGGCAGGGATGAGGTACATTTCTAAAAGTACCTTTGCCAAAATCGTTATCACAAATTTGACTTTCCCAGTGAACTGACAGTGATAAATATTTTTGAAAGTCCAAAAATAAATTTTGTAGCTGTTTCCTCTGCCAAGATAGCAGTATTAAATGTAATATTGCATTCCAATTCTTCCCCATGGAGCAGCTATCCCTGCTAATGTAAAATATGGCTTTTGAGGCCTTTTCACCATAAGGGCATGTTTAAAATGTAACTTTTACATGTCCTGATTTAAATTCATGCACACTGCCTTATGGACATTACAGTGTAGTTAGAGGTGACATTTATATTTAAAAGGCAGGGTTAGGCCTGACAAATGGGGTTATTTTCAATGTTGAGTTTTAGAACTGTACAGGCAGGCCACAGTGCCAGGCCTGCAGTATTGTTTACACTGCTACTGTAGTTAGGTGGAACAATGTGTGCTTCAGTCCACTAGTGACATTTACCTTAAAGGCCCTGGTACACATTGTACCATATACTAGTGACTTATAGGTATGTTATATATTCTAATTATGAGTACACCAATTCAATATGTTTTTGAGGTCATAGCACATTCACAGCTGCCTGCTTAGCAGAGTCCCCATGCACAGAATAAAATAAAACAGTGTTGGATCGGGTCCTTTCTGCAGGGTCATCTCAGATTTTTGCCTTCCGCTGCCTTCCTTTGCTGATCATTTCTTTGCTGGCTTTTAGGGCTCTGTGCAGTTTTTCTTTCTAAACAGTGACAAAGTGTTTTTGCTCTCTCCTTACAACATTGTAATGCTGTCCCACACCTGATTGATAAATGTAATTTACTTCAACGCCCCTAGTATATGGGACTACAAGTACCTGGGCCTGTAAGTTTAATGCTGCTGGTCGGTTGCAGCACTCTTTGTGCCACCCAATAAAGAAGCCTTTTTTAAAAATGTCTCAGGCTTGTCACTGCAGCCTGTACTGCAATGTTGAAGTACCCTTTCGCCCTAGCAAAATGAACTTTTGCCAGGCTTAAACCTTCCTTTTTAATACTTATATGCTTACCCCTAAGGTTGGCCCTAAATGCTCATGAGTAGGTGAAATGGTGTTTAAAACGTAGGGCATGTGTGTTCAAGATTTACATGTCCTGACAGTTAAAAACTCCTAATGTTGTATTTCACTGCTGAAAGGCCTATTACTTCCATAGGCTACCACTGGATTAAATAATTATAAGTGCTTACTTCAGAATGGGACAGATTAATATACGGTTTACACTCAAATGAATTGTAATTTACAAACCTCTTTTTAAATTACAATTTTGAAAATGCCACTAATAAAAGGTTACACAAGGAGATGATGGACGGAGCCCTGAAACTTTTCAGACACTCACCCCCAGTCACAGATCTGGGTTGAATCCATCATCATTCTTTAGCTCACTTCGCCACCTCATTTCAGACCCAGCTATATGCAAATCAGTCTTGACCCTGTTCCTCATGTGAACAGTCCAGCCCGAACTGCGAAGCCAGGTCTTCCCTGAACCGGAAACAAGCATCCTGGGACCGGTTTCTGGGTAACACCCTTCATCAGCCAGGCTAGCTTGAACCCAGTAGCAAAGTGAGCAAGGGACCCACGTCTGGGCAAACCCTGCCAACTTAGGGTGAACAAAGCAAACACAAAGAGATGATGGACAGAGCCCTGAAACTTTTCAGACACTCACCCCCAGTCACAGATCTGGGTTGAATCCATCATCATTCTTTAGCTCACTTCGCCACCTCAGTTCAGACCCAGTTATATGCAAATCAGTCTTGACCCTTTCCTCATGGGAACAGTCCAGCCCAACTGCCAAGCCAGGTCTTCCCTGAACCGTAAACAAGCATCCTGGGACCGGTTTCTGGGTAACACCCTTCATCAGCCAGGCTAGCTTGAACCTAGTAGCAAAGTGAGCAAGGGACCCACGTCTGGGCAAACCCTGCCAACTTAGGGCAAACAAAGCAAACACAAAGAGATGATGGACAGAGCCCTGAAACTTTTCAGACACTCACCCCCAGTCACAAATCTGGGTTGAATCCATCATCATTCTTTAGCTCACTTCGCCACCTCAGTTCAGACACAGCTATATGCAAATCAGTCTTGACCCTGTTCCTCATGGGAACAGTCCAGCCCGAACTGCCAAGCCAGGTCTTCCCTGAACCGGAAACAAGCATCCTGGGACCGGTTTCTGGGTAGCACCCTTCATCAGCCAGGCTAGTTTGAACCCAGTAGCAAAGTGAGCAAGGGACCCACGTCTGGGCAAACCCTGCCAACTTAGGGTGAACAAAGCAAACACAAAGAGATGATGGACAGAGCCCTGAAACTTTTCAGACACTCACCCTCAGTCACAAATCTGGGTTGAATCCATCATCATTCTTTAGCTCACTTCGCCACCTCAGTTCAGACCCAGCTATATGCAAATCAGTCTTGACCCTGTTCCTCATGGGAACAGTCCAGCCCGATCTGCCAAGCCAGGTCTTCCCTGAACCGGAAACAAGCATCCAGGGACCGGTTTCTGGGTAACACCCTTCATCAGCCAGGCTAGCTTGAATCCAGTGGTAATGGAATGGCATGGTGAGCAAAGAAATGATGGATTTAGGCCCAGATCTATGTACTGGGGTGAATGTATGACATTGTTCTGCATTCTGTCCATCAATTGTTCTTTATGCACTGATAAAAGGTTGTCATTTTCTTGACAAAATTAACGGTGCCTTTCCAACAGTGTTCTGGGTCACATGACTGTGAATGGCTCTGCTGTTGTGGTAGGTGTATTTCTTCCAGACATGAGAACAAAGTAGGCCAATGTGTGATGAGTGTGTCTTCATGACAGGGTGGCTGCATCCTGCTCTGTATGGATTGGAAAGGGCTCAGCCTGCAGCACACACAAAGGAACCTGACACCAAGCCTATCCTGCTTTTTGCCACCTAAACAGTTTGGAATCAAACTCAGGGTAAGGGGAATAACAGACCAGAACCAGTTTTGAGGGTAGGTCAGGGAATTGCCCAACACAAGGGCTGGCACTAGGTATTAAAATAGGACCTTCATAACATCTCATCAGAACCTTCATGGACCTGTTTGAAGATTCAGCAGAAGGACTGCCCTGCTATCTGAGGAAGAAGTACTGCCCTGCTGACTGGACAAGCAAGATTTATCCTGCTTTCCTTGAACCCAGGCTACCCAGAATGACTCCAAGGGTTAGTTAGCTGACCGTGCATGTGATATACAGGGATACAAAAAGCTTCCAGAGACCTCCCTGCACCTGCCTAGCTGACCAACTCCAACTGGACCTGCCTGAGCCCTGCTGCTAGCATCTGCTGGAGTCAGTCCTGATCCTCAAGAGGTGCCTTCTAGGTTTTGGACGCTTTGCTAGCATTAGAGAAAGATCTACCCTGTCTAAATGAAAGATTCATCAGATTAAAAGCGAAGCATTTTAGAGCATCTCTCAGTTGTTCAGCTTTCACTTGAAGACTTCAGAACATATCTTACCCCAAGTGATGCAGGGTCCTGTAGAGCCCCCCTGCACAGCTGAAAGTGCATTAGCGTGTACTCCGTGAGATGCAAAGCCTTACAGAGCCACACCGTACCATCCCATCTGGGTCCCACAGAGATGCCCCACTCCTACCTGAGGGCTTCATCGGATCTGTTATCGAGTGGTCTGCAAACCCGCAATGCCACACCATGAAGCTGACAGCTTCATTGGATCTTAGGCCAAGCAACATGAAGCTATGCAAAGCAACTACATAGAGAACTTGCATTAAGGGCGTAAGGAACAACCCCAGCATGTCAAACGTGGTCCAAATTGTAAAAATGTCCTTAAATGTTACAAAATTGATGAAGGTACAGGCTTCAAGAGTTGAACTTTGAGATTGCAGTCGAGATTTTGTGGACCATCTATAACTTTGTACTCTGTGAAATGGACTCAACAAATCAAATATTGTTGTCTGTATGTCTCAATCAAAGATAATACTGTGATAGCAAAGGTAGTTGTTTGTTTTCTCATTGTGTCACAGGTATATTTGGTCATTTTCTTGCAATGGCAGGATGACGTGCCTTGAAAGAAGCTGGAAAACGAATAATAAGCACAATAATGCTATAAAACAATTAAAATACAGATCATGTATATCTGGAGAACAAAAACTCTATGAAGGGAGAAGAAGGGTGTAAAGGAATGTGTGGAACTTTACCAGGTGAATGCTACTGGAGAGATCCTATGTGCTTACCAGCAGCAGGGTGCAATCTTTACAGAACAAAGTATAGATTTCAGTAGTGGTTCAATAGGAATGATAAAAATGAGCTCTCATGACACATTAGATTCACCATAAGCTCCAACTGACGTGCTGTATATACCATGGACCTTACCAAGATATTCTCTCCAAGTCAGGACGACAGGAAGCAGCAGGGTAAATGCCACAGGGAACATCAGTGGAATGAAAAATCATCTACATGAATGAAATACAAAAGGTGGGGCAAACAAAAGAAAGCTGTTAAAACACTAACATGAAGTAACAGAGAGAACCAGGAACTTTAACTTAGGAAGCACGTTGCTAGCCACCAAGTATTTCCAGCTGCTTGTACTCAAAGTCCTCTGGAAGCGCTTGTCTCATCCTGTGGCCTGGGATGGGTACTCTGATTGGTCCTTGTGCTCTGACAGTTTCTATTCCTTCGTCCCAGCCACCATAGGCAAATTCTCCACTTTCTTCAACCTGGTCCTGTTCTTTTCTCTTTGTACTTTTCATGATATAACTACCTGATTCCTGAAAAAGTCGCACTGTAAATCTACAAGGCTTCAACTTCTCCAAAAGTAGAGGTTCCCTTGGTAGGCTCATTAACCAAGAAGCCAATAGGTTTGAATGATGGTCATCCTGCACTATTAAATGCAAGGTGATTATCACTCATTTCCCATACCTATGTCTGCTATATGATGCACAGTGGACATGTTTAAAAAAATAAAATAATGGCCTGGATGTCCAGGAAGCAAATTCTCAGGTATCATGGCCATTAGGTTTTTTATCAAAAAATTAACTACCGCTTTGGCAGTTTGTTTTTTGAGAAAAAAACGTTTGCAGAGTGAATGCTTTAAATATGCTGCCACTTGTTAAAAAAGCAGTGCTCTGAATGGTGTCATCATTGTGGTTTCTCCCTGCACAGCTGAGATATCCCCTTCAGGCAGTGAGGATCTCTCATTATGGTGGACATTTCTCTAGCTCTCTGACAAACCGGTGGTTCATTTGGCAGAGTCTAAATGATCTTCTCAAGATTACCCAGGATGGTAATTCAAAGGCTTCATGGACTCTTTTAAAATATCTGAGTTTTTATATGATTTACGAGTAGTATGTTTTTGTCACATATTGCTTTGTTGCATGTTTGAAGCAGTTAAATTTGTATTGGTAGTGGGGTCCTGACTTTAGCGGTGCTTCTGAGTGGTGGCAATAAAAGATTTACTGCATAACATTGGCCTCCCGGTCTTGATATAAAATTTTAATATCAAATGTTTTCATTCTGTATTTTGTTTTTCACATTTATTTATAACCAGCACTATAGCTTTCCAGTTCTGATTTTCATCATTGTGTTAATTCTCATGCATATTTGTTATAAGGACGGCAGAGAGATAAATATTAACTATCTCTTTTATTATTATCTGTTTTCAAAGAATAACTTAATAGACAAGAAGTACAAATTTTCCAGCAAACAAAAGTTTCCCCTCAACTACTGTAAAAGTGATTTTTGCCCTTTTTGCCCAAAGAAATGAAAATGTACAGAGCGTCATCTTATTACTTAGCATTGGAAATGGGCAACTCTTCCTACTACTGGATTTGAAGGTATTGTCATTTTTAATGCATATGTAGAGAGCTTTACCATTTTCATGCTTTTAAGGAGAATGCCTCCAGACCAAACAAAAAGGAGAATGAAGCATGGAGGACAAAATTAGGTGGCAAGATCTGCATAATTAATGTGCCAAAAGAATAAAAGAAAGAGCACCTTTATTAACAGCATTTGTTTTCTGGGAAGCTTTTTGTAAATTTAGCAAATTACATCAGAAATTATGTGACATATGAGCAGATTCCAGAATTTAGCAGTAAATGCACTAGCTACAGAATCACATAGATCCACTTCATTCATCAAGTTCCAATTTTTACAACAGGTTTTTTTTTTTTTTTTTCTTTTCATTTTGACATTCTTTTTATTGTAATCTACACCAAAACAAAAGACAGTAACAATCATCTTGCTCAGCATATGGTTACGAGTTACATGTTGCATGTTTATCAGGACATTCCCCTCCTTATGTGTTATATTGCTCTATTTACCCCTTCCCTTTTTGAATGGCTCCATCAAGTTGCTATCATATTTCGCCCTTATATCTGTTCGAATAGGGAATTGCTGTTAACCGGTAGGCAGAGCATCCCTCTGCTCTAATTCCACCTTAGACAAATCTTTGTCCATTTGTGTGGACAGCCCCTTCCGTCGTAGGTCACCCTCTCCGCTTGCATACACCAATCCATGTTGGTTTCCCAGCCTGTAAACAATGGCCCGGACCCAGCACCCCATTTGCGTGCTATGTTGTGTTTGGCCACTATAAAGGCCAGTGTAACCCATAGTCTTTCTCCCATCGCTAATTCAGTTTTCCCGCAGATGTTTAATAGGCACCATTGAGGAGATGCCTCCATCTCTTTCCCAGATATCCTCCGCATGGAGGTAACAATCTTATTCAGGTATTCCCGTATCATGGGGCAATCCCACCACAGTTGCAGAAACGTACCTTCCTGGCGACAGTTCTTAGGGCATAGTGCTGAGTCCAAATACTCATTTTAACTAGTGTAGTGCATGTGTAGTATGTCCTTTGGAGTATTTTCATTTGGATCAGCCAAAAGCCGACCGTATAGCCACCTCCCGGGAGAATTCGAGTGCCTCCTGCTACTCCTCATCACTTAAACTCCCTAGATCCACCTCCCATCTGGTATGCGCTCTCTCCAGAGTTCTGGAGGAGTTGTTTAATATTTTTCAGTAGGTTAATGAAATTGCCTTTTTCATGCAGATAATCATCTAGAAGCCTATCCTTTAAGGGGGAAGAGACTGGGGGGCCTATTTCCAGAGGGGTGGCTCGTTGCAAAGCATGTCGTATCTGGAGGTATCGGAAGGTCTCAGCAGAGGCCAGCTCGTACTCTTTTTAAAGGACAGCAAAGGATCTGATCTTCCCCCCACCCACCAATTGCCCACCCTGGAGAGGCCGATGAGGTCCCACTTATCAAAGCCCGGTTGGGCAGCCAGTAGCCCCAGGCGGCTTGAGTCCCATAGTGGTGTGGCCAGAGTGATCTTATCTTTCCACCCCAGCGCATCTGACGCTACGTGCCATAGTTTGACCGTTGTGGACATTGGGGTATTCACTCGTGTCTCCTGTTTCCCGCCATAGAGAGCTCTTAGGTAGCCTCCCAATCCCATATTATGTCTGTCCATTTTATAGGCTAGTTCGTCTCGGGCTACATGGACCCATCGATTAATCACCATAAGTTGTGCTGCCCAATAGTAGTACTACAATGCTGGAAGCGCAATGCCACCATCATACCAACTTTTAGTCAGTTTGTTCAACGCTGTATGTGGAGTTACCCCATCCCAGAGGAGTGCCCGTACCTCCGCTTCTACTTCCCGAAAGTATTCAGGAGGGACCAAATATGGTGTGTTTTGCAAAATGTATATGAAGCGGGGAAGCACCATCATTTTATATAGGGAAGCCTTGCCTAATAATGACAGGGGTGGAGTCCTCCGATGTCGTACTTCTTCCCATAGGCGGTGCAGGGGGGGGTCTAGATTATGGTTGTAAAACACCACCAGGTCTTTGGTTATATAGATTCCCGGTCTTTAAATCTTTCTATCATCACACGAGCTGTACAGGTTCTAGGAAGCCTCGGATTCGCGGCCCGGAGGATGTATATCAATGATTTATCCCAGTTTATAGTATACCCAGAATACTTTTGGTACAAGGTGAATATGTGAAGCACTCTGTGCAGGGAAGAATAAGGGCTGGCCAGATACAAGAGGATATTATCGGCAAAGAGGGAGATTCTGTCCTCCCACTCCACTGTCCATTTGAGTCCTCTGATAAGCGGGTCACCTCATTTACACACCACCAGTGGTTCCAAAACTAGGGCAAATATCAAAGGCGAGAAGGGGCATCCCTGCCTCGTTCCCCTGTGTAGTGTGAAAACTGTCTATCGTCCCCCATTCACTGTCACATGCGCTATGGGTTCTGAGTATAGGAGTCAGACCCATGCCAAGAATGTGTTTCTGAATCCCAGCCTCTCTAACACCGAAAATAAAATGGGCCATTTTATCATGTCGAACGCTTTTCTAGCATCTAGTGACATTACAACCGCCGCTTCCCTAATACTGTGAGCTCTTCCTAGCATTCCATGAAGGCCCCTTAGGTTATGTGAGGTGTTTCTACCCGGCATGAATCCTGACGGATCGGGGTGGACCAACGTATGCTAAAATCTTCACTTCTGCATTATTGGTCTGTATGATGCGCAGTCGTCTGGTGGTTTACCGTCCTTGTATAAGACTACCATGTTGGCCAATCTTTGATTTTTGGGCAGCTTCCCTGCTTTGACGATTTCCCGAAACATCCTTAACAGATATGGGGCCGTTGTGAAGGCTGTTAATTTGTATAGCTCAATTGGCAGGCCGTTTGGTCCCATTGCTTTCCTGGCATTTAATGCCTTGATGGCCTGCAGCACTTCACTTTCAGTAAGTTCTAATTCTAAGCTATCTCTATCAGTCTCATCAAGGGAGGGAACACTGAGGGTGGATAGCAGTTCCCTAGCCTCCACCTGGGTGATCAGTGTGGACGACGCACGCAGTTTTTTATAGTATGTTGCAAAGGCATCCGCTATTCCCTGTCGGCCTCTAATTGGTTCTCCCTTTTCTGAAGTAATTTCGGACACCCTTCTAGAAGCCTCTCCTATCTAGCAACACCTGCAGCTTGCCTGCTGTTTCCCCCACCTCATATAGCCGATAGAGTGTCGCCCAGTGTTCTGCTCTGGCTTTCTCCTCCGCTATGTCCCTATATTCATTTTGCTTGATTTGTAGCCTATGTTGCCCCTCTGGGGTGTCCGATAGCATTAGATCGGATTCTAGTTTCCGAATCTCCTCTTCCACCACTGTCAGCTGCTTCCTCCTCTCTTTTTTATGACTGGATATTAGCGAGACTCCCTGACCTCTAATTACTCTCTTGTAGGCTTCCCAAACAGTTTGATCCGATTCTACCGACCCATTATTCTCTTCAAAATAATTAATTGTCGTTTTCAATGGGTCTTCCTTAATACCTGGTATTTTGAGGTACCATGGATTAAGCGACATTTGATTTCTCCCATTTGAGGCATTTCACCATAGGAGGCACTAAGCAGAGAGTGGTCAGAAATACCTCTTGGGAGGTGGGTCATCTCAACAAACATGGGTAGTTGGTCCGCCAAGCCGAATATATAGGGGTCGATTCCGATTCGGGCCGGAAAACGTACCGACCGACTCGGAGCCGGAATTCTATCCGACCGACACGTACCAGTGCAGCCCGACCCGCAAAGTACGATGAGAAGCGTGCAAAACCCGACCGACTAGTACGGAACACAAGCCGAACGACCGAGCCGCGCAGAAAACAGCAATCCGGCCGGAAAAACACGCGAATCGAACCGACCGACACGCACTCGGAACAATCCCGAGCGAAACGTACCCGCGAACTCCTACCCGCCAAGTACGATGCAACGCGCGGAAAACACTGACCGAGTCGCACGGAGGACAAGCCGTACGACCGACACGCATACAAAACTGCGAGCCGAAGCAACCCAAAACACCGCGACCGACGCGTACGCAGCATAGAAAACAGCACAAACACAGCGTGAACGACTCGGAGAAGCTCGTACGAGACAACTGCAGGGTCCGACTCGGTCACAAGAACGTCTCCTACATGCACAAAAAGTACAAAGGGAAAATACACAAAAAAAGGCCAAACAAGCAATTACAAAGCCAATAAATACTTGGGGGGGGGCAGGGAACAAAGACACACCCACAACTCCACCCATATAAAGGACACAAATCCCTACAATGATCCTTTGCAAATTCAAATTACCTGCACTCAACAGACAGCAACCACACACCCACAGCTCATCCATCACACAAGCCACACACCATCAGCACCTCAACAAATAGCACCCTCACATACACCCAGCAAAACACACACTCACACACCTTCACCTGCACACCACCACACACATCACTCACCATCACCACCCATCACCATGCCCCCAAAGAAGAATCATAAGTTCCTAGATAGTGAATTGGAAGTCCTGGTAGATGAGATCCTCAGGGTAGAGCCACAGCTGTTTGGTACACTGGTCCAACAGACACCCATGTCGCAGAAAACCAAGATGTGGGAGAGGATCGTCGACAGGGTGAACGCACAATCACCATGTTTGCGCACAAAGGTAGACATCCAGAACAGGTGGTATGACGTGCGCAGGAGGGTCAGGGAGCTGTTGAAGAAGGACTACCTCTTGAGCCAACACACCGGCAGTGGCCCTCCTGCCAAACCAGTATACCTCAGGCCCTGGGAGGAGAAGGTGCGGGCCATCCTACCACCAGTGAGCGTATATGGACTAGAAAACATCCCAGAGCCTGGTGAGTACACAACAAATGTACACAATATTGTGCCACAATACACACACATCACTGTCAAGGGGAGAGTCAAACCATGCACCCTTAGCAAATACACACCAACCAGAACAGAATCATCCCAAAATGTGTATGTCAGTCAGATAAACACAACACATGCCATCTCATAGTGATATGTAACTGTGTCATCACATGTACAAACACAACTACAACTACAGCTAGGCAGTGGCACAAATATAACTAACAAACACATCCAGACATGTAGCCACCACTACAACACCACCTCACAGTGAAGCCCACTGAAAGGAAGGAATTCTGTGTATGCTGGGCAAGTCAGTGTAGCCAATAGCATCATGGGAGTCGTAGTCACAGATATTGCCCACCCTCACAATGCGCACATCAACACCACCATGAACCATGCCCACATCACAGGGAGTGGAAAACAACTGACAAGATGGCTGACACTGGCTACTGCTGTGGGGAGCACAAAGGCCCTGCCGGGAACTGTGCACCAACCAACAGCAGGACACCACTGACTGACATCCTGAAAGACAACTTGCACTCCCTGCAATAGAAGCACGTTCCATGGTGGGATATCTGGCTGGGTGGGAAGGAGGACTCACAGCCCTGACCATAGTTACCAGCAGTTCCACTCACACACACCCCTAACACAAACTCCACACAACTCACCTGGGAGAATGCATTGCCTCACACTCCAATCAAATATCCCACAAAGAACCACAACCCTGGGTAATGCTGAGTGAAGCACAGGGACACACATGGGACTTGTAGCAAAACTAACACCAGGATAACACTGTCAGCCATCTTGTCAGCACAGGCACACAACCCCACAGGGAAGCAGAGTCAAAAGGAAGGAAGCATGGGCATGCTGGGAAGTGGGGTGGAGGCAATAGCATGATGGGAGTGGTAGTCACAGCTCAACATCCCCCACCCACATGGCCCAGCAAGATCACACTCAAGCATGCACACCTCACAGGGAGTGAAAAGCCACTTCAAAGATGTCTGACAATGGTGCTCTGTTGTGGGGAGCACAAGGCCCTGCTGGGAACTGTGCACCAACCAACAGCAGGACACCACTGACTGACATCCTGAAAGCCAACTTGCACTCCCTGCAATGGAAGCACGTTCCATGGTGGGATATCTGGCTGGGTGGGAAGGAGGACTCACAGCACTGACCATAGTTACAAGCAGTTCTCCTCACACACCCCCTCAACACTAACTCCACATAACCCACCTGGGAGAATGCAATGCCTCACACCCTAATTGAATATCCCACAAAGAACCACCACCCTGGGTTATGCTGTGTGAAGCACAGGGACACTCTTGGGACTTGTAGCCAAACAACTGCCAGGACAACACTGTCAGCCATCCTGTCAGCACAGGCACACTACCCCACAGGGAAGCAGAGTCAAAAGGAAGGAAGTATGGGCATGCTGGGAAGGGGGTGTAGGCAATAGCATGATGGGAGTGGTAGTCACAGCTCAACATCCCCCACCCACATGGCCCAGCAAGCTAGCACTGAAGCATGCACACCTCACAGGGAGTGGAAAGCCACTTCAAAGATGTCTGACACTGGTGCTCTGTTGTGGGAGCACAAGGCCCTGCTGGGAACTGGCCACCAACCAACAGCAGGACACCACTGTCAGCCATCTTGCCATTGCCCTCACACTCACACACAGTGAAGTCCACCCAAAAGCAAGTAAGTATGGGCATGCTGGGAAGTGGGGTGGAGGCAATAGCATGATGGGAGTGGTAGTCACAGCTCAACATCCCCCACCCACATGGCCCAGCAAGATCACACTCAAGCATGCACACCTCACAGGGAGTGAAAAGCCACTTCAAAGATGTCTGACAATGGTGCTCTGTTGTGGGGAGCACAAGGCCCTGCTGGGAACTGTGCACCAACCAACAGCAGGACACCACTGACTGACATCCTGAAAGCCAACTTGCACTCCCTGCAATGGAAGCACGTTCCATGGTGGGATATCTGGCTGGGTGGGAAGGAGGACTCACAGCACTGACCATAGTTACAAGCAGTTCTCCTCACACACCCCTCAACACTAACTCCACATAACCCACCTGGGAGAATGCAATGCCTCACACCCTAATTGAATATCCCACAAAGAACCACCACCCTGGGTTATGCTGTGTGAAGCACAGGGACACTCTTGGGACTTGTAGCCAAACAACTGCCAGGACAACACTGTCAGCCATCCTGTCAGCACAGGCACACTACCCCACAGGGAAGCAGAGTCAAAAGGAAGGAAGTATGGGCATGCTGGGAAGGGGGTGTAGGCAATAGCATGATGGGAGTGGTAGTCACAGCTCAACATCCCCCACCCACATGGCCCAGCAAGCTAGCACTGAAGCATGCACACCTCACAGGGAGTGGAAAGCCACTTCAAAGATGTCTGACACTGGTGCTCTGTTGTGGGGAGCACAAGGCCCTGCTGGGAACTGGCCACCAACCAACAGCAGGACACCACTGTCAGCCATCTTGCCATTGCCCTCACACTCACACACAGTGAAGTCCACCCAAAAGCAAGTAAGTATGGGCATGCTGGGAAGTGGGGTGGAGGCAATAGCATGATGGGAGTGGTAGTCACAGCTCAACATCCCCACCCACATGGCCCAGCAAGATCACACTCAAGCATGCACACCTCACAGGGAGTGAAAAGCCACTTCAAAGATGTCTGACAATGGTGCTCTGTTGTGGGAGCACAAGGCCCTGCTGGGAACTGGGCACCAACAAACAACAGGACCACATCGTCAGCCATCTTGCCATTGCTGTCACACTCACACACAGTGAAGTCCACTCAAAAGGAAGGAAGTATGGGCATGCTGGGAAGGGGGTGTAGGCAATAGCATGATGGGAGTTGGTAGTCACAGCTCAACGATCACCCTCACCACATTGGCCCAGCAACGCTAGCACTGAAGCATGCACACCTCACAGGGAGTGGAAAGCCACTTCAAAGATGTCTGACACTGGTGCTCTGTTGTGGGGAGCACAAGGCCCTGCTGGGAACTGGCCACCAACTAACAGCAGGACACCACTGTCAGCCATCTTGCCATTGCTCTCACACTCACACACAGTGAAGTCCACCCAAAAGCAAGTAAGTATGGGCATGCTGGGAAGTGGGGTGGAGGCAATAGCATGATGGGAGTGGTAGTCACAGATATTGGTCACCCCCACAACTGGCCCATCAACACCACCCTGAACCATGCGCACATCACAGGGAGTGGAAAACAACTGACAAGATGGCTGACACTGGCTACTGCTGTGGGGAGCACAAGGCCCTGCTGGCAACTGTGCACCAACCAACAGCAGGACACCACTGACTGACATCCTGAAAGACAACTTGCACTCCCTGCAATGGAAGCACGTTCCATGGTGGGATATCTGGCTGGGTGGGAAGGAGGGCCGGATGTCAACCAAATACAACCAATGCAGACCATGTACACACCCCAACATTCACATAGAAATGCCCAAATAATGCAGGACAATGTGCTACACCAATATCAACCTCTGACTGTGACAACTTAGGACAATGCAATGTACAGGCCCGCATCCAGAGGCACAGTCACAACTGTCAGGTGTGTCAACCATTGATGCCTGCAGAAACATAACATACAATGTGTGTGTCTCCCAAAAACAGGTGATGATGGGGACACAGCAGCAGACGCTGAGGATTCCCCGTCCCAGGCTCAAGAGGATACGGAGCTCACTGGTGTGGAACAGCCTCTGCCCTCCTCGGATGAAGAAGACCTACCTGGCACCTCCGGAGCAAGTCATCATGCAGCACCAGCAGGACCACCAGCTGCACCCCCTGCACCCACCCCTCCAACGACTGTCAACACACATACCACCCCTGCCGACATGGACAGACCAAGGAGCACCACCACCACCAGCACAGGGACCCTGGACCAACGTGGGGCCATGGACACCAACACCACCAACAACCCCCAAGGGGGCCCAGGGTCACCTGTGCGTGCCACCTCAGGTACTGCACGTGTCGCCAGGGGTGGTGGGAGGGGTGGGAGACATAGGTCGCTGATCGCAGAGGGGTCTGGACTGCATGATGACCCACAACTGGCACGCATAGCCGATGCGTACCAGTCCAGCACCGGAGAGCTCAGCCAGGTAGTGGGGCTCCTCAGGGACATTAAACAGCAGCAGGCTGCCCATCATGCCCGCTTGGACTCACACATGTCCCGCGTGGAGTCCAAGTGGGACACACTGCAAGAGATGACGGCGGTGCATAGGGACATATTACAATGCCTCCGCCAGATGAGCAGCAACCAGTCAACACCTCCCTGTGTGCCCACAACATCTGGTGCTGAAACAACTGCAACTGCCACAGGGAGGGAGGATGACTCTGGCGGAGAGTCCCCTGCACCGCAGCAGCCTGCACTTGAGGGTCCCCCCAAAGAAGAGGGGTCGTCCGAGGAGGGGCAAGTGAGAGGCCGATGGCCATGTGCAACCCCCAGGAAGCCAAAACCTGTTCTGGATAATCACCTTTGTGCGCAAACTGTTCACCCTGTTGACTGCAACACAACTCCCCCACATGACATGGGGAGTACAAGTTGGACCAATGTCTCAGATGACTGTGGACTTGATACAGGACATTTCTGCTACCAGGACTTCCAATTCATCTAGGAACTTTGGATTGCAATCAAAATGTACAGCACTCACCATCCTGTGCACTATTCACACACATGTATGACAATAAACACACTAATACACCATACCTGCCTCTGTCGTGATTCCAACGTGGTTTCTGTCATGGAGATGATGACCAGCGAAATTACACTGTGCATTCTAACTGCTACAGCTAGTACAACACAGGCATGTGAGTCATGGCAACGTGACACACATGAGGGAGACACACCACCAGGGCTACACAACAATTACACACCTAGGCCATCTGACTCATTGCCTACACTGATGTTGCCAGGAAATACGGTGCAATGCACAGACACAACACCTATTCACAGTCTTTGTCAACTAGCCCACTGGTGCAGTAAGCAAATGTCAGTCAAATGTGTGACCACAGACAACGCACATCACAAAGTGAAGCACAGGTTTATTACACATTTGCTACATGTTGTAACCACTACAGATGCAAGGTAATCCCACCTGGCAGCGGGCACACAGTCAACAAGTGTAGAAGGAAGGAAGTCCATGGGTGTGGCGCACATCACCTGTAGGGACACGACAGCTACCACCCTGGAAGTCGAATCACGGTGTCGGGGATCACAGTTGACCAAACGACTCAGAAAGTACCCTGTGAAGGACAGAAATGACACACAGTCAAAAGCACTGAAGAACAGGACAGAACTGCAATACTCATGCCCAATACATGTCACAAGATACCCACCCAGAACCAAGTTAGCATGTCAACACTGTTGGGGAGTACAGACTACCTGTAAGGACACATCGCTACACGCATACAGTCATGTAGCCCATGGACACACTCAAACAGCACCAGAGCACCACCAACACATATCATGCAAACTCACATCATTGACATGACATCTCTGGATACTCACATTCAGCTGAAGAAGTTGGTGATGAGCTGTGTGCGGACATCACCATCCATCATCATCATCATCATCATCACTGGCATCGTGGTCCAGGCCAGGATCCTCCACAGGTGGCGGATGTTGGTCATCGTCATCCAGGATGAGAGGCAACTCCTTCCGCACTGCCAGGTTGTGTAGCATGCAGCAGACGATGACAATCTTGCACACCTTTGCTGGGGCATATGGGAGGGCCCCTCCTGTCTTGTCCAGGCAGCGGAAGCGGCTCTTCAGGAGACCAAATGTCCGCTCAATCACTCTCCTTGTCCGACCATGTGCCTCATTGTAGCGCATCTGGGCTGGTGTCACAGGGTTCCTGAGGGGCGTCAGCAACCACGGCATGTTGGGGTATCCGGAGTCACCTACATACAGACAATTGCACATTAGCTGAGTTGGAAAAGAGGATGGAACACTACATTGCAGAACACACACAATGGTACAAAGTCAGTACACACCAACAAGCCAGGCACGCTGGTTCGGCATCTGTGACATCATCCTCGGGATGCGACTACTCCTCATCACGTAGGCATCGTGTGCAGAACCAGGGAAACGGGCACACACGTGTGAGATGCTCATATCTGCAAGACAGACCACCAGTGCATTGACCGAGTGGTAGTGTTTGCGGTTCCTGTATGCCTGCTCTTGGGCCTGTGGTGGTACCAAAGCCACATGTGTCCCATCAATGGAGCCAATGACATGCGGCATCCTCCCCAGGGCATAGAAGTCACTCTTCACGTCAGTGAGTTGTTGGAGTCTAGGGAAATAGATGTACTGGTTCAGGTATATCAACATAGCCTCCAAAACATCGCGGAGCACACGGCTGAACATGGTCTGTGACATCCCACCAGCAGTCGCCAGAGTGTGTTGAAAGGTACCGGTGGCAAAGAAGTGTAGGGCTGCCATCACCTTCACCTTGGGGGTCAGCGCTGTAGGGTACGGCCGGCCAGGTTGCAAATGTGGTGCCAAGCGCACTGCCAAATCCTCAATCAGCTGCCTGGTGAAGCGGTACCGTCGGATGCTGTCACGTTCCACCATTGTTGCCAGGTCAGGGAATGGTCTATGGACAGCTGGTGCCCTGCAGTGCATAGGTGAAGAAAGAAAGATTGTCCGTCACCCCACATATGTGGCATTGAACACACTAAATATCACATGATACATCATTATGAGGCACAAGTACATGATGTGTGCAGTTCCGTAAGGACATGTATGGCACATACATGGCCAACATCTAACATCACAGTTCAACAAGTGGCATCAATAAGTCCCAGGTTGTGCCATTGGATATCATGAGGCCGTGTCACAGTTCCCATCTCCTGCTGCCACGTTACAAACACACCCCACAGTGACATGTGAGGACAGATGTGCCCCAGCCATCACAGCTCAACGACAGGTAGATTCCCAGGGACCCTGTATTGCCACATGGACACTGGCATGACATGGTGTATCATGTATACACCACAGCAAAACAACCATGACCCCCACAGGTAGTGGTCCCTGTTGCCTCGGCAGGACAGACATGGACGTCTGTGACACACACACGCACAACATCAAAGTCCATGCACAAACAACGTGGATGTGGAGACTGTCTCCCATTGTGCACATGAAATCAGAGACATTGTAAACACAACATGCACACAGACTGTGGAGGACCATCACTATTGTGCCAATGGGTCACCCTGGGTTAAACATACCGTCCCACATGGGACTCAGGGGGTATGTGACATGACATACACATACACCACCGTGAAATGTGACCATGCCACATGCTCAGATATGAACAGTTGCACTTCACAGTGGTCATGTACACGAAACACCAAGGATTCTGTCCCCATGAACACGTGCACAGCCTGGGGGTGGCTGCCCCCAAGTGACACCCACAGAACAACATGTTCACCCCCATACACGGAATAGGTAATGCAGCCTTACATGCCTTAGGATACAGTTTGGACAGGCTGTGGTGTTGTAGGTGTGCCCCTCACTCCCTGGGAAGTATATGTGGCTGGCATATGTTCACCTGTGACAGGCATGGTGACATATGCCAGTGACTTGTACAGGGACGCGTTGGACAGCAATGGACCGATCGGTGCGCACACATTGGCCATTGCATTCAATGTGTGCTGGTACGCGTTGTATTCGCAATACGCGTTGGACAGCAATGGACCGATCGGTGCGCACAGCACTGGCCCATTGCATTCAATGTGTGCTGGCTACGCGTTGTATCCTGAGTACGCGTTGAACAGCAATGGACCGATCGGTGTGCCCGGCCGGCCCATTGCATTCAATGTGTGCGGGTACGCGTTGTATCCTGGGTACGCGTTGAACAGCAATGGACCGATCGGTGTGCCCGGCCGGCCCATTGCATTCAATGTGTGCGGGTACGCGTTGTATCCTGCGTACGCGTTGAACAGCAATGGACCGATCGGTGCGCACCCATTGGCTATGGCCTGGCCTGGCAACGGATGCGTTTTCAAATTTTGAACGAGTCTGATGCTGTAAATTCAGTTGGTCACCCACAACAATGTTGCAAATTCATGGGTGTCATGAAGTTGAACTTTTGAAGGATGCTGTGGGCGTGTGTAAGTGGTGCAATTCCATGGATTGGCCAGATTCAGAAGATGCAAACGACTTGGACCTATCACTTTGGACACATGGGACAGTATCTGCCTCTGCAGCACACATATAATGCTGGCTGTTCCCCTGAGAGCTCACTTGCCTGCACTACATGCTCCAGGACGACATCTGCCACCACCACTGCTGCTGTAACTGCACCCTCTGGACCCTGCAATGGCACGTACTGTGGAGAGAGCCCCAGCCTTCAGCACTGAGGAGAACCAGGCCCTGCTGGACAGCCTCCTTCCACAGTACAGCAAGCTGTATGGGAAAGCAGGGGAGCAGGTGAGTGTTCTGTCCACTGCCTTTCTAAATGTGCATGTTGTCTGACTAGCAAGGCTAACAGTCTGCACGCCACTGGCTAGCAGGCTCACTGAGTAGTTGTCACCCCCATAGTGTGTAGTTACATGCACTGAACAGGTATAGTGCAGTGACAGTGCATTTAAACAAGGTTTTACTTCCCAGGCAATGATACCATGTAGTAACTGCTGGCATACTGTCCATGGCCATCGTTGCACTGCCTGTGTACATCATGTGCCCCTGTGATTGAGACATGTATATCCAACTGTGTAATGCACGGATATGTTGCATGTGTAGTAATGGCATTCTCACTTTGTCATCCTCACAGGTTGATGCCCACCAGAAGCAGCAGATATGGCTGACCATCGTCCGGGCAGTGAGATCCGTGGGGGTCTACAAGCGCCGGATCCGCAACTGCCAGAAGAGGTGGCAGGACCTTCGGGGCTGGACCCGGAGGATCGCCCGGGTCCAGCTGAAGCTGTCGCCTCCTCGCAGGAGGGGCGGACACCGGACCCTGACCCCCCACATGCTCAGGATCCTGGCGGTGGTCTTCCCTGATCTGGATGGGCAGCTGAAGGCCAGAGAGCAGCAAGGAGGGGGTGAGTCCATGACTGCATTGTGAACTTTGTCTGCCATGCTATGTGCCCTCCTCTGGCCTGGTTAAACTTCCACAGTACATCAGTCATGTGGTCCAGGACCCATGTCCCTCTATTGTGCACTGCCCACTCCTCATCTGATACCCAGGTGTGGCCCTTACAGTCAGGGAATTGTGTCACTTGGGTACTGTGTCCTTGCAGTTTGCTTGACTCAAGGTGGGGGACAGCATCTGTTTCCCTAACTCTGTGGTGGGCATCATGGGTGGGTCCATTGCTTACACAATGCCTGTGTTCTGACATGTAATCTGCGTGTTACTTTGATATGTGGTCCAATTGCTGAGCTGATCCACCACATGTGCCTGGGGTATCTGGCACACACCCATGCTGCGGGTGGGAACAATGTTTGGGCCCCAGGAGTGTGTATATTACGTGTGTCACACATACTTAGCCAGCTGCCTACTGTTCAGGGCTCATCCCTCATTCATGTGGGGCAGGACAGTCATGCCTACTCCAGGCCATACAATACACTCTGTACTCCCACTCCCGTGTATCAGCTGACACGTTGTGCTCAGTGATATGTCCCCTCAGGTGTCTGCCTCTGTGTCAGTGTGCTGTGGCTTCGTTGTCAGGACTGCTGGGGTGTTTCTCGGTTGGAGCTCAGCATGCCACCGGAGATGTGACCATAGGAGACGATACTTGTGTGACACATAGGTGTTTGATCACCTGACCGTGCAGACTGGGGTATGCGAATGTGAAGTTCAGGCAGCTGTTTCCCATTCACAGCAGATTGTGAGGTGCTCAGGTTCAGAGGGTTGTGTTACAGGTCTCCCATATGTCCAATCGGTATGACCTGGACAGATAAGGGTTCAGATGATGTGGTGTGTGGGGGATGTACATGTGCACTTGTTCAGCTCCAGGACTTGCATTCCCCATGACCTACTATTGTGACACAGTGCAGAGTGTTGTTGTCTGGCTGCCCTGCCCATGTGACTGGAGAGAGTGATGTATGACTTAGCAGGCATGCCTGTGCCATGGCATGTGACTTCCTATGAGTGATCCTGCAGGGGAGTGACATGTGCTACATGCACACCATTGTGGCAATGGCTATCAGGACATGGGTGCATCATGGTGTCTGTCGCTGGTATGCATCACATGCATTTCCTGATTTGACTCTGGGCATCCCTTTCATCCGGACACCTGTACTGACTCAGTGGCAAGAGTCGTGATGTGTGCATGTTCACATGCTTCACCGTGTTCTCTGCACTGTCCAACTACTGTGTAGGTGGTGCATGTGTCCACACTGGGGTATTGCCATCCAACAGACACCAGACAGATGGGTGCAAGGCCAGGTGGGATGTGAGTGCCATGGTTGACCATCAGACTGACAATTGGCTTCTCCTGTTCTGTTTGGGCACTTTTAGCAATGTTCAACTAAGGATGCCAGGGCTTGCTCTGTAATGTGCTGTACTTACTGTGGTGTGTGCGTTCGGTGCAGGTGACTGATGTCTGTCTGTTTCCCTATTGATTGCAGATACATCCACGGCCACAGGAGGGGACAGCTCCACGGACCAGGAGGAGCCGCAGAGCCAGACTGGGTCAGCAGCCGAGGAGTGGTCGGAGGGACCCAGTGGCACGGAGGGCGAGGGGAGCCACACCGAGGAGTCCTCAGCACCATCCACCTCAGCTGAGGACCACAGCAGCTCGGAGGATGACTCCCTTATGGAGGCGGGTGTCAGCAGCCACCACACCCCAGCTAGTGTTGCTGTCCCCGCCACCACCACCACCGCCCTCCCATCGGCTCCCATTCCCGAGGTCCGTGGAGGCTCCCATGTTCGGGAGCGTGTCTCCTTCGGGCCAGGCACCGCACCCCCTGCCCCTGTGTCCCCTGCTGCCCTGAGTGAGGAGTCTGTGTACCTCCTTCGCCAGCTCCATGTAGGGCAGACAGCGATGCTGAGTGTCCTCCATGCACACACCACTCTGTTGACTCAGCTGGTGTCGTTCATGGAGGGCATCTCATCGGGCATGTCTGCCCTACAGAGGGGCAATAGGTCCATGGACTCCTCCCTGACGGCAGCAGTGTCCCTCCTCCGACAGTCCCTCACCCCTCCTGCCTCTGCCCCATCCACACTCCCCAGCACCTTACCTGTCCCAAGCACACACACACCGGCACAGGCACACACCAGCACAGACACGAGCAGCACACAGACACACACGCCACAAACAAGACGCACACGCACGCACAGTCAGGGGACTGAAACCACACTCACAGGGGATGGGGCCCAGGCACACACACACGCATCCACGAGCACTGCGCAGTCCTCAGTTGCCTCTCCCTCCAAAGCCCCCTCCCTTGCCTCACCTGCAACCCCAAAGACACAGCGGCTCTTCCTCAGTGACCTCGGCCTCTTCCCCTCCGATCCAGCTGATACAGCATTCAGGGGGAAGAGGAAGCCCACCCACATGGAGCGGAGTGCCCCTCGCCCCCGGACACCCTCCCCCAGGCGCAGACCGACTGACGCCCCCACCCGCAAGTCCCCCCGGACCCGGAAGAGCAAGACCCCGCCGCCGCCCTGCAGCTCAGGCACCAAGTCCCCTTCCTCCATCCCTCAGGCCCCCACTCCACAGGTGCCCCCACCACACCCTGCCCCAGGTTCCCCCACCCACAGATACACCATCCCCAAAAGGATCAGGCCTTCTCCCCCTGCCACTTGCTCTTCCGGCCCCACACCCCCGCTGCGCTTGTCTGTGCCACTGGTGTGGTGAGGGTGTCCTCCCCCTCTGTCCTGCCCACCTTACCTGATCCCCATTCTCCTCCCCTGGAGGTAGGCACTGCAGTGGAGTCCACTACCACCCTGTCTGACTTGGGCACTGCAGTGGCGAACCTGTCCACTCCATCTGCACGGTCCACTGCAGTCGTGCCGGCACCCACACCATCTGAGTCATGCCCCCCAGTTGTGCCGGCACACACCATGTCAGACACCTCCACTGCAGTTGTCAGTGGCTCTCCAGCACCCACCACCCCTTCCCTGCCTCCTTCTGGTGAGCCCTGATCCTGTCCCTGCGGTGCCTGGCCTGCCCCCCGTATGCCCCTCCGAGGGGATTGTCCCTGGTGTTTATCAGTGCAGGCATGCGTAGGGTGACATCTGCCACTGTCACCCTGTTTTGACTTTCAGGATGGACTGGCCATTGGCCTTTGTTTCTTTTTACTGGACTTCAACTTTTGAACCCACATATGCTGAATAAAGCAACTTTCTGTTCTCTAGTGGTTTTGCTTCTGATGTACATGATGTTGATGATGCTAACCATGCCCTTGCTGCAGTGATGGTGATATTTGGTCTCATGAAAATGAAGTGTTACTGTGCAGGAACCCATGTGGTCCACGGGGAATGTGTCCTATCCTGTAGTGTATCCATGTCATCCTTAGCAGCATCTGAGGGTGTCATGTTTTCAATATTTGGCAATGGGATTTCCTACTTACATTAGCAATGTCACATCTGTGGCTTCCACCCCTGCACATCTGTTGTGCTTGCCATTGTTCAATTAGTCTACTTCCCTGACCGTGTGGCCATCTCCACTGGACATGCAGGTTTGGGCATCAATGGGGAAGGACTCATCTGTGTTGTCAGTGCAACTTGCTATACATGTGTGTTGGATCTGTGCTGATGATTTCGTTGACACTCCCATGACCAGGCTGATGTGACGGGAGCCTTCATTTGGTGCTAATTGTTGACTGTGTGACCAAGTGTTCTGCTGACATGATGGAGCCCTACTGAGGCAACATATGGCACAGCTTTCCTCACACAGGAGTGGAGTCCCCTCATGGCAGTGTGTACTCCTGTGACATTGCCTGCGCCCAAGGTGTGTGTTGTGTGAGCATGTCTGTGTGTTCACTTCCATTTTGCTGTGCATGCTGGGATCCCTAGTGATGTTCCTGTTTGTGATGCTTGCTGAGTTGACCTATGTTCCCCCAAAGTCTTCTCCCTGGGTTCTCTGTGATGTGGGTGCATGGCACATTACTGGTCATCAGGGTGTCACCCATAGGTGTGTTTGCTGTCAGGGCTGAGTTTGTGGGCAGACGCAGATGGGACACAGTCAGGATTCCCCTTGGCACTTGTTGTTTACACCTGTCATGTAATTTCCAGTTTGTGTTAGCTTTCAGTGATTGTGACACGTTGTGTGTGTGACTGCTGGCACTCCTCAGGGTCAGGGCTGCAATGTTGGTAGTTGTCTATGTGTGTTCTTTGTGGGTGACCTTGGCTTCTTCATTGGTGTGGGACTGTGGCTGGGATCCCATTGGTTGGTGTGGTATTGCCGTCATGTCCATGTACGGCGTAGTGTGCAGTGTGTCAGACATTCAGGAGTCTTGTTGAGTGGCCATGTGTGATGTGTTTCTGCACCTTGGTTCCCACCACCACCCATGGGATTGTCATGGGTGCATGTGCAATGTCACCAGTGCATGTGAGCTTCACTGCTGCACATTGTTGGAGGTCGAGGTGTGTGGTGTTGAGTGTGTGCAGATGAGAGTTGTTGCCCGGCTAGACCCCTGCCTCCATGTTGGCCTTGGCTTACTGGCCGTGCTGATTGATTTGTGCTTGTGTAGGTGTGATGGTAGTTTGTTGCTCAGGACACATGACTGTGGTTCACAGTGTGAACGACATCTAGCTTTGTCATCACAGTGGGATTGTCATGCAGCCCAGGGTCACCACATTGTGGGGACCCTGGGGGTAGTGCTGTGGTGTGTCTGTGTCTTGCTGTGTCAGTTGCTGTTCCTACATGCTTGTGTGACATGTGTGATTTGTGCTCCCTCTCATCTAACAATGCCTGATTGCCCACATAGGGGATTTGGATCCATGAGTTACTTTTGTGTGGCACTGTATGCGCATCTGTGTAATTGGTATTCAGGCCTCATCATGTGTTGTGTGGTTGCCTGGGGACACTGGCACCCCCCCCCCACCTGTTGTGTTTGATGTGCAGTGTGGGTCTGCCTGTTTGTGTTTGTGCATCTGCACCACTGCATTGGCATATCTTTAGTGTGCCATTGGCTGTATGTTGTTTGGTGGGTTTCCCCTGCTGTCCCTGGGACTCCTAGGTCATCAGTCAGCACAATGATCATTGTTTGTGTGTCCCATTGCTGCCATGGTATGGTATCTGTTCACCTCACATCTACAGTCTCCACAGGGTATCTGCATTTGTGTGCCCATTGGTGCAAATATGTGGGTCTGCATTCTGATGGTCACTTCTGTCATTGTGTCATTGATGAATGTTGACAGTGTCAGCCCCCATGGGTGATGTTTGTCTGCACATGGCCAAAGGTATGTCTTATTTGCACTGCACTGTTTGCCTCCCCCAATCTATGTTGCTATGGGACACAAGCACTACTTTGCCACTGATGTGTTTGTTGTTCTGTGACCAGGAATCATCCATGCAGTTTGGCAGTTGCAGCTTTTTCAATGTCAACACTTACATTTTGGTCACTGTGATGATGGGGGTTTGGACCCCATTGCCACAATGTTCAAGATGTGCTTCAGCTATGGGCCCCATACTTACATTTTGGTCACTGTGATGATGGGGGTCTGGACCCCATTGCCACAATGTTCAAGATGTGCTTCAGCTATGGGCCCCACACTTACATTTTGGTCACTGTGATGATGGGGTTTAGACCCCATTGCCACAATGTTCAAAATGTGCTTCAGCTATGGACCCCACGCTTACCTTTTGGTCACTGTGATGATGGGGGTTGGACCCCATTGCCACAGTGGTCATGGTCTGCTTGCATTGTGGGGGCCACACACATTTATGTGTGACACATGTGATAGGGGGTCACATTGTATGTTCAAAGTCATGTTCAGTGTTGTAGGCATTTGACACAGTCTACACACGCTTGTCATGGTGTTGGGGGGATGTCTTTTTGTTGCATTCTTTATGTTGGTGTGTGCTTGTTGTGTCATGCATTAGCCATCCTATGAGTGGGGGTGTTGTTGGTGGTAGGCATCCAGCCCCCATGGGTAGAGGTGGTAGTAGTGGTAGGCATCTGGCACACCCTGGGTAGAGGTGGTAGTAGTGGTAGGCATCTGGCACCCCATGGGTAGAGGTGGTAGTAGTGGTAGGCATCTGGCACCCCCATGGGTAGAGGTGGTAGTAGTGACAGGCATCCTGGCACCCCATGGGTAGAGGTGGTAGTAGTGGTAGGCATCTGGCACCCCCTGGGTAGTGGTGGTAGTAGTGGTAGGCATCTGGCACCCCTGGGTAAGGGTGGTAGTAGTGGTAGGCATCATGGCACCCCCTGGGTAGTGGTGGTAGTAGTGGTAGGCATCTGGCACCCCTGGGTAGTGGTGGTAGTAGTGGTAGGCATCTGGCACCCCTGGGTAGTGGTGGTAGTAGTGGTAGGCATCTGGCACCCCTGGGTAAGGGTGGTAGTAGTGGTAGGCATCTGGCACCCCCTGGGTAGTGGTGGTAGTAGTGGTAGGCATCTGGCACCCCTGGGTAGAGGTGGTAGTAGTGGTAGGCATCTGGCACCCCTGGGTAGTGGTGGTAGTAGTGGTAGGCATCTGGCACCCCCTGGGTAGTGGTGGTAGTAGTGGTAGGCATCTGGCACCCCCTGGGTAAGGGTGGTAGTAGTGGTAGGCATCTGGCACCCCTGGGTAAGGGTGGTAGTAGTGGTAGGCATCTGGCACCCCCTGGGTAAGGGTGGTAGTAGTGGTAGGCATCTGGCACCCCCTGGGTAGTGGTGGTAGTAGTGGTAGGCATCTAGCCCCCCATGGGTAGAGGTGGTAGTAGTGACAGGCATCCAGACCCCCATGGGTAGAGGTGGTAGTAGTGGTAGGCATCTGGCACCCCCTGGGTAAGGGTGGTAGTAGTGGTAGGCATCTGGCACCCCCTGGGTAGAGGTGGTAGTAGTGGTAGGCCTCTGGCACCCCCTGGGTAAGGGTGGTAGTGGTAGGCATCTGGCACCCCCTGGGTAGTGGTGGTTGTAGTGGTAGGCATCTAGCCCCCCATGGGTAGAGGTGGTAGTAGTGACAGGCATCCAGCCCCCCATGGGTAGAGGTGGTAGTAGTGGTAGGCATCTGGCACCCCCTGGGTAGGGGTGGTAGTAGTGGTAGGCATCTGGCACCCCCTGGGTAGAGGTGGTAGTAGTGACAGGCATCCAGCCCCCCATGGGTAGAGGTGGTAGTAGTGGTAGGCATCTGGCACCCCTGGGTAGAGGTGGTAGTAGTGGTAGGCATCTGGCACCCCTGGGTAGTGGTGGTAGTAGTGGTAGGCATCTGGCACCCCATGGGTAGAGGTGGTAGTAGTGGCAGGCATCTGGCACCCCATGGGTAGAGGTGGTAGTAGTGGTAGGCATCTGGTACCCCCTGGGTAAGGGTGGTAGTAGTGGTAGGCATCTGGCACCCCCTGGGTAGAGGTGGTAGTAGTGGTAGGCATCTGGCACCCCCTGGGTAAGGGTGGTAGTAGTGGTAGGCATCTGGCACCCCCATGGGTAGTGGTGGTAGTAGTGGTAGGCATCTGGCACCCCCTGGGTAAGGGTGGTAGTAGTGGTAGGCATCTGGCACCCCCTGGGTAGTGGTGGTAGTAGTGGTAGGCATCTGGCACCCCCTGGGTAAGGGTGGTAGTAGTGGTAGGCATCTGGCACCCCCTGGGTAGTGGTGGTAGTAGTGGTAGGCATCTGGCACCCCCTGGGTAGGGGTGGTAGTAGTGGTAGGCATCTGGCACCCCCTGGGTAGTGGTGGTAGTAGTGGTAGGCATCTGGCACCCCCTGGGTAGAGGTGGTAGTAGTGGTAGGCATCTGGCACCCCCTGGGTAGAGGTGGTAGTAGTGGTAGGCATCTGGCACCCCCTGGGTAAGGGTGGTAGTAGTGGTAGGCATCTGGCACCCCCTGGGTAGTGGTGGTAGTAGTGGTAGGCATCTGGCACCCCCTGGGTAAGGGTGGTAGTAGTGGTAGGCATCTGGCACCCCCTGGGTAGAGGTGGTAGTAGTGACAGGCATCCAGCCCCCCATGGGTAGAGGTGGTAGTAGTGGTAGGCATCTGGCACCCCCTGGGTAGAGGTGGTAGTAGTGGTAGGCATCCGGCACCCCCTGGGTAGTGGTGGTAGTAGTGGTAGGCATCTAGCCCCCCATGGGTAGAGGTGGTAGTAGTGACAGGCATCCAGCCCCCCATGGGTAGAGGTGGTAGTAGTGGTAGGCATCTGGCACCCCCTGGGTAAGGGTGGTAGTAGTGGTAGGCATCTGGCACCCCCTGGGTAGAGGTGGTAGTAGTGGTAGGCCTCTGGCACCCCCTGGGTAAGGGTGGTAGTAGTGGTAGGCATCTGGCACCCCCTGGGTAGTGGTGGTAGTAGTGGTAGGCATCTGGCACCCCCTGGGTAGGGGTGGTAGTAGTGGTAGGCATCTGGCACCCCCTGGGTGGGGTGGTAGTGGTGGTGGGCATCCGGGCCCCTATGTGTATATGTGGCATTGGTGATGGCCATCCCGCCCCTATGGTGCTGCTGTTGCTGGTGTAAGTAATTTCTGCATCCCTCTGTGTATGTGTGATATGTCGGGTACGTATAGTTTGTTTTTGTGGTTGGTGTCTGACTTACCTTCTGCGCCGTACGCGTCCGTGCCTGTTCCGGTAGTAGATGTAGAATATTGGTAGGATCGGCACGATGGGATTCATGGTTGGTTCGTCTTGTTCGTCTTTATCGTTGCTTCGCCTCGTCCTCGTCGCTGGCGTGTTCGTCTCGTAGCCGTGGATCGTGTTGTGGCGCGAATCGGAGCTTATGTGCGCCTCTCCCGGATGCTTTGACGTGCCGTGCATAGCGACAGGTTCGGCGCGTCCGGGAAGCGCATCGTACTTGTCCGGCCGGACGGAGCTGCATTTTGGCTTTCGTGCGACTCGATTCTGCGTTTACGGATCCGGCTCGGTCGGGGAACAGGACCTGGATTGGGTGAGTACGACTGGGTCGGAGTCTATGCTGTTGTGCGCATCGTACTTGCTCGTTCGGAATAATGTGCGGATCGGTCGGGAAACAGGCATTCGCATGGCTTTTTTCCCGACCGAATGGTGTTAGGTGCGCCTCCGACCGAGATCGGAATCGGCCCCATAGTCTATGCAGGATAAGCTCCCATGGACCCTGGAGTGGAAGGTATACTGTTGGGCTGTCGGATTGTGTATTCGTGAGACATCTACTAGGCCAGTCGCTGAAAGAAACTCCGCCAGTGATTTCCCAGTGTTATCTCTCCGTCTGGCTGGCCAACGGTCTATTACAGCATTCAGGGCCGCATTACAGTCGCCTCCGCGGAATAAGCAGCTGCCCCTGTGGCAGATTGACTACATGTGCACCGAGGTCAGCGAGTGTGGGGGAATGTAATCTTGGGGGATGTAGAGAGACGCGATATTTACTAGTCGGCCTTCCCGGTGCCACGACAGCGTCACAAAACATCCGAGAGGGTCATGCGTTACTTTCAATATAGTGAATGGATTTACGCAACAAGATACCCACACGTCTCGAGTCTCTGGTATAGCCTGCGTGAGCTACTAATTTATAGCCCCATCTATTAAGTGCACAGTAGGAGGTCCCTTGTATATGAGTTTCCTGCAACAGGGCGATGTCAGGTGCCTTCTCCTTGAGGTATTGTAGTACCACCCCTCGCTTAATTTTATCTCCTAGACCATTGACATTCCCGGAAAGGATTGTGACGCAAGTGTGGGGTCTGTCCCTGTTTAATTTACCATCTACAATATCTAAAAATGCGGCCAAGGATATAAAAATTTTGTGGAAGCCCACAGTTCATTTGCCGCCTGTTCTGGGGTGGTAGGTCAACAGGAATTCCAACAGGCTTCCCTGGAGCAGTCTGGGGAGCGTCTTGTGTTGCGACATTTCGGTATGTGAAACATGTATCGTGCTTTACTGTCCTTACTAGGCATATAATATTCTTACAAATCCTAACAACCTTGCTAAAGAAACTACCCCTTGTCTCCCCCTCCCTGCTCCCCTGCAATGTGGACTTGCAAATTGCCCACCCCCAACCATGTAGAGTGCCTGTATACCCTGTCCCTCATTTCTTGATGATGGAGAGCGTGACCCAGTCGGCCTCCCACCCACCGGGGTTCCTTCCCCCATGCATTCAGTCAGTTTACCACTTTGTAACGGTTATAGTTCAGTTCAGCAGGGTCTTAGATCTTCTCCGCCGTTGTCCATCGAGTCACCTCTGGAGCACCCATTCGCTCCAGTCGAGTAGTTCTCCTCTGCAAGTAGTCTCTTGGGTGATCTCCGGAGTTTTGTGACTATCAAGTCCCTACTTTCTGGCTATTGTGGTGAGCGTTTTTTATAAACGGTCTCAGTCTCAGCTTATATCTGTTCTCATTGGAGGGTGTTTAAGATCCTGCGAGAGCCGGCCACTGCCGGGTCATTTGTCGCCCGTCGCTGACTCCCCGTTTCATTGTCTCACTGGCTGTCGCCATTCCTTCTCACTTTTTTGTTGGTGGGGGTTGCTCCTATTGTTTCCAGGCTTCCTCCAGCCATCCACCCAATCCCAAGCATCTTCAGGGAGTCGAAGAACCATGTTTTCCCATCCGCTACCACCCGAGCCTGGCGGGAAACAGCATTGCGTACTTCAGTTCTTTTTCACGAAACAGTTTTTTAACTTCCAGGAAGGAGCTCCTCATCTTCTGGACTTTAATCGTGAAATCTGGAAAACAGGTTATCGTAGTGTTATCATAATATAATGGAGGGGGGCGTGGCTTGGAGCGTCAAGATGGCGGTTGCACTCTAAGAGTGCTCTGGACCCCTCCGTCAACAGCTCCAGGATCCGCTGCCAGCGGTGCCCTGCCTGCACCTGAACGCAAAGTACTTCTCTCCTTGTGACGGCGCCGCAGCCTTGTGGGGTCCGGTGGGCCGCCTAAGTCCTCCCAGGGGCTACTTTTTACCAGCAGCTGCGAGAGCGGCAGCCAAGATGGCGGACCCGGCCTCCCTCTAATCGGCTACGGGGGCTTGGGACTGCACGCGGCGGCTTGCTGGGGTCTCACGAGGACGAGACCCCTCACCAGAGCTCCAGACCCTGCCCGCTAACGCTCCAGATCCTGGCTGTGGACCCGAGGATCCGACGCGGGGCGGCCGACGTGCCGGCCTGGTCGCGGCCACCCTCCTAGCCCTCTCGCCTGCACCTGAGCCGTCCTGCCGAGAGGAGCCTGCGTGGGCTGCGCACTGAGCAGAGAGAGAGAGGGCTCTTCTGATTGCTGGTGGTGAATGACGGATCGCCTCACCCAGCCGACCACAAGCGGCCCGCGGCCCACTGACGACCCCGGACCTAGGCTGAAGGCCTCGCTGGGCCGCGCTGAGTGTTGCGGAGGGCGGCCCAGACCTGCTGGGCCCTGCTGAGGCAGTAAGTGGCCCCCTTCCATCCCGTGGCTGAGAGAATTTGAACCCCGGGTTCCACCGGGGCCTCAGATCCCCCTAGGGGGGTCCCTGACCTGAAAGACTGCAACGTTGTGATCCGCCTCGCCCTGGGTGCATGGAGGCTTGTGGTGGAGGTCTTCTCGACCGGGGCCTGCTGCGTCCTGCTCATCCCACTGTTGCTCCTGGGCCTGGCAGTGAGTTGCTTCCCGGTGGTGGCCCACTCTGTCACCATCTACCGAGGGGCTGAGGAGGAGGGCCTCTGGGACGGTGCCCTGCCTGGACTGAGTGACCTGGGCCCTACGTAGTGATTCTTGCGGGCCACTGGGACTGCGATAAGGTGCTAGTGGTGCCCACCTGGAGTCCTGCCCCGCAATGCTGACCATAAGGGGGGTTGAGGCCTCCTGCTAGGGTGGGAGCAAGGTGCGTGCTGGATCCACAATTCATCCTCCCCCCACCACTGACTTGGTTGTGCTCCTGAGTGATCACAGGATCTCTAACACAGTGTAGCGGGCAGCCGTTGTTGATGTTGTTTTAATGTATTGCTGCACCAGCAGCCTTAATGTACACCATGATAATCCCGCGTACCGCCTGCGATCTACAGTCACACTTCCTATCCTGCACTCAAACCAGACCCCATTTGCACCCACTGCTAGCCCGGGTCTTGTGGCCCTCTGATCCCACCTGCACCCACATGTACGAATGACGCCGGAGTCTCTCTCCACACACTCTCCTGGAACGTTAATGGGCTTCTGGACAGGGTCAAACGAACGGCAGTTCTGCGCTATGCCCAACGCCAGGCAGCTGACATTCTCCTGCTCCAAGAGACTCACCTCATGGGAAACCACTGCCCCTTTCTAGCGAGATACGGATACGATAGAATCCAGCATTCGGGAGTTTGCCCAGGGCTCTCGGGGTGGCAATCCTTATAGGGCGCAATCTCTCCTTTGTGCTCACACATGCCACTCACGACCCCCAGGGAGGCTTTGTAGCTCTGAGTGGAACGTTGGGTGGGAACCCTCTCAACCTCGTCTCTATCTACTCACCCCCATCGATGTTCACACTGACTCTAGAGCGCACCACCGACCTCCTCACCTCCTTACCTCTGGGTGGTACAATAGTTGGGGGCGACTTCAATGCAGTTCTCAATCCCCACCTTGAAACTACAGGCCCACCGTCCGCAACAAGAACCACTCACGCCAAACACTTGGCAAACTGGGCAGACTCCCTGGGCCTGTGCGATGCCTGGAGAATCTGGCATCCCCAGAGCAGGCAGTTCCCTCATACATCAGCTGCACACCGCACCCATGCAGATATAGATACTATATTTGTCCCCTCTATTGACTGCCAAACGATTAGAGACATCCGTATCCTTCCCAGGGGCATCTCAGACCATTCACCTGTACTTCTCAGCATTGGGGAACCTCCTACCTCGGTACGCCCAACCTGACGGATGAAAGCATGGTTCCTCCAGGAGAAAGAGTTTAGAAAGGCGATTGGGGCAGAACTTCAGCAATATTTACTTACCAATCCCGGCTCTGACCCTTCTCCTGGTACCCTATGGGAAGCGGGCAAAGCCACCATCCGTGGCTTCGCCAAGGGTCAACTTAAACTCCAGCGACAAGCCCAAACACACCAGACCAACCTGAGAGAGGCTCAAGAGCTGCTTCTCGAACAATGTCCTCCCGAAGACTGGGACGATGCTCAGGAAAGACAACTCATACACCTAAGGGGCAAAATCAAGCAACACTCCTTGAACGCCGCTAAGCTCCTGTGGAGATCCTCTATATCTAGGGTGTATGGCTGGGGTGACAAGAACGGGAAGATCCTTCACAGACTAGCTACATATCCGAGGACCAATCGCATCATTCCGGAGATAGTGGGCCCGGATGGGCAGACACATCATTCCCCTCTGGCAATGCCCCGGGCTTTCGCCTCCTACTATCAAGAGCTATACTCAGCGCAGCACCCTGAAACTTCTCTTTCGGACTTGCTTGGTGCGGGTCGTCTCCACATCCCTCGCCTCAGCACAGCTGAGTCCCCTGACCTGGACCTCCCCATTACCCGCAAGGAGATTAATGACGCCATATTGCACACCTCGCCTGGCAAGACCCCGGGCCCAGACGGTCTCCCACAGGAGTACTACGCTGCATACCGGGAGATCCTCATCCCGCACCTCTCTGATCTCTTCGCTAAAGCCCTCGAGAAGGGCTCTTTTCCCCCCCGAGACAGATGTTGCGACTATTGTTGTTCTCCCCAAAACTCAGCCGCCGCTGTTTAACTGCGCTGATTACCGCCCCATCTCCTTCATAAACACAGAGGTTAAAATATTTGCTGCAGTCCTCGTCCAGCGAATGAGGCCCTACCTCACCAAACTGGTTCACACCGACCAGTGTGGGTTCATGCCTTTGCAGGGGACCAGACACTGCCTCCGTCGTCTCCACCTGGCCCTAGCGAACCACCACTTGCTAACTCCTTATCTGGCACTTCTTCTCGTAGACTTTGAGAAGGCCTTTGATTCTGTGGATTGGCGGTACCTGGGTGACGTGCTGACCGAGGTGGGTTTTGGTCCACATTTTTGCAATATGGTGAAGGTTCTCTACTCTCGTCCTCAAGCTCGGGTGCTAGTCAACGGGGTATTATCGGAGGCATTTCCCATTAGAAGAGGAACGAGGCAGGGATGCCCCCTCTCACCCCAACTTTTCGCCTTAGCGATAGAGCCCCTAGCGAGCCTCATTCGGTCGGTCGACCGCATTCGGGGTTGGGAGTGGCCCAACTCGGAAGAGGATAAAATTGCCCTGGACGCAGATGACGTTTTACTCTTCTTCGCGGAACCAGCCCAGTCTGGCCCCCACTGTCTCCGGGTGCTGCACTCCTTCAAGCAGGCCTCCGGTCTGCGACTTAACCCCAGTAAATCAGTCTTGTTCCCCTTACACTTAGCGAGGGATTTCTACGACTGGCAAACCACAATACTCCTTAGGCGACAGTCTTTCAAATATTTGGGGATTTGGGTTGCATTGCTCCCTGATCTCGCCTGGTCACTCAACATAACTCCGCTGGTGAAAAGAGCTAAGGAAGACCTTTGCAAATGGCAGACGCTGCCACTGAATCCCTTAGGAAGGGTCGTCCTGTTCAAAATGATGATCCTCCCCAGATAACTCTATGTCATTCAGAACACCCCTTTCTGCTTCCCATGGGCCTGGTTCAGAGATCTGGACAGCCTAGCCACTAAATTTCTCTGGGGTGGTCGGAGACCCCGTATAACTCTAGCTCATTGCCGGATCCCAGCCTTCGATGGGGGCATGGGGATGACCAACTTATACTTGTATTATTTGGCGACCCGCCTACTCACATTACATGATTGCTTTAATGGGGGATGGTCGGATCCGGCCTACAGGCTAGAACTGAGTGAATTGGGTCTATCCCGAATTCAAACAATGATGTACAGAGGGCCCATACCTAGAACTTTACCTGGGGTGACACAAACCGTTCTTCTGGCCTGGTGAGCATCACTGCACCACACCCAATGGACACACAAACTAACCCACACACACAACACTCTGGCACAGAGCGTGGCTAAGGGAGGTTAGTGCACTAAAAGGATTTCGGTCTTGGAATCTTATCGGGATCTCCCAGCTCGGGGATGTGTGGACCGGTGACCACATACGCTCCTTCCAGGATCTACAATCCAGGTATTCCTTACAACCCTCACAATTTTACAGATACCTGCAGCTGCGTCATGCTCTCCACTCACACATACCGGACGGGCCAACGTTTCCGGAATATAGCCCACCTGAGGCGCAAACTATGATGGGGAACCTGGGGAAGGGGGGTATCTCCCGTATTTATCGCTCATTAACCAACAACACCCCAACCACACTGGAGTGGCTTAGAAGCCAGTGGGAGGAATGGGTGGGTCCACTGGAGGAGGAGGACTGGAGGGACGCACTAATGGCGCCCAAGACGGTCACTGCGTCGGCCAGGCTCCGCCTGATCCAACTGTACGATTTGCACGCTACCTACTTAACCCCCGCTCACCTTCACAGGGCCGGCCTATACCCAACTGCCTCCTGTACCCGATGCGGCCAAGACCAGGCAGACTTCTTTCACATGGTTTGGGCATGTCCCCTTTTGGCACAATTCTGGGGGTGTATAGAACAGGAACTCATGGAGGTCCTGGGTTGGGAGGTCCCCCATGACCCACTGCACACGCTCCTGGGGATCACAGACGGGCTGGATGGGTCCAGGAATGAAAAACTGTTCTTTAATACGGCGATGATCATAGCTAAGCGGGACATAGCCGCCAATTGGAAACGTTCTACTCCGCCCAGCGTCAGGAAGTGGCGTGAGGGGTAGACTGGTGTGACACACAGGAAAAGCCCCTATATGAAGCGCTGGGCTGTCCGAAGAAATACCGTAAGGTCTGGGGCAAATGGATGGGTCAAATAGCATGTCTTAGTTTTGCTTGCTTGACTGTATGTGCTACCTGGGTCCTCCCGAGGTCATGAGGTACAAGGGTTTACCATCTAATCAAATGTGTTATTTCTTCTTATTACTGTACTGTGCTATATTGCTGGTCTTTTTATCATGTCTAAACTCAATAAAATTGTTTATAAAAAAATATATAATGGAGGGGCCGAGCGGGCCGTCTGTAATATTACATCTCTGTCCCTGAAATTAAAGATCTTCGCTAGTATGGGACAGGGGGGCTTACCTGTTTGCAGTGGGCCCCCTGGGTACTAGATGGGCATGCTCCACTGAAAAATGGTTAGAGAGACATCGGGGTTGCAGGAGTTTTGTAATCAGATCTTCGACAAATAAGTCTGTTGCCAGGCCCTCAGCCCTCTCTGGTACCCCCAGAATGTGAAAGTTAATTCTGTGGGCCAACACTTCATAGTCTTCTAGCCTCACCTCCAGGGCAGTTGTTGTAGTTTGGAGCTTTTCCACATGTGCCTCAAGGTCTCTGGTGGATGACTGGAGCATGGATATAGAGTCCTCAGTGGCTTTTACCCGGTCCCCCAGGTTTCGAAGGTCAGCATGCATCAGCGTTACCTCCGAGGTGATCGTATCAATTTTATTTTTGAGTGCTGAGCGCACTCCTTGGAGTGCAGTCTTTATATCCTGTAGTGTGGGGCCTCCTTCATTAGTCATCAGCTTCTGGCGCTGAAGCAGATAGCCACCTCTCGGGGTGAAGCCAGAGCCTCCCTCCAATCCTCGTCGTCTAGATCTCCAACATCCTCGGCCCATTTTGAACGTATTTTATCATGGGTCTCAGGTAAATTGTTGAGGATTTTACGATATGTCAATGAAATAGCTTGTCTGGTAGATAGTCATCCAGTATCCTATCCTCCAAGGGAGAGGAGACCGGCAAGTCTGAGCCTCTGGGTATCGCCTTTAGGCCTGGGCGGTAAATTCCGTTCCGATGTCGTAATTTGCGGAATTTGGGTAATTTCGCGTTCCGCGGAGAACACGGAATTGCCCAAAATTCTGTGTTCCGCGGCTTCGCGGAATTTTTGCTTGTTCGCGTTCTCAAAATGCGTGTTTGCGAGATATTTCCCCCGAGCACGCAAACACCATTCGCGAACAGGAAAAAGCATCGCGAACAAGCAATTCCGCGTGTTCGCTGAATTTCTGCGCGTTCGCGGAGATTTTTTATTGTTTCGCGGAGCATTGCGTAGCGCGACTACGCAAATTCTGCCCACCCCTATTCGCCTTATTTAATGCGCTTCGTGCTTGAAGGTATCGAAAAGTTTGTAGGTCGCTGAACGGGACTACATCCCCCTTCGTCCACAGGTCCCCCACCCTCGAAAGGCCAATCAGGTCCCATTTGTCAAACCCCAGTTGTTTTGAGAGCATACCCAATTGACTCGATTCGAGCAGTGGAGTAACCTGTGTAATCTTGCCTCTCCAGCCCAAAGCAGCAGTTGCTGTGTGTCATATAGAAACCGTGGTGGAAGTCGGGGTATATCTAGGCATGTGTTTTGTCCTGCCATACAATGCCCTCAAGTAATTGCCAGAAGCATATTACGTCTATCCATCCTGTACGTTGGGTCTGTGATGGGTCAGTGCATCCCGGGGTTGAGAACCACCAGCTGTGAAGCCCAGTAGTAGGATATGATAGCTGGCAATGCAATACCACCATCATACCAGCTTTTGGTAAGCTTAGCCAGGGCGATTCGGGGTGTACCATTGTTCCACAGTAGAGAGCGTACCTCGGAGTCAACCAATTGAAAGTATAGTGGTGAGACCAAAAATGGCGTGTTTTGCAGGGTGTAGAGAAAGCAGGGAAGTGCCATCATTTTATAGAGGGCGGCTATTCCCAGGCGTGTAAGGGGTAATGTTGCCTTTTTTGTCTATTTGTGCCTTTTTGTTCTGTCTGTGCCGCTTCCCTGTTTCTGCTTTCATTGTTTTTTCTAGTTTTTCGCCTTTTGCTCCCCTTCCCCGTGCTGCTGCCCCCGCGGCCCCTCCCCCTGCCGGTTTCCGCTCCCGCCTCCCAGCTGCGCTCCCTCCCCGTCCCCTACTTAATGGCGGACAGAAGAAACAACAACTGCCAGCTGTCGAAGCCAAACACCACCCACGGCCAGTTCTCCTGTCTGGCACTGCTGCCGCACCTTCACCCACCTCCGGGTCCCCACAACTACCGCCCACCCAGCAGATGCCAGTGCACCCAAACCCCTGAGCTGTATCCTCCTCAACGTACGCTCCCTGCACAGACATGCTCCTCCTCGGCACCCTGTCACCAGAGGTCGCCTTCCTCACAGAAACTTGGACCAATGCCACCTCCCCCCAACATCACTACCGCCATACCCGACGGATACAAGATCCAGAGGAAGGACCGCCTCAACCTAGTTGGGAGGAGGACTCGCCATTGCACACAAGAACTCCCTCCGGCTCACCACATCCAGCACAAACGACTCCTGGACCCCCACAGAACATATCTATTTCCAGATCCAGACCAATCCCAGAATGACACTACGCAGCACCCTCACCTACAGACCTCCTGGACCACGAACTGCATTCGCCGCAACCATCACCGACCTCATCGTGCCCCACACCATCATCTCCATGGACTACATACTGCTCAGAGAACTGAATTTCCACCTAGACAACCTCAGCGACCCCCAACTCCACTGCCCTCATGGACAACCTTGCCAACATCGGACTAAAGCAGCTTGTCACCACCCCCACCCACAAGGCAGGACACACCCTCAACCTCCATCTTCGCAGAAGGGAACAACATCCCCTTCAGCCACACTACGCAACTCCTCTGGATGGACCACCGCTGCGTACACTTCTCCTTCTCTAAACCCACTGCACACAAACCTACACTACGCCCCCATGCAGGAATTGGAGCAAGGTCACAGAATAACACCTCAAATCCACCCTCAACCACGCGCCCCTCACCCATTACAGACGTCAACTCTGCAGCCCACAAACTCCAAAAATGGATCACCGACTGCGCAGACAGGCTCGCTCCCCTAAGTAACTCCAACAAACAGCGCCCACGAAGGCCACCTGGTTCACCAATGACCTTCAAAAATCCAGACGCACCTGCAGACATCTCGTGAAAGTCTGGAGAAACACCAAAACCCTGGAAGCATAGACCAGCTTAAAGAACGCCATGACAGAATACCATCAATGCATCAGATACACCAAAAGGAACTTCATCCAGGACAAGATCCTCGCCAACTCCAGCAACTCCAATGAGCTCTTCAACATCATACAGGAATTCACCAAACCCCCCACCAAAGCCTCAGACGTCACGCCATCCCAGGACCTCTGCAACAAACTTGGCTCCTACTTCCATCTCAAGATCAAGGCCCTCTAAGACAACTTCAACGAACAGATACCAGACTCCGAAACCTCACCTACCCCCAGGAACGCCAGCCAGCCTACCATTTCCGCATGGACCATAGTCACTACAGAGGACACCGCCACGACCATGAAGAGCATTCACTCAGGAGCCCCCATGGACCCCTGCCCACCGCACATCTTCCACAGAGCCACCGCCACCATAGCTCCCGAACTGTGACCCACCATCAACTCCACCTTTGAAACCAGCATGTTCCCCGATGACTGGAAACGCGCCGAAGTCAAGCCCCTCCTCAAGAAACCCTCCACTGACCCGGCGGACCTCAAAAACTGCAGACCTATCTCTCTCCTCCCCTACACAGCTAAAGTAACTGAGAAGATCGTCAACATCAAGCTCACGAACTTCATCAAAGCTAACTCCATCCTCAACTCCTCCCAATCTGGATTCCGCAGCAACCACAGCACCTAGACCGCCCTCCTACCCGCCACAGACAACATCCGTACTCTCCTCGACTAGGGCCACATGGGGGCCCTCATCCTATTTGACCTCTCCGCAGCTTTCAACACCGTCTCCCACCGCACACTCACCGCCAGACTCCACGACGCCGGCATAGAGGGAACCGCCCTCGACTGGATCTGCTCTTTCCTCACCAGCCGAACCCAAAGAATCAGATTCCGCCCTACCCTCTCCAAACCCACAGAGATCAGCTGTAGAGTACCCCAAGTATCATCGCTCAGCCCCACGCTTTTCAACATCTACATGGGCCCCCTTGCTGCCATCGTCAGATAGCACGGACTCAGCATAGTATCCTATGCCGACGACACCCAGCTCATCCTCTCCCTCACAAAGGAACCCGACAGCGCTAGACTAAGCCTCCAGGAAGGAATGAAAGACGTTGCTTCCTGGATGAGCAGTAGCTGCCTGAAGCTCAATTAAGAGAAGACAGAAGTCCTCGTACCCACCCCCTCCACATGGGACAACACCTGGTGGCCCACCGCCCTCGGCAACACCCCCACACCTACGGACCACATCCACAACCTCTGCATCATACTCGACTCATCCCTCACCATGACCGGACAGGTCAAAGCCATCACACCCAATGTGCTTCAACATCCTCTGCAAGACCTTCGAATGGATCCCCCCGAATCCAGGAAGACCGTCACCCACCCACGCACTCATAACCAGCAGACTAGACTACAGAAACGCCCTCTACGCCGGAATCAACAAAACCCTGCTCCGAAAACTCCAGAACATCCAGAACACCGCTGCCAGACTCGTCCTCTGCATCCCACGACAAGGCCACATCACCCAGCACCTACAAAACCTCCACTGGCTTCCCGTCGAGAAGAGAGTGACCTTCAAGCTACACGCTCACGCCTACAAATCCCTCCATAACACCGGATCTCAGTACCTCAACGAAAGAGTCTCCTTCTACGCACTCAATAGAAACCACCGCTACGCAGACCTCACCCTTGCCGGAACCCCTTGCATCTGCAGAGCCAGAACGGGTGGGAGAGCCTACTCCTACATCGCGGCAAAGACCTGGAACGAACTCCTGCTCAGCATCAGACGTTCCCCCATTCTGCTTGCCTTCAGGAAGAGCCTCAAGACCTGGATCTTTGGGTAAGACATAGCTGCACGTTTCTCCCCCGTGCACGTGTGAGTAGCACGCATCACAAATTCCTGATTGATTGATTGATTAAATATGTGAGCTGCAGAATAAAGCACAAATGCAAAGAGGAAGTAAAAAAGCATAATTAAGCTATTTCTCCCTATTACTGCTCTCTCAGGTAGGTGCACGATTTTCACATTAAATCAGGTTTACTACCTTCAGTAAATCATGAATGCATTAAAATACAAGGGTGGGTGTATGGCAATGCTCATGGTCCTCCCATTTAACGTCAACCCGACACAGTGTAACCAAGGTGATTCACTTTTTGCTATGTCTGTGTAGGGTTTTTAGTAAAGACAGGAAGATTGGCGCTCAGGCTAATTTGCGTAGTGTCTACTGTGTTCAGAGTGTGCATGGTGCTACCAGGTCGGGGGAAATACCCTGTAACCCCCGTGAAAGTGTGAGTTGAGAACCCACACGAATAATGAGAATGCAGTCCTGGGCACACGTAATAGGGTTATAACAATGGTTGTAATGTCTCGCTTTGTACGAATGTCTGTGGTCAACACCAGTTTGTTATTCAAATGATAAGTGGTGAGTGTTGTCATTAAGGTGACATTAACTCGGTCGAATCATGTATTCAAGCAAGATACCTGGTTATTCTTAGCACAAACACATTAGAGCACAACCTGGTATTGGTATTGAAAAGAAAAGGAAGGCTTCTGATTGTAGTAACTAATCAAATGCCCGCTGTGTGGGGGGGACGAATATTGTAAGAACACACATAATGGGGAGGAGACAAATAATGTACCGTGGCTCAAAAGAGGTGATTAAAGCACATGAGCCCAGTGAGAAGAGACTGCCAAAGGCCACTGCCGTAAGGCCGGTGATAATTCCAACCCGGCAGTGCGAGTTCAATGCGGACCAAGTAGGGGTCCACTACTCGGTTTCTTGTAGTAGAGGGAGGAGGCCCAATGTGGCTGGCACCTCCGAAATGTTGAGTAGCAAGGGCGGTGTGGCCACTAAGTGTACGTGGTAAGTATAGAGATTGGGAGAAAAATAAAAGTTGTGCGATGCCTCCTGGAGTTCATGGAAAAGTGTGACTGTCAGAACAGGACTAGTGAAAGATCTTTGAGCTTTAAGGGCCCAATGTATAGTTTGATAGACGGTAGTCTGTCAGTCAGGGTGGTGGAAGTCATTACATACGCCACTATGATGAACTACAGCACACCAGATTTAGAGTTAACCTCCAGCCCAGCAATGATCTCTTCTCTGTACCTTCAGAGGAACAGCTGTCACAATGGGTCCTATGAAGATACAAAAAGCATTGTGAACAGCGGACATCGTTTTTGACGGCCACCCACCAAACTCCAAAAAGATATAGGGACTCATGAGAATGTTGGGCGTTATCACTTCCGCCCGACACTGACTCAGTCATGGAACCGACCGACACCCGGTCGTCGGCCCGACCGCCCCACTAGGATGCGACCAAGCACTGTTCTGTCTCATTCCTATATTTTACTATGGGAGCATGCATTCCGGCCGTAAACCCGCCATAATGCATGCTCCCATAGTAAAATGGGAGGTGTAGTTCATCCCTGCATCCCTGGTAGGCACCTCAAGGGATCCTCTCGGCCTCAAACGGGAGGCCGTGCACCAAAGGGGGCCCTGCTGGGGCCCCCGAACACGCTTTACAACATGGTTTCCATCTCTGACAGACCGGCATGGAAACCATGTCAGAAACCATGATCATAATCTCAAGGGCGAAAAGAGCCACCCTTGAGATTGCATGCCGCATTCCAACTGGCAGACAGGCTCTCCAAGCCAGTCGGAAGCCAGCCGGAATGACCGGTCTGATTACATTCCGACTACCTCCATCAAAATGAGGAGGTTGGAAAGGAATCCAACCGGCCCATTACAATGCGGCTCGCCATCTGAGCCGTATCGTAATGGGCCCCTTAGTGTCATGGCTATGGTGTTGTCGACCCTCAGCCCATATGCTAGTAAATAAAGTGACACAGGTTACATCATGGAACTTGCCCCAGACTTGTGCACCCAGCCCCTGTTATTAGCAGTGTCACCTACCTGGTGATGCATGTGATGGATGGGTGTCAATAAAGCCGCTAAGGAACGGTAGTTAAGTTCTGTGTTCAGCAGAACACTACAATGGCAAAGATACTAATACGTGATATATTGTGGCCAGGGTTAACCCATTAATTCAGAACCTTTGTTTATTTTTCTAACTCTTGTATTACCCATGTGAAAGTGATGCCCTTGGAAATCACTAACTGGCACAGTGTGAGAGGTTTATTACATGATTAAATACAAGAAAGCATGTCAGAAATATTTTACATGTACTTGATTATTGTGAAAGTACTGGTTAGTTCTCTTTGAAGCCTAAAAAAACTTCAGAAATTGTGGCATGTAGGACAAAATCAGCATATTAAGAGAAGTCGAAATCATTAAATATGGTCTTTGCAGTGTCTTCCCAGCCCAGTTACTCCCCAATGACTATGCCACACAGGGAGACTTTATTCGTGTACGTGCAAATGCAACTCACCACACTGAAACAGCAATCGATGCATTACACCCTAACACTTACTTCACGTTTCTAGGGAGACAATCAGGACCCAAAAGGGTTCCGTCACTATTAACTCGCAAGATACCACAGTCTGTTCAAGTACATTTTGCCAGAATGTAATCATTATAAAACTGCTACATTTATGTAAAATCCAATTTATAATGAAGCTTTTTGACCCTCCGAGGAACATCTGAGTTTTGTTTTGTCCTTCTTGTGTCATTTGCCCTTGTTTCTCTCTCTCTATTTTATCACAAGGGCCCTAAGTTTGCCGTTATGCTTTTTGACCAGGGTCCTAGCCTCTCATCTATTTTTTAAATTCTTAATTACTTTCCTGATGTGAAAGTGAATGTCTTTGTAAACACTCCCGAGCATTGTCAGAGAAATTTGTGGCCTATTAAGTTATGCCAATCCATTTTTTTTACATGTGTTTATTGGGTTTTTCAACTTACATAGAAACATAACATACATCATTGCAGTGTATAAATGCACAGCACGGACAATAAGCATACCTACTGCTAGAGGTAATTCTGCAATGTAGTATCTACAGCGGATCGCAATAGCATTTTAACAGGCGTTTGTTAATTAAGCACAGACCTTCAGTATGATATGGGCACAAAGCTGAAGTCCAGTTTGTGCACCCAAACCCAAAGCACACAGGTTCAGATCGAGTGTTCCCTCAGATAATATATATGGGGCTCTTGGGTGAGACAAGGCTGGCAGAAGTTCCGCATAGTTCATTAACTGATCCTTACAATAAATAAGGTCTGCTTGCCATTCCTTAAATTTGGGGGCCCGCCCTCTGCCCCATCTGAAAGCCACCCTCCATTTGGCCAGCAACAGACTCATTGCTACAAATTTTCTGTATGATGTTTGTATTTCAGTTGTGTAGCCCAGAAGTGCCAGTAGGGGGAAACGGCAAGAGGGGTGTCTATCATTTGAGACAGAGCAGCAATCACCTCATGCCAATACCCATGAACTTCGCAACGCTGCCACGCAAGGTGTAAGAAGCCAGCCCCCGCTTGACGACATCTCTCACATAGGTCGTCAGTTCTCAATTTGTATTTGTAGAGCCACGTGGGTGTATAGAAAGTTTGATTCAAGTATTTGAAGTGTATGATTCGTAAGCGACTGCTTGCTGTAATAGCTTACGTCTGTGTGCAGCAATATGTCCACCTCCCGTCCGCCAAGGACAGCTCCAGGTCATGATCCCACGCCTCCCTGACCCCGTGTTTCGGCTGTGTCCTCTCGAGCAGTGCGGCCTGGTATATGCTAGGGTGTGTAGTGTTTATAGAGTTGGGGGTTCCTGAGGGAATCCCAGGACATTGGCCCTAAGTTTGTGTTTCAGTCTTATATAAAGAAATATCTCCAATGGAGAGACATTATACCCAGTCAATAACTCCTGCCTTACCCCGAACGCACCCCCTGGTAAAGGTCGCCCCAGAAGTTTAGGTCTCTCCTACAGAGCATCTCGCGGCATACAGCCTCATGTGTGACTGGCGCACACAAGAGGTACGGGAGAGGCACAAATGGGGAGTACAGTGTTGGTTTGCCCACTATTTTAGCTAGGCGCTCCCAGGCTTGGTTAGTGCAGGTTACCGTGTGATAGGCTACTCCAGGGAAGCGCGTTCCCAGAAAGGAGGTCGTGGGCGTAGGAGCCATATATCCCTGCTCGATGGCCAGGTGTGGCATAAAGGGTGGCGGATGGAGCCAATATATTGTGTAGTGGGCTTGAGCACCCAGAAAATATAGCTCCATATCTAGAACCTCAAAACCCCCATTGAGGCATGGTTGCGTCATGGTCCGCCATCCCACTCGGGGTTGTTTCTCGCCCCATGCTAGTCTGATGAGTAATGATCGGAGGGTGTCGAAGAAGGGGCGTCCCGGGTTAAAGGGTATATTAATGAATAGATACAATAATTTAGGTAATAGGACTATTTTCATCAAGGCCACTCTGCCAGCCAATGAGAATGGCATTGTGATCCATTGAGACACCCAGTTAGTGATGGTTACAATCGCAGTGCCACAGTTTGCGCGAAGCGTTTCTTCTTTATTTCTTGTTATTATCACGCCTAGATATTTAATTTCCATTTTGCACCGTTTCAATGGGAACTGAACAGTGCTGGGAGTGAGCGGGAAAATCTGCGATTTACTCCAGTTGATCCCTATCCCGGAGAGGGAACCAAATCTGATGAACTCTCTTAGAATTGGTTTGAGGCTAATCTGTGGGTCCCGTAAATAAAGAGTGACATCGTCGGCATATAATGATATTAGTATCTGACGTGAGGGGTATGGTATAGCATGCTCTCTATGATGTTGCCGTATCTTGGCCACGAGGGGTTCGATGGCGAGAGCAAAAAACAACGGGGACAGAGGGTAGCCCTGGAGTGTGCCTCGCATAATGGGGGTCGGACTGGAGTATAGACCGTTAATCTGTATAATGGCCTTAGGCCGGCTATAGGACTTGGCCTTTTTGGCTAAAGTTCCCTAAACTTTTTGCTTTCCCCCTAGACAGTTTTCCTGACATAGAGTTGCCAATTTAGATGCTTTGGGTACTTTGCCATTGCTGATCAGTGTCAAAGTACAAGTGTTCCCTGTGTAAAGTGTAATGGTAATTGGTTGGCCATGATTGGTATGTTTGCCTTACTAGTAAAGTCCCTAGTGATATGCACTGTGTGTGCCAGGGCTAGTAATGTAAAGGTGCGCGGAGAAGGGAACTCAGGCCTGCGGTGTAGGGCCTGCGCGCAGTTTGCTAAGTTAGCATGTTGTCCTGACAAGTGCAACCACTTGTCAGGCCTTACCTTCCCTTTTGCGTACACAGTGGGCACCCCTGTGGTAGGTCCCGGGTAACCCCTGGGCAGGGTGCAGTGACATATACTGAGGTGTGTGCTATGTCCTGACAGTGAAAAGCACTCCATTACGTTTTTCACTGGTGAAAGGCCATCCTGCCCATAGGACAGAATGGGGGAGGCTGGGTATTGTGTTTGTTAGCCTAGCTTCCCATAAGTTTAAAATGGAGAGGTTAAGTTTAGTATGTATGAACTCACAGTGTCATAACACATCTTTCTATGAAAGTGGTTTTGTCACTGTGTGTTCAGAAACCACTCTTTTAGAAAGTGGCTGAGTTTTGTGCTTTAAGCATTTCTGTGTGTCTCTGCTGAATGTGGATTGACTGTCTGGATCTGAGAGGTGAGAGGAGCTGGGGGAGGTCTTGACCCAGGGAGGGGTTGAGATGGCACCAGGCTGACCTGCATCTGGAGTGTAGGCGGAGGAGAAGCCCCGGGAGGTGAAGAGGCCTGGGTTGCTGCTATAAAACAATTGACCCATCTCCTGCTGGGTGATTAAGGATCCAGACCCCCAGTATCAAAGGGAGAAAGGTGACACTGGGAGGGAGACATCCAGAACTGATTTAGGCAGAGGTCAGGGACCCCTGAGCACAACGAACTTCAAAGACATTTAGGGGTATAACTATGAGAGCAGAGACCCCTGAAAGTTGGAATAGAAATGGATTGAGACTGAAAAGGCTTGGACCCATTTCGTGGTCAAGAGGATCCTCTGCTAAGGAAGGAACAACTGAAGAGACTGCTGGGAAGGACCAACCCTTGCTTCGTGATCTGGGGGCTGGTCTGCAGTTTGCTGTTTTAACCAAGGAAGAGGCTGTTGGGACTGTGCTTTGTGCGCTAGGTCCCCCTGCTTAAAGAAGAGTGTGCTTTGTGCTGTGCCTTGTTACCCCAAGGGCCTGAGGTGAGCTGGCTCCCTGTTTGGAAACACAGGAACATACAAGTTTCCGGAGAAGTTTCAAGCAACGCGGTGGGCGCGTGTGGTGGCAGCTTGAGACCCTCGGAAGGTGTGCTCTGTGATCTTGGACACATGGAGGAGAAGTGAGACTCGGACACGCGGGGTGCGTGTCATGGTGCACAGGAGGCATATTGAAGAGCACCTGGTCAACGTGTGCATCGAAGGTGAAGTGAGTCTCGGACGCGCTGGGTGTGTGTCGTGGTGCACCGCAGGCATTGGTGAAGAGCGCCTGGTCAGCGTGTGCATCGGAGGTGAAGGGAGTCTCGGAAGCGCAGGGTGCATGCCGTGGTGCAGAGGAGGCATTGGTGAGGAGCGCCTGGTCAACGTGTGCATCAGAAGTGGAGTGAGTCTCGGACGCGCAGGGTGCGTGTCGGGGTGCACCAGAGGCGCTGGTGAAGAGCGCCTGGTCATCGAGTGCACCGGAGGAGAAGTGAGGCTCGGACACGGTGAGCGTGTCGGGGTGCGGCCGAAGGCGTTGCTGAAGAGCGCCTGGATATCGAGGCACCGGAGTTCAAGTAAGTCTCAGTGAAGCAGTGTGCGTGCTTTGGTGCAACCTGGGACTGTGGAGATGATCGGCTGATCATCGTGTGCACCAGAAGAAAGTGAGTCTCTACAGCGCGGTGTGCGTGTCTTGGTGCCAACTAAGACAGCAGGAAGGAGTGCCTGGTGAACGTGCACTCAGAGTCAATGTGAAGTCCCATCAGCGTTGTGTGTGTGGCTTCGTGCCAGAGGAGACCCGGAGGGTGCTGTGGTGAACGTGCACCCGGAGTAACGTAATCTCAGAGGAGTGGGGTACGTGTGCCCTGCGGCCGCCTGAGACCTTCCTAACAGTCGCGGCCCGGACCGGCAGCCCCGGAGGAGCTGAGCTGCCAGGCCGAGCCGCTGAGGCCCATTGAGAAAGTTCTGCACGGAAGGCACAGTTCGCTGAAGGAGGAGAGGAGAGTGGGGTCGCGCCCCCAGGTAACGTGGATCACTGCCTGGACGGGGTGCGGGCTCGGAGGGACACTCTCTCGGCCTCTCAGTCCTTCTGGCGACATGAGCCTTTGCTTTGGCTCAGATTAGGGCCCATACTGACCAAAGGAGTGGCAGTACTGGGGCCAGAGTGAGAAGCTGTACTTTATGTCATCGTTGATACGTGTGGGGGGCAACTGTTATCGAAGAGGCTGACTGTCGTAATACACATTGCCAATGTTGCTGCTAACGAACTGCCGGACTGTCTTATGACGCCTGACATTATTTCTGCATAACGAAGTACACGATTGTAGCGCTACTCTACGCATTGCATTATTTCTCCATTGCAAAGTACAGGATTGTAGCGCCCCCGCATTGCATTATTTCTTCATTGCAAAGTACATGATTGTAGCTACGCATTGCATTATTCCTTAATTGCAAAGTACTTGATTGTAGCGGTGCGCATTGCATTATTTCTTCATTGCAAAGTACGTGATTGGGGTGTGACGCATTGCATTATTCCTTCATTGCGCAGTACATGATTATAGCGGTACGCATTGCATTCTTTCTCCCATTGCAAGGTACCGGGGTGTATCGTTACGCATTGTATTATTTCTCCTTTGCCCAGCACAGGATTGTATTGTTAAGCAGCGCACTATTGTTTGTCCATTGCAACGTGTGTGATTCTAGCATTGCGACCAGCATAGCATTTTGAAAGCGGTGGTTGGGATTCGAACCTACCAGCCAGCAGGAACGAATATTACCCTTTATTATATGTTGGCCTTTGTATCGTGTGGTCTGATCGTATATCTTTTTATATAAAGTTTATACTCGTTTTATCAAACTCGTGTGGAGTCCTTTTGTGGTGTCACCAGTGGGTTGCTGTGAGTGTGGTTGCACATACTGTACACTCGTGCCTTAGAGATAGGCCTGACTGCTCGTGCCAAGCTACTAAGGGGGTGAGCAGGGCTATCTCAAATGGTGTCCTTACTTGGCCTAACGTTGAGTGAGGAGTCCCGGCTCTTGCATTTGGTGACAGTGGTGCGGGACTGGGACTCCGGCTTCCAACACCGGCCATACAGCAGCTTTATCCATGCCAGGAATGGCTGGGGAAGGCCCATTCTACCCAATATTATGAACATGTAATCCCATTCAAGGGAATCAAAGGCTTTAATGGCATCTAAGCAGATACCTGCTGCGCTGATCTTCGGGTCAATGTTGTGTAGTAATGCGAATGTTGTGCGCAGATTATGGGAGGTGGCCCTGCCAGGTATGAAACCTGCCTGGTCTGGGAGGACCAGACCCTCCATCAGCAATGTCAACCTATTTGCGACAACTTTAGCTAGGCTCTTGGTGTCACAGTTGATGAGTGACAGGGGTCTGTAGGCCTCAAAGCTGCTGGCCTTTCTGCCTGGTTTGAGCAGGGATATGATCATGGCTTGCCGCAATGTCATGGGAAGAGTCCCAATCTCTCTGGCCTCCTTGAAGACCTGCTTAAGGAAGGGGGCTAGCTCGTTCATGTAACATTTATAAAGTACACCGGGAGCCCATCGGGTCCCGGGGCCGTGCGGAATGCAGGCCCATTATTGCGGCCTGGATTTTGTCCTCCGCTATATCGGCAGACAGAAACTCTCTGCGAGAGTTGTTGGTCCACCCAAGAGCAGTGTCCTCTAAGTAGGACGCTATGCCAGGAGATACTTTTCTATGCGTACGAGTTTTGCATAGTAGGCAGTCAAAATATTAAGGATCTCCTGCGATTCGATATGCCTAGTGCCTTCCTTGTCTATTATTTCCAAAATCTGATTAGCGAATCTGGGGGTCTGGTTGCCTCGGACAGAGTTCTGCCGGGACGCTCGCCTTCTCTGAATGATCTGGCCACTTGATATTTAGATTGGAATTTAGATTCACTTTCAGTCTCATTGGAATATTCAATTAGTAGATCTTTAAGCTGAACCCTTCTCTGTGGGCTAGGGGCGGAAGTTAGGAGCTCCTCTGTCCTTTTGATGTCTCTTTCTAGTCTATTTAGTGTTCCCCTGATGGAACGTAGGATCCCTCCGCTTTTGACTATACATAGCCTCTGAATGGTGACTTTGAAGCTTTCCCATACACATGAAAGTGTTGAGACACTATTTTTATTGCGAGGGAAGAATTAAAGAATTTCCTGATGTATTTCTTCACAGAAGGCTCCATCTAGCAAGGTTGTGGGCTGGAGTCGCCAGGAACGATATGGGGATTCATTGTCCGGTGGGTAGAGTCTCATGAGCACGGGGGAATGGTCTAGGGAGGTTTGCGCCAAGTGCGTCACAGCCTGGATCCAAGTGTTTAGTCCCTTCGACAGCAACCATAGGTCTATTCAGGACCAGCTGGAGTGCACGCTAGAATAGAAGATGCCCTCCCCTCGTGATGGATGGAGGGACCTCCAGGCGTCTAAGAGCTGGTGATCTGTCATGATGCCCGTGAGGTGTTTGGTTGAGGATTGATGTGAGGATGAGGTGCCATGTGAGCGATCGGAAAGAGAGTCTAGTGCTAAGTTGAAATCAGCTCCCCATATAATGAAAGTGGAGCCTATTGCTAATATGTAACCCCATACCTTGTCAAAGTAGCTGGCATCATCAATGTTGGGGGCTTAGCAACTAACAAGGGTTACTGTGTGTCCCTCTAATCTGCCCCACATCACGATGAATCTGCCCTGTGTATCTTGTAGTGTCCCTAGCGGGCAGTATCTTACGCTAGCTTTGATGAAGATTGCTGTGCCTCTAGCATATGTCGAGTAGGAGGAGGAACAGCTGTGTGCTGCCCATTTCTTTCTAAAGGTGGGTGCTGCTTTAGGGTCCAAGTGTGTTTCTTGCAACATAGCCAACTGCACTTAGTGTCTGTCTAAGTATCCTAGGATCTGCCTGCGTTTGCGAGGGTCTCAGAGTCCTCACATGTTCCATCGAAGGAAGGTGTAGACGTGGGTCTTGTCTGCTCTTGGCTCCGCTGTATCTGTCTTGTCCTCTCTGAGACCGGAGGGGTCAGTGTGTTCTGCCATGGTGAGTTTGTATGGATCGTTCTCTATGCTTTCGTAATTGTATGTGCTCAGTATTAATCCATGCAGCGCCGGCGTGTGTATCAAAAGTAAGCCCTGCCCCCCCCACCCACACCTGCGGCCCAAATCCGTAGGCAAATAGTATCCCTCCCAAACCCCCCATTATTTATTGTGCCTGTCGTGTTGTGCAAGGATGGATGTTGGCACCTCCAGGAGAATAGACTCATTAACAACAATTTAGTAACATGCAAGAGGTGTGTCTTATACAAACCTAAGACTGGTAAAAGCAATATACTAACGTATGAGTCAGTTAGTAACATAACTTCAACATAGTATATCATTCAGGGAATTCCCACTGGGGGAATACACCAGAGAGGCTGTCAGTGCACCTCACAGGAGCGAGGGGGCGGGAAGTCATTATTGCTTGGCGATTTCATTAGTCCCGGCAGTACCGCCCATGCAGGCTCCAACAAGGTCCGTGTGTGGTCATTCCCTTCAGGGCCGGCGCATATTTTCAAACCGATTAGCAATGAAATAGGGAATGCATAGTCTTACCAGTGATGCAGGTGACCAATTCCATACAATGACCTGGCCTTAGTCTTCTTCAGAAGCAGGTGGCGTCCGTCGGGAGCCGGGATCACCATCCCTAGTTATGGGTGACCGTCTCTCAACAGTTTTTAGGAAATCTTAAGCTTGTTGCGGGGTATTAAAGATGTGTGTCATCCCACGGTAGGGGATTCGCAGTCTGGCGGGGTAGAGCATTGAGTACTGTATGTTGGTTTGCTGGAGTTTCTGCTTGACCGGTAGGAACTTCCTGCATGCTTCTTGTACTGCCATGCTGAAGTCCGGGTAGATCGAGAGTTTGTTCCCTTCGTAAACCAGTTCTTGCTTTCCCTTGCTAGTCTTGGCACCGTGTTGTGGTCATTGTAATTGAGTAACCGCGCCAGTATGGGTCGGGAAGGCGCGCCCCGTGGCAGTCTGGCTGCAAGTGAGCGATGGGCTCTCTCCACCACTAGAACTCTGGAGAGTGCCTCCGCGCCAAAGACCCCAAGCAGCAGTCATTCTACATAGTCCTCCATGCGGCCAGTTGCGGTAGACTCCGGGATCCCCACTATACGCACGTTGTTCCTGCGTGAACGCGCCTCCAAGTCTTCATTCTTTGCAGCAATAATTTTTAACAGTTTATCCATCTCTTGAAGTCATTCACAGCACTCAGAGGAAGAGTCTTCGAGGGTGGATATGCGCTGTTCCGTTTCGGTAATGCGGCCATCATGCTTCTCCAACCTTTGTGTGATGTAGTCCATGTGCATATTCATGGCGTCCATTTTGGACTTGATGGAATTGAGGCTTTGGCACATCATGAGGAGAAGTTATTTTATATCTGTATCTTGTGGGGTAGTTGAAGCTGTGCTTTCCTCTTCCCGGCATGAGTCTGTGTCTTCAGCGGTATTGGTAGTGTTTTTCCAGGCTGGGCAATTGGAGTTTGGCCTGTTTGCCATCCGTTGGACCCATGATTCTCCCCTCTGAGTGGTATGGGCGGGCACGGTATGCCTCTCAGGAAGCTGAGGATGCAGCGGCTAGCTCCTCATGTCCCTCAGGGTGTGCAGATCCCACTCAGGTCAACAGGCGCCAGTTTGTGCCTTCGGGCGGTTATATAGGTCAGTTTGTGCCTTCGTGCGGTTATTTAGGCGAGCCCTGGCTCTGCCACGGCCCAACTCTTCAACCTCCACCCTGATTCTTATGTCGCTGAAGAGGGCACGGGCCCACAAAAAGCAGCGTGTCTTGCTTGGGATTTTGCAGGTAATGTCCACTTCAACCTGTCTTACCAAGTATTACAAGGCAGCAAGGCCACTCTGCGCCCCAGGATCAAGGCCTCACCGTTCCACGCGCCGCCTCCCGGCGCTGTACAGGTCCCACGGGTCTATCAGCGCCCTTCTAGCAGCGCGTCTCAACAGGGTTCTCCTCTCGACCCCTTCAGGCCCCAGGTGAGTGTGCAAATGGGGATCGGGGAGCCAGCCGCATCAGCAATCTCACGACTCGCATCAGGGGGGCCCATCACCTGAGCCGAGGCCGAAGGTTGCTCAGGGGAAGCAGCACGGCCTCAGCCCGGCTCAGCCTTAGCGTCGGCGCAGGCCTACCTCAGCCGGTCCCGATCTCACTCAGTGGGCGACCCTCTCCCCGTAGTGTAGCTCCGCGTTGGGCAGCTCCTGGTTCCTGGCAGTGAAGGTGGCCGGGGTCTCTCCACTGCAATTCCGGACAGCAGGGCCAGGCGATGCAGACCCGGCAAGCTCAATCCCGTTGCCGTCATCTTGAACTTGTAGGCTGCAAAACAGGGATGCGCTGCGTGGGTTCACTTAGACGATGTCAGCAAGTCCACATTCGGCCCATCAGCTCCCCGGGGAGTCGCGTTGGGCATAACATGTTTAAAGGCAGTTTTCGCAACTTTAGGAAGGAGGATTCTGGCGGATTATGGTCCTGGGCTAACAGAGCCTCACAGCAGTGCGGCCATCTTGTTCGTTGGCTCTCAAGCTCCCCCAAGTCATGCCAATCCATGTAAAAAATGTGTGACATGTTGTGGCACATGGGAAGAAGAAAAAGTGTGGTGTAAAAACAATCGCGTGCAGTATACTTCACCATGGTTATAGATGGTGCAGTGGTCATTACTGAGAGAAAAACATATGTTTTGACAAGGGTTCAAACCCCACCAAGAGAAATTCGTTTTTATAATATTTCCCTTAATTTTTCTATTTTACCGAAATGAAAGATGTCCCCCCAGCAGTGTCTAGGGAGATTTGTGGCCTTTTAAGTCTAGCCAGTGCACGCCAGACATTTTTGACATGCTGTGGCATTTGGAAGTGGGGCAAGGTTTGCTATGAAAAAATCCCTTAATTTGTGGAATGAGACTTTGGGGATGGTTGTGTAAGAAAAGGAAATGCATGGGGCAAGTGCCAGAGTGAAAGAAAGAAAGGGCTATTTGTTTATGAAGTATGAAAAGCAAGTGTGGATTTGTGGCATGTAAAAGCAAAACAGCATGAAAATAGACGAAAGACCAGCACAATGTTTTTATGATAAAAAGACTTTGGGTAAAAAAGTCCAGCAGAACAGATGGTACAGTGGTAACTCACAAGGGTCATGAGTGCTCTTTGACAATAGGTTCAAACCCCAGCTGAAGCAAATTGGTTTTAATATTCTTTTCAATTTGTTTTCTATTTTGCACAAATGAAAGCTGTCACTTTGTGAGGTGTGGCCAGGCTGCCGACCAAGATGGCCGCGCAGCGCTGAGGCTCCGCCAGCAATCTCAACATCTGAGCCCATCCTGCCTTCCTTCCTGGCCGCTTTCAGTGCGGGACGACTGGCCTAAATGCACGAAAGTGCCCACATGAGTTGGAGCAGTCCAGGGCGACTGAGGGTCTGAAATATCGCATGCGGAGGCCTCTGGGAGCGCGAGGACGGTGCTGGAGCAGGGCGCGGCCGGAGGTTAGGCCGCGCGAAATACAGCGACGGCACTCCGGCAGCCTTACCCGACGGAGAATCAATCAGATGGGCCCTGCTGGCCATTAGGTGAGCATGCTCTACTTGCAGCCCTCCCCCCTGCTTTCAGCCCCTCCTGCACCTACAACTGCATTCCAGCCCGTCCGGCTCCCGGAGGCCCCGCAGTGAGAGGGACCGCGGCAGAGCCTGGGGGCCAGCCATCCGGCTGTTCAGGCCAGCCGGGTGGGCTGCGGGGGTCGTGCCTACTGGGCTGTGCATGTGCCTGCCAAGTGACGTTTTCTATAACAGCGATAAACAATGAAGTGCGCAAATCCGGCCTAGCATCCTGGGGGTGAAAGTTCCTGCCCACCGACGCTCCTTGATCCACCGTTAAGCTGCTGCACATAATTCTGGGCTCAAATTGCGGTGAGACTGTACTTGTAAGGTGCTGTGTGGGTTGTTTCAGAGCTTTGGGGCTTCGTGACCCTTAAGTGGTCGCCTGATACCCTGCCATGCCGGGCTGCCTGTTGTGGGGCCCGAGAAGGAAATTGGGTCACAGTGGGCCAGGCTTACACACCATTTTGGCGGCTGAAGGCTCTGGTTGGGTCCTGAGGGCCGGCTGGCAACCAACGAGCCTTGCGGGGACGTAATGGGGCATAAAGACCCCAAACAACGGCTACTCCAATTTGGTAAGCCTGCTGAGCAGTCTGTGGAGTCTGGTTGTAACATGGTCGAGGGGGTTCCGAGGAAGCCAACCTTAGCGATGCCCCTGCAGGGTCGGGAGCACTGCTCCTTGAAATGAGAGCAGGCTTCAATGCCCTCAATGGCCGCTTCGACACCCTCGAAAAACGCTTGGACACTATGGGCGCCAAATTGGACAGACACGAGAAGCGCCTAGATACTGTAGAGAGCAGGGTGTCGGACCTAGAAGATGGCATGGCACAATCCACCAAGCGCCTAGACCGCATGGAAAAGATTCTCAAAGAAGTCGCCATAAAGAACGAGGATTTGGAGGCGCGCAGTAGGCGCAATAACGTCCGCATTATGGGCGTCCCTGAGTCGTCCATCACAGGGCGTATGGACCTATTCGTGGAAACCCTGCTTACAGACATCTTTGGTAAAGAGGCCTTCACCTCCACTTTTCTTGTAGAAAGAGCTCATTGCTCGCTTGGCCCCCGCCCCAACCTGGGTTGTCTACCGAGGCCCATCATCGCCCGCCTTTTAAATTTCCGAGACAGAGATACAGTGCTAAGGCTGGTGAGGGAGCCTGGTTCCATATCCTGGCAAGGTTCAACGTTGGGGCTGTTTCCGGACTTTATATCATGGTGCAGGAGGCCAGGCAAAAGTACACCAGCGTGAAAGCAAACCTGCGCAATCTGGGTCTTCGATATGGCATGTCATATCCAGCTCGCCTCCTAGTGGATGTTGAGGGTCGTTCTCACATATTTGATACCCCCACTGTGGTGCAAGAATTTTGTAGAGACTATAAAGGAAGCAGCAGCCACAAGAACAAGGACACCTCCAGGGCCTCCCCCCCTAACAGTGGTTTGGTGGCCAGCGTGGACTGATTCTCCAATGAGTAATCAGTGCAGCCTGCACTGAAGAGCTGCAGCTAAATTTTTGAGTGACCTTTTATTTTTGGACAAATGATGTGACTCTAATGTCATTACAAAGTTGGGTAACTAGCATGGCGTTGCCAAACCCCAAGTGTTGATCACTTTGCGTTTGTTTCAATTGTGGAAATGTATCTAGTTTTGCTCCTTCTTTATTTGATAGGGTGTTTACATGATGCATGTCTTCACGTGTTAACTGGGGATATTCCCTGCGAAAGGGTGCGCTGGGATGGGTGGGGGGAGTTAGGACGGATTGCCAGCATTTGTGGATTACCATTATTTCTAACCTTGTTTATTCACTGCAGCATGGTATGCTAAAACTGCGACGCACACTTCAAATCACTGTTACTATGTTGGGATGTCGGAGCAGGTTAGGTTGTCAACATTTTCAGATATGACACTGATCGCCTGGAATGTCCGGGGGCTTAACAATGCTAGGAAGGGGAAGCAGGTCTTGCATTATTTACAGCGTCACAGGGTGGACATTGCATTCTTACAGGAAACACACCTGCCCAAAGCTGCCACCATCACTTTTCGTCGGATTGGGGACCGCATTGCTACTTTGCAGGGTATAGCACATATGCACGGGGCATGGCCGTCTTGATTCATAAACTTCTGCCCTTCCAACTTTTAAAAGCACACATTGATAATGAGGGTCGCTACACGATGGTGGCGGGTCACTTGAAGGGAGACCATATGGCATTCATCTGCGTGTACGCGGCTAATGTGGATAGCCCAGGGATCTTCCAAGGCCTTCACACACAGCTCCTACAATTAGATGCAGAATGTATATGCATTGGCGGAGAATTTAATCTCCTGTTGGACCCTGCGCGAGATAGTACGTCCAACTCATCGGACACCAAACCACACGCATGCCACGTTTTGCTGGATATGTGCGATTCTGTTGGCCTGGTGGATGTGTGGCATCAGCACAACCCGGGAGATGCAGCGTACACCCATTACGCCGCCCAATATGGTACTTGGACCAGATTAGATTATTGGCTTGTCTCCCCCAACTTGGCAACGTGGTATAGGGCATCCCAGCATCTCCCTAGCAAATATTCTGACCACTCCCCAGTGGTATTGCAAGTACGCATCCCTAGCCCAGAGGGGCTGTGAGAGGATGTGGAGATTCCCCGGGCAGGCACTGAGGGATGAATTGTTTAGTTAAAACTTCAGGAGGCCATAGTTGAATACTTTGAACTGAATAAAGGATCAGTGAGCTTGTGGGCCATACTCTGGGAGGCATTTAAAGCCTTTATACGCGGAGTATGCAACTCTAAGCATTCTGGGGTTCTAAAATATTTGCGTGGTACGATTGCGCATATTGAGAAGCAATTAGATATGCTAGATAGAGATCAGGTTGCAAGGCCTGACCCCTCTCGGCTCAGCCACCGACTAACACTCTTGACGGAGTTCAGAGAAGCAGCGTAGCGTGAGATTCATTTTGTAAGCAGGTATGCTATTGCAAGGCGCTATGGGGAGGGTGATAGACCTGGCCTCACATTGGCGCGGCTACTGAGACCCTCGGCCGGGCGTTCATACATCACCTGCATCCGTTACTCAACCGGACAGACCCTAACCGATACTCCAGATATCCAAGATGAATTTTTTGCATATTATTCCACATTATATGCAACACGGGTGACGCATAGCGAGGGAGACCATAATGGCTACCTTGCAGTGATTGCTATGGTGTGGCTCAAGAAGTTTATGCAGCAGTTTCTGGCTGAGCCACTCTATGCCGAGGAAATTAGTAGCGCCATAGATGCCATGAATGGCTCGACGGCCCCAGGCCTGGATGGTTTTACTGGTATCTTTCATAAAACCTATAAGAACTTGTTAGTGCCCAACCTATTACAGGTTTATAATGAAGCACTCGAATGCAAGGAACTTCCCCCCACTTTGCGTGAGGCTGTAATAATCCTCCTTCAAAAAGCCGGGAAAGATCCGCTTCTATAAGGCTCTTACAGGCAGTTATCACTTTTAAACTTCGACTACAACATTTTGGCTAAAATGATTGCGCTAAGATTGGCCTTGTTGCTGGACCACATTATCTCCTCGACTCAGTCGGGCTTTGTCCCCCATAGGTCGACTGCTTTAAACCTGCGCACATTATTTGCAGTAATACATAGGATCGCTCCGGAGGTCCCTGCGGCTGCTGTCCTACTTGATACCGAAAAGGCCTTCGACTACTTGAGGTGGCCCTTTTTCATAGCAGTGATAAGAAAGTTGGGTATCCCTAAGGGATTCATTGACCTTACTTTGTTGCTTTACACCGCGCCCACAGCTAGGCTTCGATTGAATGGCACACGGTCCCCTTCGTTCGCTCTCACTCACGGCACCTGACAGGGTTGTCCACTCTCCCCGCTGCTCTTCATATTGGCGCTGGACCCTCTGGTTCACCATTTCCAGGAAAGACACCTGCACAGAGGTCACCAGTTCAAAATGGGTCCTCTTTTAATTTCCCTATATGCGGATGATATCATCCTATATGTCCGAAACCCCCAGGAGAATTTGGAACCGCTCATCAGAGAGATTATCCGGTTTGGTGTTTTTTCAGGGCTGGGTATAAATTGGGGAAATTCCTAAACTTTACCCCTGACGCCGAGCACTGTTCATTGGGAATGTGAGTTCCCGCTGACGTGGTGTGAGGAGTCGGCCAAATATTTGGGTATTCAGAGCCACAGAGAAACCAAGCAAATTATTAGACTAAACTACAGCCCTGTGGCGCATAACCTGGAACAGCAGGTCGAGCGTTGGTTAAGACTCTCACTTCCCCTTGCTGGTCGAGTTGCACTTGTGAAGATGATTGTCCTGCCAAGGTTTTTGTATCTGTTTCACAACATTGCTATCCCACTCCACAACACTTTTTTACGCACTTTGCGTTCTTATCTCATCAGATTGTTCGGGGGGAGGAAGATCTAGAGTTAGCTGGGACACCATGTCCTTACCATATGAGAGAGGTGGTTTTGGGGTCCCCAATCTTCAGATCTACTATTTGGTTGCGCAGTGCAGTTTCGCACACTCCTGATATCACCCGGACACGCAGATCCACTCCACTAGACCTCAGCCTGACCTGGGGCTCCCGGCGCCCCTATGTACGGTGCTGCCGCGGGGCTTTGCCAGGGATCCCCGGGATATCCAAACAGTTTGCACCAATAGCTGGGCCTGGCATAAGTTGACAAAAGTGACTGGTGTTGGCGCTTTATACTCATCGGAGATCCCTGTCAAAACTAACCCCTGGATCCCCATTACTGAACAAAAACTGGCACAGCTTACACTCACTACATATTCAATAAATAAGATTGGGGATCTGTTCCCAGGGAGCTATGTTTTTTCTAGCACAGAGGGTGGGAGGTTCAGTGAGGCAACATTCATGGATCCATTTGTGATTAGCCGGATATGGAGGGCGCTCAGAGCTAAGATTCCGGAGTACCCGTTGGAGCCCGAGTACTTCCCTCCGCTTACTCTCTTAATCACAAGTTCCGGGGGAGAACACCTAACCTCGAAGCTATAAAAAGCATGTATGTTATTAGTCCCTAGCAGTTAGGCCAAGTTACGGGAGGCATGGGAGTGGGACCTTGGGCACCCAATTCAAGACGCTCACTTGTCCTTTTGTTGTGCACAAACGATAGAGGTCTCCTTAAACAGCAGATATAAGCTTATACACTTCAAATATTTGTGGAGGGTCTATATGACCCCAGTGAAGGTTCACTCCATTGATCCCAATCGACCACACACTTTTGTCCTAAGTGCGGTGGCCCGCAAGCCGATTTTGCCCGCCTGACTTGGAACTGCGCTAAGATTGGGGACTTCTGGAGATTCATTTTCAGATTAATAACACAAATGACACACTTTGAGATGGTCCGTACACCTGAGGTCGCCTTGTTGGGCTATGTGGGGGGTCTCCCAAAGAAGTTGCGCAAATTCTCAGCCATTGCCCTTTTGCTCGCAAAGAGGGAAATAGCTCTCAAATGGGGAAGTAGGGAATCCCTCATAGTGAAAGATTGGCTCAATAGCCTCACATACTGTAATACTAATTGTGACCTTCATGCTACGACCCAACCTTCGGCATCCAAGCAAAATGACATTTGGGAGCCTCTTAAAAATGACTTACTGGAGATTAGTGCCGCCCCTATTTCACAACAGCCTGCTGGGATAGTCCCCACTGGGGTGGGGTAATTCATGTCCCACCCAACTGCTCAATTGTTGTGTTTATTATGTCAAGGAAAGTACAGGCCGGACAGTGAGGGCGAGCCCGCTGGTCCGGGTTGGTCAGATGTTGATATCACAATTTATGATATATATGCTACCCTGAGACATTGGTGCATTGCACGCTTCAGTACACTTGTTTTGCAAATGATACTTGTCTTTATTCTTACTCGATTTCTATGATCACAGTGAATGACCATGCAATGTTGTAAGCAATATGAAAATGATAAATAAAGTTATTAAAAAAAGCTGTGACTTTGTAAATCATTCCCTAGCAGTGACTTTGGGAATGGTTGAGTAAAAAAAGAAATGCATGGGGCAAGTCTGAGAGTGAAAGAAAAGAAGGGCTATATGTTTATAAATAACGAAAATCAAGTGTAGATTTGTGGCATGTGAAAGCAAAACAACATGGAAATAGAAAGACAGCACCCTTTTTTAATGACACAAAAGCTTTGGACAAAAACTTCCTATGCAGAACAGATGGTCCAGTGGTAACTAACAGGGGCCCTGAGTGCTTTTTGACAAGGGTTCAAACCCCAGCTAGGGAAATTCGATTTTTATAATTTTTTCTATTTTTCTTCTATTTTACCCAAATGAAAGATGCCCTATTGTAAATCACCCCTAGCAGTGTCTGTGAGATTTGTGGCCTTTTTAGTGAAGCCAGGGCATGTCAGACATTTGTGACATGCTGTGGCATGTGGAAGGGGGGGCAAGGCTTGCTATTAAAGAAATCCCTTATTTTTTGGAATGAGACTTTGGGAATGGTTGTATAAGAAAATAAAATGCATGGGGCAAGTCCTAGAGTGAAAGAAAAGAAGGGCTATTTATTTATAAAGCATGAAAATTAAGTGTGGATTCGTAGAATGTAAAAGCAAAACAGAATGGAAACAGAAGAAGGACCAGCACTCTCTGTCTATGACAAAAAGCTGTGCACCCCATTGTGTTAGAATACAACAGATGATACAGGGGCTAGTATCAGGGACTTGCATGAATTTTGACAAGGGTTCAAACCCCCACTCGGGAAAATTCCTTTTTATATTGTTTTTATTTATTTATTTATTTTAGCCGAGTGAAAGATAGTCCTTTGTAAATCACCAACTGGCATTATCTGCAGTTAATCATGAAAGAGCATGTCAGAAATCTATGACGTGCTGTGGCACATGTCAAATAAGCTGTGGCATATGCTACATGACAGAGTGACACGTGTCACATGCCAGGAATGGGCACCAACCCTTACTGCCAGAGGGGACTCAGGGGACAGCACCGGTTCTGGGGGGTCAGCTCGTAGTATCAGCCTGGGGGTGTCAGCTGTAACTGCGAGCAGCAATGATTTCAGATCTGTGGGTTAGTGATTGGTAAAAGCTAGGAATGCTGCTACCTACTGGGGGTGCAACGCACTGCTCTGTGCTGCTGCACGCTGTGGTGCTGTCCGTGTCATTTGTCTATCAGTACATGCCTCGGCCAGTGTGATACCGGGACGCCTGTGCCTTAGCCATGCACCCTACTGCTTGTCTGTAGTTGTGTTGTTCTCTGTAGGTGTCCTGCTGCGATCGTCTGCATTTGTTGTGCTGCAATCTGTATGCTTATGCACAGGGCTGGCTTTAACACTGGTGGCGCTCTGTGCGAGAATGTTTGCTGGCGCCCACCCCCCAATGACCACCTCTGCCACGGATTCCCTCACCACCGCCCTTTAACAGTGCCCCTCAAGTCTCCAGAACCACTGTCTCTCGGATTCATTTAGGGGCATATTATCTAAAGTGCGCTAAACATCGCAAAGCGTGTTTAGCGAGCACTTTTTATCGCCGGCTATCGTCGGAATAATTTGCCATGCTAACGCTGTATTAGCGACATTTAGCGCTAAGGCGATAATTATTCCAGCCATAGCGGTGTTTTCCATGAAACATCGCTGGTTTTCCAGCGATGTTTCATGGAAAACGGCGATAACCTTGCTGATACGACCCTGTGGTCGTATCAGCATAATCCACCCCCCCATGTTAGATATGGCTAACACCTGCTAATTGCAGGTGTTAAATAAATGGCGATGACCCCGGTTAGCGCGACTTTTCACGTCGCTAACTGGGGCCATGGCCACCTTGCTAATAGGCGATAGGCCTGTTAGCGGGTGTTTCCCAGGTTTGTTCGTCGGGAACGCCCACTTTGCATGTCATTAGCGATAAATATCGCTGACATGCAAAGCGGTAAAAACACGGGCGCTAATGCCCGAAAACTGTCGCTAACTGCTGTTAGAGACAGTTTGCTGATAGGGCGATGAGAATATCGCCGCTTTAGCGGCAAAAGTGCCGCTAAAGCGGCGATGGTGCCCTTGCTAATATGCCCCTTAGTTTTATAGCACCACTCATACCACTGTAAGGTGTCAGAACACTTTACATCTCACACACACACATTGCACAGAGACAATCATAGGTGTGTAAATCAGTGTATTGGAAATGTTACATCAGACAGGACTACAAGGTGTAGTGTTGGAGTGACATGTTAGCGATACTGGTAGGCAATATAGTTTAAGAGTCCATATTCTGGAAAAGCACAAATTCTGAATTTAAAATGTAACACCATTGTTAGGGGTTTTCTTTAATAAAATTGTTTTCTACCCAAATGAACCCTTTTGGCAAGATTAGGAGAATGAAAGACTGGGCAAAAAAACATATAGCTCTAACATAATACTTGCAGTTTACACACAGCTGTTTGATGGCAGTTAATAGCTCAATGTTCTATATTATGATTTTGACTTACAAACGACAAGTAACAAAAGGAGCTCTCTTACAGAAGCAGTAACCCACTGACCTATTTACATTACATGAACTTTGTTATCTGCATGGTACACATTCTTAGCAGCAGTCATTTTAACCCACTGCGCTACCTTTGGATGAGTCAAAACTTCCACTAGACAAACCTCCATCTCTTTCCAAGAAGACATTAATCACCAAAGTTATCTTGACATTTTAATTGATGCCCGATAATTGCTGGAGGCCAGGAACGCGATAGCAGGTGCTTTTTAAATGACAATATACTTGCAAAAATGACGCCCCCACTCCCAAGTCAGCGCCCGGTGCGGTGGCACCGATCGCACCGCCCTAGAGCCGGCCCTGCTTATGCAGCGGTTTCTGTGTGCCCTCCTGATATCTGTATGTGCCCTGCTGTGGTCTGTATTTGCCTTGCTGTCAAATATTTGTTGTGTTACTCTCCATTTGTGACCTGCAGCGGTTTAGATTAGTTGTATGAGGGGGGTGGGGGGGGTATCTAAGTTTTCGACCATGAGTGGTCCGTTCAAAAGAATTATCAAAAAACATTGGTCAATTCTGCAGTTAGAACCAGATTTTAACCACATCTTTGCACAGGAACCTATTTTTGCCTATACCCGGGGCATGAACGTAGGAGAGATCATAAAAACTCCCATGAATCAATTTAGTGAAACCACATACAAAGGAACAGTAGCATGTTGGAATTGTAATAATTGTCACAACATTATTACAGGCTCTTATATAACACACCCGATGAAAGGACATACAATTAAATTTAGAATGACAGCCACATGTGACACATCGAATTTGGTGTATCTATTGAAATGCCCCTGCGGAAAAACCTACGTGGGACAGACTGAAAGGAAAATAAAAACCCGCATAAACGAACATAAAAGCAATATCAGAACCAAACACTTGAATTCAACGGTAGCCAGCCACTTTTTAGAAGCTGGACACAACATTAGCCAACTCAAATTTTGTGTGTTGGAAACTATTGCTAGAAGAGAAGGGAGAGACAATCACAATCACTTATTACACCGCGAGAACCACTGGATCCGACTCTTAAACTCCACGAAACCCAACGGATTGAACGAACGCATGGAGTACTAATGTTATCTATGACATTATAACCTTACGTCTTGTTAAAGACTGTGCTTATAGAGATGACCATCTCCATCTAATTTGGTTAGATCTTTCCGTTTACTTTTGAGAGCTTTCTTTCTAATAGTACAGGCAGTCTTACATGGTATTGCTTAAACAAATAGTACCTGTTGATTTATCACATAGACCTTGTTGTTTTATTTAGACTTTTTATGTTAGATCTTCATAGTTGTTTTATGCATGCTTATGCATTACTTAGCAATACAGCCAGTAGCTTTGGCACACTTACAAAACTCATAATACTGCATGTACATTGATTTATATGTAGCATTGTATACCGCAGTCAATATGGCTGCAGCTTTCACTTCCCATTTGATTTGTTTTCATCACCAGTAGTCCGTTATTATTTTCGTTCACCTTTTGCGCATTACGGTAGTCCCACTTTTATTTTCATGACACTTCGCTCGTGGTTTTTTACCGGAGCGTAGAGCACCTCCGGCTCACTAACTGGACGCGACGATTGTAGCACGCCAACTCAGCTTTGCGAGTAAGTCGCTGTATTTTAACTTTTTCAGCATGACTCGTTTTTAGACACATGGCACCGGCGTTTCTTAGTATCATTGCACTAATATGCAGCTTTGCACTCGGATCTATTACGTACCGCATGAACTTTAGCTTGAGCATTTTTCACCACTCGAACGTTTAACTTTTGGTATCACTTAGAGTTCAAAATATAATTTCATTTCACTCAGATTTCACGAATTGGACACTCTTCTACCCACGCACATTTATCAGCACAATTTCACCGTTTTCGGTTTTAGTGCACGTTACCACCTAGACCCCGTGATCTTGTATATTGAGTTATGTCCATCTAATTTTACAGATTATCCCCAGATGAAGGCCTGGTCAGGCCGAAATGCATTGGGATATGTGAAGTTGATGATATGAGAAGCACCATTGATGCATTTTGGGAAATGAAGTGTTTATATTTTCCATGAAACCTCGTGTTGTGAACGAACAATACAAGCAGAAATTGCACTTGAACTTGATGTGAAACATTGTCTTTATTAAAGAGTTGGAGCCTCAATCAGAGGACCTCTTGACCAGTGCCCTGGGGACATTCTCCACGTTTATGGGGATGCAATTAAGTTTGATTACGGCAACACTCTAGTTCAGAGAGTGATACCCAGGGAGCACGGCTCAATGGAGAACTTATTAGAGTAATTCAGCAGTGCACGTACGACATTAATAGAAGCTATTCCCTATTGTGCCAGCCAGCATTCAGTACTGTGGATATATTGTAACACACCAAATGGCCTCATCACGTACGACTGCATTTCCCACAGATTACTTGAACATATTTTTTTTAGTAAAGGGGTGAGTTCTATTTTAAAAGCATTTAGATTTGTTTTATAAATTAATGTATTTACATCAGAAAAAGGCAAGGTATCCTGTGCGCGTTTCAAAGCATTTCCCCGACCCACTTTCCGTCTGTGCTCGTTACTGCCCGTCTTCGGTGTGTGTTCAGATCTCTCCAGACTCACAGGGCAAGTCTTGTTTTGTGTAAGAGCATCTGAAAGCTACCACTTCCCCTCCTAACGTGGTGGCTCGTCTCATCTTACGTTTGTAGGTTTCTTTTGTGCTGTTTGCGTGCTTCAGTTCACTATTTGCGTCATTTGTTCCTGTAAGAAGCTGGCGTTCTGTTAAGTTGAATGTCACTATCAGAAGATTTTCAGTCACCCGATGCGCGAAGTATGAATAGGCGAGATTCCCAGTTTTTTGTTGTTTTTTGTTTTAGAATTTTATATAGCGCGAACTAGACACAAAGATATCGAGTATCAGAGCGCGTTACATAGCACCAGTTTCGTTACACAAGGACTGTTGCCTAGTTTTTGGTGCGGAGCTCTGGATGCGTCTAAGACAGGGACGCCTGAAGTGTAGCCAGTTCTTTTGAGCCATGTCTCTAGGAGTGATGCCTATTGCCCCACCCATGTAAGGTTCTGCTATTATGTAAATGCCCAGAATGTAGTGTTAATATTCAGTGTATGTGTGGAGTGAGTGTTTTGTTTACACCCCTCACTCTTTTTTTTTTTTCGTTCTTTTTTATTACTTTAATGAGCGCGGCGCCGTCTTCACGGACACCGCGCTATGCAATGCAATAGATGTTGCTTTTGGTATTGTAAATACCAATGGCTTTTAATTTTTTAAAAGGCATTGCCATTTACAATGCCAATAGCTCCAAAATTCGCAGTTGCGAGACCTATTGCATTGTAAATGCTTGTTTTTGTATCCTGCTTGGCTGACTGCTGAGAACTCATGCCCTGGCCACACGCTAGGTGAACTCCTCACTGTGGAAGGGGCTCGCGCTCTTGTGCCCGGGTGCATCACCCATGGTGTGCCTACTGTTATTTTAGGGGGCTGTATTTATTGAGTCTGTCATGTTTAAGCACTCTTGTACCTCCTCCTCCTCGACTTCATAGCTATTTTGTTTACTTGTGCCTGACTGTGTGGATTCTGTGTGTTCTATCAGCATATGCTTTACAAGGACCTTATTATCCGTGTGCCTGTGGGGTGTGGTTCTTTTATTTTCTGTGAACACATTTGTTTATATTTATGAGAAACATTGTATGGGTGTCTGTGAGGTGTGGCTCATTTGTGATCAGTGTGCACATTTGTCTGTGCTCACAGGGCTCTTTGTTCTCTTTTACTAGGTTGTTTTATTGTGGGCGTGTGTTGCTGCTCTAATGATGAGGTTCTTAGATCCTGAATTGAGCCATGTAAGGTATAGTGCTTCTACAAATCTTGCTCCGAACCCTTTACGTGTACCGTAATAGCTGTCTACACCCTTGTGATCTGTGCTAATGTATTCACTGGAAAGAGGTTCACCACTTCTTATCCTCAAGTGGGAGACCCAGCCTTTCATTTGACAAAAAGACTGCCCGGTAAGTTGGTTTAAGGTAGAACTTGTTATTTACAGCTTTACAACGCTGGCATGTGCTTTATAAAATATATTACCAGGCCACTCTGATTATAGAGCAGTGGGACCACATTCTTTAAGAGTGTGGTCCAAATTGTACAAGAAAAGGCAAATTGTGCATAAAAGGTACAGACTATTTGTGGCTTTGAAAAAAATGATTTTAACCAGTTTCCAAGTTCTTTTAAAAACTATTGGTAATCTCGCCCCAGTGCTGGTGCTTGCTTCAGAAGCTGGTTAACTTTTTATTAAAGTGTTTTATGTTTTTTATGCTTAGAATTACCAATATATTAAATACATCAGTATTGGGAACAGTGATCAAAACTTTACAAACGTACAGTCATGAAATACCTGCAATATATTTGTGGGTTCAGGAGGAAGACTGAAGATATGCATTTTTAAGAGTTTTCAAAAAGCTGTTCTTTGCGTTGGCAGGTGAGAGGAGATTTCCTCAGGCAAGCAGATCAGAATCTGAAATGAGACCAGCCTTGTATTGGATTTTCTGCCTTTTGGGTTTTATGTCACTTGCTTGAGCATTTTTCTTTGAGATTTGATTCCTGTTTGAGTTCATTATATTATAGATTATAAATCGAGTTGAAAAGGGGAGAACTGTTTCTAAAAGGAGCCAGTAAAAGTTAAGGAAAAGAGAAGCCTTGTGTTCACAATTTTATTTTCTCTTAAGAGGAGGTGTTAGGAAGGGAAGTGTGCCTTTTGAAGGTACTGATTTTGGAAGCTTTTTAAATTTTTGACTCCACCTCTGAAATGTGGACTAATCATGTGGGCTTACTCTTTTTTTAAAAAATTGTTCCTTCCTGCGCACTCTTTTTTTGTGTGCTTTCCCTTGGCTCATTCCCTTCCAAAGATCACCTCATTTGTGTCTGTGAGTTTGGGGCAGTTGGTTTTTATCCGGACAGCTACAGCGATCGTGCAGGTAGCTGAATTGGTTTTGTGATAGGGGTCTTGTCCAACAGGGAGGGTATCTTAAAGGTTTGGCATAGCGTACCCAGGTGAGGAGGATTAGCTATATTGGGCATAAAGGAGCAGCAGGTGTGACGGGGGCACTAGGTGTAGCAACCAGTTGACGGAAGGATTGGTTTTGAAGTGCCAGGGGGCCTAGGCATCCAGTATATGGGAAATGATCCCTAGTATAGAGTATTAGGTGAGGTATTTTGGTCAGTAAGTGCTGAAAAGGCGAGTGTACCCTTTACCTGAAGTACTAGTTGAATTTATTTTGCACATGAATTTCGGAAGGGAGAAGTCACAATGGGCATCTGCAGGGAGAGGGCACAAAGGGCATCTGCAGGAGGAGGGTGGGAACACACTGCCTCAAATCCCAGCACTCAGTTTGCCCCAATGTATCTTGGTAAATGCGGTGCATGATAATTTACTTTAGTAGTAGTTGTTTTAGTTTTTCACTCTTGTTTGGTGCAGCCTGTGCTGTGTAACTCTAGACCCGTGTTTTTGGATTAATTCCTTCATCAGTAGAGAGCGACAGGTTGTTTTAGGGGTTCTGGAAATGCTGCCCAGAATCTTCGCAGGTCTCTGTACCACTCACGGCGCGCAGGTGCATCAACACAAGCTCATCAGCTCAGTAGTTCAAGGGAGCCTTTTCAAACCGAAACAGGGTGTGAGCACATTGCCATGGGCATCTGCTACTAGCTGAGAAGGGATATTTTGGACATGAAGTGCAAGGAGAGGTCACTGGTGTGGGCTCTCTATAAAGTGCACTAAAAGAAGTACACTGCAGAGAGTCCAATGAGACCCAGATTGGTATACAGAGAAAAACCTAGATAATACTAACACTATTTGTGGTAGTGTGGGCGAGAAGTTAGGATTATCAGAGGGTAGTGCTAAGCATTTGTTGCACTCACAGAGGCAATAAATGATACACACGCTCAAGAATAAACCAGAGACCAATTTGTAAAAATAACATCGATTTTTAGGTAATTCTTCAGACCAAGAACTTCGTTCTAGGGTAAGTTCTTTTTAAGATATACGTTTTTAAAGTTCCTAAAATAACACACTCTTGCGCGCAATTACGCAACATAGAAGTCTATGGGAGAAAATAGGAAAATGCATATAAAATCATACAGTTGGATCTCTAGGCTCACCTTCTGGATTTAGGTAAATAGCAAAGCCAGGTTCAATGTTCCACCAGCGGATTGTTGGGGCCGCCCCGGATTCGGCCAGGAGCAGGGTGCTGAGGTCATTGGTAGCAGGCACACTACTGAGAAACCTGAGAACACACTGCACAAGGGGACTTCAAGGAAGTCTGAGGGGGTCCCACTCGAGGGAGCAGGTTGCAAGGACCTCAGGAACATAGCTGGTTTGTTGGTACCCAGGCCGGGTGGGCTGGGTGCAGAACATGTAAATCAGCAGGGTGGGGTACGGCAAGTTGGTCTTCGTGGTGCTGTGCAGGCGCTCCCTTTTTCTTTCATATACCAATACTCATTATGATTGGACAACCTCACAGAGCACTGTTCCCTCCAACCTACTAAAAGAACCCACTCTCAACAATAGATCCTTAAACAAGTGCGCTCAACCTCCAACAGCACAAACCCTTTGGCAACCAGTTTACAGAACCACATTATGGATCAGGAAAGGGCTTTGTCTGCAGTTAAGGTAATATTTGTGTCCATATGTTAATGCTGTTCAAACTTGTATTTATGGTTCATTAATGCAAAGTCTCTCATATTTGGGTGATCTCTAAGTAAATGTAAGCTTGGACGGCATTACGTACAGTTGTTTCAGTGTAACTATGTGTACACATTTGCAATGTTTAACAATAAGAGGCCACATACAATACTCCCAAAATGCCCTCTGATTAGATGCAGATATTTGCAGAAGCTTGAAAGCAAGATTAATGATCCTTCGTTTTCAAAATAAAATGTTCACAAAAAATGCAACTAGGGGAAAAAATGTTTTTCTAAACTACTGTGAAATTATAGGTACCATTTCTTTGAAGCATCATTTAGTAAACTGTTAATGCATGGCAGTTTTTCCAAAAATATTCATAATGGAAAATCAGCAGTTGCGGACCGTGTAGGAGTGCCGGCCGGGCGCTGACGTGGGGCGGGGGAGGGGTAGCAAAGTACGGATTACGGACCAATACAGGTAAGTAAACATTTAAATCAATGAAACTAATTTCGTTGCGCGCACTGCATCGCATATGGCGATGCAGCGCTCACAACGAAATTCGTTTTAATGATTTAAATGTTTACTTACCTGTATTGGTCCGTAATCCGTACTTTGCTACCCCCCACCCTGCCCCTCCCCCGCCCCACGTCACCGCCCGGCCGGCACTCCTACACGGACCGCGACTGAAAATCAGTACAACCAGTTTCAACAAAAATAATAGGAAACATGAAAATAAACAAGCATTGGCAAAGTCAGCTGGTTTTATCAATCTGTGTCTTGTTTGGTATGGCTTTTGTAAAACTTTGTGGGAGCTGCCAGTCCCTCACCATTAAAACAAACATTGGTAGAAATAGTTTTTGGTCTCATAAAGTACACACCTCCACAGTAGTTCCTGGCACTGAACAAAACTACTTTGTGTGCCGATATGCTCCTTGTGAAAAGATGGATGGTTGGATTGATAGATAACATTTTTATAAAAAAAAACAAAAGGTCTTGGATAAATCCAGACCTAATTTGGGGCCCAATTCTTAAAGAAAATGATAACATTGTATCCATGGTATATGTCTTTGCTTTAGTGCAGATTTAAGTCTTTCATGAATTCACAGGAATTTACAGAAGTACCCCAAGAAATCGTACTCCTAGAAAATATTTGTGACTACTTTTGAGCACGAGCAAATATGCAGGTGTAAATTTGCTCATGCGAAAATCTGTTGAGTGCTTCTTGGAATGGGAAAAAATTATATAAGCGCTAACGAAAACCCCTAAAAAAGCAATTTAACAGGTTTGCACAAACTCAAAGGGGCGTTCCAAACCTGGAACTTTTGCTTAGTAGATCTGCGGAAAGGTAGTAAAATAAGGAAGTTACCAGAATTCAAACCCTACTATAGTATGAGCCCTGGCATAATCAGAAAGGCTAATATCACAGCTTTTATATAATGAGAATGCTGCCATAATTTATCGCTACACCGAAGGGACAAGTGGATTTATTTACACGGCAAGTAGATTTCTAAAGCAACTTGTCCCATGGACAAGTAGATATTTTATTTTAATTCCACACCTCTGAAATCTCATCTTGTATCTCTGCTCCTTAATTGCAGTTCAGTGGTAAAACGTGCTGATCTCATTCAAGACCTCGACCTCCTGTTCCTTACTGAAACTTGGCTCAATGATTCATACCCTCCTGCTTTAACATACTAGTACCACCCAACTACGACATCATCAGACTTGACCGATCTGGTCAAACTGATAGTGGAACAGCATGCTTTACTGCTCCATGCTCACCATGGCTACTATGACACTGAATACCTCCGTATAGAAATCTGGAGCAATAACAAACCTGTATGTAAACTTTATACAACTTACCACCTCTGGGTAACAACCTTTCTTTTATTGAACAAACGATGGAGACCATCGCCTCTAATTCAGACCAACACGCCAATCAAATCTTCCTTGGGGGATTTCAGCATCCACTGCAGTGGCTTAAATGACCCCATTCTTAACGCCTTCAAGGCCTTCCTTACGGACCTCAACCTCACCCCATTTTGCAACGGCCCAACACACAATAGAGACTCCACCCTTGATCTAAGCATCGCCAAGGATGACTTAATACAACATGAATCCATAACCCCATGTGACTGGCCAGATAACCGCTTACTCTCCTTCCTTATCCTGGAAAAGGTGCTATCTAGAAAGAGGCAACTACTTAAACCCAGACAGTGGTCCAGAGACCTTATAAAAACAAGCATTGGCATAGCCAATAGGTCTCGCCTTTGGGACCTTAGTGTTTAGCCATGCAACAGTTGATGTTGTTGCACCAAGGATATTGTGCTGGATAACTAAACACTTATAAGTTCCCAAAGGCGAGATCTATTGGCTATGCCAATGCTTGTTGTTGTTTTTTTAAAACGCAAGTTCCTTTCTCATTAAAAACACCTAACTATACTCTAACCTTTGTGTTTTTTCCAGTATATACATTTGCCAATACAAATATTGTCGTACAGTTACTGTTGGGATAGGCAGCTTTGCTTCTAGGTGCAAGGGGCAGGAGACAGCACAGTGTGACACGTATGCACTTTAAATGGACATTCACTCACAAACAGGAAAGGGAGAGAACCTGCTGTTCCCTAAAAGAAAATGGTAGATTTAAAAATGCCTACAGTACTGCTTCCCAAAAAGCTTCGAGACGCAGGACCTGAGAGAATATTTAGCCTATACTCTGCATCTACTACTGGCTGCCAGCCTTTGTCACCGTTCTAGTTTAATAAAACTCTATTTGTACAGACAAGGTCATTAAAATGATGTAGCCCATTTCATGTGCAATTATTTAAATTGTATTTTACAACCCATTCACTTCGCTTCCAATTGACATTACCAGCAGTTGTCAACAAAAATATCTAAAGGGAAGGACACAAAACGATGTTTCACTGTAACCCCAAACCCTTCAAAAATAATGTAGCCTAGAACCCTTCAGAAATACCAGGGAGGCTGAAATAGTGACATGTAATATTTAAGAGATACTTTTTATCTGAACAGTTCTGACTGTTTTCAGCTTTGTTGTCTTGCTTCCTTTTGGGTGCGGTAGATCCCGAGTCACAGAACCAGTGAAGCTTCACCCAATAACTTCTGTGACCCAATAAAGGCATCCCAAATACCGCTTTTAAATGCTTTATTGAGGGAGGAGCTCAAATCTGGGACAAAACTTTGAAAGAAAAAAAATGCCAGAGGCCTTCAGCTAAAATTACACGTCTACTATCAATATACCAACTAATGGAAGAAAAAAATCTGGAATGCTACTAGGAGGCATAATGGAATACAAAAAAGGGTTTAAGAGCTTGGAAAAGCTAACAAAGCAAAACTGTATTACATTGCTTTAGACATGGTAAAATAACAAAAGAGGAGTTTACCTTTTTAAAGAAAGGTATACATAACAACAGCAATGTTTCCATATTAAAAAGTGTCATTTTTTACACACAAAAAAAGGATTTATGCCATAGAAAAGGCCAGAGGAAGGTTTGTGCTGCCTCAAAGACTAAACCTTTTAATAAACTGTAGATTAAACGTATCCCATCATAGGAGTGACTTCTAGATAAATTGATATTCCCAGTAAATTGGACTGTCCCAGGTACGCTAGTGGAAATATAATAAATCGTACGTGATTAACTGTGTCACAGTAAGAGCCTAAATCCTGGAACAAAGCTGACAGCTAACCAGGAATATCACGTGATAATTCACACAATGAGCGCAAGTGTGGTCCACTGTGGACTACTGGATTATCAGGAAAAGAAGTAGAGCCAATTAAGTAGAGTACAAACCCAAGAACTTTACCTGGAAGGATTACAGAGTACTACATAAAACAAGACTAAACAGTATCCAACAAAACCAGCCCAATAATGCGATGACTGGCTAATCAGTGCTTGGCTACAGGGTCTGAAGATGTCAATTGGAAAAGAGAACTCTTATTCCAGTAGGAGGAAACATAGGTGCATTTTAATGAGGGTAGACTAAATTGAATGAAAAGAACATGTGCATTCCGATTTTCCTCCAGTGCCTGCCATATAAGTGTCAAAATTACACCTTCAGTTTAAAAAAAAAAAAAAAAAAAAAAGGCAAATCCTCCAAGTGAAAAGGGATGAGTAAGTAGTAATCTCTTGAGGCATGGTTATACCCGAGACAGAGACTTACTGTCAATTTCATAAGCAGAATTCCTTTCCGGCTATTGGGGAAAAAGAATCTGCTTTTTGGGGACACGCATAATTTTGGAGGGTTAGTGCATTTCTAAAACCGGGTCTAGAAAGAGCTGGGCTCTCCTTAGAAGTGCAGGGTGCTGCAGAACATTTGAATTCTAGGGAGAGCATGGTAAACAGTTCAGGGAAGACAGGTGGCTTTGCTGCTCTTTCCATATTTGCATAAGTAACGTTTGTTTTTAAACATTTCCATTTTTCCATTACTCTTTTCACACTTTTGAAGGTGTGTCTCATATTGTTAACAGTTTTAACCATTCTCGCAAAACTGGGAAGCAGACTGTTTGGAAAAAAAAGTAAAAACTTTCACAATTTACAGGTGTATTAAAAAAAAAAAAAAAAAAAAACGTTAAACGCGTGATTTTATTAGCTACCTACTAATTGCTAATCTTCAAACAATGGCCATTGCAAGAACATGGTGTTTTGCCTGTTACAGAAACAAGAATTTTGGATCACATGCTCTTCGGATTTCATCTCATTTGCACTACACAGCCTGCTCTGCTTTATTAACACTCAGTACTATGTGACACAATGCACAATGAGATTCTGAGAGAAAACATGGACCCCAGGTCACGCACAATGGAAAGAGTTCACTCAGGGCTAAAATATGAGGTTAATGTGACCTCACGTGGAGGCTTGTCAGTGCACCAACCCTCAGGATTCATACATTATATTTATTATGTAAGTCACTAACAGGATGGTCTGAAACATGCAAATCTACAAAATCTCTTCTGAAGCATGCAGCACTGACCGCCTTTGGCAAAGAAAAAAGTTAATGATCATTGTTTTGCTGAAAATAAATCCTTCGGAAACAAAAGTTGATTTTTCTTACGAACAGAAAAATATGATATTCCTCATCATTCACCTTCCACCCATGCTCAGCATGCTGGGAAATGTTAGGAATTTAGACAAAATCTTTGATGAAATTCTGTCCTTGTTAAAGCAAACTGGTGCAATGCTCAAATCATAACGACCCCTTTCACTAAAGATTAATTTCCGCATTTTATGGCACGTTTTAAGGGAAAAAAAACAGTTGTAAATTTTATAAGGCATGCGATTTAAATCTCGCAGTTATCTTTTGTTAGGCTTTCCTCACAAACTGAGAAATGTTAAGCAACATACTGGAAGGAATTCGGAGTAACCTGTTGGAAAGCCCTTGGGAGTAAACGACCACCAGCTAAAAGGAATTCCTAATATTGTGCAGGGTGTGAGAGTTTAATTCACCTGACTCATAAGGACCTAGTGGACAGAGAAAAGGGAACAGTTTATTTGTCACTTGTACCACCAATTTACACTAAATCAATACACTGTCAAGAAGACAGTCGAGTTTAGAAAAAAGTGTGCTCCAATATACCTGTATATATATATGTATGTATGTATGTGTATATATATATATATATATATATATATATATATATACACATACATACACACATACATACACATGCTGCAGGCATTACAGATTTTAAACTCCAATCACAATGACGGATGTTCTGACAAATTCCTGTATGTGTTAAATGGTGAATGCAAGAAGAATGGTCAGCCACTTTAGAAACAAAAATGCCATAAATGTGACATGCCCCCTACAGACAGGGTAAAAGTTTATTTAAAAAATTACCTTGCACACAGTCAAACTTATGTTTAGTGGCATTTATCATTCACAAAGGCTAACTACTTATTAAACAGATGGAATAAAGCTCAAATCCCAAAGCACCATTTTTGAGGTCCGACCTACAAAGGCCATCTCTCAGCGTTGCAACAAGATGTAGAGGAGCAGAGATTAGTACCCGAGTTGGGAAGGAGGGGACAGTGAATTGTCCTTCTAGTAACTCCCTCACGCCCCCCCCCCCAAGTGCTTTGTATTTTGCCTTGTCAATAGGGTGTGTGGGTCACTAGAGATTACAAGATCACCATCATAGTACCCAAATGCAAGCTGTAGTATACACGAATATTACCCCCTCTTGCCTCGCCTTCATCCCCCTGCCCCACATGAGCACATTTTACATATAACGGAATGAGAAATAGATTATATTGTTAAACAGCTCTAGGTTAGCGCACAATCTGCCTTTAGTTTACAATGGTAGGCTGGGGTATGACCTTCCAAACGTTTCCACCAATAGAAACGTGCAGTCATGCCGGGGCTTTGCAGAATCAAAACACGATGGGGTCACAGCCAGAACGCAGCACATTTTAGATTCAAACCTGCAGCTTGACAGCTGCTCTCAAGTACTTGCTGAGCAATGGAATATGCATGCAACACGCATTCAAACATGATTTTGTGCGCACCACCTAAAAAACATGTCCAAACTACTGTTTTAGTACTTTAGCATTCTTGTTAAAATAATAAGGAATGACAAAGTGCCCAGCGGTGTCAGATGCATGTGTAATTTGAGAATAGCAATTACAAAGTGCATATTCCAACAAAAAAAAAAATGTAGCTACCGCCTGGTGGGAGACAGAGATTCATGAATATGCGTGACCAATTTGACGAATTCAGCTTTAGCCAAGCTGGAGCGTGTACCGCCTCGAAAATACCTGTCAATGTATTAGCCATACAAAAGGGTGGACTGCAGACTGCCTCCCGCCCAAAGCAGCCCTTGGATTTCATTTTAGGCTTCAGCAACATAACACTGGGGGAATTCTTGTGATGGATGCACTTTCCATCTCTATGCAGTGATTTGAGGCTGGTCCAAAGCGCCCGATAACGGAGTCGATGACTGTACATTTAATGTCGAGCCCAACACATCCACCCACACCGTCTGTCACTGCTGGATGTCAGAGACCTTATTAAACAAGCGCGCGCGCGCCTCGCGCAAGTAGGGGGGGCGGCCGAGAGCAGGCAGCGTTTCCCTTGCGGGAGCGAGCGCAATAATTGCTAACATATGGCGCCGCTCACTCCCGCAAGGGAATCGCCAAACGTGCACGCGTTGCATTGAAAGCAATGCAACGTATGCACGTTTTTGCCTGCAAAGCTGAATCGATTTCAAGAGGTCTCTTTCCTATGCAACGCATGCGCGCTGCGTAGGCGAGACCTAAAAATCTGCTGAGTTAATTGCTATTGGCAAAAACATCCTACCTCCTCCCGCAAACATGATAAATGCGAATCAACTTACCAATCGTTACACTGAGTCCGTGGCAGTCTCACTGGACACGACTGCCCCAAAGCAGCTTAAGAGAAAACTAAGCGGACAGTGCAAACCATGGTTCAATGGCCATCTAAATGAGCAACGGCATAATCTGAGGCTTGCTGAGACATCGGGGAGAATCTCTGCAACTGGCTCTAACCTCAAACATTTGAGGGCAGTAAAACTCCTGTAACCAACACATATGCAAAAGCAGGATACTTCAGGTTGCAATTAGATAATGCCAAAAATAGGCCTAAAAACTTTTTGAAATCATACCCGTCATTCTAAACAAAACTCTGTAGACTAGTTGACACTACCAAATGGTGACAAGTTCTCCACCCACTTCATCAATAAAACATGGAAGATTGAACTAGAACTGCAACTTGCATCTCTGGTTTTGATCAGCACTGACTTTCCCAGTCCTCTCCCGGTGCGACACCTGGTCAGTTCACCTTGTACTGGATATTCTACAAAGAATAAAGCTACATGGCCCTCTTTCAAAATCTCTCATGAATTCTACATACTCACAATAATGACCTCTTTAAAACCCTCTAACCACTTCGTGATCCTCTCACCTAAGCTTGTCAAAGAGCCCAGTTCTTCCCTATTCCCTTTATCGATTAAGATCGTCAAAGCATCTTTCTCCGGGCAAGGTCCCTGATAGCCTAAAATATCTCAGGTCACCCCAATTTAAAAAAAAAAAAAACCTAATGCTGACCAGACTGACCCCAACAACTTCAGCCATGTCTCCAACATCCCGACTCTGGCAAAACCTCTGAAGAAATGTGTACACCTTTAACTCTGCAACTACATTGAACAATTCCAAATTCTAGATCAGTACCAATCCGGTTTCAGATCTGATCATAGCACTGAAACGGCTCGGACACACATAGTTGACAATGCCCGGGGATTGCTTGATCAGAATGAACCCTGTCTACTTATACTTCTTGATATCTCATCGGCCTCTGATACTGTCAGATATGATCGACCTGCTCGGGTATAGGATGGGGCTATCTGGTCCCGTTTTAAAATAGTTCGCCTCTTTCCTTCAAAACAGAACTCTGAGAATCAAAATCAGCCAATTCTTATCAGACACTGCACTGGTAACAATTGGAGTACCCCAAGGTTCCACACTCTCACCCACGTTATTCAGCCTGTTCATGGAACCTCTTGCAGACATTTTGAAAAACTCCAACATCCATTACCACATGTATGCCTATACACACCTGTACCTGAAAATCTCTTCACCTGAGGATATCAAAACACTGATCTGCACTTTGCGGGTCAGCCATTGTTGGACTTTTACAATCACCTCAGGCTCAAAACCATGAAACCTGAATATGGGTTCCAGAGTAGCGTGCTACTCGCCAACAAAGCGCTTCAACACCCCATCAGGGGTAACAGGCGCTATATGAATGCAAACCTTTCTTTCCCTTCTATCCCTCCACTATCCTTCTCACTCCAAATAACTGACTAATATCCACCACTCAAATTACTTTCATATTTCACCATACTAATTCACCACTAATCCTTTATGGGTTTCCGGAGTAGCATGCTACTCGCCAAAAAAAGCGATTCAACACCCCATCAGGGGTTAGTAGCGCTATATAAATACAAACCTTCTTTCCTCTTCTATCCTTCTGCTATCCTTCCGAATCCAAATAACTGACTAACATATCCACCACTTAACATTTACTTGCATGTTTCACTATACTAATTCAACACTAATCCTCTATGGGTCCCGGAGTAGCGTGCTACTCGCCGAAAAGCGCTTCGACGCCTCGTCAGGGGTAGTAAGCGCTATACAAATGCAATTACAATACAATACAATATATCAGCATGGCGCCCGCCCCATGCATCATGTTTGACCGGCATTTATATTATGGCCGCCTTATCTTTCAGCATTGCGAGCTCCAGGTAGACGTTAGTACCAGAGCACGCTTTAACCCTCTACACCTCAGCACAGAGCCCTCCAGAGCAGGGAGCAACCAATGCCAACACTCGGTCCTTTGTAATTTGTTAATTTGGTGATTTGTTATTCTGAACACCTGCGAATGCTCGCTGGAGCTGGCACGAACCTCCTGCATTGGAATCTGTGCCTTACATTGTACACTTCGATCTCTGTGGTCTCACGGCTACACTGCCGCCTTTGGAGCTTGGAAACCAAGGTTCGAGCTTCGGGGTCGACTCCACAACCTGTGATTCTGGGCAAATCACTTAATCTCCGCGTGCCTACCAAAAAAAAAAAAGTGTCCTTGTGTAACGTAACTGGTGCTCATGTAAAGCGCTCCAATACCTTCGGGTCGAGTTCGCACTGTATAAATCTGCATAACAACTGAGCTGTCTTAGGCGGCTACCTCTCTCAGCGGCATCTTTTTCCGGTTTTCGGGAGTCGCCTGCACCCAGTAGTGTCCTGCTGGACACGTTCTAGTGTCTCAGCGGGCACTGGTCTTTCCAGCCACTCCCTCGAGGGCTGGACACACAGACACCTATCCCTCACAGGCGTCACGAGTGGCGTGACCCTGTCAATAAAAGGGCCCGGGTGCACGTGCTCGCGGCCTGTTCCAGTAACTTACTTCTGTGTCCGTGTGGTCATTCCGGAAAGCATGTGGGCCTAGGGGCCCAGACACCACAATGGCGACGAGGCGGGTCTGACCCCGCGTGCCCGCGGCAAGACACTCCGTCGTCCCTCATGGGGAGGAAATAAGCAAGAGGATGCGACACCCCCACGGTGCTGCCTCCGGACACCCGCAACTACGGTCCTCCGTCAAAAAGGAGCCGAATGGAGACTGGCCGTCTCCTAACCCATCGGTTCCAGCAGAAGTAGGAGGGGAAAAGCACTCCCCATGAGGCACCAACCATAGCGCAGCAAAGATCGATTCCGGTGAGAGCGAGAGCCCCCTCACCCCCACTATGCCAGCAATGTGCCCGCTGCCGAGCTCAGGCTGTCACTGCCGCAATCAAGAGGCCCTGTGACCCTCACCGTGCGGCGACAAGAAAAGGCGTCCCGCCACTAATGAGCAGGACACTATACAGCCAGCTGAGACCCCTGCCTCACTGACCTTCACTTGGCAAGCCGGAGGCATTGGCCGGCTTAGCGAAGCACTGCGGCCCACCAACACGCCGCCGGACAATCCTCCCTGGTACATCTCCTGCAGCACCAGCACCGAAAGAATTGCGCGGGCCTCGGCACACCCCACCGTCAGAGAATGGCACTCGAGAGTGTTTACAGCTCCAAGAGGTAGGACAGAACCTACCCAGCGAGAGAGCTGCGTGACACAGCCCCTGCCCGGAACCAAGCAGCTCCACCGCCCCAGCCCCTCCAGTACCCTTGAGGCCTGCAGTGGATAGAGCGGCTACAGCGGCCCTCCAGGGCACCAAGCGGCACAACGGAAGAGGCGTTGCCACAAGGTGAGAAGCAACCTGCCTGACTCCCCTGCTTCGCACAGCGCAGAAGAGCCAGACTGTAGAAGGCGGCCCCACCCGCTCAGAACTAGCCTACTGGCAGGGGAGACGACCCCCCCCACACCCTCCACTGAGGCACCCTTGACAGACCAGGGCCGCACCACAAGCTGCATCCTCCGCTATACCGTGCTAAATGTGCACCGCGCGCCACGTGAGGAAATCAGCCAGCATGGGCAACATGGCCCACAGCATGAGGAGAGTCGTTGCAGCCTCCTATAATGCCAGCAGAGCCCGAGCGAGACCGTGAGAGCCACCACTGCCCCAGAACCTCACCTTACCTCTGCTGAAGCACAGGCCCCAGGAGCGGGGTCGACTGCTTCACTTGCTCCCGACTGGAGCAACTGGGAGCTGAGGACACGTGGGCTGCATTCTGTTCCCATGCAGACTCGGACAGAAGCCCAGCACCGGCCTCAGCAGCAAAGGTAGAGGCCCGCGATCGAAGAAAAGACTGCCGGTGCCTGGGGAAAGTGCTACACTGCCACCTAGTGGCCATTTGGAAATATTGCACCAGTCATACAAAAGGGCTGTTCACAAAGAAACGACCCACAGCACTGGATAAGTGGTGTGCTTCTTGACACACCTGTCATCCTTGGCACTGAAAGAAGAAACCAGCGAGTCAGCCTTCCCAGACAGCCTACATGTAAAGTTTTTAGGTGACAGAGGGGCAAGCGCTGGAAGGAAAGGAGCCAGCAGTGCCCTGTGCTTTGAGGATCGACAACCACCAAGAGGCATGGAGTACAGCCAGTGACAAGGCGGTAAAGCAAGATACAGCCGCAGAAAGTCCAGTGTAGAGGACGCAGAACAGCCCCACGAGACTGCAACCCTGAGGCAGCCGACTGGTAGAAGTATGCACAGCACGCACCCTGTGGACTGTCTAGCAGGCTGAAGTGGAGAAACTGAACCCCTGCTGAGAACCAAGAAACCCAAAGCTGCCTCTGCTCAGAGAACTGCCCGCAGCCCACTTAGAGCCAAGGACTTAAAGCCCCAAGGCAACAAGCCCCCAAAAGACGCAAGCAGAACAAGCGTGGCGCCTTCCCCAGTGGCTGTTTGACGCCACCGCCAGCAAGGAAACTGCGTCACTCGCCCCGAGTGGTGAACGGCCACCACTGCAAGAAAGACGGGTAGACACGCCAAGCACCAGAAGAGGGCGCCCAGAAGAAGGAACAAGAGCGCAGCCAAAGTGCGCGACGCATGCAATCAGAAGATTGTCAGCACGGGCAAACGCCCAGGAGAGAGGGACATCTCCACAGAAAAGAAGCGAGGCTTAAGGCAGCAAGAAGAGCCTCCACATCTCCACTGCACAAGTGAAGCCCCACAGTGGGCCGAAGACAGCAGTGTCATCCCTCACACTGCCTCAAGACGGAGTCGCCAGTGGCCCCACGCAAGCAGGAGGAGAGTCGCACACTCCACGTGGCAAGCTGCCACCACAACAAGTGCCCGGGGACACGCAACACATGGCTGGATGCCACATTCATACCGCAAGCACGGAGCACGTCACACGAAGTGACCAACCCCACCGAGCATGCCTGCATGGAGGTATGAGCAGGCGCCACGACGACGTAAGCTCGAGGCGCAAGCACGACACCCTTGAGAGAAGAGGTAACCTGCCATCTTTGCAGTGGACCATCGCGGAAATCCCTGAAGAAGAAATGCAGAAGTCAAGTGGCTGTACATCACCCAGCACTCAGGAAGAAGAACCACTGGAGGTCTCGCCTGCATGGCCCAGAGACCGTTAAAGTTGATAGGCCCTGTTGGCCTGTTTGGAAGAAGGTGCATACTACTGCACCGGGAGGAAGAACTGAAAAGAAGAGTGACAGCCCGGTCATCATGAAGAACCGGACAAACACAGGTGCACCAGGGAGAACAAGAGGAGAAGCACGAGGACTCATAGCACCACAAGCCACCCAGAGACACCAGACAGCCACCAAGGCGGACCGACGTCCCTGGAGACAGTCCCATGGGAGAACCAAACATAAGCCGCAGCAAGCGCGAACCGCGTCTCTCCCCAACGCTTCCCAGTGCGACCGTCCATCCCTGAGTGTCGGCAGTCTAAGTCAGACGGCATCCCTGCTCTTGACCGCAGATGCAAGAGGTGAAGGAACAGCCTCAGCAAGGCCGAGATATGTAGCTGCGAAGTCCCTCCAGAAACCTCCTCTCCGAGAAGATCATCACCACCTGTAGTCCATGTCCAATGGCAACCACATCATCATTGCCATGTGCATGACACCGCACTCAGCAGGAAATATGGAAGTGTGACCGGAGGGTCTACACTAAGGATCGGACAACCGACCAGGTTCAAGAGGGGAAGTCGTGAGTGGCCGGGCCGGATGTTGAAGAGAACTCGAGCTGCGAAAGGAGCGCATCCCGACACACCAACAGCACGGGAAGTGGGTGACGACCAGAGAGTGACCTGGCAATCGCCCAGCGGGAGACCGAGAGTAAGCCGTAAGCCTGCGCAGACAGAGCCTCATGCCTCACGTTTCCTCAGCGTGTCCATAATGCCGCTGTCCCCGACATCTTCGTAGCCTAAGAAGTCCAAGTGCAAGGATGTAGATGCCTCCTCAAAGGAAATGAAGCACCTGGCCACCCCCACTCTCGGTGATCGACTCAAGAACGAAGGCCTGCAACCATCACGGCAAGTCATCACCAACGGTCGCCCAGATTCACCACATGGCTGGCAATGCCATCATGCCAGTCCTCGTCAAATGCGTCAAACACTACCATCTCCAGAGTACCGACGGACTGGAGTCCTACACCGTTGCCACATCCGCCGACAAGAAGACCCAGAGGCTACCTGATAACCTGGCCTACACCTGAACTGCGGCAGCGAGAGCATGTCTTGACCAAGACTCATCCACCCCTGAGGTTTGTGCGAGCGACTGGGTACTGGCTCCTCGGTGGTCTTGCAGCTGCCCCACGTCGGCACAGACACAACCCCAGCGCAGCCCACAAGCAGTCCCGTGGCAAATACGACAAAGGGCCTCCCCAGGCGGGAGAGTTGGACGAGATATTGCCCCACCGACGGGTTACAGGATACAGCAAAGTAGTCTAACAGAAACTTCAGTCGATCCAGCAACACCTTCGTGAATTTTCACCATGGACTCCAACCATGCTCTTGACGCACCCTGTTTTAATGAACTGTTAGACCCCCACCACAGACCATCCTCAACGTCAGCGGAGTGGAGCAACGTCGGACCTAAAGACATGTTCTCACCGGTATGCTGCTGGGATGCAGCTGATGTCTCCAAGCCAGCGTTCGAGTCCTGAACCACTCAGGTTAAATTCTGAGTGCCAGCTGAGATTGTCCTGCTGCAGTCAGTCAACAGCCCCTGTCTGCTGTTTTCCGGCTGCCTGACACGAGAAGCTGATGGACCCTGTGGTGTATAGTTAATTGTTGTTTACCCCTACAGGTTGGACTAGTGTTTTGTCTTCATTAAAATTTGGGAGGAATGTAGTGTCCTGCTGGACACGTTCTAGTGTCTCAGCAGGCACTGGTCTTTCCAGCCACTCCCTCAAGGGCTGGACACACAGACACCTGACACCCATCCCTCACAGGCGTCACGAGTGACGTGACCCTGTTAATAAAAGGGCCCGGGTGCACGTGCTCGCGGCCTGTTCCAGTAACTTACTTCTGTGTCCATGTGGTCATTCCGGAAAGCATGTGGGCCTAGGGCCCCAGACAACACACCCCACAGGTGAGATCTTCTCCGGTTTAATTCATTCAACATTATTAACATCCCCTTGGCATTTTATAGTACTTAGACCCAGATCTCACCGGCAAGTGGGAGACAAACCTGCTTTCTAAAGATTTCTCTCCCGGGATGCTTGTCATCCGTGCCTCTGGCTGCGAGTTTCGCACTTTCTTTATAGGACCCCTCCCCATCTTCGCTCTTTTCAGGTTCCCCTTCTCCCACGTTCTACTGCTGCTCTGCCTGTACGCATTATATTACTATACACCAATGCTTACGCAGCCCGACATGGTAGGGACGTCTTCGGCCGTGGCCTGAGAAATGCTGCGTTGTGTTGTTTCCTCCCTCCCACCCCCCCGGAGCTCTAATCTCGTCTTCTCCATGTAACCAAATTGTGTGATCCTGGACACATCCGCTTGTAGTCAGTTGCCCCGGATTCTTTCCCTAAATAACCAAAGCATGAAAGAGACCCGCCCCCCTCTCATAATACATTAATTCTTCTAAACACAGTGCAAAATCCATAATTTGCAGTTTGAAATGCAGCATTCACTTCAAACCTACAGATACGTGGAAAGAAACAATATGCTTTATGGTGCCTACAGTAAAATAACCGACTATTTAATAAATGATAAACCTGCACCTTCCAGATCTATTACTCAACATCTTTTGGGCACCGGGTCCCATTCTGGTGTCGACTTCGTTCATAATTCAGAATTGTGGAGGAGATGGTGTGCTTTATTCTGAATTAGTCAGTGGTAGCCCGTCTGGAGCGCCCAGTGTGGACTAAAATGTCTCGTGGCACTAAGCAGATGAATGCTTTTGAATATGCCTATGTATAGAGAGATTGGGCGCACTATTTCCGCTATTAGCTGTAAACTGTAAACTGTAAACTGCGAATGAGGGCTCCTGGGGGTGGCATTCGTAGAATGTCCACCCCCGGGCAGCTTCAAGCTAGTGGCACATTCCAGGACAGGTGGGCAGGTCCTGATTGGCTGGCGTGTAACCCGAGTCAGTTGGAATGCGAACGTTAGGTTCGCAGTTAGTGAGGCGTTAGAGTTTGAGGTAGGCGTTTATGAAATTTTGTCTGAGTGGCTTCTGACTGAAATTTTTCAAAAAATCGAAAGCGACGCGATGGCAGAAGCAGCCGTTTCAGTCAGGGAAGCACGGCGCATTATTTGTGAGGCCGGGAGGGAGGATTTGATCCTGCCCGGTGTCTTGTCACAGGCATGGGTTGGGTTGGATAAGAAGAAAAGAGAAGTGGCGAGCGGCGTGTCTGCTGCCGTTGCTGCGTGTGCTTCGAGCGAAGGCTCTCCGGCTGAAAGCCAGAGAGCTTTGAGTAATTTATGCGGGGGTGAAGAAAAGATGAACCGGCAGGCTCGACTCACCGCAGCGCTGCCCGGTCGCTTCCTTTCTGTCAAGAGAGGGAGGGGCAGAGCTCGCACACTCCAGAATAGGCTCCTTAAAGGAGCAAAGAAAATTAAAGGGGAGGTTGTTGAAGCTGAAAACAGCTCAGCCTCACCCACCAGTGGTCATTCTTTAAATGAGGAGCATTTGTCTGGCAGTCAGGTTAATTCAAATGTGGAAATGAGCAAAGATATACATATTTTTGTTAAAAAATTCCAAGCAACGGGTAATACTAAGTTGACAATGCCTGTTGAAAGTAGCCTGTCACCCATGGTTTCGAGTGAGTCTGGTGACAGTGTTGCAGCCAGTATTTCCTCATAGTAAAGTCGTTAAATCGAGTGTAAGTGATAAAAAGAAGAATTTCTCTTCAGTTAAGGAATTAGTCAGTGGCTCTGGATACCGATAAAAATGTTTTTGGGGGGAATCCAAAAGTAAAGGCGCTTTTCTTGATAAATTAAACACTGAGTAAGAAGTAGAGGGAAAATGGATTTGGGTCCCTAGCGAAATCAATAATGAAGGGAGATTAGCAATTTTGAGGGGCAAAAGAGTTTGAGTCTGCAAGTTGTGGCGGCTCGCAGACCCACGTGGGAGAGATGCTGCCAAACAAAATAAAGGGCAGTAAAGAAGTACTGGACAGGTCTCAAGCGTCCTGCAACAAAGCGGAGGAGGAGAGGGAGGATTTTGCTGCAAATTTTCCCACGCCGATGGATTTGAAGTGTGCTGCATACTATTCCAAGGCGATAAATTGGAGGGTATATGATGGGGGTGTTAGGGATGGCGAATGTCCTGGTGGTAGTATAAATGAAAAAGGGGTCATTACAGAGAGTTGGTAGGTGAAGATTGGGGTGATGACGAACTGGAGTCTTTGGAAGAAGGGAAAATTGATGACGATAGGGAAAATTTAAAGTTTTCAAAAAGTATGAGTTGGGGAAAGGGGGGAATTCTAAAAATTTGTCCAGAGATTATTTTTCGCAGGATAATGAAAATGAAGGGTTTTGGTGCAGAAGAAACATGAAAAATAGACAACAAGACAGGGAGAGGAGGAAAAGAATAGCTACTGAGGCGGACAACTCCTTAAAGACAGGTGAGGTTCTAAAAAGGGGGTTAAATAAAAGGCTATGTGTTGACAAAAATGTTGGAACTGACAAAATGTTAAACGAGAAAGATAATAATGAGCAGCTTACAAAGGACATAACAAAGCATGCAGATAAGGAATGTGAGTCTATTTCTGACAAGGATAAGTTTAAAGAGAGTCCTGAAAAAGACAACAAAAACAAAGAAGAAAAAACAAGTACAGCGAGTTTGAAACGTTTGCCTTACATGGGTTTATCAATGCCTTTAGGTTCCCATTTAAGCAAAAGTACTAAAGAAAAAATATGGAGAGGGGAATTCGTGGATGTTTTCAAATGACTCCATAGAGAAATTCAGTCAAAGGAGGGATCAAGGGAGGAGGCATGGGAGCTAGCAAAAAGGCCAAGGGTACCTACGAACATTGATTCTTGGACTTCAGCTTTCCTTATCTTCGCTAGTGTATACTGCGAAAAGTTTCCAGACAGATCTGTGGCAATATTTAAATACTTAGACACAATCAGGAAAGCTTACACTGAATTTGGAGGCTTTGCTTGGCTTCATTATGATGAAGAATTCCGAGCTAGACTGGTTCTTATTCCCGAAAAACCCTGGGGCGAAGTAGACAACGAGCTATGGGTTCAGTGGATGTATCCTCAGAGGCCTCCCCCTTTTATGCATACCGCGAGTGGGTTGGCAGTAGCTCATCGGCCTTTTCCAGGTAGACCCACCCCGGGGGGTGGGGAACTGGAATAAACCTCAAGCAGTCCTGTCACGTGCCTGCTGGAATTTCAACAGGGGTTATTGTCAGATGAACCCTTGCAAGTATAAGCATGAATGCTCAAGGTGCGGTGGCAAACGCGCCATATGCAATGCTTTGGGGATCAACTCAGCTGGGGGGGTTTTGGCAGAGGGAGAGGCTATGCATTTCAACCTGGACACAAGGGCTTTTACACCAATTAATGTGGAGGTTTTGTGTTTCTGGTTGAAATTTTATCCTCACACGAATGATGCAACCAAGTTGGAATGGGGGTTCAAGGAAGGCTTTAGGTTGGGTTATCAAGGGCCTAGATGGCGAAGATTTGCAGAAAATTTTAAATCTGTAAACGAATACCGACAACTGGCGAGGAAGAAATTGTTAACTGAGGTGAAAGAAGGGAGAATGGCAGGCCCATTTAAGTCATGGCCGTTGCAAGATCTAATGATATCTCTGCTTGGTGTTATACCTAAGAAAGCAGAAGGAGAATTTAGAATGATACAACATTTATTATGGCCTCAAGGTTTCTCCGTCAATGATTTCATTGCTAAGGAAGACACCGTAGTCAAATTTGCATCGATAGACACAGCTTTGGGTATGACAAGAAAGATGGGTTCCAATACTGAGCTTGCAAAATGTGACATTAAATCTGCTTTTAGGCTCTTGCCAGTGCACCCATTAGACTTTTCATTGCTGGGTATCTATTTTGAAGGGTAGTTTTTCGTGGATGAGTTACTACCTATGGGTTGTGCAATTTCATGCAATTTATTTGAGACTTTTAGCACCTTTTTGCAATGGTGTTTTTCATTCAGGACTGGACATATGGATGTTACGCATTTTCTGGACGATCTTTTATTTATGGGTGCAGTGGGCTCTCAACAATGTGTAAAAGCATTACGTGACTTTGAACTGGTGGCTAAGGAGCTGGGTGGGCCTTTGGCAGCTGAGAAAACGGAGGGCCCTAAAGGTTGCTAAACATATCTTGGTATTGAAATAGATACAGTAAAAATGGAAGCTAGGCTTCCACAAAAGAAAGTGGTTGAAATGACAGCTATGTTAGAACATGCTAGAAGGTCTACAAAATTGACACTGAATGAGGTTCTATGTCTATTGGGTCATCTGAATTTTTCTTGCCGAGTCGTGTGGGCAGGTAGAAGACTAGGTTTTGCCATGTCAAGTGCCATGTCAGGTGCAACGCTACCACATCACAGGATTAGGATATCAGCTAGCATGAGGGCCAATCTTGAAGTTTGGCTGATGTTTCTGCGAGCATTTAATGGTGTCACGATTTGGTCAATGGATGAAGATTTTGTTTGGCAGATTCAGATATTTTCTGATGCTTCTGGTGCAGATGGCCTTGGTCTTTTTTTGGGACGGTAAATGGTGTGCTGAGAAGTGGCCATCTAGTTGGATATCTGGAAATGGAAGCATAGCTTTTTTGGAATTTTTTCCCTTGATAGTTGCACAGGCTGTTTGGGGGAAGAGTCTGGCAAACAAGACAGTATTGTTCCATGTAGATAATGGAACAGTGGTTGATTTGGTGAATGGTCAGAGAGCCAAAGAAAGACAATTATTGAAACTGTTGCAAAGATTCATGTTGGGCTGCTTAATGCATAACATAGTTTTTAAAGTTAGGCATGTCCCCGGAGTCGATAATAAGATTGCAGATGCGTTCTCGTTTTCAGTGGCAGAGATTCTGTGGTTTGGCGCCCGGAGCAGATCTGCAGAAGACTCGGGTTCCCCTGGAGGTATGGGAATTAGCAAATTCAAAGCTCAGCTACTAATTGAAAACTCCCTGGCAAAAAGCACCAAATTGACTTACAGGAGAGCATGGTTAGAATTCCATGAATCAGGCACTTCATTCAGAGCTCGTAGTACCAGAGGACTTGAAAAACGTAGGGATGGCATAACTAATTTCATAATGTCTAACATAGAAAGGAATATTTCTGCAACAACGATAGCAGGGAAATTAGCAGGTGTGTATTTCTATTGGAAATTCTTTTGGGGATACGAACCATCTGCGGGGAGATGGGGAGAAGAATACTCCATGGATGGGCAAAAATAAAAAGAGAGGACAATTTACACGAGAACCAATTTCCTGAAACTCTTACTTGATATGACAAGGAGTTTGCAATTCGTTTGTTTCTCTGATTTTGAATGCCGCCTATTTAAGTTATGCATGATTTGGTTATTTTTTGGAGCCTTCAGAGCATCTGATCTGTTGGGTAAATCAAAGAACGAAGATCTTAAAGTTTAGAATGTTTTTGTTTATAAAAAATCAATAGGTATTTTTCTTTAAAAATCCAAGACGGATCAAATTGGCAAAGGATCAAAAATAGTCCAACAAAGAATAGATGGACCGTTATGCCCACTAAAAGCATGGTTAGATTTTAATGATGTGGGAGGTGCTTCGTTGGAATTCGTCTTTAGGCATCAAGATGGGTCCCCCCTCAATGCTTCCCAGATGCTGGCAGTAATGAGGAAAGCCTTACAAAAATTGAGTAAAAATCAGTTTAAATTTGGGACACACTCCTTTAGAATAGGTGCGCTTCAGAAGCTGCCAGGTTGGGGTTTTCAGTCAAGGAAGTAAAGAAATTGGGGCGCCGGTCTTCTGACTGCTGCCTGAGATACATTAGAGATTTAGATGAATAATGTTGAATTTCCAAATATATTAATTGTTGTTTCTTTCTAGGTTACGCAGCGGGTCTTGCATTATCACAAAAGGCCGTTTGGATAGTTGGACATTCACTTGTTAAGTGGGCGGCAAAGCAAGCCGAGAAGAGACATTTTGGAAAAAATGTGGGTTTCCGTTCAGATTAAGTTTCTATTGTTTGGTGGGGGAAAAGTGGTATGAAATGGGGTCAGTTAATGTCTCTTTTAAGTGAGTTGTCAACAAAGAATCGACCTGTAGCTATATTGATTCATTTGGGAGAGAATGATCTCGAGCAACTATCAGGCCTGTGGTTGCTTAAAGAGATAAAATCTGATATTGAGTTGTTAGTAAAATTATGGGCTCAAACGAAGGTGATCATAACAGCGCTGATGCCCAGAAGGGTTTGGAGGGGGGCAGAGAGATTCACTGCTGTAGAAAGAGCGAGGAGGAAAGTCAATAGGGAATTACATCGCTTTTGTAGCATTAACGGAATGTATTGGCTGGCTCACGGTGATATCACAAAAGAGGACTATCAATTTTTTCGACATGATGGGGTACACCTTTCATTCATAGGTAATGAGATATACATTTTGAATATAAAAGAAATGATTAAAAAAACTCTTGAGTTAAAAGCTTGGTTTTAACTGATAAGCTGTAGGGCGACAGCTTTATGTTTTTTCCCTCCTTTTATCACTACTCCCCCCCCTCTTATCACAGTTTTTCTGCCTCTTACATCAAACCACATGTTTTTCAGAATATTCTGTTCAGCTAACGCAATAAAGTTTTATACCTGTTTGGTGACAGTGTGTATTTCCCTTTTTTCATATAATTTTCATATTTCAGTTGTCAAGTTAAAATCTCTACATTTGTTATTCTAGGAATTGGAAAGGGGGGGACAGGAAAAACACTTATACAGTGTTTTTCCTGGTGGCAGAATTTGAGGAGACCGAGACAGGCAGGAAGGGTTGGGGGCATTCAGACTAGCTTCGGACAGAGGGAAACAGGGGAGCGAGGAATGAGGCAGGAGGTAGGCAGGGGACGAAAGATAGGGGTTGGGGAGGAGGATTAGTTAGAACAATGTTAGGGAAGTTTGTTGTGGGGAATTGTTTAAGGGCGGGGGGGTGATAGAATATGACTCTGTATTAGTGAGGCCTTATTTGCATATTTGTAATACATGAAACTGCTTACCTGTCCAATGAAGCGGCCTTTTACCTCATTTTGGCCTGTTGAAGTGCTTATTGCCCGATGAGGGCTCCTGGGGGTTGCATTCGTAGAATGTCCACCCCCAGGCAGCTTCGGGCTAGTGACACATTCCAGGACAGGTAGGTAGGTCCTGATTGGCTGGCGTGTACCGCGAGTCAGTGGGATTGCGAACGTTAGGTTCACAGTTAGTGAGGCGTTAGAGTTTGAGGTAGGCGTTTATAACATTTTGGCCCACCCTTAGAATATATTGTATTTGTCTAATGTCTTGTTTGCAAGAAAATGTTGGAGTATAGGTACATCGCGTCGCTTGGACAGGTGGCAGAATTTGAGGAGACCGAGACAGGCAGGAAGGGTTGGGGGCATTCAGACTAGCTTCGGACAGAGGGAAACAGGGGAGCGAGGAATGAGGCAGAGGTAGGCAGGGGACGAAAGATAGGGGTTGGGGAGGGGGATTAGTTAGAACAATGTTGGGTAAGTTTGTTGTGGGGAATTGTTTAATGGCGGGGGGGTGATAGAATATGACTCTGTATTAGTGAGGCCTTATTTGCATATTTGTAATACATGAAACTGCTTACCTGTCCAATAAAGCGGCCTTCTACCCCATTTTGGCCTGTTGGAGTGCTTATTGCCCAACGCGCACTGCAGCTGCTTCCTCCCCCCCCATGTGTTTACTTTACTGGCCGCCAGAGCATGCTTTAGCCCTCTACACACCAGCACAGAGCAGACAGCAACCGACACCAACACACAGTCCCTTGTGTACGTCTTTTCAAAAACTTCTTTTGGAGGGACAGTAGGAACGTAAGTAGGCGTGAGCTTCAGTGCTCCATTGCTGCCCTCCAGCACCAGGACTTTATGCCTCGTGTTGAAGTTTCCCTGTTCATTTGCAGAGCATTCCCGCTCCCGCTCGCCTGTAAATCTTGTTTAGGATTGTGCTGTTTACAACTCATTCAGCATGCCAAATAGGGGTACATTAACACGTTTTGCTCTATTGCACAACATCATACTATTGCTTCAGCTCATGTGTGTTATATAACGATCGAGAACAATTCATTTTCAAGGTCAGGCTCAAAATTGTATCATTCACGTTATTTGTCCCTAGACTGTTACTGATTTATTTGCGAAGCAAATAATGCTCTCTGGACATTTTGGCCTTCCACGTGTTAAAGCACACTCAAAGCTACCCAACAACAAACAACCACGGCTACCAAACTCCTTCACACACTAAACAAACGGTCACTTAATTTACTGCTCCTCTTTCCGCTATGTTGTTCCCCAGAACTCCATAAAAACTAATTGTCACCAAAAACACCCATCAAAAAACTAGGATTCTTTAAAGGAAACAGAGAAACATTTTTACTTGAAAAAATATTAGTACTTGTGATTGGCACTGCTCTGCTGAGAAGTTGTTCACGCATTTCGCTTTCCCCATATACTCAAAAGCTGCTTTGGCTTGCTTCCTGTTCGTGTTTTCATCTTGTTTTGCAGCTGGATGGGAAGTGTGTTTTCCTCGCTCTAGTGCGTTGCTTAAGAGTATCAAAACGAAGCACACAACTAGGAAGCGGAATTCGGAGACTAAAAAAAACTGTTATCTCCAAATGCCTCGCTTGAAGAGGAAAGGTGACTGAAAAGGGGGCTTGAGGGGGGGTAGCCGACCGCAGGGAGGCCCCCCCCCCCGGGCAGTTTGGGAGGGGCGGGGGAGTGAGGCGGGGCGGGCTGCAAGACAGCCATTTTAATTTTGGGCTTGTTTTTTATAGCCCAATTGGAGCCCAAGCATAAGTGCTTTGGGCTCCTGCTCCCGGCCACCATTTTAGGTTTGGTGACCTGGTGGCCGGGAGCTTTAGCTTTGTGGGAATTTTTGTGAGGTAGGGTCTTTAGTGGGATTTCTATTGTTCAGCGTCGGTACAGAAGTAGTGGAAGTCGCGTTATGTCTGGGGAAGACTACCGCGTTTTAGAGGCCCTCCGGCTCCTGAGCGAGGCGGGCCGGATGGACCTGGTAATTGGAGCAGGGACGGCGCGCTCGGTGCGGCAGTCCTCAGCGGGCGTGGCAGCGGCCGTTGCCGCCTGCACGTCACCTAAGCGACAACGTTTGTCGGTAAGTGAGCGGGGCCGCCCGCGAGTTAAAAAGACGGCCCGACAGTGGTTTTGGAGCCTGGGGAGGGTCCGGGGTCCCAGGAGTTATGGGGCGCTGGGGTGGTTTAGCACCTGCTAAGGCAGGAGATAGGGCTACAGCATCGGTTGGGCCAGTAGCTGCCCTAGCGCCAGTTGAGCGCTCGTTTTCCTCCCCCGCGGGGGTGTTGCAGCGCGGGGGAAGGCGGGGCGGGAAGCGGAGATCGGCCTCTGTGCCTTGCGCGCCTTTGGTGGCAGCATCTGGGGAAGCTGGGGAGTCTGAGGCAGGGTTTGGGAGCAGGGCGGCCAGCAGTGACATGGCGGGAGAGGGCGGAGAGTGTATGCCCCCCCCTCCCGCACGCGCGACGGAGTCAGCAGATAGCAGGGAGTGGGGTGGGGAAGCTGGACCTTCTTTTGGCAGTGTCCATGGGGTAATGGGCTGGACTGGGGTTGTTACGGGGAGCAGGGGCAGCGCTGATTTTGTGGCAGGCAGGGAGGGGGATGCAGGTGATAGGCAGATATACAGCCCCCTGCTTTTCTCCCCCCCTTACTCTGGAAGGGCCGAGATGGGGTCGGTGGGGGGAAGCTCCTTGGGGGAGGGAGAGTGGGCTCAAGTGGGAGGGTGGGGTAGCCAACAGACCTTTTTTCCCCCTAGTAGGGATGGGGAGGTCAGGGAGGGCACACATATAAGCTGGGGGGGGAGTGGGCACCTCGAGATGGGCGGTGAGGATTCGGGCTGGGGGGGGTGGGGAGGGGCCGGGGAGATAATACTTCGGGGGATTTGGACACAGCCGGAGGGGACCAGGCTTGGGAGGGTTTAGATATCTTTCCGTCCTGGGCGGAGGGGGTGCGGGGCTTGGGTGTGGGGGAGAGGCAAGAGGCACAGCGGGCGCGTGACCGTAGGGGGGGGGACGCGCGGGCTAGGAAGGCCATTGGTGGTGGTGGGGGGGGGCAGGGGGGGGGGACAGGTAGGTTTTGGGGATACGTTGGAGGGGGGTGCAGGACGGGGTTGGGACCCAGCGGCTGCAGTGGTACAGGCGGGGTTGGAATGGAGTGGGGAGGATGAAGGTGGGGATTCCCCTCCCCTGGTAGGTTCGGTCAGGTCAAGGCGGTTTAGTCGTAATAGGGAGCTTTCGCCGGTTTTGCGGGGGGCCGGGTTTTCAGGCAGGTGTGAGGGAACCGGCACATCAGTCCAAACTTTTTCTTTACAGGGCAGGGAGCGTCGCAGTGTTGCGGACTCGGTAGGGCGTGGTGCGGCCCAATTACACCGAGGAGAAGGGAGGGTGGAGCCTTGCGCGGCGCATCCCTTACCGGCGGGGGATCCTGTCGAGGCCAGCACACGAAGGTCCTGTACGACCTCGCTGGCCCCACCGACAGACCGGGCACGGTGGTCCGACATTACAGCGGTGATGGATTTGCAGAGAGGTCAACGCATGGGGGAGTATCGGCGGGTACAGTCGGCTCCCCCGCAAGGAGGACATTCTGGGGCCGTAAGGGCCAGTGTGGGGCAGGTTGGGTCCGGTAGGGCCCGTGCTGTGGTTTTTGCTCCGGAGGTGCTCCAAGTGGAGGAGCCCATTGTGTTGGACTATGATGAGGACAGCCCAGAGGAAGGGGAATTTCGGGAGACTGAGGAGGGGGGGCCCTCATGTTTTTCCTAGTTTTTTGCACGTTCCGGGAGTAGTGCCGCACAGAACGGCAGTGGCGTCTGGATCCAGGAGGGAGCGCGGCCCCGCAGTGAGGGTTCCCCGGACAGTGGATCAAACAGAGACTGGGGCGAGGAGGTCGGTGTCCGTCCGGGCATCCTCGTTAGAGCCAGGTGAGACCGGTAGAACACAGGCCAAACCTAAGATGGTGTCTGTGGGGACGGGGGAAGGGGGGGTTGGGGGGGAGTGACGGAAGGGAGATTACACAAGGGGAAATACGTTAAGGATACGGGGGTAGGAACAGGAGACGGGGGAATAGCACTGGGCGACAAGGTAGAAAGCGGGACAAACACGGAAGCAGTTGGGGGGGGGGGTAAAGAGCCGTTGGAGAGTAAGGAATTGAAAATTAAAAAGCTGCCCTACATGGGTGTGACAAAGCCTTTGGGGGCCCATTTAATGCTGGTAACCAAAAAACGCATATGGAAAGGGGAATATGTGGAAATACTGAAGCTCCTTCATAGGGAGGTGAGGTCAGGTCCAAAGAGGGCTCGAAGGAGGAGGAATATGAGCTGGCCAAGCGGCCTAAGGTGCCGTTGACCATTGAGAATTGGACGGCAGCGTTTTTAATATATGCCAGTGTTTACTGCGAAAAGTTCCCGGAGCGCAGCGTAGCCATATTTAAATATATCGATGTGATACGGAAGGCTCAAATCACAAGTGGGGGGGTACGCTTGGGCCCAATATGACGAAGAGTTCCGGGCCCGTATGGCTTGGGACCCTGAGGCAAAGTGGGGGGAGTTAGATACAGACTTATGGCAGCATACAATGGGGGCAGCGTCGGGTGGTAAGACCATTTTTACAGCTAGCGTATTGCCGTTGGTATACCGGCCCTTTCAGGGGAAGCCCACCCGGGGAGGGGTGGGAGGCGCAGCCGCGACACAATCTGGAGCTGGGGCGTGCTGGGACTTCAATAAGGGCTTATGCACGAGGGAGTATTGCAAGTACCGCCATGAATGTTCCAAATGCGGGAAGCGCCATCCCCTTAACTGTTGGGGCATCAAGCCACAGGGAGGTCAGCAGTGGCAGCAGTCAGGTGCCGGCACGTCTGCCCCCCCGCATCAATTCCAGAGCGGCAGGGGTGGGAAAGGACCACAGGGTACTGGGCCCAAAGGCTCCTACGCCAGTTAGGGTAACAAAGCTGGCGGAGGTCCTCCAGGGGTATGAGGATTTGGGGGCTCAACGGGTGCTTCTGGAGGGATTTCAGTGGGGGTTTCGTTTGGGTTACCAGGGACCAAGGCAGAGAAGGTGGGCGGATAACCTGAAGTCAGCGGCAGAACACAGGGAGGTAGTCCAGGATAAATTAAACAAGGAGGTGAGGGAAGGGAGGATGGCGGGCCCCTTTGATGATTGGCCAGTAGACAACTTGATCATATCACCCATCGGGGTGGTCCCCAAAAAGGAAGGAGGACAGTACAGACTGATTCAGCACTTGTCATGGCCGGAGGGGTCTTCAGTTAATGATTTTATTGATGAGGAGGCTGCCTCAGTGTCATATTCCTCAGTTGACGTGGCCATGTCACTGGTTGTGACCGCGGGCGCAACTGCAGAGATGGCAAAATGTGACATTAAATCGGCATTCCGGCTGCTTCCAGTCCATCCAGATGATTGGGATCTTCTGGGTATCCATTTTGAGGGTAAATGGTACGTGGACAAAGCATTACCGATGGGTTGCTCTATGTCATGTGCTTTATTTGAACGTTTCAGCACCTTTTTGCAGTGGTATTTCACGCAGCACACGGGTCACACATTGGTGACGCACTACTTGGACGATTTCTTCTTTGTAGGTTCCCCCGGCTCCACGGAATGCCAGATAGCTCTGGACACTTTCCATGAGCTCATGAGGGAACTGGGGGTGCCATTGGCACCCGAGAAGACAATGGGTCCATCTACGACTTTGTCCTTTTTGGGGATCGAAATTGATGCGGTGGCAATGCGGGCTCGCTTGCCAGAGGATAAAAAAGTGAAAATGTTGGAGTTACTGGACAAGATGTTGTCAAAGCAGAAAGTGACAGTAAAGAGCATTCAGGTGTTGCTGGGTCACCTTAATTTTGCCTGCAGGGTAGTCAGGGCGGGGAGGACGTTTTGTAGGAGGTGGGGTCGGGCACTAGCAGGACAGCATTTGCCGCATCACCATGTGCGCTTGGCGGCAGGGGTGAAGGAGGATTTGCGGATGTGGTCAGTTTTTCTACACTCTTTTAATGGAGTGCCAATGGCCAGGGAGGACGACGTCCGGTGGGACGTGCAAATTTTTTCTGATGCCGCAGGCAGTGACGGCTTTGGCATTTATTGGCAAGGCAGGTGGTGTGCTGAGAAGTGGCCTCCACAATGGAAGGATGGGGGAGGAGCATAGCCTTTCTGGAGCTTTTCCCGTTATTGGTGGCTTTGACCCTGTGGGGTGAGGAGTTGGCGCACAAGAGGGTCTTGTTTCGTGTGGACAACATGGCAGTGGTGGAGATTGTTAACAGACAGTCGGCCAGAGATGAACAGATTCTCAAGTTGCTGCGAGTTTTTGTGTTAGGCTGCCTTAGACATGACATTGCATTCAGGGCCTTGCACATCCCTGGTGTGGACAATGACATAGCAGATGCCTTGTCTCGTTCGCAGTGGGGGAGATTCCGTGGGCTGGCCAAGGAGGCGGACAAGACACCGACCCCAATGCCGGAGCATCTTTGGTATGTAGGCAACGTAGGGTGCTACAATTGGTGGTAGGTTCTTTGTCAGTGGCCACGCGGGCGGCTTATGCGCTGGCATGGAGGGATTTCCTGGCATCAGGAGCCTGCAGGCGGGAGGAGAGTTGGCGGCGGTCTGAGGATGTGATTCAGTTTATCCTATGCCTTCTAGAGAGAGGCCTTTCCAGGGTGACTATCGCCGGGAAATTGACGGGAATATCTTTTATGGGAAAACTCTTTTGGGGTTACTCCCCCCTCAGCAGGGGAAGTGGGGAGGAGGATGCTAGAGGGCTGGGCTAGGGAACGGGGAGGGGAGCGTTTTTCCAGGAGCCCCCTTTCATGGCAGATTTTGGCCAGGTTGTTGGAAGCTTTACCAGGGGTTTGTAGGGACGGTTTTGAAGCATGTTTGTTTTCTACTCTGATGGTGTTTGTTTTTTGGGGCGTTTAGAGTCTCGGAACTCCTGGGTACCAAGTTAAAAAGGGGCATCAGTTGGCAGGATGTGCTTTTCGCGGAGAAGGGGATACATATTTGGCTGGCCAATTCTAAAACTGATCAGAGAAGCCTAGGGAAAGGAATTTGGTTGGAGGCAGCGGCCCCAGTTTCAACATGTCCTTTGCAGTGGGCGCGCCGTTGGAGATCTTTGGCGGGAGGGGCTGGGGCCGACTGGGTTTTTCGGCATCACAATGGGTCCCGGGCAACGGATTATCAGTTGCGCATGGTACTGCGTAAGGCATTGCAGAGTATTGGGTTGGATGGGGCGCGTTATGGGACGCATTCATTCAGGATCGGGGCAGCAACAGAAGCGCACACCGGGGTTGGTCACAGGGGGACATTATGCGGCTGGGGCGCTGGTCGTCAGACTGTTTTCAGCGCTATGTGAGAAGGACCGCGGAGGAGGCGCATGCGTCATCCTCTTTGTTGTGAGTCTTATTCTAATATTTCTCATTTCAGGTTCGGTGGCTGGGCCTCATTCCAAGGAATTGACCATTTGGATAGTGGGGCATTCATTCATCAAATGGGCGCAGATTCAGGCACGACGCAATTATTTTGGGGAAATGTTGGGTTTCAATGACAGTGTATTTAGAATTGTTTGGAAAGGCAAGGGAGGGATGCTTTGGAAAGAATTGTTAACATGTCTAAATAAATGGATGGTGAGGGGTCAGTGCCCGGATGTCCTGTTGATTCACCTTGGCGAGAATGATCTATGCGGAGTAAAGGGTGTGGTGTTGCTGAGGGCAATGAAGAGGGATCTGTCTCTTTTAAGGGAGCGATGGTCAGGGTGCCACGTTTTGTGGACTGAATTGGTCCCGCGCAGGGTTTGGAGGGGGGCTGTGAACCCCCGGGCTATTGACAAGGCACGGAGGAAAGTGAACTCGGAAATTTCCAGGTTTTGTCGGGGTATAGGTTTTGGGAGAGTGACACACAGAGATACGATTTGAGAATGTGGAGTTTTTTCGGGATGACGGAGTGCATTTATCCAGGCTTGGAATGGACCTCTATTTACTTGAGATTCGGGAGGTGTTGGCGAGATGCTTGAATGTTCAGAGGCATGCGGTTTAAGTTTGAGAGGGGATAGCCTACTCTGGGGGGGCAGAAAGAGGGGGGGTAGTTCCCCCCCCCCCTACTTTCTGGGTGGCGGGGGTCATTTGAAGTTTGCCAGGGTTGGCAGAGGTTTGGTGATTATTTTTGAAGTTGGGTTTATCGACAGGGAAAGGGTAGGCAGGTTACTTGTTATTTCGGTTACACAGGTTGGGGGTTTGACAGCTGGAAAGGGGCAGGCAGGGAAGGTCGTTTAACGGACGGGTTGAATTTATAGGGTTATACGTTGATGTATTGTTTGGTATGGTTTGTAATGTTGTAATGTACGGGTGGGGGCGGGCTCAAAGAAAATGCTAGGGGTGGGGGCGGGGCACGGGGGTTTTAGGTAAATGGTTTAATTAGTGAGGCTTAGTTTTGTAAGGCTGTTTGCCGAGGTATTTATATTGTTATGTGCACCTGTTTCAATAAAAGCGGCCTTTTACACACATTTACTGGTTTGTGGTCTGCTCCCCCCCCCACCCCTCCCTCCCAAGGGGGTTTGGGGGGTAGCCGATCGCAGGGAGGCCCCCCCCGGGCAGTTTGGGAGGGGCGGGGGGGGCGGGCTGCAAGACAGCCATTTTAATTTTGGGCTTGTTTTTTATAGCCCAATTGGAGCCCAAGCATAAGTGCTTTGGGCTCCTTCTCCCGGCCACCATTTTAGGTTTGGTGACCTGGTGGCCGGGAGCTTTAGCTTTGTGGGAATTTTTGTCCCTCCCTCTTATTATATATATTTATTATATATTTATTATTGGGGTTTTTCCATTTCCTTGGCTTAATTTTTTAAGGGGGCTTCTTTGGGACAGGTGTACAGGGTGCTGTTTATGTACTGTCGCTTGGAACAGGTGCTGCGCGGGGGTCATTTGAAGTTTGCCAGGGTTGGCAGAGGTTTGGTGATTATTTTTGAAGTTGGGTTTATCGACAGGGAAAGGGTAGGCAGGTTACTTGTTATTTCGGTTACACAGGTTGGGGGTTTGACAGCTGGAAAGGGGCAGGCAGGGGAGGTCGTTTAACGGACGGGTTGAATTTATAGGGTTATACGTTGATGTATTGTTTGGTATGGTTTGTAATGTTGTAATGTACGGGTGGGGGCGGGCTCAAAGAAAATGCTAGGGGTGGGGGCGGGGCACGGGGGTTTTAGGTAAATGGTTTAATTAGTGAGGCTTAGTTTTGTAAGGCTGTTTGCCGAGGTATTTATATTGTTATGTGCACCTGTTTCAATAAAAGCGGCCTTTTACACATTTACTGGTTTGTGGTCTGCTCCCCCCCCCCCCCACCCCTCCCTCCCAAAATGCTGTATAAGTGCTTCTCCCCGCCCATCTGGCAGCCTCTTTGTGGCTGCCCGTTACGCCATTGTCGCGTCGTCATATTCTGGTCTGGCGTTGGTGTCCGGTGAGTTACCGTTGCAATAGGGAGTACGCCTCCCCGGTGTTGCTGGAGGGTTGGGTATTGTGTATCGGCGTACGGGCATGGTTCGTTTCCCCCGCCGCCGACGCTACATGCACAAAATTGTTTTGTGATGACCCGGGGGTTAGGTGGCAGCCTCCCAGCCGTCATTTACTCTGGTTAGGGTGGGGGTGGTGCGCGTCGCTCCGTGACCCCAGCAGAACGGGGACGACGTCTCATGACCATGGGGCAGAGGTTCATGGAAGTGTATCGTCCGAATGGACTGCAGGGAGCGACCACGTTTCTAATGGGGGGCCTGTGTGGTTGCAGTCGTTGCGTCATTGTCCACTGGCACGATTTACCTTTGGCCGGTGCTCGCGGGTGCCTCCTCTGTGTAGGGGGGAGACAAGCGCTGTCTAGCGACGCCCCTCCTTGCATAAGGGCCTTGACGTGGGTAGTACCCGAGGAGCGTGAGCAGTCGCGGTCCGTGTAGGAGTGCCGGCCGGGTGGTGACGTGGGGCGGGGGAGGGGCAGGGTGGGGGGTAGCAAAGTACGAATTACGGACCAATACAGGTAAGTAAACATTTAAATCAATGAAACGAATTTCGTTGTGAGCGCTGCATCGCCAAATGCGATGCAGTGCGCGCAACGAAATTCGTTTAATTGATTTAAATGTTTACTTACCTGTATTGGTCCGTAATCCGTACTTTGCTACCCCCCACCCTGCCCCTCCCCCGCCCCACGTCACCGCCCGGCCGGCACTCCTACACGGACCGCGACTGAGCGTGAGTGGTGTCTCACTGTTCCCGTGCAGCTGGGGGTCAGGGACATATTTAATGACACCGGGCCCTGTGTGCGATAGCGCACGCTTACCGATATCTGCCGGTCAGGGTGTGAGCTTGGGCTAGCGTTGCAACGGCGCCGAGAGCATCTTTGTCGATCAGTGTCCCTCTCGACGGTTGGGAGTCCAATTTCCAGCGTTTGAAGGCTAAAGCCCGGAGGCAGTTGCGGTAGGTGACGGGGCTGGTTCTGGGCATCCCAGCAAGTGTGTGTGTGCAACAGAGCGGGCATGGGGGGGGAGGTCCTCAGCCCGACGGCATTTCGCCGGCTGCGCGGGGATGCAGTGTGTGCCTGTGCGGTCATGCGGGGTGCGAGGGGGTGGCAGCGAGGTCGCGGGCCTCACCCCCTTTTTCCTGTGCCCATGCGGTGGAGCACGCTGGGGCTTGTTGACTGCGGAGGGTGGCAGCAGGTCTGCCGGGTATCTCACTCCCCCGCCCCCCCCCAGTAGCGTTGGATCGCGGGGCCTGAACGGGACAAGGAGGGGGCAGGGATTGTGCACCACGGACCCATTCCGATCGGGCCCCGGAGGCATGCGTCCTCAATACGGTAGGGCAGGGGGTCCGTGCTTCGGCCCGGCACGGAATGGCACAAGGAATCCCTAACGAGCGACGTATCCGGGGCCGGACTGGGCGCGCATGGAGCTTCGTCCCGCGGGGTTTGCGGGGCGGCCTGTGAGTCCCGTTAAGGCTCCTAACCCCAGTAGTCACCTTTTCGGGGCTTGAGTCTGCTCGAGGGTTTTTGAGGCTTGCTGGAGGTGCGGTAGCGTCACGCGGATTTCCCCCCCATCCAATACTGATTTGGTGTCTGCCCTACGCCTGTAAGGGGCGCCTCTTGGGCGGGACAGCAGCGTCGCTTGTCTCCTCCTTTTGCTGGCCTTGGTGGGGCAGGTTTAGGCTTGGGGGTGGAGGCAGCGAGCACTGCATGGCCCCTCCTCTGCTCTAGTAGGGACAGTGGTCAGAAGGATACACAAGCGCGTGGTCAGGTCTGGCAGGAAAGATTGATAGTGTCCAAGCAGCAGTTACTGGGCCGCTGGTGTCTGTCCTAAGCCCCCAAGGTTGTTTCATACTTTGGGGGGATACTAGGATCCTAAAATAAGCCTAATCCCGGCCTTAACAACGACAAGTGGTCAGCTGGGGGATAGGGGATGGCTACTTGCACGATGTGGTAAACATTTACATCGGTCACTGCAAAAAAAAAAAAAAAAAGTTTAAGCGTGAAAGACTGCTTCATTCTTATGCATCTGAGGGTATAATGAGGTCTGATTTATACTACAGGAGTATCTTCGGACCACGTGGGTGCGGGATTTCGGCCTACCATGGAGTAGGCTGGGGGCGCGTCCCCGGGGGGGGCGGGCGCGTGCTCGGCCGCTGGCGGCCTCCCGCTCCGTGTCATGGAGTGTTTACGATCTGTGTTTGATGTTGGGAGACGGTGCAGATGCGTGGTTCGAAGCCCGGCGTGAACGGTACAATCCTTTACTTTACGAGATGTTTGACGTCACGCCTCCAGCGGTTTACAGGTGTCTTGCGGCCAGTACGAACGTGAGGCAGCCTCCGTAAGTTTGTAGGCCGCGGGGGGCTGTTTTAGACAGTTCAAACACGGAACCCGAAATAATTATGCAGGTGTTGACCAGTGGGCCACTTTCAAATTGAGTAGTATCGAGTGGAGGTATGGTTCTACTTTCTGTCTTAAAATTACTTGGCTTGCGGTCCACCGGCAGGGCCTCCACGGGGCGAATGTGTTGAAGCCAAAGTGTTGAAAGGTCAGTGTCGGGTGCTACCTTGTTGTGGGAATACTAGGCCCGAGGCGAACAAGAGAATGCCCTTGAGTTGTTTTGCAGTTCATCTGCAACTGCCACGCAGGACGAATAGCAAGAGGCCTAATTGCTTGTGTAAGGCTCTGGTGATGGAGCGTGGGAAGGGCTAGGTTCGGGCAGGTATGGCTTGCGCCTGCATTGCACTGCAAAGTCCTCTTTGCGCGCTGAGTGTGTCGGTGTGTGCGGGCGGCTTTTCAGGGTGGCCAGTGCAGTCTGGTCGCTTCAGCAAGGAATATCATTACCACTGGCTGGATCTAGCGTCGCCGTAGCTCAGTTAAAGGGGCACAGCGTTAATTAGGGTAACCAGTGTGCGTTTCCAAAATAGCTGTAAACACTATATCGTGCAAGGCCAATGTTAAATGTTCACCGTCACAGGCACATTCTTACAAAGGGGATGTGGTTGGCTTGAGGCGTTAAGGCACTTCACCTGATTGTGGATAACCCTGTGTCCTTTCTGCTTCTTGCCAAAGTGGCACAGCGCGCTCTCAAGCGCCTGTCGTTCACTCTAGCAATATCACCTTCGCAATTACTGCACCGGGTAAATGTATCAAAACCTTTTCAAGGCCAAGGGGATAGCCTAGGTGGTAACATCCCACTCCGATATCGATGCAGCCTGCAGGTCCAGGTAGGAACCCTGCTTCAATGTAAACTTGCCCGAAGGTGTCAGAGCGTTTAGGAAACGACCCGTGAAATGGCATAGGGAATTCAGGTATGCTATTTACTTGATGGTGGCTCTTGATGTGTGTTTAAACGTAAAATGGGTCTGCCTCAGAACCTTCCAGCAGCTCTGGACGTCCCTGCACATACAATTATTTCAATACTGTGACAAGACTGTGTTCAAGTTAAGGGGTTGTCAAAACGCCAGAGCTGCCCATTCACGGGGAGGTCCGTGCCAATGGTGTAGTGCATCAGTTGTCATTAAGCAACTTCTGGGTGACTGCCGCCAACTGGGATTCACACCTGTGCTCTGGTTGGCAGAATATAGATTATATGTTTTAGGACACAGCACACATGCATTTTGTTATTAATAGTAAAGTTGAGTTGACGGGTAGGGGAGATGTGTCCTTGGGTTACACATCTGGTGGTCACAAGGGAAGAAACAAGGGGCGCTCGCCATTCTGGGCTCGCCAATTTATCTAACACATCTTACTTTTGGCAATACACTTCCTCACTCGTGACCTGCAGGGGGCTCCGACACCTGGCCGTGGCACCGTTAAGTATTGCGTAGTCCTGGGAGCTGTTTGAATTAGTGTGGGGTCCGTCACAGGCCAGAGGGTCGGGAATTCCATTACTCCCTTGTGGGAGTAGGAAAGAAGCAGTTATTTGGTCAATTATGCAGTACTGTTACTAGCAGGACAGAACACACAGGTTTGGACCCTGCTGCTGCCAGAAGTGAGTATATAACAGGCACATATACAAGCGTGACATGTGGGAACATGTCACAGCTGCATTATCCAGGCACAAAAGTCTGGGGAGCCAGCTTTGTACTGCAGAGACTTACACTTATGACCTGAGTAGTCGCAACTAGTTTGCCTTATACACGGGCAAGGCCTCAAGGGTCAAGTGTCGAGCCAACTCTGTCAGGCATTTGTGTTGCGCTGCCTGGGGAGAGGTGCAGAGAAGGAAGGGCTCCTAATTGCACCAGCCCTTGGGCAGGGCGGACCATAGCGGGGGCAGTCACCAACGTATAATTGGTCACTGGGTCCAGGTATAAGACACTTAAGCACACCTGATACTATTTGGAGCCCGTATAGCGGAGATTTCAGAGGAGAACATGCCAGTCCAATGCCTTTCACTGGGCCGCTGTCCCCCGGCTCTTGTGCAAAGACGTATCTTTATGACGCCTGAGTTAATAGGCGAACACAGGTTTCTTCTGTTTCATGACCTGTTCTGTCAGGGCAAGGTATCTCTCGGTGTGACGCATGAGCGGAAACACGGTGTCACTTTGATCAGCGGTGGCCGGGAGGGCACGGCAAGAAGGTAGAAATAGTCACCAGTGGGGGTGATGACTTGTGATCAGGTTAGGTGGAAGTAAGGGTCAACTCTTGGTTTAGCACGGACATGACAGCCACAGAACTTCCCCGAGCCTCCAAGTTTATGCATGTTACCTTTAAAAGAGGTTCTTTAATTTGCCGTACTGCAAATGCCCAGTTAAATGCCACTTGATTTCTGTCTCTTACGGGACATGGTAGCTGCCTGCAATCTAAGTGCTTGATCGGGTGATGCTTTCCCGTACCGATCGGTCTACAGATTTCCACACTAGGAACATTAAGTCTGTGCTACCTTAACAACACTGTCTGTTCGACAAATGCTGCTTTTCGTAAGAGAGCTCAGTGGGTTAAGGCGTGCACTGCAAGGATCTGTGGGTAACCATCATAATTTTGCTTCCAAGGTTTGTAAAGTTGATGAGATGGGTCATGTTCTGCTGCAAAGCACCATGCATAATCTATAGGTCACAGATTTGAATACCAGTACATTTCATAATGTGTTCTTGCATTTGTCATGAGATCGAGGTGTAATCCTCAGGTCAAAGATCCTTTCCTAACAGAAGAGCTCACTGGGGTATGTGCCTGCTGCAAACCTCATCTGTAAGGTGCAGTGCATAAGTAGCTAGCTCAATGTTTCACTTTTGAGTATGATAAAATTAGTACCAGTAAGTTGCATTGCAATTAACAGCTTTTATTAAGTACCAAGGCAAATTACAATTGTGCTGGGTGTGCTATGCACAGTTATTGGTGTAGTGATTCCTTTACACCGGCACAACATCGCATGTATTGTGCATTAAGGGCACATGCTAGATGTTCCACCTACCCTGAGGAGAGGTACCACACATCTTCAGCAATGTTGAACACTACTGGTCAAGAGGGGCGAGTAGGGGTTGCAACAAGTCACCTGCAGCAGTGAGTGCCGCTATGCGGCAAGGAGTTGAAGGGTAAATAGGACTGGCAGGTCCCGCTGGGTGCCTGCCACCTGGCCACTGGCAGGTTGTTAATGGTGATCTCTAGGGGCATAGGCGGGGGTCATGGCAAAGTAAACGTGGACCGATTCACCTGCTGGGTGTGGTGGTGGTTCCAACCTCATTTCACAGGATCACTCCCGGTTGGGTCTATCTAACGATCATTCCAATTAGCATGTAGTACTGCAAGATTTTAAACGGGGTCAAACAGGCAAGGGACTGCATTGGGGACGCACAAAAGACAATTCCCAAGAGGGTGCGGGTTGCCTTGATAGTGCTGATATGGAGGGGATGGAGCACTAATACGGACAACTACAAGAGCGCAATTTGCAGTCATAGTTGAGGGTGCATGTACATGGATACCCTGATACCTTCGGGTCTAGCCAGCGCTATATAAAACTCTTTAAAATAAAATTAAAAAATACATTACTCATAGGTTTACTCCATGTCCCCTGATCAAAATTGATTGCATGTTACCAGTTGCTCCAGTAAAGCGAATTTTCCTTGGGAGTTGGCAGCTATCACTGGGACTGCAATTTTGGTGGTCAGCCGGTTGGCAGGCCTTTTAGATGTGGGTTCTAGCTCAGGCATGTCCAAGTAAGGGTTAAGGTGCCTGAAGTCGGTCCTGGGATACAAGTTCATAGGCATGTGGAGCGGCAGAACCGAATGGGGCTTGTGTTCGACCTCTTGGTCGCAGGTTCAGATCCTGATAGGTGCACTTAGCATTTCATCCTGCTGAGGTCGGAAAAGCGAGTACCATTGAGTTGAGTAACAAGAAACATGTGTAAATTCTCCCACCCTATAGCCTTGGCTGGCAGCCATGCAGGTTGTGGAAGTTGTCACCCATCGAGTGGGCTACGGTCCAAAAATTGGGGGGAACTCTGGGTTAAAGCACAAAAGGGCTACAAAAGATTAAAGAACACTTGGCATTCCCAGTATTAAAAAAGGGCAGGTATTTATACATATGGTTCCCCTCCGGTTCACTGTCTTGTCTGCTCCCTGGTGTACTAGGTAGGGACACCAGGGTGGCACCACATCACCAGTTGGCAGTTGCCATTATACTAAATGCAGGGGGGGCCAGGTCGATCCTACTATGTCTCTCCTTTTCAGGGCAGCACGGAAGGGCTGGGCGAGGCGAGTGCCCCGGATACTGGGTCCCCCTTCGAGTGTCAGACTCGGCAGGACATGCTTGCAGGTTGGGCGTTGGAATCCCAAGGCGTCTAAGGGTATAGCCAGCCGTAAGCCACCCTGGGGAGGAGTAGTGTTATTGTGCAGGCACTGGCACGGCGCCTGTAGAAGCAGCAGCATGGGCGGGGGGGGGGGTCCTCCCCTCCCATCACTGTGGTCTGACACCTGGGAAGCAATTATTCGACTTTCCAGGGTAGGAGAGTCATGCTGCCTGAATTGAATTCCTCCTGGTGTAAGTTATGCAACCATTGGGGGCATGTGAGTTTGATGGTCAGAGATACCCAATGTAGTCGGGGAGGTGCCCGGCCAGGGGTCGCCGTGGAAAACTCACGCAGGAGAGAGTGCCAGGTGTAGAGGCCCTGAACATCGGGGTTTGGTTTTATCATGCATGGTCAGCCGCATACTAAAGTCCGCAGGGAGTTTTAAAAGGATGGGGGCACCTGTCCAGAAGGGGCATGCTGGCCTCCCGGTCCAGTATGGGCTTGGACTTGTTTTGCGGGACCTGGGACAGGCCCTCGAATGATCAGGATGTAGGTAAGAATGCCTACCTTGGTGGGGGCCCTGGTTGTGACGGTGGCCACACCCAGAGCTGTGGCGGAGTTACAGGGCGATCCAGAGGCTGTAAGGTACAGACGGGTACCCTCTGCAGGAGCACAACAAGGGTGCAAAAGCCAAGTGTACCCAGGGATGTCCTAGTGTTGTCCCCTGGAAGAGCGACGGCGCCCCGTTAGCCCTACAGGCGGTTGTGGGCCTGAGCAACCGGTGGCTGCCTGGAACGCTCCGCCCCCCCTTTGGGGGCGTGAGTAAGGGCGTGGACTGGCAATCCACCGCTGGGAGGGTTGGCCCCTCCCAAAATTGGTAAGCACCGATTGGCGACGGCCACGGTGTAACTTGGCTCATCAGGCGGCGTAGGGGGGGCTTGCCTGCCCTTGGATCGCCCATAAGATAACCCACCATGTTGGCATATTTGTTATGCAAATAAACCTGCAGCAATTTTCTCCACAAACAATGTGTCGTGTGGTTTATTTACTGATATTGCTGTATGTGGTATGGGGAGTGTTGCCGATATTGGCACTATTCGCTTTCCCCATATACTCAAAAGCTGCTTTGGCTTGCTTCCTGTTCGTGTTTTCATCTTGTTTTGCAGCTGGATGGGAAGTGTGTTTTCCTCGCTCTAGTGCGTTGCTTCAGAGTATCAAAACGAAGCACACAACTAGGAAGCGGAGTTCGGAGACTAAAAAAACTGTTATCTCCAAATGCCTCGCTTGAAGAGGAAAGGTGACTGAAAAAATGCTCCCCATCCAGCAGGGCCGGCATTAGGGCAGTGCGACCAGTGTGGTCGCACTGGGCGCTGACCTACGGAGGGGGTGCTGGCCTCATGGGGTGGGGGCACAGTGTTTAGCAATAACTTGTGATTGGAGATATGAGGGGCACTTTTGCCCGGTGGTAGTGAGGGAATCAAGGAGGCGGTCATGGGGTGTGGGGGCACCAAAAATAAACATCGCACTGGGTGTCACCAGCGCTAAAGCCAGCCAGTGTTACAAATTGTGTGCAAATAACCAGCAGGCAGACCACTGCAGTGGTTTTCAGGGGTTGGGCAATTATATACCACACTTCGATTCGGGCTCCTCACTGCCCCTCTGCGTCCCTTACATGCCTTCTCTCTGTGTCACCTGTGACACCTGTAACAGCTCTAACTGCAGTGCACTGGTGGTACATGTGAGATCTCAGAGTGCAGTGCATTGGTGGTGAGTATGGCGTTGCTTAAAAAGCCTTGGAAGGTATCAATAAATGTTTCCTGAGGCAAGCATGCATTCATGAATCAGACTGCATAACCCAGTGTGTGGTAATTGTATACCTCTTCAGTCCCTGGTGGCACAGCACCCAGGATAAGGTGCTGCATGGCTAAACACTTAGAAGGTCTCAAAGGCAAGACCTATTGGCTATGCCAATGCTTGTTATAGAGGTGGTCACCTTCCTCTTAAAACTGAAGTGCAACTGATTGTTGCAGAGTAAGTTTCCTGTGTGATATTTTCCAGTCTCTGGCTCAAGCCTGACTGGGAGATATCCCTCAGGAAACTCCATTCGCGGCATCCAATCGCAACCAGAGTACATGCACGTGTCATTTTAAGTAACACTGAAACCTTAGCAAATGCAGAGAGCAGATCAATCACTGGGATTTCGCAAACTCTACTTCTGTCATCAGGAAACTGTACAGCTGTTACCCAGAATAAATGCACTCACGGAATAAAACGGGTTTTAGACACATTTAAACTACGCACTGAAATCAAGAGATGTGAATAGAGACAAGAAGGATTTAGCACTTTTTATGTAGAAGACAGTGCTCAGTGAGTAAAAAACAAGCACACACACCCACCACGGCTTCTAGTGCTGCCAATTTATTTTAATGGTTCCTTTGTGTGTGTGGCTACGAAGGAGAGAGGAGTCTTGGGCAAGTCCTCAGCAGCCATGGAAGGGCCTTGTTGAGGACTGGTCGTAGAGAGAGTGAGGCAAGGGCCCAAGCTCTTCAGTGATTGAGAAGGCATGAAAAGGGCTGCCTGATCAACCATTTCTACATCAACAACACAAAGCCATCTGAATACACCTTTTATGTCCTAGTTTGGGCTCACCTAGACAGCACATACCCTGTCTCTGAAGGGCAACAGTGGATTGGTGGGATGGGCTGGCAGCAAGCGCTCAAATAGTGGAGGGAGGTGCTCTAATTGTTCAGTGCTCTACTGGTACAATCGACACTACGTAGGATTGGGTTTTTGCAATTCTGCAACAAGAACCGTCTGAAGGTCTTGATTTAGGGATACAAACTAGCATTGGGATTCATCCCTTTGATAGCAGGGATTGGTGTAATTACTCAGGATGTCTCCAAAACAACTAAAAAGAAAATAAGGGTCAAGGGAATCTGACACGGGTGAAGATGGGGTGTCACGCCTCTGAGGAATGGATAACCTTACTCTACCCAATTCTGGCACCCTTGACCCAAGCAGATACCAACTCTCAAGCAGGGTCTAGTTGTTATCCAGCACCCTCTAAGATTGAGGGCCGGGGGGAACGCCACAGGAGGAAAGGCGCCCACCCAAGGCAGCCTTCCCACCACTTCCCATGAGGGCAAAGACGGGAGCAGGCCCAGGTCACAAGTTTCTGCGCAACTCTAGTCCAATCACCTTCAACCAGCCACTACTTGGCCGATCCAAGACAATGTAATTACCATGGGCAAGGATGAGCCAGTGGGGCTCAAAACACAAAAAGTAAAGGTTTGGGAGGACTCGTCAAACAATCTAGTCACCAGCTTGGTCCATGTTCAGCCATGGCTGTCGACATTCGGTGATGGGTAGGCAGTGCCACCAAATAACCTGTGGTGACATCTTAACTGTTGCAAAGGACCTGATTGGAAAAGCTTCCTATAAGTAGCCTGAGTGTGTGCCCCGCCCCACTGTGGCGGCAGGTACCTCTTCCCAGCCTCAGACGGTGCCGGCTGTGTAGCCACCTAGTAGCCCTCCTGTGGTGACAACCACTGCCCTTTAAGTACAAGCTTGGGGATGATGCAAAAGGAAACAAAGGTGAGGAGGCAGCCCATTCTAAAGGTGGGCATGACCAGGTACTGCCTCCACGAGACCAGCTAGATTTGCATTTATCTGAAGAAATGAAGGTAATAATTAGGAAGGACTCATGTGCGGATTTGTTTGAATTCCCTGTTTTAAAGTCAGAGCCTAAAGACCAAAAGGACTCTAGGTTTTTCTGCTTTTGTGTACAGTCCTTAAAGTTAAAGAAACACTGATCAACTGGATAAAGGATTTTGCTGCTTATAAATCAATACTTCTTGAAAAATTGCCAGAATTAGGTTCACCAATGGCCTTTTACCTGAGCAAAAATTGTGGGGGCATATGAGGAGTTTTGGGGAACTTGTGGGATAGACTATAATAAAGAGTTCCGGTTAAAGAAAACTACCAATCGGAGTATGTGTTGGGACCAGACAGACATGAATTTGTGGTTGCGTTGTTTGATGCTAAAGAAACATGAAGCGAATAGCCAGTCGCTCTTTCAGCCAGCTTCTGGGGAGGGCACCAAAAAGGGGCATGCTGGGCTTTCAACAAGAAGACATGAACCAGATCTCAAGGGTCCTGTAAGTTCAAGCATAATTGTTCTTAAACAGGTCACCCAGAGCTTAAGTGTTTTAAGAATTCCAAGGAAAAAGGTGTGAGGCCCTAGCAACCCGAACTGACAAACCCCCTTCCCCGGTGTCCCCACTGGCTTTGAACCCACAGCGAAATGCTTATCCACAGCATGACATAACCCTTCAGGAATATTGTGGTCTTCGTTATGGCTTCAAAATGCCAGCCCTGGAGGTCTTTGCAATTTATTTATTAACTGTTTAATTAAAATCATTACAGTAAAATATATACAACCATGCACCCCCCCACCCACCCTCCATCCTCATGGATAAAAAAATATGAAATACAAGCAAGTCCACGGATTAGCCTTTTTTCCACATTTCATTTACAAGCTTTCTTTCGTCATGCCTCTGTGATATCATAGATATCATTGTTAAGCTGACAATAATGATTGCACTAATCCCATTATTGCACACAATATGCCAAAAAGCTAACTTTCACTAAGTTTTACACCGAGCCCAATTATTGCACTGTACTGCTATAGCACCCCGGGGCATTTTCCAGTTCTCGTCCATACCCATTGTCATTGTCTCTGTTAAGGTATATCCCTTTCTTCAAAATTTCAATGCCCCGAGGGTGAATCTTCAGAAAACATTGCACTAGTCCCATTTTTGCACTAAGCTTTTATGCATCACCCTCAGGCACCTGACCTGCCTATTCTCAAATACAGTCATTTATATATCATGGATAGGAGCATGTCACATTATAAAACTAATACATAAATAAAACACGGGGGTCCCAGACCAATTAAAACAGGTTGTCAGTTGAGGCCCTTGCTATAGGCTCCTTCTAGTGGGAAAGGGAGCGTGCTGTGCTATAAAAAAGATGGGGTAAAGTGCAGAGTGCTGTCCTTCTAGCTTCCATTTAATTAATTTATCACTCACAAATACTGGAATAGGCTCCTTCCAACTTACCAATGACTTTCAAATTTGCGGGAGGGAAAAGGATTAAGTGTGATGTGCTGGCCAGCGAGGGACTGGTATTGATCCATGGCAACTCGGTGAGTGCGATCCTGATGGAATTCATGAACTTCCCCAGTCTTGCCAGGATGCATGCCGTGTTTTCAGTGAAGCACAGGTCCGAAGCCTCCCTGCAGTTCCTAACTCCTACTTGCTATCCTAACTCCAGATTTTCTACCCATAGGTACATACCTCACTTATAAATTTGCAATTCGCACCCTTAACAACCAAGCAGCTAAGTAAGAAATTTGATTCAGGTCTCAGCCACCGAAAAACCTACAACTTATTCAAACTGACATACTCCCCATACTCACCACACACCTTTGCAAAACCGAATCAGGCTCCAGTCTGTGACAGAAACATTTGAAAAAGCAATAGCCATGACTACCACAAGGTGCTGTGATATTATACTAATGCTATATTTTGCTATACATTTGCTAATTAGCAGCAAGGCTCAACTAGATGATCGTGGGTTGAGATCTTATAGTTTACAGCTAAGGACACAGAAAGGCTGAACCGGGATCTGATTCTAAAATGGACTCTTGGAGTGTAGGAGGGTCTACAAAACTGGGAAGACACAGCAACATTTGGTGACTCTTGGTTCACTGGAGTTCAATTCAAATGTGTTGTTTCAATGACAGGAGACCCCATGGTCTCCTGTGTGCTTAAGAAGACCAAAAACAGCGGGGTGTGGCCAAGCCATTGAAGATGGCGGCTGCAAGTTAACTCAGCTCTGCGAGGCCCCTCGAGTATATCCTACTTCATCCTGATTATTTCCAGCTCTTTGACCTGTGGAAGGGTGGCCCCGCATATGATAGTCCCGGAGCTTGTGGTGGAGCCTGGAGGGAGACTGCAGACACCTGGCACGACAGGTTAAAGACGCGGCTGGTGGATGCCTGGCGTGTGGGCGCCATTGAAGGCTGAAGACAGGGTCGGCTTGTGATAAAAATTGGCCCGGACACCCGAAAAAAAGTGGCCCACATTTGCAGTTCCCAACCTTTCATGAATCATTGTGTGGTTAGCATTAAGAGCTTATTTTGGAGAGAATTTGTGGTATACTATGCTTTTTAGCGTTTCAAAGGCCAGTAGTATCATTCAAAACTGGAAACACCATTGGCTTCTGACACATACCTTCAGGTCAATAAAGCTGTCGGGGTTTAAAGGCCGGTTACGCGCTGTCTGTAATAAACGCGGAAACCAGAAAGCAAACCCATCACGAACTACAGTGCCCGGCCTGCCTTGCGAAATCACGTCGCACGTGATGGTAACACAACGTCGGATTCAGGGAAAAGGGCGGCCGGTAACAGCAAACGCTGCCGATTATCCTGACGGATAGCCTCGCAGACTACTCCTACAATCTACAGGGATTCCAGGCGGTAAGAGTGCCTAGTGCACAAATCTACGAGCCGTCTTCTCGGGAGAGAGGCAGCGAGGTACAGATAACTCGTCCACCTCCTCTGTACATATCTCCTCCGTTGGTCGAGACCGGCATTTCGTGGTCTCTTGCGGAGGAGGTTCTTTGCCTTACGAGCACGCTTGTTCTTTGATTGCGCACCTCCTCCGTTGGTCGAGACCGGCATTTCGCGGTCTCTTGCGGGGGAGACTTTCAGCCCACACGGGCTCTATGACTATTTCTTGTGTCTTTCCTCCGTTGGATGAGACCGACTTCTAGCGGTCTCTTGCGGGGGAGAGTGTCATTTCTTAAATTACGTCTTTGATTCGAAGCGATTATGTTCCTTGTTTGATTACTTCAAAAGATCAGTTCGGGCTTGGATGTCATTGTGAATTACAACAGTGTGATAACTTTAAGTGATAAGAACTGTGCTCTACTCCCTTTTGTGAGGAAACTAAGGGAGCTGTGATCATTCTAACAATCCATTGAATCTTTTGCATATTAGGCTACTACTAGACTGTGTTCACATTAGCCTATCCTTACGTTGTTCAAGTGGTTGTTCCTTGTTCTCTTTTTTTTATTTCCCAGGAGAGAGATATAGTAACGGGGTGTTCAGTCGGTCACGGCCTTGCATCTACAGTTGCTTCCACATGTATACTTAGGTATGTGATAGGGAGAACTACTGCATATATATATATATATAGACGAGATAAGAGGAAGGATTTGTTTCACCAGTGTGTTCTCTTTTCTTCATAGTTTCATGTGGGGAACTTGCATCCACCCTACTCTCTTCTGGCAGCGCAAACTCACCTTTTTTTCCTTACAGGTAGGGTGTGTGAGGCCCTGTATTATACGAATGTGGTGACCTCTCTTGCTTGTGGTACATGTATAGTGGTTTTATATTTACCCTGTGTTTTCTGTGTCACCCTCAGATCTCCCTCCAAGCTGTCCCTACCCTTTCCTTCCCTCGCTTGACTATCCCAACAGTCTGTGTGTATTCACATTCCAGACTTGGGGCCGTCGAGAGGTGGACCCCCTTTGAGCATCAGCACAGTCCCGAGGATTCTGGAAGGAAGAGTCTGACAAAAGCTCTCACCGTCAGGTCCCTGTACGCGTTGCTTTCTCTTAGATCCCAAGCCCTTGCTCACCCTTTGGATCCCCTGTTAGGACCTAAAACTCCTGGTCATCCTTTAGGGGCTCTCAGTCACTTCTAACCAACATGGCCCAGGGGTTCGCACTCATCCTCGAGCCTTCTGCTCACTTCAAGGACCCAGGGGTTCTGCGCATTCTAAGGACCTGAGGCTCTTACTCAATATCAGTTGGTGCCTAAACTATCCACTTACCAATAGGTCCCTAAAGCTCATTTCCACTGGTTGGTCCCCTGGGGATACTGTTCAGGGTCAGATCCCTGAGGCTCCAACTCACTCTCAGGTGCCTTTGGATTCCAGCTCATCTTCGGTCACCTGATTACCCCGTTTACCCTCAGGCTCAGTAGCTCTTGCTCACTCATACCTAAAAGCTTCACGAAAACCATGATCACCAGGAGATGTTTGCATAATTTAGATTTCCACGTACTTCCCTTGCTTCTTAGCAGATAGTCACCAACAGATCTCTAAAGCTCCTGTTTGTTTTCTGTGGGCATTGGGGTGCATATTTGCTTCAGGAGTATTGCTTCATTTAGGTCCCTCGATCTGCAGCTCACCCTCAGCTTTCTGAGGCTCATTCTCACTCTCAGGTCTTAAAGGCTCCTGATTGCACCAATGACTCCTGCCACCATGCACTGCCCAATGCTCCTCACTGTCATTTACTTGTGGCTCCTTGCTCTGCTCAGGAGCCCAGAAGTTCCTTCTCAGGGACATTGATCCTCAAAGCTCTGGCTAACCTTAGGCCTCTGAGATTCCTGCTCATCTTCAGGCCATTAAAACTCAATTCCACATCCTGCTTACTTTCTGAACACTAACTTTCCTGGTCACTATGAGGTCCCCTGAGGCTTCTGCAAATACTTAGGTGGTTGCAAAACTCCCTGCTAAACCTCATACATTGATGGTTGTACAGATCTAAGGCTTTCATTAATCCCCCTTTTGGTTGTCACACGGAGGCCTCTCAGCATGTGATATCTTGGGGGGTGTAAGACAGCTCAGTACTTGATAACTTCTATGTTGTGAGAAGAAACATGCTCTGAACATGCTTGACATACTACAGGAAATCACTCCAACTGGAGCATTTCATTTCATTTTCTATATATTATCTGTACCCTTGCTCACCTTTGCTGAACCACATATACGAACAGTGTTTCTCTCCTTTTTCTGGCACTCATCCTCTCTCCCCTTTCTTTACTCCCCCATTTCACCTCCTATCTCTCATTCTCACCCACTGCATCTATTGGATTTTCTATTTCTCTCTGTCTCCCCAGCTATAATACCAACTTTTCATTCTGTCTCCCTCCCTCAGCCTTGCTCTCATCCATTTTACTCTCTCGCTTTATCACTCTCCCTCCCACTCTTCCACTCTCTCTCATTTTCCATCTTTTTATTGTCTCTCTCCCCCTTCTTTCATTTCCCCATTTCCCTCACCCTGATCTCATTCCCTCTCTTTCTTCTTCCATCTAAAATCTACCCTCTCTCTCATTCCTCTGGCTGCCATGTACACTTTCTTTCACTCTTTTTCTAACTCCAATGTCTTTATTTCCCACTTTCTCAATATCTGACTCCACTTTGAGTTTTACTTCAGTTCTATTTTCTGTCTTGCAAATTCTCCCTTTCTTCTGATGTGCTTTTCTTTGTCACTCACACTCATTTTCATCCATCCCTTGAACTCCTAATGTCATAGTCTGTTGTGTTCTATTTATTGGATTGTTGCAGTCAGTACCTACCTGCTTTAGCAAACCTCAACATTTGCAGAAGACCACCATTCTCCATAGAAATTCAATGGATTTTGGTCCTTGTGAGTACTTTAGGTTCTGCATTCTAAAGGTGATTTGGGGAAGTGGAGGGACCTTGGGTTAGCTCTGGTAGTGGATAGACACATAGGCTGATTTCGAGTTTGGGTGGTAATAGAAAAGCCACCTATTTCTGGAGAGGATAATTGACTGGTGTTTCCATTACTGTACTATGGGGCATATTCACAAGGACTCATCGCCGATTTATCGCCATCTTAACTCAACAAAAGTGGAGATAGATTTAACGCCCCATTCACAAGCGTGTGCAAACTGCAGACATCGCCAGTATTCCCGCGATAACTTCCTCCAAATTTATCTCCATGGGTGACACCACCAACTAACCCTAATGAGATGCAGAGTAGGCGTTCCCGTGCAAAAACACACGAAAACACCACTACACCACTTTCACAATGAACTGCCAGATCTGCGATGCGAACCAAAAACAGGCGATAAGCCGCGGTAGCACCAGGGAATTAACACCTGCCTTCTGCTGGTGTTAAGCAGGACGACTACCTGCTGCATGAAAGGGAGCCCAGCCAAGAGCCACATCTGAAGACCCACAGATGCCACGGAGACAATGATCATGCAGCTCGGACACCCATGAGGGCCACAACACCCACCTCCACCCCCCCCAGGCCCGCCAACACCCCCATGACCCGTCCCGCTCCCGGACCACCATAGAGGCAGCGTACACAAAGACAGCGGACCCACCTTAAACGCACCAGCCGTACAGACCGAACGCCAGAGGAGGACATTGCCCACTACAGGCCCAAAAGGACAACCATCCCCCGCATCCTGACCTACATCGCCCACCTGCTGACGGTACCAACACAGCGCACAACAAACATCCCTCCGCAGACAAAGCTGCCGGCTGTGCTGCACATGTTGGCCTCTGGTACCTTCCAACCCACAACTGCCAGAGTCGGAGGAGTCTCACAGACAGCCCCATCCAAGTTCATCACACCTGTCCTGGATGCCAACATCAGCCCGGTACCCCAGCACCTCCACTCCACCCACACTGCGCAGGAGCAGCTGGAGACCAAGCAAGGCTCCCACGCCATAGCTGGATTCCCTCACGTGTCCGGGGCAATCAACTGCACACATGTACCCCTCGTGCCCCCTGCCGACACTGCACACAACTACCTCAACAGAAAGCACACGCATCCCATGAATGTGCAGGCAATAGTGGACCGCCCGGGACTCCTCAACAATGTCGTGGCCAACTCCCCAGGCAGAGTGCATTATTCCTACATCTCCCGACAGTGCATCATCAACCAGCTCTCCCAGGATGGCACCTATGGAAATGCAGTGCTTGCTGGTAAGTCCAAAATGAACACACCACACACCTCCAACCCACAGTCATGCAACTCACGACACTGGCAATGGGCACGCAGCACAACTACATTCAACATGCCACACAACATGCCAACCGACCAGACACGACAACACGACTCCATTGGGAACCTGGGCTTGCCATGCCCACAACCCAGCCACGGCATGGCACCACAGCCACACAATAGCAGGATGTGAGGAGAGGCTTGGAGCAGGCATGTGCGAGAGCGGCAAGTGACTAATGAATGTGAACCTACCCAATGCCAGGTGTGGCGTGGAGGAGCCGGACAGACTTCAGTGTGCAAACCACGGAAATGGCCATGTGGAGATTAACTGCTGGTGCATGGAGTGTAGTGGCCAGTGGACGCTACCATGTCCCCACAGGCTGTGGGGCAGAACGCGGAAATGTCGCACGTTACGTCCCCCCCGCATGCGCGGGCGGAGTGGGTTGGCCCCGCGTACGCCAGGCCTGCGTAGGGGTGTGAATAAAAAGCCTGCCTCCCAGCCCGCCACGAGGCTGGCGCCGAGCGCGGCGGGGCCGGTGTCCCTGTGCGCCTGCTGCACCCCGGGCCGCTGGTCCCCAGACCTGTCATGCCTGCCCCAGCGCACCAAGGAGTCTCCGCTCACCTGCCGACACCGGCGTGTGTCAAAGAGGGCCCACCATGTGCCGGTGCAGGCTCCAAGCCCCAGTCCTGCGACCTTTGCTGGCCCACAGTACTCCTTTTTCATTGACATACTCCACTGGCGTCCTCTTCGGCCCAGTTGTGGGCACATGTTGAACTGAGTCGTGAGTTCTGAATGGCAGTGACCAAAGGTCTGTGGCAGCGTCCACATCACTATACTCCCTCCGATCAGTGAAGCCAAAGTCTGCATCGCAGGCCTGCGACACGTGGTGCCACCAACCCTGTTCAACGCAAGCCGGCGACACGTGGATGAGTGCTCGGGCCTACACTGCGGCCCAGTAGGTCCCACATGTGGAACTGTGTCCTGAGTCTTGAATGGCAGTGACCCCAAGTCCTTGGCAGCGTCCACATCGCTGAACTTCCTCCGATCAGTGAAGCAAAAGTCTGCATTGCAAGCCTGCGACACATGGTGCCACTAACCCTGTTCAACGCAAGCCGGCGACACGTGTGATGTGGGCCACTGCAGACTACTGGCTCAGGCCTACACTGCGCTCCAGTAGGTCCCACATCCAGCACTTAGTCGTGATTCATGAATGGCAGAGTCCATACAAGTGAACGCACGGAGAGGAGTAAGAGGAAGATGCGGCTCAGTCCGGATGAAAGCCGGATCCTAGTCACGGAGGTGACCGAACACTAGCAACAACTGACCTGGTGCCATCAACCCTGTTCACTGCAAGTCCGCGTACCGTGGTGCCACTGAACCTGAACTACGCAGGCCGGTGGGACCATCCAACGTATGCCGGCGACACTCGGTGAATGGCCCCTGCTGACCGCTGCCTCAGGCCTACACTGCAGTCGAGTAGGTCACACATGTGGAACTGTGTCTTGGGTAAGATGTGGAGGAGTCCACACCATTGGACACGCCTCATCGCAGGCAGCATCCCCTATCAGCATGGGTGCCACTAACTCTGTGCGCAATGACTCATGGGCACTTTCTGGTTGGACTTTGGTGGCGTCTGAGTCCATGGCCTGGGGGTTGTCTGCATCATCATCTGGCTGGACCGGACTTGCTGTCAGACATGTGTCTGTTCCATTCACCTCCACCATAGTGACTGTTTCAGCGTGGTTCTGCCCTCTGCATCATGCCCTGGGGGTACACCTTCCACTGTCCACCGAGACACTCCGCGACAACCCCCTTTGTCATCTACGAAAACCTGCTCTGCTCTCGTGACCCTGCCCCAGTGCACCGCAAGTCAGCGGCCCATGGCGGTAGGCCCGTGCAGGACGCTGTGCATCCGGGGCCACTAACTCTGTGCAGCACAAGTAATGGGGCCTTTATGGTTGAATGGGTGTGTCCTTAACGATGTACACTGTTGTCGTTTTTTGACTGCACCAGGCACTCCATGATGGCTGGTGTGCACACACCCCACACACATCCAACACAGGTGTCACTCGACATGTGAGCCTGCTAATAAAAGTGGCCAGGCGCACGTGCCCGTAGCCATTCCCACCATCTAAGCAAGTGTGTCCGTGTGGTCATTATGTCAGCACGATGTGCCCGAGCCCTGCAACATCACAGTGTGCTGTCTTTAGCGGACGATACCATGTCACCTCAGCAGTGGCTGAGATCTTGGACATGTAGCTTCGCCCGCCCCCCCTGCATGCACATGCGGCGTGTGCTGGTCCGGCGTACGTCAGGTCAGCGCAGGGGTGTGCTGATTCGGCAGGGGGATCAGGACGTGGCTCTGGTCTGGCCTTGAGCAGGAAGTGCGGTAAGTGTGTCTCTGTGTTGGGGTATTGTCGCCACCAGGGCCACAGTAGTCGATGTTGCAATGTTGCATGCACCAGGAGTGCGGGCCCGCACGTATGGGGAAATGTAGGAGCGCAAGACCGCTCGGGGTCTTGGCACATGCATGCCAAGTGTTGTGTATCAGTCCTGCGGCTGCATAAGTCAGTTGCCTAGCCTCTATCGCAGCGCGATCACAGCCAGCCATGGACTGTACACCTGTGTCCGCCCTGTCCGGACCATTGGCCTACACTCACGTGGCCACACACCCTCAATGGCCAGCTTCACGGTGTTGCCGCTGGACATGCGCGGACAGGCATTACAATGGTGTGCCGTAGGAGTGCACGTGGTACAACAGCGCAGCACACACAAGTGTGGGGGCTCGTGGGAGGGAGTAGCAGCTGTGAGGCAACGTAACACACAGTGAGGCCTCTCATGTGCCACGTGCTGGGCATATCATCCATGATTCCCTGGGTCGCAGACATCCCACCACACCCACGACAGGCCTCTGTACATCTCCTGTATGCATGCAGATGGTGAAGTTACTGTAGGGATGAAAGGTCCTTTGTCTGAACTATCAGGCGGTAGCACATCTGCAGCTCCGAGCTGGAACTTGCATGTGGCCAGCACCCCCTGACAGATACGATAGCATTTGCTTGCGACTCCCACACTACGCACTGCCCGACCTGAGACCAACGTGTACACATCCCACATGCAGAAGTCCTTGGTCGTAGTTAGCGTGCGTGATATGGCCTTCACACGTACTCCCACCCCACCCCAGGTCTGCACCCGTTGCACACAGACACTGCTCATTGCTCCGAGCTGTGCCATTTCATCCACAGGACTGGCGCAGGGCAAGCCAGTGCTGCTTCAAGCAGAGCCACTGACGCAATGGCAGACCATCCCAGACACATGCTCATCTCCAGTCACGTGGACCTGTACCGTGGACGTCTGCTGCATGTACTGGGGGCACTGCCGTTGGCAGTGCTGCGGATCAGTTACCGGCTGGGCTTCCGCCTTGCGAACGTCACCTGCGTGCAGCCTGTGTTGCATTGTCGCTCGTGCATATGCGAGTGGACCATGGATGTCTGCCTCTCCAACATAACGGTAGCTGACCTGGATTTCGACGTGTGTGTGCGCCCCCTGTTGGCCCACGACCAGGAGTTTCACCGTGATGCCCGTTTATGGCATGCCTGGATGTTTGGCATGCATGCTGGCAACTGGACCTGGGAGATTGCACGAGACGTCGTGTGCAGTGACCACATTGAGCCGCTCCCCGATTGGGCTTTGGTGCAAATTGGGGCATGGGGTTGGAGTCAGCACATCTGTCCGGGACAACTGATGGATTACGTCGCCGACATGTTAGATGTGGAGGACAACGATCTCTCATTGGAAATGTTGGCCTACGCTGCTGCACTCGCGTTCATGGACGAGTGACAAGGTACCTGAAGCCACAACTGGATGTGACCCATTGCACGTGTCCCGACGCCTGGTTGCATGTTGAGGATCTGGTCACATGTCCCAAGACGACAGTGGACATGGCCGCATTAGCCTGGACTCCTGATCCATGCGCGGACAACCAACGCGGGTTGGCACTGACTTGTGTTGGTGATGAACTCACCCGGGGTGGACATGGGCGCTTTCCAACGTTCCTCATTCAGACATGCTGCTGCATTGTTCTGCATGTCGTGGCACTTCTTGATAAAGTTTCCGCACTTTCACTTGTCTCCAACTGTGTTGAGTCTTGATTTGTATGCCAATGTGTGTGTCACGGCCTATCTGGCTCCCTGCCATACCTGCATTGCTACCCCATCAGGGCTGTGGGTTTGTACTTGTGCATTATCATGTCCATGTTTCGTGCTTTGCCAGATGCATATAGCCATTTCCCGGCCACAAGCGGGTGCACTTGTGTCCTGTGTTCGGTTGTGCAAATGTTGCTGTTTGTACCACATTGTGTTCGATATTGGGGTGCTCTGCTTCCTATGTGTGTGTGCTGCATTGTGTGTGAGATGTCCCTTCAGCTCTGATTTGGCTCACCCTTCTCCCTTCCAGGCAGTGTGGTTTTCACTTCTGTGCTTGTTCAGTGGTGTGATATTGCCGGGTTGTGTGACTTGTGCTCTTGGTTGGTGTTGTTACTCTTGGGCATGGTTTGTCTGCAGTTGTGCTGTGCTTAATTGTGCATGTGTCCCATTGTGCCCATCTCCTCCCGTCCCCCCAGTCCCTGGTCGTTCCTCTCCCTGTTGCTGTTGTGTCTGTTGATTTTGGGCAGTTTCCGGTCCCCGGGTCCTGCCACCATCTCCAGACTGATGTGGTGGACACCATTTCCTCCATGTCATCCAGCTCCTTGTGTGGCGCTGGATTCCCACCTCCGGTGTGCATTGCTGCCTTGTGGTTGTTGGCGTGTTTCTGCTTGTTTGTGCGTTTCGCATCATTCCAGCTGTTCTGGTTTTCTTCCATTGTCCTCCTCCGCTCTCCGGCTGCATTCACCTTGTCCACGATGGCCTACCATGTACAATGTTTTGTTGCCAATGGGGCTTGTGGGGTTGTGTACTGGCTCCGGTTGCCTCCATTGTGCTTCGCTGTTGTTTTCTGTTTGGTTTGTCTTCCTTTTTCCTGCTTTTGTTGTGCTTATTCCCGCCTGCCGTGTGTGTGTGTCGCGGGCCTGGCGCTGCTTATCGCTGCTTTCCTCATCGCGAATGAGCTCATCGCACGTTTTTTGGTGTTGAGGTTTGTGGTTTTATCTCCGTCGAGGTGGTTGTATCGCGGACATTGGCCGCGTTTTCGGCAGACTATCGCATGGTACCGCCGTGTTGTGAATTCCACGTTAACACGGGGTTATTCTCCCGCGATAGGCTGCGATGTGTAAAGTTGCGTTAACATTTTTTGGAGATGTTTAGCGCACGTTCTTGTGAATATCCCCCTCTGTTTGTTAAAGGAAACACCATTTGTGGGTTCCACTGTAGATTCAGCACTTCCTATAGGTGCACACCAACTTCTAAATCAAGCCATAGACTACTGAACCGTCAGAGAACTAAGGAGAGTATGAGGCACTAATCCACCTGTTCCTTATTCTCACAGACCAGGAAACTTCTAACATCCTCTTCTCCATCCACGCTTTGTTTCGTCATTCGCTGGTCACTCTCTTTCCCTTTGCCATCTCCTTTCTCTCCACTTTTGTTTCCCATCCTTCACTCTCTCTCTATCCCAGTCTAACATTCAGCCCTTCTTTCCACCCAGTCTTTCCTCTCCCCTCTGTCCGTCCCTCTCCCTGTCTTTCGCTTCCTTTTCTCTCTCTCTCTCCCTCTCCCTTCATTTCCTCTCTCCTTTCCTCTTACACCCCAGGATGAAGGGTGAATGAGTTGTTTTGTTTTTCAAGCGACACTGACGAAAAAGGTGATTTCTTCTTATCCGTTTCTATTCAGATTTTTTTTTTTTAAATTGCAAAGTTATTTAAAACTTTGGTGGTTCTTGGTGATTTTTTTCTCTCATTCCATTGCACAATATTTGAATGAAATGCCTAACCTCTATCGGAGAAAACTGGCAGCAGGCACCTGCGGCTTGTCTGTCTGACCGTTGTGACTAGCTGTGGGGGAGAAAAGCCTCCCCCCACACTGAAGACTTGTTAATTGTGCTGCTCAAAAAAATGCATCTCCCACAAAGGCTCACTAGCACCTTCTGAGGCCTGGGATGGAAGGAGGTGCACCACATGATGCGTGTCCTCCGGCCGCTCTATTGTTACTCTGCAAATAACAATTAATGGGCCTAATACGTGGCTTGCTCAGGCTACCTCTCACCTGAAGCTGCAGCTCCATTGGAAAAAAAATCAGCCCAGGTATATGGAGTTGCTTGATCCACAGACGAAAAAGAATCATCCCACAAGCTGGCTTCTGCCACAGGCCCCTCGGGCACAGGCCGATTGCCCGCCCTGCCAATCCGACCCTGGCTGGAGCGGAGCTCCCAGGCCCTCTGTCGAAGCGTGCGAGGCGGACGTACTCCGGGCCTTTTGACCCGCTGAACCGTTGACTCAGGAAGCGTGGTCCTGAGAGCCGCAGCAAGCTGCGACCATAGGAGGCATGTACTGAAGGGCTGTCTGGAGGCTGATGTGCCCGAAGTGACGTGCTCTGTATTGGGCGGCAGGAGCGGAGGTTCAGCAGTTGGCAGTCCAGACGCAGTGGTGAATGTGGCCCGCTGCTGTCGCTCCCTGCATGTATTATCTGTCGCTGGTGCTGGGTCTCCCGGTTTATTCTTGGATCTCATAATCCAATTCAGGAGACAACCGACTCGGGGGGTTGTGCCCTTGCTAGGAGGGAGGAGGTGGGGGGAATTGGAAACTGCATCAGCTGATGGTTTTAATTTGTTCATGACACACAGTAGTCCCAGGTCGCCCAAGGCGTGCTGATCCGTCTTGCAGCCCTGCCCCTTGACCCCCACTGGATGGGTATAAATCTTGAAGATGATGTGGGGCTGGTGACGGTCCTTTTCTGGAATGGAAATGATATCCTTGGATACATTAAGCGAGACGGGGCAATTCTGAAAGCGGCAAAATGCCAGAACCTAGGCATATTTTTTCTACAAGAAATCCACCTCGTGGGCAACAAATGCCCATTCTTGGCGAGAATGGACTTCCCGCAGGTCTACCATGCTGGGTTCACTGGCGGATATATAACATAATAGGCATAACAGGTCTCATCCACCGAGCGCTGCTTTAGTAACTTTGCGTATATGCCCTCCACCCCTGACGGTGACTTTTCATGAAACGATAGGGACACACTTGGCATGATTCTCTCAGGGACCATGGCTTCAGGGAAGGGGATTTCAATGGTGCGGTGAGCTGGGAGTGGGAATGCTCTAGGGATACAGGCGAGTTCACTACAGGGGCAACTCCGTTGGCTAAGTTCATGATGGCTTTGGGCCTTACGGGCTCATGGACAGTGCATTGCGGGAGGGAGCGTGGTTACTGCTTCGATTCAGGGGCCCATAAATCCTTTTCCTGTCTATATTATTTCCCGGTAGCTTACATGGACATTAATAGAGAGGTGGGTGTTCAGATTCTGGTGTGTGGACTGTCTGACCATTCCTTCATGAGGCTCCAGTGGAGGATGGGCCTTTGGTATGACAGACAGGAATAGCAATTGGACTCTTGGCTACTGGTGACCCCAGACTACAAACGCCACTTCATATAGTCGATAAATTCCTTTTTCCTGCTAAACATGGGCTCTGTGGCCTTCCCGGGAGACCTCTGGAAGGCATTAAAGGCCACCCTATGTTTCTACACTATCAGCTAGCAGACGAGGGTTAAGAGAAGACAACAATTAATGGTATTGGACTTGTAGGTCCAGGTGACGGAGTTGGAGTCCAGACAGCTGGCCTGCCACTCGCCAATGACCCTTCGGAACCTGTTACACACCCTATAGACCCTCAGACAGATACAAATAGACGAAGCTAGCAGGTTCTGAACATAGACATTGTATTTACCAATGCGGCAATAAAGCAAGCAAAAGGCTGCAATGGTTATGCTCTAATACTGTAAGCTGGTACCTCATTCCGTCGAGACTGTTTAAGGGGACGTATTTAGGGGAGTCAAAGCCATTGTTCAAGCGTTTGCCTCTTACTATGACAAATTATAATTGGCTGAGGCCCAGCTGGATGATGGGGAACCAGAGAGCTTTATCGAGACCTCCCTGTCAGAGGTCTGGATCCCTTGGAAAGAGAATCTCTGGAGGTATTCATTACAGCAGATGAGCTCTTAGAGGCCCTCAGTCAGCTCATTGATGGGAAGGCCCCGGGCCCAACAGGATCCTTTAAGATACCTGCATTTGAACTGTTTACACCCATGACTTCTATACTGATGGAGTCGGCGGAGCAGGGAGTACTGCCCAAAGACATCTGTTTAGCCGAGATCATGGTCATACATCAACATGGACAGCCAATGGGGCGGTGCTTGTCCTATTGTCCGATTTTACTTTTGAATGTGGAGGTTCTTGCTAAGGAACTGGTAAACCACCTAACATCAGTCATTGGCTAATTGGAGGCAAGAGACCAATCAGGCTTTATGCTGAAACGGACAACCAGACTCAACATTAGTTGGGTCTCAAACACACTCATACTGGGGACAAGCTTCAGGCCCATCGGCGCTCTTTCTGGCAGATTTTGGAAAAGCTTCTGACTCCGTGGAATGGGTTTACCTCGGCCTCCTACTGGAGAGGCTAAACTTTGGCTCACGGTTTCACCACTGCGTAAGGCTTCTGTACACAGATTTAATGAAACAGGTTAGGATTGGGAGGGCTATGTTGGGGATTTTCCCAGAGTTGCGGGGCACCAGACAGAGGAGTCTACTTTGTCCATTTCTCTTCATGTTAGCGATAGAGACTCTGGCAGAATAGAACAGGGTTGATACCCAGATTAGAGGGTTTGAGTGGGCGCTAGGTGTTGAGGACAAAACCACATTACATGCTGATGATGTTCTTGTGTCTGAGTAACCTGCAATGATCTGGTATCAGCCTGATGCAGAGTTTTCAGCACGTTTGGTGCCTTTTTCCAGCCTGCATCTAAATGAGACCAAGTCCCCCTTGTTACTCCTCAGTGACCAACCTTCAGAGATGACGTGGGCTCGGAGCACCCAGCTGGCGGGGGGGTCACTACCCGCGTGCCTATACATCACACAAGACCCCAGAGAGCATGGAAGCACAATATCCATCCTCTACTTGACAGACTGCTGACGATCATTATGTTCTGGTGCTTCCCCTATCTCTCCTGGGCAGCTCAGCGATTTTTAAGACCGTCTCTCTACTCAAAGTGCTCTAGGAGCTACAGAATTGTCCTTACATACTCCCTAAGAGTTTCTTCATTAAAATCATCAGAGCCCTGAGGGGCTTTCTGTGGCAGGAGGGAGTAGCCAGATTTGTCTTACACAAATGCTACAAATCCACTTATAATGGGCGCATAGCAGCAGCCGATATAGATTCTTATTGCAAAGTTGCCTACCTACTGATTCTTAACAATTGTGGATAACCAACCCGACTTTAGCTCCAAAATCGGGGGGCAATGCAGAAAGTGCAATTATTACACCTCCTCTATGGGGGGACGACTATGTTTACTCTTCCCCCGGTCATCCAGGTGGTAATAAAGACTTGGCATGATGCGATGAAGTTGCTGGGGTTTTTGAGAGAGACTTTCTGGGATTACAGCCCTTCTCACCCAGGTGACTCAACTCAATGGACACTGGCAGTGGAATATGATTGGGATAACCAAGCTAGGGAGTGACCTTGAAGTCCTTTGCCATGCTGCAGGTGGAGTTTGACCTCTACCATAGTTCATTTTTAGGTACCTCCAGTTGCGTCACGCCCTGATGCCTTATGTGTGGGACCTTTCGGGCTGCTAGATTTCAATCAACTGAAGGCTAAAATACTGTTGGATGATCTCTGAGAGCATAAAATCTCTCAAATTATTAGGTCACTGATGATTAACACACCTGATTCTTTCCCCTAGGTATGGGATGCATGGAAGGCTGACCTGGGGCCTCTCACAGATCATGACTGAAGAGAGGTAGTGGTGGCAGAACAATTCCAACTTACTCAGTTGCACTATCTTCACTGCACATACTATATGAGATACAGTTATGGCGAGAGGGGTTGTAGCCTCTCCATGCTGCCTGCGTTGTTTAGAGGACTGAGGGGTCCTGCTACCTATGGTGTCGAGTAGTACGGTCTTGGCCCCCTCCTGGGAAAGGGTTCTTTCAACAATAAGTGACGTCTTGGGCTGACGGCATATCCCGCAGGACCCAAGGATGGCCATTTTACACACACAAGTGGGTCTAGATAGTAGCAGATGACAGAATTGCTCTTCTGGCTGCAAACAGGGGTATTGCTCAAAATTAGAAAGGTATGTCGCACTCCTTGCTGGAGGGTTGGAGGAAGGGTATGGGTCACTGCATGAGGATGGAATTCCCAATATATACAGCAAAGGGTTGCCCACACACATTTGAGGATATGGAGAGGCTGGGCCCAATTTAGAGGGATTCTGAATGAACCCTGCAGGCACTCACCATGGAATTTGGACAAGGAAATGTAATCTTTTTCGGCCAACAGTTAATGGGTATTATGTATGTAAAAACTGCAGTGGGGTGGGAAAGACACGGAGAGAGTGTTGACAAATGTATGGCCGCGGATCGCATACTGATTGGGATGAGAACTATGTTTTGTCTATGTTATAAGGTCTGGAGAAAACTCAATAAAATGTATTCATAAAAAAAAGGCCAAAAACATTCCACATATGATTAAATGAAGATTTTAATTGACTAAATTTAATGAAACTGCTCAGTTACATCGCATGGCGAACATAGAGGTCGATAGGTGTAATGAAAAGAGAGAATGAGAGCTTTTGCCAGAGCGGAAGAGACTGAATAAGAGGGGAATAGCAAGTGAGCTGGGTGAAAGTGAAAGATGGGCTGCTTTAAAGTTTATCGTTTTTTTTTATTTTTTATTAGCCGCTACGACTGATTTTTTCTCCTCTGCCAAAGCAATAGTGGTATATCTGCCACATTTTGAGTTTTTCAGCTTGGCAACAAACACTTCTTCACCAAAGTGCCTGCTTTTGCCATGGGAGAAGCCAATTAATGGAGAGAACATCTAGGAGACAATTGACCAATGATGGTTGCTGCTTGCAGAAGGTCTACCACCAAATGCTAGCACTGAAATTTACCCTCCAAATATGGGATCATTACTCACACGTCAGGTCTTCCTAACATGCTTGGGTGGGTGCTAGTGGGTCATGGACACCATGCTTACTTCCCCTAGCAGTCTTTCTCCACCAGACTTGGTGGTGGACTACAGGTCCTAGATTAGCCATTTAAGTTGACTAAAACCTTGGTGGAGACAGAGCAGCCTCTGTTGGTGGATTTTTCGCCACCTGTGAAACATTAAGACGGCTGGTCAGACCTTAGGAGATTAGTATTGGTACTCCTGACACTGCCTATGAAACCTCTGGTCTGAACTGATTATTAAGGCAGTGACAGGAAAGAAAGGTAAAAGGGATTTGGATGAGCTCTATTTACTTTCTGTATTGTCCACTGCTTGTCTTTTCACTAGTCTCTCAGCAATAAACAGGAAGTTATTGTGGGAGTAATTGTGGAAGAAGGGTACACTCCTGTGATTTTATTGGTCAAATAGTGTGTGATGTCACATTCTCCACCCCTGGCGTTTTGGTAAATCAAAGACTATGGTAAAGGAAAATGGTTGTAAAAAGGAGAGAGGAAAAAAGTGAGCTTCTATGTGAAAAACAGCCTTTGATAGTACAATAGAGGCAAAGAAATAGGGAGAGGCTAATTAACAGCAGTGACACAGTGGCCGAGACTGCACAATAGTAGAAGATGCTCAATTAAAGAGATGATCAGGAGAGGGCAGTGATCCATTCTGTGCCTGAAACAGATCTGCCGTGGTTGAGCTGGTGAGCGCTCTTCTGTTTTACAGTTTGCATCTCAGGATCATCTGGTCCTTGGTGAGTACCCACAGCAAGCCCAGGTCCTGTGACAGGTGTCTGAACTTATGGGTTTTGTACTGAAGCTGGCTCCAAGATGCTCCAATCGGGTTGCTTGCACTTATCCCATTCCTAAAAAAAATTTGAGGAATTTTATTGCGGATTTTCAGCTGACACAGATTCTGATTTGAAAACATTGAAAGCTGCGAGATAGCATCTTTATTATTGTACTTTTTGTAGAGGGTTGTTACCCATCAGTGAAATTGCTGCTTTAGTCCAGTAAAGAGAACTGACACACTAAATAACATTTTCATGGTGCACCATGAGTGCTGTAATATCTGAAGGCACTTGGACTTCAGTGCCCTTAAAATGCAGTGGACGGTGGGTGCTGTCAGACACAAGCATCCTTGGTCGGGCAGGGTATACATTAAAATTCACCCCATACTGCCATGTGAGCCAAAATACTGAAAGTTTGCCCTATCCCAGAATCACAAATTAATTACTATGAATACATAGAAAGTATTCTTTTTTTATTTTTTTGTTTTTAATTGATTTTCAATTCCATAGAAGGAATAAAAGAAACAAACCGTCTAAAACATAACTGTTGTCGCACATAGTCATAGGTGCCCCCCCCAACTCCCCGTGGTCCTTGGAGAGTATACAAGTTTAATACATATTCTGTACAGCATATCTGCAGTATCTCGGTATTATCTCATTCATGTCCCATACCTACGTTTAATTTTTTCATTATTTTAGCATTGTTTTGGGGTATCACATCATCCCTCGTCGATAGTGTGGTGATATCTATCCTATCCCCTAGGTGTATATCGTCTGTGTGTCTTTATCCAGTAGGTCGAGCCCATAATATTTCCTCCATCTGTCCTATATCCTGTGGAACTTTCTTGGGCAGCCTCTACCCTTGTATGTGACCCTTTCTGCTGCCATGTATATGTCCATTCCTGCCTTCCAATTGTATATTGTCTGTGGGGTCGGGCGCCCCAATGCCTTGCTATATCTCTTTTCGCGAGCACCATTCCTAGTGTGCTGAGTATCAGCTGCGGTCTGTCAATGTCCACGTCGCTAGGAATCCCTAACAGTATAAGTTTCGGATCCATGGGAATGGTCGCCTGTATTACTTTTCTGAGTTCTCCTACGATCTCATTCCAGTAGATCTGTATGACTGGGCAGTCCCATATTGTGTGGTAATAGTTTCCCCAGTCTTGTCCACATCTATGGCAGTTCAGGTTGTCAGCTCTCCCAATCATGTTTAGTCTGACCCGGTCATAGTAGGCTCCTTGAAGAATTTTATATTGTATAAGGCGTAGTCGTGTCTTGATTGCCACCTCCCTGGGGTGCATCAAAGGGTCTCCCAATCCACATTTTCCATGTCCCCCAGATATTCTTCCCATGTGTTCCTAAGTTTGCCTAGATTGTCCTGCATGTTGTTATTTAGGGTTTTGATTGTAACTGAGACTGCCTTAAGTATGACTTGTTCTTGTAGTAGCCTTCCCTCCAGTGGTGCACATTCCGGTAGGTTTGCCCCATCTATACCCTCCACTAGCCATGCATGTCTTAGTTGGGCATATTTGAGGAATTGGGGTGTTTGAAGTGTGAATTTGTTGCATAGAGCGGGGAAGGTTTTAAGGGTATCTTGGTCTATAATATCCCCTAACATTGAGATCCCTATGTTGTCCCATTCCCTGAATCCCATTAGTTTACCCATCTCCTTTAGCCAGTTTCCTTTCCATAGTGGATTTGCCTTAGTAAGTTTGTGAGCCCATCCCATTGTTTTGGATGCTCTCCCCCATGCCTCCAAAGTGGTTTGTGTGGCTGGGAGCAGCCCCCTGACTCCCTTCCTCCATAGAGATAGTGGAGGAATGTGCGTGGGGTCATTGTTTCTCGTTCCAGCCTACATGTCGGGTGATCACCTGCTGCATGTATCCAATCATTAATAGGAGTGAGATGCTCAGACCAGTAGTAGGCTTTCACATCTGGCAATGCCAGTCCTCCATTGTATTGGTTGCGCTGCAGTGTTCGTAGTGCAATCCGTGGGTGTTTCCCCAGCCACAAAAACAAGCGCAGTTCAGCATCTATCTCTCGAAATATCGTGCGTGGGAGGGGGTGGCAGGCGTTCTGTAGTGTGTAGAGGAATTGTGGTAGAGTTTTCATTTTAAACATCACCTCCCGGCCCATTATCATGAGCGGCAGGTTCTTCCATCTCTGGGCATCCTCTTTGAATTTAGTCAATATTTGTTGAATATTGCATTGGCGACATATGCTGCTCTCAGTGGTGAGAAATATGCCCAGATATGTGAACCCAGTGGTCGCCACCTGTAGATCTCTCTGAAGCGGTGGCCATTCTGTCATTGGGCGTGAGCTATATAGCTGTGATTTGTGCCAATTGACCTTATATTCCGCGTGTTGTCCATATGTGTCTATTGTCTGGGAGAGGGTGGGAATCGTGGTGTCTGGATGTGTTATGAATAAGAGAATATTGTCCGCGTACAGGGAGATTTTCTCTTCTACGGTATCACCCCGGGAACCCCTAAATCCCTGTATCTCCGAGCATTGCTGAGCCAGCAGGCCAGGATCTCCACTGTCAGTGCAAGTAGTAGCGGGGATAGGGGGCAGCCTTGTCTTGTCCCACGTGCAATGGGAAAATCTTGTGAAGTTCGTTCATTCACATGCACTGTCGCCCTGGGGGAGTTATATAATAGCGCCACCCATTTCATCAACTTTGGTCCCAGCCCAAACTTAGTCAAAGCGGCCTCTAGAAAGGGTGAGTGCACAGCGTCAAATGCTTTCTCTGCGTCTAGGGACAGAAGTATATGAAGTGTGTCTCGATCCCTGGCTGCCATCATCCATTTATGGGTTTTACGGATGTTCCATCTAGTCGCTTGGCCGGGCATAAATCCCGATTGATCCCAGTGGACTAATGTTGTTATAACACGGCATAGTCTTGTGGACAGAATGCTCGCAGGTATTTTCACCTCAATATTGAGGAGGGAGATCGGGCGATAGGATTCGCATCTGTCATTTGGTTTACCTTCTTTGTGTATTGGTATAATTGTGGCTAGGCGTAGGTCTAGCAGGAGGATGCCCTCAGTATATTCATCCTGAAAGAGATTCAGCAATTGTGGACTCAACAGGTCTGTACATCGCTTATAGAATTCGGCTGGTAGGCCGTTTGGTCCTGGGCTCTTCCCAGATCGTAATTTAGAGATGGCTTCCTTCACTTCATTAATGGACAGGTCCCCTCCAAGTCCAGTCTATCAGTCTTATCTAGTGTCGGGGTATATATTGCGTTCAGATATTCTTTGATTTCGGGTGTGGTGCTAAGGGGTTGAGACTCATAGGACTTTCTATAATAAGCAAAGGCCCCTGCTATTTGATCATCGTCAGCGTATATCCCTTCCTGTACATCCTCAATGGATCTCACCAATCTGGTTTCCATTTCCTTTCTATTGAGCCACGCTAGTAATTTCCCAGCTTTATCTCCTACTTCGTATAGGCAATTCCAGAGCATTTTTACTGGTGTAATGTAGATTCTGTAGTCCAGAAATGTTCTAAAAGGTGCACCATTTGCAAGGTAACCAATACTAGTAGGACATAAAAATCACCCTTCAGAGAGTAAGACTTGATTTGGTTGGGACCTTTAGAGTTAGCTTTCAAAGGGCAGGATTTAGGGTGACCAGTTGCTGGTTTTTAACCATGCAACTTGGTGTCCTGAGTCTCACAGTCATGACTAACGATTGTCTCAGTGTGACATAGTGGGTTGTTAGTTGAGGGGGTGACACCCTACTCAAGCAACAGCCACAATACTGGTCAGGGTGAACCACAAAAAAATCCCTAAATTAACCTGTGCTTAACCCTCTGGTAGCTTGGTACAAAAGCAGTCATGCTTAACTTAGAGGCAATGTGTAAAGTATTTATGCAGCACTTAAAGAGTAACAAAGTGTAAACGCAACTCAAGAACAATCCCACACTAATTTAGAGAAATAGAGTTAATTTTAATAAATTATTTACACCAAAACGAAAAAAAATCTAATCAGTAGAACCAGAGTTATGAATTCTTAAAGTTTAAAGTGAAAAATAGCACTTAAAAGATCAAAGTGCGAACCCCAGACATCTAGTCTCTCAAGACCAGGGCATAGTCGAAATTTATGGCCGACCGTAATGGTGAGCTGTTTGGATACACGACGTGGACTGGGCTCTGTCTCTGCTTGCGTTAGGACTTAGAAGAATTTTTCAAGAAAAATGTCTGAGAAGGGAAAGTTCAGCGGGACAAGGCATCAGGGGCTGTCTGAGAAGGGGGCACCATCGTTGGGAAGCTGCTGGATGAAGTTGCAGTGAAGATTTTTACGTTCGGACTTAGCCACTTTTATAGAAGTGGAAAATTTCCAGCGGAATGAAGCTGCAAGCTGGACACCCATTTTGCGAGGAGCCCTGAACAGGATTTTCTGCTGAGGAGCAGAATGAAGCAGGAGCTAACTCAGGCCAACCAGAAATGCACCTTGGGCGGATTTGCGAGCGGGTAGTCCTGGTCTTCGCTCCGTTGTCAGTGCATGTTTTGGTAGAAAATCCTAGGTTTCGGATGTGGGCTATCTGGGCACCCTTAGCACCACTTCCAAGGGTCCAGGACTGGAGGGGGCACCACTTGGAGCGACATGACTCACTAAGGCCTGGTCCAGGTGTGAGCTTAAGGTCTTTGGAGCCTTTTCTGTCCCTGAGGCTTTGATCAGGAGGCCAGTCAACTAGACCTTGGAGTCACTATGAAAGTCTTGGGTTCAAGCAGGAAAGCAGATCTCAAGCAGTCCTCCAAGCGCACAGGGCAGGCTTCAGGTGGCAGGGCAGTCCTCACAGTGCAGCAGGGCAGCCCTCTGAACTACACAGCAGGCCACAGGCAGCAGGACAGTCCTCTGAGGGTCCTTCTGCAGGTCCAGAAGTGAACTGACGAGTGGGTCTGAGGGTCCTATTTTTATACCTGATGGTAGCTTTGAAGTGGAAGAAACTTCTGGAGTTTTCCCCCTACTCAAGTGTCTGGAATTCTCTGCCTCCCTGCCCTAGTCCCAGTGTGTCTGCAGTAACAATAGGCTAGTGTGAAATTCTTTGTGTGTGAGCTGAGACAGTGTCTTTAAAGTGCAAGTAGGGCTGTGCACAGCTCAGCCCCCCATCCTGCCTTCGGTGGCCTATTCTGCCAACACCCTGTCCTGTTGTGTGACTGTTTGGAAGGAATACACAAGGGCCAACTACACCGAAGTTCGGACAAGAAAATGCCAACTTTCTAAAAGTGGCATTTTCAGAATTTTGACTTAAAATCTGACTTTACCATTAAAATGATTTTAAATAACAATTCTCTAGGCACAACACATGACATTTCTACCTGCGCCCAAACAAAAGTTATCACTTTTTAAGTGTGATAAGGTAACCCAACATTATCCTATGGGAGAGGTAGGCCTCACAATAGTGAAAAATGAATTTGGGAGTTTTCTCCTACCAGGACATTTAAAACGTAAAAGTACATGTCCAGCTTTTTAATTACAATCCACCCGGGCCTTGTGGCTCTCTAAAGCCTACCTTAGGGGTGACTTAAATATAATAAAAAGGGAGGCTTAGGCTTGGCAATGGGTTACTTTTGCCAAGTCGAATTGGAAGTTAAAAACTGCATACAGGCTGCAATGGCAGGCCTGAGAAATGTTTTAAGGGGCTACTTAAGTAGGTGGCAATATGAGTGCAACAGGCCCACTAGTAGCATTTAGTTTACCAGCCCTCGGTATATGGTATATCACTGTACTGGGGACTAATTTGCCAATAGGTGTAAGCCCATTTTATCATGTTTTAGGGAAGAGCACTTTAGCACTGGTTAGCAGTGGTAAAGTGCACAGAGTCCTAGGGCCACAAAAACAAATTCAGGAAAAAAAAATAGGAGGGGAATAGGCAAAATGTTTGAGGGAAGACCACCCTAAGGCTGACATGTCTAACACCCTGCTTTAGGGTAAGGCAACAGTTTCAGCGACTAGGCTTGGGACTTGTTGGCTGCATGTGAATGCCTGACCCAGGCTCTAAAAAGTATGGCGACAAATATCACTGCCTAGCCATATAAGAACATCTACAGCATGGTGTGGTATCTTCAGAGTATTAACATTCCACATTCTCTGGAAGAATGCAGAATGTAGAGTGTTGGGGAACTTTTGTATGATGCCAACGAGATTGAAACTAGGCATGCTCTTAATGCCATCCAGAAGTCTAAGGCAAGGTGAAGAGGTTGAACAAAACATTTAAACAAACCATTTAGTATAGTGGGAAAAGTTGGAAAGTGGAAGGGATGAAATGGATTGAAGGTCACATCTTATAGTACCATGGATCGTGATACCTTTGAATTGTTTAGAGGGAGGAACACCAACTCCATGCTTTGTTCTGCATCGACTAATATTAGTAAGGATGTGGGAAATGGGAGTGAGAGTGAAGAGTGAGAGAAGTGGAAAAGTTGAAAGTGAGTAATGAATATGTGAATCATAAGAAAGGTGTTGGAAAATCCAATGCAGATGTGGGACATTTAGTGAGAGTCAAAGCTCTAGTAGGTCTTCTAAGTTCCGCAAACCTATGAGGATAGTAAAGATCTTTAGAAAGGCTGCTCAGATGGAAGATTCCCACATTTAGAATATCAACAGAGTGGTAAAACGCAACAGTGGTGATCAAGAGGTTTTCTTGAGACAGTTCCACAATGAAAGGACAAGCATAGAAGACACTACGGATTTGAGAAGACCTGAGAAATATAAAGATTTTGTCATTATAAGTGATAATTGTTAATTTTATAACCTAGTATGGGTTTTAATGTTTAAATCAGTGTGGTTGTGATTTTTACCATGTTATTCATTATTAGTTGTATTGTTCACTTCATGGTTGTGGAAAGGGAGGTGTGTGGTATCTTCAGCAGAAATGTAACAGTCCACATTCTCTCGAAGAATGTATTGAATTAAGTTTTATTAGTGTTAATTAATTAGAATCGATACAATTAATTGCAGAAAATCATAAAATTACAATAAAATAACTTGGAAAATGTCAAATCAATCTGAGGTTAAACCAAGAGATAAAATCATGAACATTTCAGAGCAAATAATAAGACTTTATGACATTAGTGCTTCGACAGTGGCAGAGGCAAACACAGTCAGGTCCTTCGCTTCCAGGTGGCAATAAAGACCTTGTTGACAAATTTGCTGAAGCGAGCAAGATGCATAGGCACAGAAGTGGTCATGCAAAATTCCAGCGCCTCCTTACAGGTGGAGACCCCATTTGACCTGAACATCAGATAAAAACTCCAGACAGCAGCATAATAAGTGTAACATGGATTCTTTTTTGTACTCGCAGAATCTACAAGGCATGCTCCCCGGTATACCGGTCTAGTCTAGACGAAATTCATTAATTCGAAGAACCATGAGTCGTGCTCTGAGGATGCAGTGCCAGGTTTCCTTGGTTAGTGCACTCCCTTTGTCTAAATACAGATGCTTGAATTATGTGCCACTTTCGACACAAAAGCCGCTAAGACCTCAGCCTACTACCAGAAGCTGAAGAGCTAGTAGAGAGAGACAAACAGACCAAACACATTTGCAGAGAAGAAATTATGGAAGATTGGAACAATCATGGAGGTAAATTCAGAATATCTAGGGGGAGCAGCTGCTATTTGCCTTTTGGTAGACCTGGCACTGCGCTTGCTAACCCTGGTCTCCAGAGTGGGGCACAAATGCACCAGTAGGAACAAAAGTAAACAGGGATCCATTTTATTTCTACAGTTAGCGCACTTTCTTTTTCCCCTGATCCCTCAAATAAGAGGCTGTTGAGCGGTAAAAGATTGGAGAAAGAGTCAACCCTGTGATGTCATCACAAGACAAAGGGTGTACGACATCCGTTTCACTAACCATGGTATTTTGGCAAATCAACGTTTATGCGAAATACTGTACTCTGTCTCTAGCTTTCATCAACCATCCACAGATTTTTCTCTTAATTGGTATTTGGCAGGCGATCCAGAAATTGTGGAGACACAGCCAAGGAGAATTGGGAAAATGATAACAAACTAGAATGCCACTCTTGGCAAAGGTCCTCCAGATCTTGCTGACGTTTCACCACCAGTTATTTCCCTGCCTGCACAACCCATGCAGATATACACCAGAAGGAAAACAAATAGCAGTGGAGAGGAGAGCCCCCCCCTTAATTAATTTTTTTTAAAAAGTGGATGCAGGAGGGCCCAACAATGTCAAAAAAATAATAATAGTAAATAGAAACATTGCAGGTAGGGTCATCGGAATGGACAGCAGATCCAATTCTATTTCCATTTCTCGTACCTGGTACACAACCTTGGCAGTCAAGCCTGCCTGCTTCTATGATACTGCAGCCCCTCTGTTTCCCCTAAGGGGAGGATGGGGAAAAAGAATAAAAAATCTGAATATGTTAAAAAAAAGAGGAACATGGTCATGAGAAGGGGTAAACACAGATGCAAATAGTATTACATATTCAATTGAAACACTGAAAAACCCTCAACATAGCTGGCTATTTATTATGATAGAAATAAAACTCTTTGAAGCATTATTAAAAGAGAAAATTATCTAGTCCAGTTTTGCACTTCAGAAAATAAGCACATGGTTGAGTGCTATTGTCCCTGCGCGATTCAGGAACCAATGAAGCCAAACTCTTCTTATTACCCGATAGGCAAAATGTGTCCCCAATTTACCATATAAACTTCTTCAAACCATCTGAAGGATTATTCCCAATAGTTCTGTAGCTGATGGCTCTCTTCACCAGGGACCACTTAGAATAAGGGATTGAGCTGTCTAATATATCCTGCTTGGCAGACGTTACCGTGACGGTTGTATGTAAGAACATTGTATGCAGAAATATTCTTTATTGAGTTTAGATTTTCTATTATTAATTCTAATGGGGGCAATATTTTTGCAGACAATATGTAAGTTACGATATTCTGGTACCATACCTGTGTCACTTTAGGAAAAACTGTGAATTACCAAAAGTGAATTGTTGGTCCAATGTAACAATGATGTTTTCTTTAAACGTCTGAGGGAAGGCCCATTTAATACTACACTACCTCTTAAGAGAACCAAAGAAGGATGTCAATTCAAAAGCTGTACCTAAAGTACAAGGTAAGGTAGTGCGACAAACCATACAGACTATTTTACGACAAGGAATTCTAGAATTGTACACAAGCACCTTGGGCTCCTCTGTCGAAATATACCTAAATCTGAAGATTCTGTTCCTGGAATGTACATTGCCTTACATGATTACTGGAAGATCGAGATGCAACAGACTTTTTACAGAACTATCAAATTTAAAAGTTCCAGGAAACTTGGAAAAAGGACCCTACTGCCATTATTGACTTTCAAGAATTCTTCATTCCTGTAACACGTTCTTCTTCGTTTGGTCGAGCAAAAGGTGGGATTTCAATTTTTCTATCACTAGAACTAGATGCCAAGCCTCAAGAAATTGATCTTCAATTGCCATGGCTTCTATGTATCAAAATTAATTTACAGATGTCAATTATTTTATTCAATGTATACCAGAGTACAAAGAAATTGATCAGAACAACCCAGATTACTTTCTTCTGGGAAATAATTAAATAATTAAAAATCTAACAATATCCAACAGCCATTCTAATTATCTCAGGAGACCTTAATATGCACATGGTCATTAGAAATTCTTCGGATAATTCAAATAGTGACATAATACAGTTGTGCTGTGCACAATTTCAAAAATATGGCTAGTAATATTGCAAGAACACCGACTGCATAATTCAAAAAGTGTGCCAACTTATAAAAATTCAAAGCACCATTCTATAATTGATTACACTATCATTTGAAAGGACTTGGTGTCTGGAATTGATAGATATGATGTCATTCCGAGATTGTAAAGTGGTCATAATACTCAAATCATTATACTGGCGCTAGCAGCACATTACCAACCAAAGTCCAATCATTTACAACAAATGCTGACTGCTTTTAATTTGAAAAGGCTGATATGGCAATCAACAAAACAACCGGAAAAACTGAAATTTGTGGAGAATCAAATAGACTACGCCCATTATGAATTTCAAAATGGAAAATCAATGACAGATACTTGGTCTTATTTATGTTCATCCTTAATAAGAAAATTTCCAGCAACAGCCTCAGCTAGGGGAAACCCCATTAAATCCACCTATAACAGGTGGTACTAAAGAAGGCTCTCAACAAAGTAGTAAGGGCAGTATATAAGCAAACAAATCAAAACTCCAGTCCTGACAGAAAGCATTCTTTGAAATATTGAGGAAAACATACAAACAGGAGAACTGGAAGGCCAAAAGGGCTTACCATTAGGAAATATGGTCAAGACTACATTATGCTTGCAAAACAACCAATATTCAAGCCTTTTGGAGAACCATAAACGATTTGGAGAACAGTTGCAGGAGGGCAAATAGTGCAAATATTTCAGAATCAAGCTGGGGCATTTTAATCTCTGCTCTGTATGGGGCCTGCACTGAAAAACGCACAGAAACATCTTTCCAGTAGAACATGATAACCACCTCAAGCGACAAACTATCACCATATGGGGAGTCAAAGTCCTTATAAGGAAAGGCTATTAACTAATAGGCATAATAAATGAGGAAATGATACCAACTATAGAAGGAATTAGATCAAATGGAGCACCCCGCCCTAACTGCATCCCCAATGCAGTTTTTAAAGCAAACCCTGAACTGTGGGCAAGAGTATTGACTCTGTTACTCGGAGAGGTAGTAGCAACAAAAGCGGTTCTAGAATCATGGCAAGGGAGTATTTTACATCATATATATATATATATATATATATATATATATATATATATATATATATATATAAAAACGACACTCCAGATAATCCAGCTAACTATAGTCTTATAGCTCTAACAGATGTGGAGGCGAAGGCCTTTGCATACTGTCTGCTTAAGTCCTCGAAGAATGGGCAACATCATCAAATATTATAATTATACCAATATATCAATCAGGATTCCGGAGTGGACAGTCAACAATTACAAATCTACAATCCCTCACACTGATGGCGGAGAGGACAATGTATAAAAAGCAGAAGTTATACATTTGCTTTGTCGATCTGAAAGCTGCTTTTGATACTGTCCCTCGTAACTTGATATGGCGAAAGTTGGCAGCATGGGGAGTACCGCAGAAATGACTAGATATGATAATACTCCTGTATACAAACACTTGGGTCCAGGTAAAATTGGGGGACGGCAGCCGTTTGACATGACGTTTTGAAACATCAATCGGTTTAAAGCAAGGCTGCGTACTAGCACCATGTCTTGTTTGATCTATTTAGGCTGAATCTACCTCTCCATCTGCAAAATATTAATGCTCATTCCCCTAATCTTTCAGGCTGTAACATAAAATACTTACAATATGCTAACAATACTACTAAGCCATACGCCAATACTTTTACAACGGCTTATAACATCTTTTAATAATTATATCATTTTAAACCAATTACAAATGAATATAAAGAAAACCAAAAATCATGTCAATAGGCGGATCTAAATCACGAACGCGAGAGTGGAAAGTTAGTGGAACAGTGATTGAATCGGTGAAGTCTTATAAGTATCTAGGAATTACATTTGATGATAGAGTGTCTTTTAAACGTCATTTTAATAATTTAGAGGCAAAATGACTTCACTTACATTCGCTTTTAGAACTCTGAGTGATAAGCTTCTATTCCCCAGCTATAAACACGTAGTAAAAATTATGAAGGCAAAGCTGATTCCTTCTTTGGCCTATGGATCAGTAATCTTTCAAGGCAAGGACTCCAAACTCTTGGATGAATTACAAATTAAAGCTTTTAAATCTACTTTTAAGGTTCCGAGAAACATCGGTCATGCAGAAACCTGAATGGAATTTGGCCTGACCAGCCAAAATGTGGCGAGACAATCTGCATTTTTAAAAAGTTTATATTCTTTGTTTTTATCCGACCATGGCACCCTTGCAATCTGTGTTGGCAAGAACTTACAAAATATGATTATACAAATGTTTGGAGAATTTATTTGGCAGAGAGCTTACATACTTTTAATCTTCAGCCTTTTGAATAACTGGATGTAAGTAAAGCCCTAATTAAGCATCGCCTAAAACAGATCAACAAATGTATTATCTTTTATGCAGGACAAAGAGGCCTTAGCAGCAAAAAAGCATGCCTGGAACATTATTAATACATTTGAGAAACTTGAGCTCCAACCCTATCTACGGGCTCATCTGCAACCGTATAAAAGGGACTTATTTCTTAAGTTAAGATTTGGCAGATATCCAACACAGACGGCACCCCTAAATGGATACAACAATGGTCAGCAAACAGTTGCAGACTTTGCAGTTTCTCTAAAGAATCTTTACTGCATGTGCCTGCCCTCGATTACTCCATGTATGGCAAACTGTGTTGAAACCATTATTTATAGAACATGGAGTGAGAACATGTCGTCAAGCCATAATTCTCTGTCTATCTGGAAGATCAATTTGTTTGACTGGCCAATTTACTAAGTTTATCCTTCTAGCTGTTAACATGCTGAATTCTGATTTAAAATCTATATAAATTGACATGGAGCGTAGTAAAATTGTTTTAACAATTTTTTTGCAAAGTAATAATACATACTATGGTCCTATTTTGGGCAGTCATTTACTTATTCTAAGGACAGGTTTTATAATTATGTGTAGGCACTGAGACACTTTACAGCTCATTTGCACAATAGTACATACTGAGTACAGTTTAGTTAAACTGTCTTTTGGTACAATCCAATAACCACATGGTATGCTTATTGTGGTCAAGGGTCTACCGCTGCGATAAAGGTGTGCATATGTGGTATTAATGTCCCACTATGGTATGTAACTAATGAAGCATTTTGCATTTTGTTGCATAGTGAGTAACGGTTATGGAAATTCTAATGGCTCTAGTTAACTGACATATTTTAATTCCATATCATTAATGAACTGGGTTCTACACATGGCATCACTGTTTTATTTGTAATGATTTTTATTAATCAAACAATAAAGAATTTTACTTAATAAAACTGAATAATATAAGATTCTGTATTGAAGCCAATCTAGTATCCCAAAGTGAGCAGTGAAAATGCATAATGATTAAGCTGCAGCCTATTTGTATGACGTAGTTGGCTTTTATTTCAAAGTGGAACCCATTCTTCTGCTGTGCAAGAATTGTCAACCAGACATTGGGGCAAACCAAGTAGCCAACACTCCTAAGTGTGACTGACAGCACCCCTGTAAAACACTATGGGCCATATTATCAAGAACGGGCGATAACATTATCGCCGCTTTAGCGGCAGGAAACAGCCGCTAAAGCGGCGATAAGGGGCTTGATAATATGCGCTATAGAATTCCAATAGAAGCCCAGGTTCTGGTGTGACGTTTGTGCTGCTACACTACTGTATTGGGCATTTACTCGAAAAGATTCAAGAGCGGTTTGTACTCAAATCAGCACTGCCAATTAATGCTCTAATTCCGAACTAAGGGGCATATTATCAAGGGGCCGAGATAAAATTATCGCCGCTTTAGCATCCGTTTTCGGGTGAAAAGCGGCGATAATTTTATCGCATTATCATCAAGGACACGCTAGCGCGTGATTCCATGCCTCAGCGCCCGTTTTCTAAACGCCCAGCATCGCAACGCTAATGATATGCAAAGGAGGCGTGCCTGACAAGACTACACGGGAGAATATCGCTAACCGGGCTTCGCGATATTTACAACAATGCCCCGGCCGCCGTGGCGATACACAAAATCGCGCTAACTGCCCAATAACGCTGGATTTTAACATCTGCTAAAATCCTGACTTGGGCATACTTTGCATGGGAGGGGGATTATTGGGTTATGACCACAGGGTCATATCAGCAAGGTTTTCGCAGTTTTTAGGTGAACAACGCTGGATTTCCAGCGATGTTCGCCCTTTTTCCCGCCATCGCTGGTATTCTTATCGCCAATGCGCTGAGCGTTGTTAATACAGCGCTAGGTTGGCGATAAGTTCCAGCGATAGGCAGCGATAAAAAAAAACGCGCTAAGCGCGGTCAGCGATAATTATTGCTGCCTCTTGTTAATATGCCCCCACATGACCAGCGCTTGCCACCTTTCTTGCAGTGTCTGCACTGGGACTGAGCACTGGTTTTAAACTGCAGAATACACGCAGAAGTGAGGCCCGAGTACTGCTGCAGTGAGCCCTGCACTGGACTTTCAGCTTTTAAAGGCACAAACTCAAGAGTAAACACTTGAAGTTAGAGCTTTTTGGGGAGAAAAACTATCGCAATAACAGATCTTGGAAGATGTTTCTTGTCATACCTACGATATGCATCGCCCACGCTGTTCACACCGTACACAGAGCCATCACTGCCCACTTCAATCATGGAGAGCTTGCCTTCCACTTGCTGCCAACTGGAACCACTGCAGGAACTTGGTGTTACAGAAAATCGGTAGAAGATGTCATCAACAGAGTTGACTCCCCAGCAGCCCAGAGGGCCACAGCTGTAGTACTTCAGCTTCCCTTCAATATGGGACCAGGGAAGAGTCGACCCATCATTGGTTGACACTGTTGCTTGGTCATGAAGGCAAAAAATGTCATCATTCATGTTAGCACCAGAGAGAAACTGGGCTCCACCTGCATCAATCTGCTTTAGAAGCCCTGGAAGTAAAATGAAGAACAAAATATGTGAGGACAACTGAAGATTAGGTGGACGGACCCCCCCCAACTAAACATTGACTGCATTAATTGGAATGCATTTGAGGTGGGTGACAATGTTAGACTAGTGTGCTAGTGCAATGGCATACCTACCTCTCCACCAGAGAAAGAATGGACTGGCTGACTTCCTTTCCCCTCCAACCTTTGAAGACATTTTCTTCCCCTCCGAAGTGTGCTTTGTTCCCCATTGGCCGGTATGTGTGTTGATTTGCTACACACTGCCCTGGAAACTGTTTCTGCAATGTGGGTTATGTTACGAAACTTCGCATTTATCAAGACCTAATGGCATAAAAATCGCTATCAAGTAGGGCCTCAGATTTCTGGTGGGAATCTGCAAATAACGTATCTCAAACCATTCAGAATCTTAGATTATTTTAGAAAATCGGATATTTACTAACATTCCTCAGCAATAAAAGTTACAAATGCAGAAATATGCAAAGATCAGAGTCCGTTATAAGAATTTGCAGTGCAGATATTTTCCATCACATATTTCCAGGGGCAGCTCCTCCACTAGGCCGGAGGAGCGTCGCCCCACTGCTTTCTCGCAGTGTGAGAAGCAGAAACATAAAATGGTAATAACTACCATTTTATGTTTCTGCTTCTTGCACTGCGAGAAAGCAGAAGGGTTTGGTTGAGGGCGGGCGGGTGGGTGGCGCTGCTCTGCGAACAGGGCTGGGCAGGGGAGAAGTGGTGTGCCCACTCCTGAGTGAGCATGACTGGTTTGGTTGCCTTCTGGGGTCGCCCAAACCAGTCATGCGCACTCTGCCCTCTCTCCATGCAGGCTGCAATGCAGCCTACATGGAGAAAATGGCCTCCCCGTAAGCCCCTGGCTGGGTGGCGTCCCCACCAATCACAACGCTGCCATTGCAGCGTTGTGATTGGCTTAGGGGAGGGAGGCTGCCTGCTTCCTGTTCCTGCCGGGAGCAGGAGAGCAGGAACCGGAGCTGAGAAAATGCGGGACCCGGCCGACAGGTACGTTTTTTTTATTAATTATTAAATTGTACCCCCTCCCCGTGCTACCCCCTCCACCCGCGATTAATGCCGGCCGAGACTGCATATTTCCAAAGATTCTGAAAGAGTTACAGCAAGCACCAAATACCTTCACTACAAATGGCCACTTAATGCCGATAATGTTAATTTCGGAGGTAGGGAAAAAATAGCCCATTCCCCGGGCCACTCATATGAGGCCAGCCATATTCCCTCTGTTCATGTCAGATTTGGTGTATAGGCACCCAGTGGCTTGGACAGTTAATAAAAAGAGATCAACACCCATCCCACGTCAATTTCTTCATGAGTGTTCCAGCCTCTTTTGCATGAAGGGCATGCTCTTTAGCCTGGTCCTGTACTCTACCCTCCTGGAATGAGTTGGCATGGCGTTCAGCCATGGCCAGCATTATCTGTCATATGTCAGGTCATGATCAGTGAATTGGGTGAGAGGAGAGGATGAGTTATAGTTCCCTTACTGGTGCATTTCAGTGTTTTTTAAGCTTTGATTCGTAACAATACTGTCCCTTAAACTGAAGATATTTTTAGGGAAATTTCGACTTTTTTAACCAATGCTATTTGTCTTCTAATTACTTTACAAAGTTTTTTCAGTGAAATTTTGGTGATTCATAAAAATATATTTGATCATTTAGCTGCAATATTTGATCACTGGGTGCACTGAGTGGCCCTTTGGCAGTGTGGAGTTTCACTGTGAACTTAAATGTTTTAATTATTGGCTCTGATATTGGATCTGCAAATATGCAGTCGCGGTCCATGTAGGAGTGCCGGCCGGGCGGTGACGTGGGGAGGGGTAGCAAAGTACGGATTACGGACCAATACAGGTAAGTAAACATTTAAATCAATGAAACGAATTTCGTTGGGCGCACTGCATCGCATTTGGCGATGCAGCGCTCACAACGAAATTAGTTTTATTGATTTAAATGTTTACTTACCTGTATTGGTCCGTAATCCGTACTTTGCTACCCCCCACCCTGCCCCTCCCCCGCCCCACGTCACCGCCCGGCACTCCTACACGGACCGCGACTGCAAATATGGCATGGTCCAGAGAGACCTCAGCGTCTCATGGTTTTTTGGATTCCACGGTGCCACATATGGACCTAGGGAACCGTAATTTTTTTAATTTTTTTAAATGTAGGCTCTTCATTATCCCCAGGTCCCTTATGTCCTCGTCCCATTCATAACAAAGTGGAGATAACCATCTCCCGATAGAAAAAAACAAGAGGAATGCTGGGACCCTAATACTGCCCCTCCCACCGGGAGTACATAAGCAGTACTTACCCAGCAACCCTCCTGTTCTTTTTTTTCTGTCTGTCGACAGAATGGCGTGGTGTGCTGGTGCTGCTCCTGCTGGGCTGGAGTGGCGGTGCTTTTCTTCTCCCCTCGCCCGGCTGCCTGGCTGTGCAGGCGTGGGGTTTCCCTGGGCTTTCTCCTGGCCTGCTGGGAGTCTGTCCCTATTGGAGCGGGTGTCCTGCTTGTCCTCCCGGCCCTTTGCGGCTGGGGCTTGGTCTCCCGGGTTTCTTCTGGGTCGCGTGCTCCTCTTCCCGAGCCTGGCCGGGTGGGATGTGCTGCGCTTGCTGTGTTCCTGCCGATCTCCTGGTGTGCTGGACGTTTGGGGTGGGGGCCTTGTTGCTGGGGTTGGCCCCCGCTCCTGGTGAGTCCCGCTTGCCGGGTTTTCATTTCCTTCTTGCTGGTGTTCAGTCTCTTCTCTCCCACAGGATGGCAGGCTGTCTGTGCTGGTCCGAGGTTGGGTTTCGTGTTTCCCTTACTTCGGTGCACGCATCGCTGCCCTGGTGGTGATGGCGCCAGCTGGTGAGTGGTGTCTCTGCCATGGATAGTGGGTTTGAGTCCGGACAGTGGGTTGCACGGCGGGCTTTGCTTTCCTGTCTGTTCCCAGTGGCGGTGGGGGCCTTGTTGTGCTGGTGGCCCCTGCTCTGGGTGTTTTCGCTCCTTTTTCTTTCGGGAGCCTCCGTGAACACCGCTGGCACTGGAGTCGGCCCTGGGATCTCCCTCAGGTTTGGGTAGGTGTATGGGAGTGGTTTCTCGACTGGGACGCTGTCTTCCTGGTGGGGGTTCCGTGTCCGGTGCTCATTCCTTCCTCCTTTTTGCCTACGGTTGCTCCAGTTCTGGCTCCCGCCCCCGCCTGCGGAGCGCGGATACGGGGGGGGGGGAGGTCGCAGCTTTTTCGGTGTTGCTGGCGGCCCTGGGGCGGGTGGGGTGCCCGGTACGTCTCCTGCTGCTGCCTCTTCCTCTTCTCCGGCTGGAGCTGGCCACTCGAGCGCTGTGGTTCTGGGTTCGGAGCTCGACATCAGCGCAGATTCCTGTGATTCCACACACTTGGACTGTGTGGTGGGAGTTCCTGTTGGTATTGCAGGACTTCTCTCTTGGGTCGCTGCCTTCGGGTAGTGTCCCTGCTCCTGGCCACGCGTGCCTTCTGCCAATTTCTTTTGGGGCGCTGTGGGGGGGGAGGGGGGGTTCTCCTCTCCGTTGAGTTCGTTTGCTGGTTCTCTGTGCTTTTGGCATTCGCACTTTCTGTTTGGTGGCCTGCCCCGGGTTGGCGTGGGTTCCTGTCGCTGCTGTGGTGGCAGGTTCCTTTTTCGCTGGCTCTTTCTGTGCTTGCTCCTGGGATTCCCTGTGTTGTTGGGGTCTCCCTGCCTGCTTGTGCCATGCCCTCTGATGCTTGCTCTCGGGTCGGGGTCGCCTCTCGCTTCCTCGGAGGCGGCCTGTTGGGGTGCGCTTCTGGTCCTCCCTGCCCCCGGCTGGTGGTGGGACTCTGTTCCTGCTCCTTTGGCGGCTGCATGGGGGGTCCTGTTGACTCCCCTGGGTTCCTGTTGGCCTGCCGGGGTAGTCCCTGCTTTTCTTTGCTGCCCCTATGCGTCCCTGCTTCTCGGGGTGTCGCGGGTGTGGGTGTTGTGGCCTGGCCTTGGGGGTGCTGGGTCCGTCTGTCTGCCCGCCCTTTCTCAGGGGGCCTTGCCTCCGCTACGGGCAGCCTGTTATGTTGTGGCTTCTGCTCCGCTTGGGTGTGCTGGGGGTTCTCCTCCGCTTCCTGGCTTCTGCGTGGTTGGTCGGGGTTGGTGCACGGGGGCTTCTGGTTCCGGGCTTGGATCCTCCCGTCCCTTGGGCTGCGTCTGGTTCCTCTTGGGGCTTCCTGGTGTCGTGCCTCCCCTCTGCCTGCGGGTCCGTTTGCGTTTTTGTTTTGCGGGCTTCCGTCCCGTTCTGTGGGCCTCTCTGTGTTCCAGGGTTGCTCGTGCTGCCTCATGTGCGGCTGTTCTGTTCTCCTTTGCTCCGGCCTGGGGCTTCGGGTGTTTGTCCCGGGGCCTTCTGTGTGCTTGGGTTGCTTCAGGGTTCTGGCTGGTTGGTCCCGTCTCCTGCTGCTTGCCTCCTCCTTGCTGGGTGCTTCTGTTTTTGGTTACTCCTGCCCTGGCACTCTCTGTGCTTGCCTTTGGCTTGCTTCGGTGTTTCCTGGCCGCCCCTCCTGGTTCTGCCGTCGTTCCTGCTCTCGTCTGGTCTCTGGGGTTCCGTTTGGTCGGGCCTGGTTTGTTCCTGATTGGGGCCTGGGGGTGCCTGGTGTGGGCTTCTCAGGCTGGTGTGGTTGGGCGCCTGCTCTTCCTTTCCTTGGCGTCCCCCCCGAGGTGTTTCCGGTGGCGGTTCGCCTTTTGGTCACTGGGGTTCGTGCCGCTGTTTGGGCCTGGCTGTCTTTCGCTGCTGCCGTGTCCTTGGCGTGGCTCCTGATTCCCCTCTTCTGTTCTGCGGTTCTCCCGATTGGGGGTCCGTCTGCGCTCTGGGTGAGTTTGCTCCCTGGGGGGTCCTGGTCTCGTCTGGTTCCCGTCATGGGTGCCTGGCTGGGCGTCTGCTAGGGCTTTCCCACTCCTGCGGGTTTTGTGCGACTATTGGTCGCCTTTTTTCGGCTCTGCGTCCTTGCCTGTCTGTGTGTGCTGGCGGGGCGCTGTGCGACTTTGTCCTCCTGGGTTGCGGTTCCCCTGTTAGGACCTGTGTGGGATCCTGGTGTTTGATGCTTATGGGTTGGCGTGTCCTGGGTTGCCTCCTGTTGCTCAGGGTGTGACTGCTTCCTGCTGGTTCGGGGTGGCCTCGGGTTGTGCCTCCTTGGCTTGCTGGCTGTGCTGTCGCTTTTCGGCCGGCTCTGGGGTGTGTTTTGCTGGGCGTTCCTGGTTCTGGTGTCCTGGCTCGCTCCAGTCTTCCCTTGCTTCCCCGGGCTTTGTTCCCGGTGTGTGTCTGTTTGGGTGCCCCCCCCCTTCTCTGTTTGGGGTGCGGTTCTGTGGTGTTCCTCCTGTCTCTGTGGGGTCCGCCCTCCTGGCTGCAGGTTGTCTGGGGGTTTGCTGCTGCTTGGCCCTCTGCCTTCTCTGCTTCCTCCGGTTTCCGCTTTGGCAGTTTCCTCTGTTTCTTTTTCCAGCCTTCTGTGTGGTCTGGCGGTGGTGTGCTGGGGGTCCCTGGTCCTCCCTGACCTTTGCTTTGGCCTGGACGCTGCGTGGGCTCCTTTCGGGGGTTGGTTGGGCCTGCGGGTCCTCCTGCATCGGCGGGTTGCTTGGCTGTGGTCCTGGCTTCCTGTTTCCTTTTGTGTTGTTGCCCTGGTTTGTGCTGTTTTCTTGCCTCCTCTCCGGCGTTGCTGGGGTCGGGCATTGTGGGCTTTTGGTCTGGGTGCTGTGCATCCTGGGGCCGTTTTTTTCCGCTGTTCCTGCCCTTGCTGCGTGCTTGGCCTGGGTGTGGGGTGCCTGTGCGGTCCTCCGCCATGTTGGCACCTGTTTTTTTCTGCCCTCTGTGGTTCGGTGGATTCCTGCCTGGTTGTTTCCTGGTTTGGGGGCTGCTGGGTGTTCCCGGTTGCCCTGGTCTCCCGTCCTGCCTTGTTTTTCCCTCCCTTTGGGGTTGGGGGTTGTGGCCGGTGGCCCTGTCCCCGCCCTTGTTGGGCTTGTTCGTTGTTGGTTTCCGGTCTTTGTTGGCCGGCTGTCGGCTGGTTCTTTCTGGGGCGTCTCTGGCCTGTGGTCTTTGGGTTGGCCTCCTCTGCCCCTGCTGTTCTGGGTTTGGTGGCCTTCCTGGTTTGCGGCCTCCTTCCCTGTGGGGTTTTTGGCCTCCTGGGGTTTCGGGTCTCTGTCTCCTTCCCTGTCCTTTTCGGTTTGGTTGGGGTCTCGCTCCTGTTCGGCCCCTGGGTTCTTGCTGCGGCTCCTCCCTCTGGGCTGGGTGCTTGTCGTTTGGTGGCCCTGGGGGTGCTGGTTTTTCTTTCCTGGTTCCTGGGCCTCCTCGGCGGGGGTTGGTTGGCTTTCTCCTCTGGGCTCTCTGGGGCCGGGTCGTTCGGTTTGGTGGGGTGGGGTGGGCCGGTTTCTGACCTGTGCTTTCCTCCTTCCTTGTTGGTCTGGGTGCTTGTGCCTGCGCTCTGTTGGCCAGTCTTGGCTTCTTTCTTTGGCCTTCTTCGGGGCGGTTGCGGTTTGCTGTGTCTGTGTGGCTGCCGGGTCCTGTGTGCCTTCCTTGTGGGTCTGGCCTGGGTGGCCTTGTCCGGTGGGTTTTCTTGGCCGTGTCCTTTGGGTCTTGGTCCTGGTTGCCCTGTCTCCGGTTTCTCTGGTTGGCGGCCTCCTTTTGGGGCCCTGCCCTTCTGTTTTTTTCTGGGTTGTCTCCGGTCCTTGTTTGGTCCCTGCTGTCCTGTTCTGGGTTGCAGGCCGGTTGCTTCCTGCGGTCTTCCTTTTCCTCCCTTCTCGGTGCTCCCTTGGGTTGCTGCTTTTGTGGTGGTTTTCTGGGTGTGCATGTGGGTTCGGAAGGCCGGTTTTCTGCTTTGGTATTCTCCACTTTGTTATGAATGGGACGAGGACATAAGGGACCTGGGGGTAATGCTCTATTACTTACCGGTAATCTTCATTACTCCGGGTCCCGTTGTCCTCGTCACATTCATACGCCCCTCCCTCCCGGACGGCCTGCCTTCCTGTATGGGCTTGGTTGTACAGGAGGGTTGCTGGGTAAGTACTGCTTATGTACTCCCGGTGGGAGGGGCAGAATTAGGGTCCCAGCATTCCTCTTGTTTTTTTCTGTCCGGAGATGGTTATCTCCACTTTGTTATGAATGGGACGAGGACAACGGGACCCGGAGTAATGAAGATTACCGGTAAGTAATAGAGCATTTTCTTGACTTCCCTTTGCCTCCATGCTTCCTTTCTGTAGGTGTGGATAGTTGTGGATTGTTCCCCTTGTCTCCTATGTTTCCTTTTAGCATTTTTTTCTACTGCTTTGATCAAGTCCGCTGATACCATGATAAAAAAAATTAAAGACAGCATCTGACTCTGTGGCATCTCAAATAATGCTATCCATGAACCCTTATTTTCTATCCGAATTTTGTACTTTGACACAAGAGCCATGATTGTCCACAGATCTTTTTTATAGCAAATGTGCAGTTGCTGAAGAAGAAAAGCTCCCTTGTCCAATCAGATTTTTTTTATTTTTTTTTCTTGCATCAGGTCTGTAAATAATTTGGAACTTAGCTTTCAAGATATACATAAAATTAACCCAGCAACGTTCTGTACAGCAAATATTTCTAAACCTACGGAACTGATTTACATGAAACCACAGAAAGGGTCTATGCCATGTAACGTTCTATCTTTATGTCAAATTTGGTGTAGTTCTATTCAGTAGTTGTGTTTGTAGCAAAGTCTTGTCGGACCTAAATTGGAAACCATTAATGTTCTGACCCACGACCCCTTTAATTTTAGCCCCTTGACAGATCTGCACAATACTTGGCCTACTACTAAGCTTAAAGAACTTTTTTCCTACAATTTCATGCGGATTTGTCAAACAGACAAAGTTACTAACCAAAACTTTCTGAATTCTTGCTAAGTTAGACCCACTGCTGCAGATTTGCACGAAACGTGACAACAAAACTAAGGGCAATGTCCTAATTTTTTGACAAATTTCATGCAGACTTATCAGATAGCGTGAGGAGTATTTCCAAAACAAAAATAACCTTTTCAATAAAAACTGCAACTTAGCCATAAATACAGGTTTAAAAATGTTAAATTCGAAAACTGATTGACAGGAGTTTTTTGTTACGGGTTAAATCTGTTTACTAGTTTTTTTTTTATATTTCTGTTATAAAAGAGTGATGGGGGCTCAGAGCTATATCTGGCTCATTAACTTGAGGTCTCTCCTCAGATCTGGATCCTCAGAGAATTTGACTGATTCTAATTTTGAAAATTTAACTTAACTGATTGGATGAGGGAACATTTTTCTCTTTTTACTACAGAGGATGCGCAAATTCTGACACTTCGATTGGCTGACTGCAAGTAAAAATATTTATTGCCACATCCATTACCGGATGCCAGACACAGAACCTGCATCCTGAAAAAGTGCCATGATGGATATGAGGGGCATAGTAGCATCTCCTCACCCAAAGGAGGATGTTTTGGGGATGGATGCGGGCAAATCCTGCTCTTAAAAATAAAATAAAAAACAGTTTTCTCTTGGAATTCACACATCCTGTAAACAATTTGTATTAAATTTGTGAATGCCGATTTTTAAGTCAATGTAGCCAAAGGGCATATACATCTGGTTGGAGGGGGAAAAGGTCTGGCACAGGGCCAGTCGCTGCCAACCCTCGTTACACAGCTTAAGGCTGCACAGTGGATTGGCCGCACCCTGTGGACAACCACTGCTGCGTAACTCAAAGACAGTGTGCAGGTGTGGTTGGCCAAATAGAAGGTTGCCTGCAGGGACTGGCTACAGCCAAAGGCCGCAAAAAGGCGAGGTTGGCAGCAGGACAGGTTCAGAGGGCAGGATCTGTAGCAAACTCCACAGCACATGGCCTTTCACCATGCACAATGGTGTGTTAGCGACACACTGGGTATGCTGCAAGGTCTAGCCTTTGGCTAAGCCCTATGGTCAATTACAACGCTTATGGCAAAAGACCATGTGCAGCTGTAGTTGGCTGCTCAGTGGGTTGGCCAGGCCATGAGCCCATCTCCTGTTGCTCACTGCTGAAGGCCCTGGAGAGCAGTGACTGAGTGCACAGGTGTTGAGTGTAGTCGCACATTGATAAGTGATGTCAACAGTGATTGCCACAGATGATGACATTTATCATGTCGTCTTTGACAGGAGTGAGGTCATGAACAGTCATTGAGGACGTTAATATTTGCACAGTAAGACACAAGTGGCCAATTTCCGTAGTTTCTTTATGTTTTGTAACCATAATTTTTTAAACTGTGGTTTTGAGTGTAAATTTATGTTTTTGTAAACATGCATTAATATTCTTACATGAACATCTATACAGACACACATATATATATAATTTCTGATGGATACTTCTACCTGCAGATTCCTCACCTGTAGAATTTTCCAAGGCGCCAGACTGCTTCCTGAACTTCAAAGCTCTCACATCACCAGCAGGTGATGCTGGCTTCGTGTCAATGCCAGAAATTGCAGCAGATGACCTCACCGAAGCCATATAGCGTCCACCCCAGCACAAAACATCAGTTCCCTTTTTTCCGCACCTTCCACGTGGATCAGGAGCTCACTAATCAGAGCTGCAAGTTTTCTTCACAGAGAAAAATAATTGCAGTACAATGTCCAAGCACTCGAGTTGTAAGCCCTACAGGGACTGGTAGGGTACAGCAGATATCAATTACTGAACCCCACTCAAATTGACTCTGGTGCCTTGGGTCAGATCACGACTTGTGCTCCTGTGAATCCTGTAGAAGCTGCACCCTAAGGCCATCAAAGAGTGTAAGGCCAAGCTTTTTATGGCTCACGCCAAAGACGAAAGGTGTAGTCGTCGTCAGTCCAGACCTAGCTCAAGGTCCCCTTAAATAGTCTTTAGGTGCGTAGTCCAGAACATCTTTGACCAGTAGGGCACTCCTCAGGTGGACTTTTTGCCTCCTTAGAAAACTGTCAGTGCCAGAAGTTCTGTGCCCTCCAGTATCTCTTGAGAGGAGCCTTGAGGGACGTGGTTCAGTTGAGGTGGAACTATCAGCTGCATTACATGGTCCCCCCATACCCTTGATCCCTTCTGAGGAAGATTCGCAAAGACCCGGAGTAAGTCATTCTCATTGCCCTGGATTGGTCAGGTAGGGTGTTGTACGCAGACCTTCTACGCTTCATTTGTCTTCCACTCAAGCTGTCAGTCAGACCGGAGGCCTCCACCTCCATCTGAACCCCTCTCAGCTGACACCAGAGATGGTGGACGTCATATTGTCAGCGCAACGCCCCTCCACCAAGTCTGCTTACTCAGGAAGATGTAGTAACTTTGTTGATTGGTGCATGGACAACGATGTGGACCCCTTACAGGCTAAGCTGTCCCAGATCTTGCAATTAGCACTTTCCTTTGCCTAGCGGGGATGACACACAAGAAACCTCTCTTTGCTTTCATAAGGAACAAAAACATCTGTGATTATGTGGTGAGTTCCTTCTTGAAAACTGAGAAGAATTCCGACATTCGCACACAACTGAATCTCCCTCCACTTGTAGGGCATTTTAAGTGTGGGTGGTGCAAGGCCTGTGAACTTAACACGGAAGGCAGGAACTTTGATCACTTGGGTCGTACATACACAGCACACCATCATACCAACTGCAACACTGAGGAGGTTATATACGCAAAAAGGTGTCCCTGCAATAGGATCTATGTAGGCCAAAAGAAGCAAAAGGTTAAGCAACGCATCTTGCAGCATTGCAGCCGGATTAGATGTGGAACACAAGGGGCGCCTCTGGTGGAACACTTCCATGAACAAAAACACTCAGTGGAAAGCCTAAGGTGGTAGGTCATTGAGAAAGTGACACGAGAGCAGGAGACAAAGTCTAAACTCAACACCAGGGAGTGCAAGTGGGTACATGTCTTGGATTCAGTAAGTACTGGTTTAAACGAGGTTGAGGAAATGAATAGGCAAACTGGCCTTCTGACATATATCTGATACGTAACTGATTTTTGCCCTTAACCTGCCATGCATGACCTATTTATACTACCCCTTGGTTATGCAACCTTTTTTGTGAACTGCCACCACCATTAAAATGACATAACTGGGGCGCAGGTAATCGACTGTACCATGGTTTTCTAACCATTTGATTCAGCAAGGGGTCATGTTTAGAGGGACATGCTCTTGACATACACAACCCTGCTGTAGGTCCTGGCTCATGTGCCACTTTGTAATCTTGTGAATGTATATGTTAAATCATTCATAGGCCCCAGTCACACCTTTTTGTATGACCCTCTGACATGTGTTTGTCTAACCTTCTTTATCAGTGAGGGGGAACAGATGTTTAGAAGGCCGCCATGTTTTTCATTTACGTGTGCAAAATCCCTAATGTTCTTCTTAACCCGCACTACCACGAGCGGGTGTTGCGCATCTCTCTAGTGATTGTTTTGTTCCATTCGGGGCGTGAGTAGTCATTTGCCACATCGTTGAGCCCTTACACTCTATATGATGGAACAGAGGTTAAGATGGCCGCCACGTTTCTAGTCACGGGCGTCAGACCTCTTTTTGACCATGTGACATTGTCACGTGATGCAAGCACTGATCTATAGAATTACGAATTTCCAGCCGGGGCTCATATCACGAGCCTCTGCTAGACATGAGTCTATCAAGAAAATGTATTTCTTTCACTTGGGGCTGCGGTAGTTACCATCCGCTTCACCGCACTGCTTCCATACGCATGTGTATCCTGACGGAGCAACAGAGGTCAAGATGGCCGCCACGTTAGCATTCATGGAAAGCAGACCTCACATGGCCATGTCAATCAATCAATCACAAGATTTGTAAAGCGCACTACTTACCCGCGAGGGTCTCAAGGCGCTGAGGGAGAGGAGGGGGGGTTGCCGCTACTGGTCGAATAGCCAGGTCTTGAGTCGTCTCCTGAAGGTCAGCAGGTCTTGGGTCTGTGGTAGGTTGAGGGGAAGGGTGTTCCAGACATTGGCGGCGCGGTGAGAGAAGGATCTTCCTCCGGTGGTGGTTCTCCGGATGCGCGGGACGGTGGCCAGGGAGAGGTCGGCGAAGCGGAGTTGACGGTTGGGAACGTAGAAGGAGAGTCGACTGTTGAGGTAGGCTGGGCCGGTTTTGTGGAGTGCCTTGTGTGCGTGGATCAGGAGTTTGAAGGAGATTCTCTTGTCGACGGGGAGCCAGTGCAGGTTTTTCAGGTGGGGGGTGTTGTGGCTGTGGCGTGGAATGTCGAAGATCAGGCGTGCAGAGGCGTTTTGGATTCTTTGCAGTCGTTTGATGAGCTTGGTCGGGGCTCCTGCGTAGAGGGCGTTTCCGTAGTCGAGTCTGCTGCTGACGAAGGCCTGGGTGACTGTTCTTCTTGTGTCTGTCGGAATCCACCTGTAGATCTTGCGGAGCATGCGGAGGGTGTTGAAGCAGGAGGAGGAGACTGCGTTGACTTGCTTGGTCATGGTGAGCCTTGAGTCGAGGATGACTCCCAGGTTGCGTGCGTGGTTGGTGTCGGGGGTGCCCCTAGTGACGAGGGCCACCAGGAGTCGTCCCAGGCTGATGGGTTGGAGCTGAGGATGAGGATCTCCGTCTTGTATGTGTTCAGCTTAAGTCGGCTGCACTTCATCCAGTCGGCGACTGCTTTCATTCCTTCGTGGAGGTTGGATTTGGCGGTGAGGGGGTCCTTGGTGAGGGAGAGGATCAGTTGAGTGTCGTCGGCGTAGGTGATTATGTTGAGGTCGTGCTGTCGGGCGATGCGTGCGAGTGGAGCCATGTAGATGTTGAACAGTGTTGGGCTGAGGGAAGATGATCTCGGAGGCTTCGGATCGGAATGGGGGGGGGAGGCGGACGCTCTGGGTTCTGCCGGAGAGGAAGGAGGTGGTCCAATCCAGGGCCTTGTCTCGGATCCCTGCGTCGTGGAGGCGTGTGCGTAGTGTGCGGTGGCAGACAGTGTCGAAGGCGGTGGAGAGGTCCAGGAGGATGAGGGCCGCCGTCTCGCCGTTGTCCAGCAGGGTCCTGATGTCGTCTGTGGCGGCGATGAGGGCGGTCTCGGTGCTGTGGTTGCTGCGGAATCCTGACTGGGAGGGGTCCAGGATGCTGTTATCTTCAAGGTAGCGGGTGAGCTGTCTGACGATCTTCTCGATGACCTTAGCTGGGAATGGAAGCAGGGAGATGGGCCGGAAGTTCTTGAGGTCGCTCGGGTCTGCCTTGGGTTTTTTGAGTAGGGCGTTGATCTCGGCATGTTTCCAGCTCTCTGGGAAGGTCGCGGTCTCGAAGGAGAGGTTGATGACGTTGCGCAGGTGGGGTGCGATGGAGCTGCCGGCTTTGTTGAAGATGTGGTGTGGAAAAGGGTCTGATGGGGAGCCGGAGTGGATTGTGCCCATGGTCTTGATTGTGTCCTCGGTGTTCACGTTGACCCAGGCTGTCAGGGGGTCGTGGTCGATGGGGTGCGGCGGGTCTGATGTGCCGGGGCCTGTTGGGGTCGTCCGGGAGTCGAAGCTGTCGTGGATGTCGGCGATCTTGCGGTGGAAGAAGGTGGCGAGGGAATCACACAGGGCTTGCGACGGCGGGATGTCGTTGGCGTTGGAGCTGGGGTTGGAGAGTTCCTTCACGATGCTGAAGAGCTCCTTGCTGTTGTGTGCGTTGTTGTCGAGGCGGTCTTTGAAGGAGGTCCTCTTGGCGGACCTGATGAGGTGATGGTGGTTGCGGATGGCGTCTTTGTGGGCTGCGCGGCTGTCCGGCGTCTTCTCACTGTGCCATTTGTTCTCCAGTTTCCGGCAGGTGCGCTTGGATGCTAGGAGTTCCGGGGTGAACCAGCTGGCTCTCTTGCTGGTTTCTTTGTAGGTTGGTTTTTTCAGCGGGGCTAAGGTGTTGGCGCAGTCGTCCATCCATCGTCTGAGATTGCGGGCGGCGGCGGGGTTGGAGGGGGTCGGTGGGTGGGCTGAGTGCGAGGTTTGTCTGGAGTTGGTCTTCGGTGACTTTGCTCCAGCATCTGCGGGGGATCTGTAGGGTGCGGTGGTGTGCGGCGGGTTTCTGGAAGGTGAAGTGGATGCAGTGGTGGTCGGTCCAGGTGAGTTCGGAGGTGTGGCTGAAGGAGACGTGGGAGCTTGAGGAGAAGATGGCGTCGAGCGTGTGTCCGGCGATGTGGGTCGGCGTCGTGACCAGCTGTTTCAGTCCGAGGTTGGCGAGGTTGTCGATCAGGGTGGAGGAGTTGCTGTCGTTGTTGTTCTCCAGGTGAAAGTTCAGGTCTCCGAGGAGGATGTAGTCGGTGGAGGTCAGGGCGTGCGTGCTGATGAAGTCGGCGATGGAGTCGCTGAACTGGGGTCGGGGTCCGGGGGTCTGTAGATGAGGGTGCCTCTTACGGTGGTGTTGGGATCCGTGTGGATCTGGAAGTGCATGTGTTCGGCGGTGCTGAGAGTGTCGTCGGTGCTGTTCGAGACCTTGATGGTGTCTTTGTGGACGATGGCGATTCCTCCTCCGATTCCGTTGGTGCGGTCGCTGCGGGTGATCTTGTAGCCGTCGTGTTATGTTATGTTATGGGAATTTTTAGAGCGCACGATTACCCGGAGGTGTCCTGGCACTAGTTACTACTCCCTGAGGCTGAGCTGAAAAAATGAGGATTATTTATCAAAAAGCCAGGTCTTTAACCCCTTCCTGAATGCTAGAAGACTAGTAGCATTTCTCAAATAGAATGGCAATTCATTCCAAGCCTTTGCTGCACACAAAGAGAAACTTCTACCTCCCCATTGAGCTTTTTTTGTTAGTGGGACTGCCACCAACTTAGCTCCTAAGGATCTAAGAGTTCTTGCTAGTGGATGGCTATGGCTATGGCGATGTCGGGTGCAGAGGATTCGTTCATCCAGGTCTCTGTCAGGAAGGCGACGTCCGGTGATGAGGTGTCGAGTAGGTCCCAGAGCTCGACGGCGTGTTTGCATGCGGAGCGGGTGTTTAGTAGGATGTACCGGAGATGGTTGAGGTCCTTCTTGGCAGGAGTCTCGGGCTCTCCGAGGCAGGTGAAGCTGCAGTTCCGGCAGGTGAAGGGACCATGGGTGCGTTTCGGGGCGGCCTTGAAGCAGGTGGAGGTCCGTCCTGGGTCGAGAGCGATGAGGGTGCTGGCGTCGTATCGGAGGTGGTCTTCGTGGCGGATGCAAGGGCCAGGGGTTCTGGTGCTGGGCGCGGTCCAGGCGCGGACGGGCGCAGACGGGCTTGCCTTAGGCGCGCCAGCGGCGCAGCCGCGCAGCGGCTGCCATATATGGGGAGGTGAGGGAGGAGCAGCTGGGAGGCGGGAGGCAGGGGCAGCAAGTGGGGGCACAGAACGGAAGGGCAAAAACGGTGGAAAAACAGTGGGGGCACAGAACGAAAACAGTCACAGCAGTGGGGGCACAGAACGGAAGGGCAAAAACAGTTGAAAAACAGTGGGGGCACAAATATAGAGGAGGAAGACAGTAACAGTGACGCTCACAACGACAAGAACCTACCTACGGCCTACCACTGGCCACCAGGGATGAGGCGCAGGTGGTAGCCTGCGGGTGGAGGAGGGCCTCAGATCAGCAGGGAGCTGGACGCACAGGTGGCGCTGTGCGGATGGGGGGCGACCTACCCAGAGGTCAAGGGTCGCACCATGTGACATCGTCACGTGGTGTCCCCGCAAATCATTTAAGCAGGGAACACCAGCCTCAGCTCACTTGACCGCGAGTTGGTGAGAGACACTCGAGAATACAGGTAAGGAGACTATGACTGTTGTTGGAATGGGGGTAGGCAAGAGCATGTAGTTTTGCACTGCTGAGCGCTTAGTTTCTTGAATTAATTTTATGTCCATGTTGCCTCCAGTATTTAAGGAAGTTTGGGAAGCAATCCCTGATGGACTTTGGCATCAATGCATGACGATCTCGAAGGACTGAATACTTTTGAACCCACCACCCCCTGGAGGCCGACGAGCACATCCAGAGGGGTGAGTTTCTAAGACCGTACATTGAGGGGTCATCTTTGGGAGTCCATGTGTGAACTTGTTTTATTAAAGGGAGAGAAGTACACTTAGTCTTTCCCTCTCATTACAGGTACACAGCTAAAGTTTGAAAAGCTGGTTGATTGGTAAGTACTTGTAACGGATGCAGCAACTGCATAGAGTAGTAGCTATACACATGTAGGCATGCAGATAGTAACTGGCAATCTCATCATTTTGCAGATGATCTTTGAATAAGAACTCCTTCCAGGCTCAGAGGAGTTAATAGATTTAATCTTGTGAATTCCCAACCACCAAGGGTGAGTGCCCCAAGAGTATGGCGGCTCACACATTGTACATTTTTTATTCCACACCATAGTAATAGGAATTTCATTTTCCTTTGAATAGGCTGTCGCACTTCTTTCTTTTGTCCTGAAGAAGACCCTACTTGATGTATCTACAAACACATATATATATATATATACAGGGTCGAAACATCGACGTACAACCATCTCATGTCCTGGCTCACTATAGCAATTATTTAAAAAAATAGGACTAGCTAAAGTGAAAGACCTGAAAAGGGCAGAGAATTTATGTTATTGTCTTGTTTATTGTTTGAATTTGAAAGGTCACCCATTTGCACTATATGTCATCACAGTCACCCATTGAATTGTCTGTGTAATTGTTAGTGTTTTCTTTGTCAGACAGCCCCCATTGGTATTATCTGTTTGTATAAAGTTGTTTACACAATTGGCGAGAAAAATAGAGAAACAAAACAAATAATTTAATAAATATATATATTTTTGATAAAAACTTACTGAGGTGTGGTACATTTATAAAAGTCTAGTACAAAATCACTATTGATTGTGAAAGAAATAATCAGGTTCTGAACCAGTACCCCGTGGTACTTACCCAACGGAACCACTTATAGCTTTATAGCGGGGATGAGCAGCAGACATTGTCAAGAGGAATTTGGCTGTGTTGTCGGCGTTCCCCTGACTTCAGACAACCCTTAGTTGTTCAGGTCTCCAATTGTGATACGTTTTTTAAAGGGGTTGACAAATCTGCATCGTCCAACCTCCTTTGGTGTGACTTAATGGAACCTTAATTTAGTAATTTCTCATGGCTACTCCACTTGAGACCCTGCACGGTTTCCCTTAAGTATGTTGACTCTAAAAACTGTGCGTTTGGTAATTATTATTTTGGCCAGACAGGTGAGTGCGCTAGAAGCTTTTAGTTCTCGTCCAACATTCACCTTCTTACATCCAGACAAGTTGGTGTTGCGAACCAGCCTGCTTTCCTGCCAAAAGTAGTTATTCCTTTCCATTTGAACCAGTCCATCACCCTCCCAACTGTTTATCCCCCTCTCCATCCCACTGAGGAGGAGCATTTGCCCAGTTGGATCCTAGGTGAGCAGTGAGCTTTTACCTAGCTTCTACGGCAGCAAGGAAACAACAACTGGACGACCAGCTCTTCATGAAATACTTTTGTGGCAATAAAGGGAAAGTGGTGCAGAATACGGCCCTATCCCAGTGGATCATCCTCTGCATTAATACTTGCTCCCCTTTGGCCAGAAATAAATCTCTAGAAGGGATTAGGGACCATTCCACCAGGGCTAAATCTACCACTTACACTCTTGCAAGAGGAGTGCTAATTGCAGAGATATGCAAGACAGCTACGTGGACATCTACACACTTTCTACAAATATTACTGCCTGGATTGGGAAGTGCGCAAGGACTGCCACTTTACCAGGTCTGTCTTACAGGACTGCCTTGTATAACCATCCACCAGCTCCTCCTAAAGTAGGTTATGGCTTTGTAATCTATTCTACAGGTGAGAAATCTGCAGGTAGAAATATCCATCAGAAGAAAAAGTTACTTACCTGGGGTAATGATATTTCTGGTGGATACTCTATCTCCTTGCAAATTCATACACTGTAGAGTTATCCCATGTGCCAGACTGGATCCGGAGCATTCAAAGCTCTCAAGCACAGTATGCTTCTGTGCAACATCCATGCTCCACTGTCTTGCGCGTGTGCCACCGTTTTTTTTAATATAACGCACAAATTCTGTCCAAGGGCATTTGAGCACTTTATGTGAGCACCAGTTACATTACACAAGATCACACTAATTTCTTAGAGAAGGGTAGATTAAGTGATGTGCCCAGGACCAAAGAATGTTGAGCCCACACCAGAACTTGTACCTGGTTCCAGTTCCAAAGTTGGTAGCCCTGATCCTAAAGTCACGTCATTTACAGTGGCCTGAAGAACAAGCAGGTTAATTACGGGTGTAATGATACCCATACAAAGTTTATTGGAACAGTAGGCATTGTTTAGAAAAGGGAGGAGAGTGGCTGATTAATCACTACACAATCAGTCATTTATCATGAGATGCCACAAAATGCCCATCAGTGCTCTAGAGTGTCTATTTTTACTGATGAGATGGCACAGTGGACTTACACCAGAGTTACCAGCAGAAATAACACTGATTCAAACCAAGTAGCTGTCAGCATTGAGAAATGCTCTAGAGATGACGTGCTAAGTTTTGTAAAGAAACTGAAAAACCACAAGGAACCAGAAAGAAATGGAATAACTAACCAGGCAATCTAGATGCTCCCAAATACACAATGGATCATCTTGCTGAGATCATTACAAGTCCTGGATTTAATATCAACGGATCGACTGGAGTAGTGTTTCCGATTGTAGCCAAAGCATTTGACAGGGTATGGCACATAGGTCTACAAGCTCATTAAGATCGTTTGCCAGCGACCCAGTAAACCTGCTGGCTACCCTGCATAACGCGCCTTTCATGTTATGGTACGAGAGGAGTGTTCAAGAGTACGTCCTATTCTTGCTTGAGTGCCTCAGGGAGGAATCAATTCTCGGACCATTTATCTTCAATCTATTTACATATGATATTTCCAGACACTTAAAGAAGACAGACCTTTTTCTTTACACTGTTAATGTAGCAGTCATCTCAGTCTTTTCAATGAAAAGGGAGTGGCTAAGAACCTAGAAACATTCCTCATTAGAATCTCTGGAAGGTATAGAGAATGGAGATGTTGTATTGATCTTACATTAAATTGGCTATTGTGATTCATGTATTGTTTATGTTTAGCTGAGAAACTGGCTCCACGGTTTCCTATTAAAATGTAGAATGTTTAGATGAATTCCTCTTTTGACTGCCTAGCTGAAATCAGATGCTGTCTGCCCTAATGAAGAGCTGTCAACCTCCTGAATTTTATTACTTTGCAACAATTGGCGACGAGTTATAGAGGTGTATCTGTCATCCTAGCGGCACATGAACAATACCATCTCTATTTATGGACTCATCTTCGATTTCCACGTGTGACTATGGTTGCCTGTGTATACTTTCAAGGAACCTTTTTGTGATAACAGTTGATGAACTAGTACAACTACTGGAGACTTGCTTACCTTTCTTTTCCACCTTTTGCCCATTTTGGGATCACTTGAGGACACAGTTACCGGCTTGAGTGCACTGTTTAATTGGCGAGTGAAGCATTTATAAGCGTGTCACCTTGCTCATGCTCGTGAGCATGGAGGGACCGGTTCAGGTGTACTACGTCCTGTGTGGAGTGCGCAGATGTGCTTTTTCATTGGATGATTGCTCGAGAGTACGGATCAAGTGTATCACGCGCTCGGACTGCTGGAAACTGCGATCTATTCTATTGGATATCGGTGGTCCGAGGAATAAACTGCAATTCTATTGCCAAAGTGATCTTATCTTCGTGTTCACTGGACAATAATTCCTGCTTCTGGTTTTTAAAAACCGGATTGGTTGTACTGGGAAATAAGTCCATTGGACATCATTTTACACTTGTTGTTAGGCTGTTGCTATTCCAACTCATTTACTTTGGCTTATAGTTATCTGTGTGCCTTGAAGGTTTTTTCCTCTATTTCTTTGGAGAGTGAAATATACATCATGCAGTTTGAGCCTCCTGTGAAATTTTACAAAATAAGGGAGACCCTCCCATTTCATGGACAAGATGGAAGGTACAATTTGTGACTTATATGAACGCAATCGATAGGGAAAGGATGGGAGGAGAGAGGAAAAAAAGCATTTTACTCCATTGTTTAGGGTCTGAGGGTTAAAGTGGTTTGTATGCTTGAAGATGGTAAAATATTTTCAACATTAGATTTAAGATCTGCCTCGCATCAGATTGAATTTACAGAAGACTCAAAACTTTTAACTGCATTCCTTATGCCGCATGGACTATATCAATTCAAAAGGATGCCATTTGGATTAGCTTCATTATTCCAAAGGGCTAAGTTCCACATTTTGAACAAGTATGTAGAAGGCTTCAAAAACATGGCCTGACTCTCAAGAGCTCAATATGCAAATTGAACCACAATTCTGTGGATTATTTAGGCCATTCTTTGTCTGGTAATGGAGTTGTGCCCAAAAAATCTATTGTAGATGCTATCATCAATGCTTCTGCACCAGAAAATAGAGAACAACTCCTCTCATTCATGGGGATGTGTATTATAGTTAATTCATTAGGAATTTTTCCACCAAAATGGAACCTTTGTGGGAATTGACAAGGTAATTGTGGAATTTGTTTGGTCTGAAAAACAGCAACTGGCATTTCAGTGTGTTAAGAAAGATATTATGGAGGCACCTATATTGAAGAATTTCTGTTTATGCAAAGAATGCATCATTACTGGGGACCCTAGCATGTATGGAGTTGGTTGTGTTATCACAGAGGTGTGGTAAAGAAGAGTGGAATGCAGCTTTTGCATCCAGGACCTTAAATGATACTGAGAGGAGGTATGCAGTGATTGAAAAAGAGTTGTTGGCATTCCTATAGGCTATTGAAAATTTCAGAAACTACAAGTGGGGAAGTCTATCCACATTAAGGACGAATCACAAACCGCTGGTGAACATATTATCACCTGGTGGGGGGTGGAATGCCACTGCAAGAATTTCCAGATTAACTTCAAGACTACAAGAGTATTATTTTAAAGCAGAATTTTTTCCTGGGAAGTGCACTGTGACGTCTGATTGCTTATGAAGGCTACCTTGCCGGTTGGAGGATATGAATGTAAGTTTGAGTGAAGTGGACATGATTGCTACTGTAAAAGATGTCGTTGCTGTGACTTATTATGCAATTACAGAGGAGAAATGAACATAGAGTGAAACGAGGGATACGTTATGGCAACTGGTAAGGAACTGTGTGTCCTGGAATGTTGGCCTAAGGAGTTGATTTCTCTAAAGTGATTACCATTTTTGAAGGCTTCAGGAGAATTGGATGTGGAAGGTGGATTATTATTCAAACAAAGTATGTGTGTTGCTCTAGTTGATATGCGAAAAGTGATTTTGTGTCTGGCTCATGAGGAGCATATTCGTATGTCGGCTATGAAGAGGCTTATCAGAACGTGTTTTTGGTGGCCAGGTATGGACAGGATGCCAGACAGGGTAGTAAGAGAGTGTGATCAATGTGTTAATGGTGAGAAAACCTTAAAGGTTAATCCTGCACCTTTGAAACCTGTTGCATGGCTGAAATTTCCTTGGACATTTCTGGTCCATTTTCTTCTTTACCTCAAAAAGCTAGGTTTGCTTGAGTGATGATAGATTATCACTCCCAGTCACCGGAAGTAAAATTTATTACGCAAAACACCACTCAAGTAGTAATTGAGTTTTTTAAGGAGACTGTTGCTAGAGAAGGATGTCCTGATGTTTTAATTACGGATAATGGAACTCAGCTTACGTCGAGAGAAATGGAAAGATTTCTCAAACAGTGTGGAATACGGCATGCCACTACAACGTAACATGAACCTCACAGTAATGGATTTGTAGAGAGATTCAACCATGTTTTAAAGGACTATGTGGTAGAGGTACGTAAGAGTGGTTGTTAACGGAGGAATGTGTTAAGGGAAAAATTGTGGATGTATCGCATTACACCTCATTTTGTTATGGAAGTTAGTCCATTCAAGATACTTAAAGGAAGAGATCCCATTTCCAAGTTGTGTCCATCTTGGTTCAGGAAAAGATGTGGTAATAGCAGACATAGTATGATGTGGATAGTGTGAGCAGGAGAGTCAAAGAGAAGCAGAGGAAGACTAAAAAAATGGTATGATGTCAAATGGAATGTTAAAGAACCAATGGGAGATTGGGTGAGGATTCTCAAACCTGGTATACTCCACAAAGGTGAGCCCAAGTATGGGAAGGTGATGAAAGTCATTAGGGGTTTACCAACAGCATTGTTACACAAGATGGTAAAGTATGGAACCTTAGAAGGGTTGTTAAATGCAAACATATGGCAAATTTAGATAAAATGGAATGTGAGCAGAGTTGTGATGAAAGTGATAGATTTCTTCTAAAGGTTGACAAAATTGGACCAGAGGGAAACGCTGTGAATGTTTCTGATCATGAGGGCAGTAAAGTGGACACTGGTGTTGAATCGATCCAGTAGAGTGTTGGTGGAAATGAAGTTTAGAAAATAGGAAAAAGGATTTGTGCCTTTTTATCTATTGTTTGAATTGTTTTTAATTTTGCACTTGAGGTTTTATAGTACACCTTTCATATGTAAAATAGTATTTTTTCTATGTCTTGCTGTCAAACACGTATCTACACAGGTGGTGATGGGTGGTTTATGCACTTCGAAAAAGGCTTTTGCCGAAACGCATCAGTGCGTTAATCTTGGAAACATAAAGACTTACTTGAACTCACTACCGGGAGTGCCCATTGTTCTTACGGTCAGCTGACCGAAGTTTGGGTCATATATATATTTATATTAAGTGCATATGCTCTTACCACGCATGTCTTTTCAAAGAAAATGTAAGTATTTCGCAGATAACTATAAAGCCATTTTATATATATATTTTAAAATTAAAAGGCTTTATACTTACCTGCTAAATACTTTTTCGTTGTAAAGGCATGCGTGGTGAAGGCATGCGTTGTAAAGGCATGCGATGTAAAGACGCAGTAATGACCGCATCGTTAAGGAATGTGTAGTAATGCCATGCGTGGTTCTGTCATACAACTGTAACATTTTAGTGAGCAAAGTATCTTTGGTGAAGTGTGACAAGCCTATTAATGTTATATATGATTAACCATAGTGGGAGTATTGGGCCTACGTAAAATTGAGAGCATCTGATATGAATCCAAAAACATTTGATAAAAACAAAGATATGTTGGGATATTGTGAGGGTTGCACAATTTATAGTGAAAATAAAATACTCAAGAAAATATGTTGCAAAGAAGGTCACAGCATACGTGGATGGAGAGACGTGGGTATGTTAGTGATTCTTTTAACTCCAGAACATCCATGTCTGTGTTTGCTGGAAATGTTGTTGAGAAATCTGATGAAGTTCTTGTACTTCTTGAGGTGTTCACTTACAGACTTGGTCACGTCAAATATTTTGACCACAGGTTCATACTGTTCGACTTAATGTAAAACATGAGATGTACTCAGAGAAATTTCATATAGATGAGGTTATCACAAGGGTATTCTCTGTGAAGAGTGTTGGACCTATGGCTATAGGCTAGACAAAAATCAGAAGGATCTGCTGAACAAAAATATTTTGATAGATTTTGCCACCATTACACAAGAGTCATGAAATGTTTGCCAAGCTAAGTAGATCCAAGTATTTCATGTATAGTCCATTAAAGGCAGCTTATCCCAGATAACGTCATGGTATGATCGTAGGGAACGGACTACATTTATCAGTTTCTAAACATACACACAGTGGAAGATGTCCACAGTGCGAATAACAGCTGCATGAGTGAGTCCTATGGACCTCTTCTGGTTTCTGCTGATGTGCCTTTCCCAAAGTGGCCCTTTTTTCCCTTGCAAGACCTGTCCATAATGGCACTTTAAGAATGCAAAGGTAGCCTCTGCCTTGCAGACCCCTGTCTCTACCTTTACTTGTAGCTGCAAGGATTCATGGAGCAAATCCTGCCTCATGATTCTTGCTGAGGCTGGATTTCTGTAAACACTTGCAACCAGACAGTCTGTACTGTGCCTGATCAATACCTGGCCAATAAGATATTTGGTCTGATATGTTTCCGTAAATATCCTCATGCAGTACGCCCTTCTCCACCCTTTTGTTATGGGAACTCGCTCTACTTAGGCCGCCCCAAATAAGTGACAAGATGACTTCAGGTAGTCCAGAATGCCACTGTGCGGGTTCGCCACAAAATACCTAAGCACCAATCAGCTGCACCAGCGTTAGAAGCCTTGCACTGGTTACCGATTCATTGTCGAAAAGAACAAAACGGGGGAGTAAAGAGGTACTGCTTGTCACAAGCAGTGGAGGTGGATACGTCCTCCTTAAGTCAATAGTTATTAAACCACAAAGATCCACCCTCAGATAGTTTCAAATGCCATGTCCTCCCAGATTGAGTATGTTTCCTACAATGGTGGGAAAAACACACAGTGTTTTTAAATACCCCTCACACACCAAAAGGGCCCTTGGTGTCATGCTTCATCATGGGGGTCTTCCCGCCCCTCTACGGGACGGGGCGTGCTACAACCTACGGTTACGCGGGAGCACTGTTGTCGTGAAAAGACTGTGTCGTGTAGGAATGTGAGTGGAAGGGTCAGGGGCGAATAGAAAAGTGAGGTTAAAAAATACCTGGCTCGGCGGTTTAGAAAATAAATTTTTAATATACCTTTGAGCTGGTATTGTTAAAAGAGTGGGGATGGAGGTGTATTTGCCTCAATGAGCTATGCCTCCAAAGTCAACATGTTTCGAAGCCCCCCTGGCTTCTTCTTCAGGACTTAACGGATCCCTTCTACACTCACTTAATATGTGGTGTGTTTTTAACCTAATCCTCTCTAAAAAAGTGTGAGTGAGAGTAAATAAACAGTGCATGCAAATACTTAATGCACATATACGATACCTAAATAGGTATCTGTCATCATTATCTGGAAGAAAAAACGGCATTATACATATATATTAAAAATTAAAAAGCGAGACGGAAAAGCACCATCTATCGTGATAAGGTAGTGACCTAAAAGGAAATGAAATGAGTGAACATTTACTCCTTATCGTTAATTCACAGTGCAGTCTGATGGTGATGTGTCCCGCTATTGATCAGAGGAAAAGACATTAAACACAGACTCACACACATGAAACATAAAACACACACTCTATGAAAAAGGACCCGGTCTAATCGGTCCATAAGGTATTGTCATGTCTGTCCAAAAGAAACTCGAGGTTATATAGAGTTATCTAAGGGAAAAGTGTATCTCGGTAGGAAAAAGATAACCTACTTGATTTCAAAAGTAAACGCGACCCATGAGCCTGTGACGGGTGGGAGGGGTGCCTATAGTAGCAACCTAGAGGAAATAGAGAGGCGGGGCAGTGTCCCAGGAGCAGTGAGTACGGCACAGCCGGGGGTCAGACATGCTGTCGAGTGGTTGTTTCTGGTCGAGACAATCACTTCAAAAACAAATTTACCTCTCTATTTCCTCTAGGTTGCTACTATAGGCACCCCTCCCACCCGTCACAGGCTCATGGGTCGCGTTTACTTTTGAAATCAAGTAGGTTATCTTTTTCCTACCGAGATACACTTTTCCCTTAGATAACTCTATATAACCTCGAGTTTCTTTTGGACAGACATGACAATACCTTATGGACCGATTAGACCGGGTCCTTTTTCATAGAGTGTGTGTTTTATGTTTCATGTGTGTGAGTCTGTGTTTAATGTCTTTTTCCTCTGATCAATAGCGGGACACATCACCATCAGACTGCACTGTGAATTAACGATAAGGAGTAAATGTTCACTCATTTCATTTCCTTTTAGGTCACTACCTTATCACGATGGATGGTGCTTTTCCGTCTCGCTTTTTAATTTTTAATATATATGTATAATGCTGTTTTTTCTTCCAGATAATGATGACAGATACCTATTTAGGTATCGTATATGTGCATTAAGTATTTGCATGCACTGTTTATTTACTCTCACTCACACTTTTTAGAGAGGATTAGGTTAAGAACACACCACATATTAAGTGAGTGTAGAAGGGATCCGTTAAGTCCTGAAGAAGAAGCCAGGGGCTTCGAAACATGTTGACTTTGGAGGCATAGCTCATTGAGGCAAATACACCTCCGTCCCCACTCTTTAACAATACCAGCTCAAAGGTATATTAAAAATGTATTTTCTAAACCGCCGAGCCAGGTATTTTTTAACCTCACTTTTCTATTCACCCCTGACCCTTCCACTCACATTCCTACACGACAGTCTTTTCACGACAACAGTGCTCCCGCGTAACCGTAGGTTGTAGCACGCCCCGTCCCGTAGAGGGGCGGGAAGACCCCCATGATGAAGCATGACACCAAGGGCCCTTGGTGTGTGAGGGGTATTTAAAAACACTGTGTGTTTTTCCCACCATTGTAGGAAACATACTCAATCTGGGAGGACATGGCATTTGAAACTACCGATTCATTGTGCCATTCATAAGAAACGTTCGCAGCTAATTCAGCATCTGGTGACTCCTTATACTCCGAGCAGGGTCTCAAACTACATCAGGTGCCAAGGATCAAGAGAGCAAGATGCGCAGGACGTTCCTTTGCATATCTGGCACCCAAGCTCTGGAACGCTTTTCCAGCATATATTAGACTTGACCAGTCAAAACTTAGCTTCAGAAAACCTTTTGAAAACCTTCCTATTGTTATATTCCATATAGGTCCCATAATATAGGCCCAGGTTACTTCATTACCCTTCACCTGTATTCTTCCCTACATTACACTTATAACGGTTTACAGACACACACCTTTTACCTAGATACGACACTGCATTCAGAACGCGGGTTTTCCCTAGTTCGAAATCTCATACATTATGCATGAGGATTCTTGGAAGCACAGCAGGACTACCATCTCCTGTATAATATCTATGTATAAAGTTCATGCCCTACGTCATCCTTAGGCCGACACAGTAATACAGCAAGGTAGGACTCCTGGGGAGACCTATGGGTATATATACACATCACATCTTGCTAAGATAGGGAGAGGAGACCAGGACTTCCCGGCAGACACACTGACCAGAGACGCTGAGGTTCCTGCATGCAGACCCTCCAGCTCGCAGTGATCTAACATCCCTCGCGGGGTGTCCAACTCAAGACCAGGACAGGGTCCCACAGTCTCTCGCTTCAGGTAATGGAGTTGACTCTATCCTAGAGGGATTCTCGGCTTAAACACCTACACACATGCTGGGTACACTGAGGTACATCTAGTTGGGAAACATCGTAGGAGTACGCATCTTTTTATTATCATGTATTTTATGTACATGTATGTATTCATGGTTACTGCAAGATGGTAGAGCTATACCATCCATTTACTTTCATAGTACTGCTAATCATTTATATCTTTTACTGCCTAACGGTTGTTGCAGCTCATATATTTTACACCAAAATGACAACTGTTCAATAAATACTTATTGAAAACGCCCAGCCTGTTTATTCTGTGTACTTCTCTAAGACAGACTAAGTAAGCACGAGTGACTGAGAGAAAAGTAGTATAGTGTTTCCACGGTCCTGAGGGATCAGGGTTCTCATGTTCGATGGTTGCCAAGAACTACTCTCTCCTTGGTAAGAGGAGATTCTAGTGGCACTGTGAGCTAGCTGATACAAAAGGCCAAAATACCTGGTGGGGGATGTTCGGAATCAGTCCGATACCAATCCTACAGTGTATGCTGTCCGACCGCGCAGATCCTGTATAGGTTTTATAGGAACTACACAACACTATTCTAGTTTTTTTCAGGGCATGCAAGCAGTACTATTTGTTAATGCTAGTTACCAGCGCTGGGTAGGCCTGTTGGGTTCCATGTGCTCTATAAATTCCGAATAATAGAATAGATTGCCTATTTCGTGCAGCGTTCTTTCTGCCGACGGACACTTCGCCATTTTCACTACAGCTCATAGTTAAATAGTGCTGTGGTTGTAGGTGGAGAAATGCCTGTAGGGGAGCAGGGGCGTGGTGGGGGGCACTCCCCGCTAAAACAATATGAAAGCAAGAGGCAATCAAGGTGGGGCAAACACCAGTATCAAGAGCGTGTTGGTGTTTTCCACGCAGTGAAATATCCGCAAATCGTACTAGTGAGTGGAAGCAGTCAGCTGTCAGTCAGGAAGGCTGGGGACCCTTCAGCCGTTGGGTTGGGGCTGCTCCTAGATTGGACACTTTAAGAAATTGAAGGGCTGAGTGCACTGAGCCAATTAAACATTCAGGTGCAGCCACCTGGTGGATTTCCTGGTGTCTCGCTAAGCCCCACGGGCCTTGAGTGGCAGTAGGAGGAGCCTGATCACTCCCTTTGAGGTAGCTGCAGTTTGACTACAACCAGTGAGCAAGGGTGGGCAGAAGAGACTTTTGCAAGTACCCTCCCAAAGTCCTACTGGTAAGAGGAAGCACAAGTTATAGACCACCGCTTATGTGCCTCGCTTGGGTGTTGCTAATGGAACCTGTGACACCGTGACATCGATTCCATTATTTGCAGAAGACATGCCCCCATTGTAAATGTGAGAAAGCCTGCTCTGGTCCTCCGGGGTGCTTTAACAACGTCAGAAAAATCTGGGTGTAAGGACCTCTTCCTTACAGCAAGAACTTTCAGTATGTTTCAATGCCAAGTACTCTGCCTGCAAAGAGCAGGTGTACCAGAGAAAGGAGGAACAGGGGGAGACTCCACAGTTCATACGTGGTCTGGTTGAGTGGTGGTGCCTGCAGAAGATTCATTGGATCATGCTTCAAGTGGGAAAGTTTTTGTAGTTTCAATGTTTTTGAGAACGTCAGGAGCAATCGAGACGGTGTAGCCCACAGATTGGAGATCCTGTGCCACACTTGAAGGAGGGCTGAAGATAACAGAAAGAAGCCTTTTAAAGTCACTGTGGGCAGGGTTACTTTAGAGGCAAGACAGAACCCTGCAGGACCCAAAGGCTGGATGGGTCTACACTAATCTGACTCCAACCACTGCAGGGTGATTCCACATGGCTAGTCTGTTTCATGTCAGTCTCTGCCAATCAATCAAGGCTAGTGATGGAGAGGGGTTCAGTAGAGTGCAAAGACTACTCACTCCAGACAAGACAGTAAGTGAGTGATGTACGCATTGTCACTACTGTAGCGGTATCAGTCAGAAAAAGTAAAAGGGGTAGGTAGCACTGCATATCTTAGTCCTGAGAAGGGGTTATAGGACAGAATTAAAATGTATTGTTACTCAAACAAGGGGCTTGTATCAGGAACTACACACTGTGCTGGCCATATTCTCTTATTTCTGGTCAGTTCTCACTTCCATATTATCGCTCGAGAAGCACTTTGCATAAAAGTTTAGGCCCTTACCTTTTTTTGCATAAAAGTTTGAGTCCTTACCTTTTCGGGCTGTTCTGCTTCCCTACGTGTAAGAAAGCGCGTTGAGGCTTTGCAGGTTATGGGGATTCGCGAGACAGCCTCCCATCTTAATTTATTAATTCATTCAATAGCAGTAACCTTGACTTACACCTACCATCAGTCTGGACCCAGTCTCCGCCCACTAGTTTGTAGATGTTGTTGTTTCTGTTCACGCCCCAGACTCCAGCAGCCCCCACTGTGACGTGCTTGAGAGCACCGGGGATCTGTGTCCAGCCGCTACTGTAGAGGGTATAAATGTTGTCGTTTGCATTCACTCCGAACACCTGCCCGTTGCCGGCATCGAGTTGTTTGAGAGCTCCGGGCACCTGCTGGCAGTTCAGTTGAACAGTCTGACCTAGAAGTGAGAGTTCAAGAGACAAAAGTTTTAGACCAGGTCAATGCTGGTGATTTTATTGGAACATTTGTGTAAGTCATTTATTAATTAACCCTCGTTCTTTTTTGTGAAGGATCTTTGATTCAGTTTAATGTTCATGTAAATTTCAAGGATGACAACTCTAAGTCCACCACTGCCAGTTCGCCCAGTGGTGTGACCCCATGGGCTCCAGGGAGAGGTGGAGTTGTTTATGGTAACCTGCCCCAGTTTGCAAGGAGGCCATTATGGTTTGGTCAGGGAAGCCAGTGTGGATAAAATTGGGTCTGCGCAGCCAGGAGTCAGCATTGAGAAGGTTGTTTTGTAGTGTCTCTGGGTAGTGCCCATCTCTCTCGCTCGACCGCCTGACTCCACTTACGTGCATTAGTTCATTTTACTCTTACACGCAGAGACGTCCCTTACTCAGAAAGCAAGTTGGGCGAGAAGAAATGTTGGCACCCTGGCTGACTGCTGCTGGTGAATAAAACGAGGCAGCAGATGTAGTGTTGCCGGAAGTTGGGCAACACCATATGTACGCTGCGCAAGGGGGGGAAACCTGGTACACACCTGCGAGCGTAAGTGTGGTGGATGCGTCTGGCGTAGGGCCAGACTATTGCATACATAGCCCGGTGAGCCAGGCATAGGCAAGTTTAAGACCACAACCAGTGTGTGGACGTGGCCAGTCCTCAGCTCATTACATCAGGGCAGTGACTTACCTCTGAACACAAACATTTCCACTCCTCCCCCAACTCACCTGAATCACCTTAGCTCTGCCACACTGGTGCCAAGTTGTTGGTAGGGGACCGGGGAGCTGTTTGAGCATTTTGGCAGGGGGTTGAGCGGGAGATAGAGGTGAAGGAAGGGGATTGATGGGGTGTTAAAAAATGCACCGCTGATTCCTAAAAAAGCTTTTAAAAGCAACTTAAATGTCATCACTGGAACCAAGTTAGAGGGGCACTGCTTTTTGCCAACCTGAAGACTGGCGCCCTGGGCATGTGTCCAGCTCGCCCTTGCTAAAGGCCAACCCCCTTTACACCTACTTTCTCCTAGTTATGTTTGACAATATGTCTTTGGAAAAAAAAAAAAAAAGAGGACCTCTAAGAGAATGAAGGGGGCAGTGATCATACTTTATCATACCTTCCATGTTTCACAGGTCCATGCCTAACTAGTTAATCCAGTCCCTTTTTTATTTAGAATTCTGGGACTTGCAGTCTTATTTGTCCCAGTATAAACCCAGGACTACAAGTCCCACAATTCTAAGACAAAAAGGGAATTGGACTAACTAGTCAGGCTTGGAACTGGGAAACTTGGCAGTGAGACTTTATGCCTATTCTTGTCACTGTAAAATTCTCCAAATGCATCCTTAATTCAGAACAATTAAGTTTTCCAAGCCATACTCTTCCAGTTCAGACTTTTGCTTTGCATTTTGGGACTTGTAGTCTGTTGTACTTGCTGCTCAGCCAGTGTGAATGTGGTATGGAATGTTGGTGTGGATGATGCTGTGGAATGTTGGGTGAGGTGAGATTGTCAGTTGGGAGAATGGGCTGAGCAGCAGGAAGGCTGCTCCTGGTGGGGCTTTGCTCAAGATCTTAACCTGTAATAAACTTATCTAAAGATACTACCTGGAATGGACCTACTTTGATTACTATTTAGTCCTCTTTATACTATTATAAATTCACGACTACAAGTCCCTGAGCGTGAAGGAAAAAACCTGACTGGATGAGCTACTCACTCAAACTTGTGAGCTTTGCTGTTAATTACTTTTCAGAATAACCGGTACATGTTGGATTTCTCCAGAAACACCTTAGAAGTGGTAATAATAGACCATTCTGACACTTAATTGGGAATGCGATAGCACAACTTCATCTGCAGCTCTTAATGGTGAATTCATTAACGTTTTGTGGATAAACAATGGAGGGACCTGGATTTTGGGAAGCTTTCATTCATAACATGATGGTCTGATACAAGAACTACAAGACAACTGTTACAATAAATATCTCCTCTTCCAACTGCCCATTCACACATTGATGTAGACAATTGTGTTTGTACTCACCTTGCTTTTCTGAATAACATTAGCACTTATATTATATGCAATTCGTCAAAACAAATTTACCAAAGGTAGGTATGTTTTAATGATGTGTAATCACAGTTGCAGTAGCAAACCATTGATCAGATACCTAAACCCAAGTTCTGGTGACACTTGTGTTACGCAGCCTCGGGGTAGGGGGGAATCAATCGGTGGCTTAAAGTTAGGATTAAAATTTGATGCTACGGTAAATGTCTATGCTGCAAATAATGATAAACAATTAAAAACATAAAACTACTAGTGGAGTGCAACATTTCATTCAAAGTCCTAGATGAAAACTGGAGAAAATATGGTCCTTAACTATAAGGTGTCCTTAACGTAAGCCACCTGGATGAAGCTAGAAACACTCATTCTAGGCGGGATTTCTGGACCATCATCAAATTTCATGACAGAGGACTTTTAGATGAACCAGCATAGAGGCAAACTACTGCATGAGATCTTTGGAATGTACACATATCCACAAATACGTCTGTCGCCCTGTTCTTGTGTAGTAGCACACTCACACATCCCACTTCCAAAAAAAAAAGGACCAATGAACAATGTTTGATATTCTCCATGGACAGTGATAAAAACAAAGGGCAATTTTGGAAGAATTTGGATAATGCTCTTTGTATAAAATAGTGTGTCATCATATACTTTGCAATGAGAAGTAATATAATCGGCTCTAAATTCCAATTCTAGAGTAGATACTGGAATAACAAAACTGATTCTTAATACAGGGGGTCCTAAAATAGATAACCAGTCTAAAGAAGTCACGTAGGAAACCAATGAATGCCCAACATTTAAGACTGTAGGTCTCAAGTGCTTCTTACAGCACTTTTAAAAAAAGCATATGACTTAGAAACATTGGACACTATGACACCTAGAGATGTGTCAAGGATGTGAACATGCAGACATTCAATAACTTTCTAATGATGAAGCTTTGTGCTGCATTCTAGATCACCAGTTCGAGTATCTTACTAAAAAACAAAAAACATTATTACACTAGCGGTGACCACTCAAAAGAACTGAATGGTCATTATTTCTTAGCTTGTATTACTTTTACTATTTATCAAGGGTGTTCCTTTATGTGTTTCCTTGCATATATTATCTTGCTATTTGATGTTTGTCCTCAATGTTAATAAGGCAAAACCTTTAGTAAGTGGATTTCAATACAAAATGCTGATTAGTTTTTTCAGGTCTCAATCGTAGTACATTTGTGCTCTTCTCCTTCAGGGTGAGCTTGTATCCCATCATATTCTGCCCTTCTAAGAAGTCTCTTACCAGTTGCGCCTGGAAGCATATAAGGGAACTTTATCCCCCTTCCAGCCACATCTACCTGCACCTCACCCCTTTCATTCTGCATGTGGTTCCCATCAGGACTTAGCGACATGTCACCCACTAACCCCAACCGGGGAGGGTTGGACAACTACCTGCATCTTGTGTCGGAAGAGACTCAGTTCTAGGGTGGGCTTCACACACAAGAATAAAGGGATTATGAAATGAGATTGAGCTTTCAGCTCAAGTTGTCTCCGGATGTAAGGTTGACTTCTCATTTCTCCATTCCAGAACACTTCACCTGGTGGTGCAGGGAGGTCCATATGGTGGATACCAACCACACTGGTTGGGAATCTTGGCTTTAAATATACATACATCGTAAAAAGGTGTAGCCACGTATGCTTTTGTGATGAACATATGCACCTTAGGCCTAGCCTCAAAAGTTAATGGAAGTGCCCCTCGATGCTGGTAAATGTGCCTCAGCACACAAGACTGGGGAAATCATGAAGAGACAACCCAGGGATGGTGCTATATAGAAAAACCCTCCAGGAACCTGGGGAAGAAGGATGGGCTAAATCAGAGGAAATCAGAGGAAAGAGCATAAAAGGTGAACTCTGAAAGGTTAGGTAGTATGCCAGGGTAAAAAAAAGAACAGGGACAGCACGAAGAATGGCAAAGGGAGGCTCTCAACGGCTAAGTCAGGATTGATCAAAAAGGAGGGAAAGCCAGAGCAAAAACGTATGGGTCAACAAAGGGGTGGCAAGATATAGTAAAGCCCTCATGGGCATAGGGCTAGGGGCAGTGAGAAGGTGGGCAAAAGTATATTCAATGCTGGCTGGGATGTGGTCATTTTGGGATGCTGACCTGGGGTTGCCTCCTGTGACCCTGGCAGCCAAAAAATGCCAGGTCTTCAAAACTTTGCTCAAGAGAGTGATAGGGTAGGGATCAGCAGGAACCAAATCAGAAAAAGAAGGCAATGGGAGAATCAATGGAAAGCCACTACTGAGAATGGACTAATGATGGTGTCTGCAATGGTATGTGGAAGGGAGGAAGGAAGCACTTACAAAGTCCTTGAAAGTCCTTGTATTCTCTTTTAAACAGTGGCTCATTTTCACATTTTATCATTTCAGCTGTATAGAAAACCTTAAGGGCTGGAACAATGACAGCAGATGTGCTGGATACAGCCAGGATCCCAGAAAATCTGGAGCAGTCGTCTGTGACAACCAGAAGGCATTGTCCTATGGGCACATGTCCTTAGTCAATGAATAACTCTTCCCAAATGCCTAGTGCACCTTTGACATTTTTAAGGGCTGAGGCGTCACAGGTCACTAAGACTTTTGCAAGCCTGTCAGTTGCCTAAGATTTTTGCAACTATGTGATCATGGGAAAAAACAGACTTTCTGTTGTAATTGCAGGTTCCTGGACAAAATACCGTGGTAACTCTCATGGACAGGTTCCAGAACCTGTTCTACCATCGTTTTAGGGATAACCAATCAAGGTCCTCTTGTTGTTAAGCCATTTAAATGATGTGTAAGCTCACCTAGAAACCTTTTGATTCCTTAATGCTACATGAGTGGTTCAACCACCAGATCACTCCATTGTTGCATGAGCTCAGGTGCAGTCTCTTGTGTGAAATCCTCTACAGCAGCCTTATGAGGTTGGCTATTAATATTGCCACAGACTGTCTTGATCAGCTAGCACGAAAATTAATTCTTCTCTAATCAAGGACTCAGATGTGGTACTTGCAAGTAGAACTCTTGAGAAATCAGCCATTTTCTGGCAATGCAGAGATGGTAGCCCTAAAGTTACAAGCCTCATCGCTCTATGCAGACTGGTATTTTGGCTTTGGGCCTGCCAAAGTTAGAGGATGGTTTGATGGTCACTGAGGACAGTAAGTGCTTCACAAAATAAAAACAGATAAAAATGGTTCAATCCTGGGGGCGTGGCTAAGCACCGAAGCGTAATGGCCGCCTAACGCTGTAGCTCCGTAAACCCTGTCCCCACACGCCTATCCGCCACACTGATCCGCTCCCCCCGAGGAGGAGAAAAGACACCGGAGGCATACCGGAGGGGATTCCCTCGGACCCCGAAACCAGCGAACGTCTGTGCCCCGAGAAACCGGAGCAAACGGAGTGGGGCCTATCCGCAGCGCTGAAACCGGGGAGCACAGTGCCGGTGAGGCCGCGGCGGTGAGGGGACGGAGCCGCCTTTCCCGGCCGTAGCCACGAGCCTGGCGAAGGGCCCTGAGAATCACCCGCGCTCTGCGGCGGCATCGGCGGAGTGGGCGTCAGGCGGTCCAGGCAGGAAGCACCTGTAGCAGCCCTCACCGTCCCGAGGATCGACTCGGAGGCCTGAGACGCCATTGCTCCGCGGGGCAGGACCGGAGCACTGCGGCGTGACCTGGAGGTGAGGCGGGGGGCCCGAGTGTCTTGGGCGGTGTCCCCGAGTGAAATCATCGGTGGACCTTGTCCTTTCCCCCCCTCTCGCTGAAGTGTCCGCAACCAGCTGCGGGTCCTGTTTCCCCCCCCTCACTGGCATACTGTGAGGTGGCGCCGGGGACTCATAGCCACAGCCCAGTCGAAGAGAAGAGGAGAGTGTTTGTGCCGACCGGCCCTGCGCCTATCACCAGTGGACCTCTGCAATAGCTAGCAGGGTGAAGCGGGCGCTGGGCTCCCCCATATGGTGCCTCCTGAATCAGCGCTGCCACCATAAAGTGATCTGGGTGCGCGTGGACCACATACCGAGATCCTACAGTCGTGGGCCCCCTCCCCCGCCTACACCATTAGACTACTGGCCGGGCACATTACCAGTCAGCACCCCCCTGACTACCGGGGCCATAGACGCCTCGTTTAATTCCACCACAAGCCCTTTGTGCGACGAGGAGCGGACACAATGGAGAAAAGCAAGCCCCCAGGAACGAGAGGGTCTAAACCAACGCAGACCAATAAACTCGATCGATACATGATGCCCAAAGACATGCTGCAGGGCCGTCAATCCAGAGGCACACCCCTGGGGGACCCAGAAGAAGAGGAGCGAGAACTCTCCCTTAAAGACGTCATGGAGGCCATCACAAGCGTCAAGACCTCTCTTGAACATAAAATGGACACTATCGCGATTGACGTAAACCTAATAAGAGCAGACCTAGCCACATTTAAGGAAAAGGTCAAACAGGTGGAAATCGCTACGACCAGCCTGACGGGAGACGTCGCACAGCTCCAGGGGAGGTCTCGGACCTACAGGATTTCCGTAAATTCACGGAAATGAAACTGGATGATTATGAAGGGCGCCTACGCCGCAACAACCTACGCATTCTGGGAGTTCCGGAACGGGCGGAGGGGCAATCTCCGGACCTCTTCGTGGAAGACCTTATCCTAAAGCACCTCCAACCCAAGGGCCTCAGCCGATTTTTTGTTATTGAGAGGGCCCACAGGGTACCGGGGGGCGTCCGAAACCCGGGGCTCCTCCGCGCCCTATGCTGGCGAGAGTGTTGAACTTCCGGGACAGGGACGTAATTCTCCAAAATGCTAGGACAGGAGCTCCACTCCACTATGAAAACGCAGGCATCACCTTCTTTCCAGACTTTACTCAGAGAGTGCAAAGATGAGGCGCACCTTCCTTGTGGTGAAGAGGAGCTTCGAGAGCGGGGCCTGAGGTACTCCATGTTGTTTCCGGCACGTTTGCGGGTCGAGGCGGAGGGGCGGACGTGGTTTTTCGAGCATCCTGAAGAGGCAGCTGACTGGCTTGAAAGCAGGAAGATCTCGGGCCCACCGGATAGTCATCCCAGAGAGGAGACTTCGCTGTCCCCTACAGGATGAGACACGGTGGTGGAGAGTGGATGTCACTGGGACATGTTGGCCCTTATCCGAGCTAGGTTAAGCACTGGGCGGCTGCGCATTTGATCTGGAGGGACTTCTTCGGGACTGTTTAAACTCCAACCCTCGAGGGTGCCTTTTCCTTGGGGTTACAGACTTTACTTTTTACAGGGGGCAGAGATACGGACAGCCACACCCCTATTTTTTTCTACCTTTAGTTTTTTGCTAGGGCGACAGGCACTCTGCAAGTTTGAAATGGGCAGTTCTACGCCCAGAGTGCAGGGCAGCAGGGAGGGGGGTTGTTGGGTGGGGGAATTTTTGTTCATAATTTGTTGGAAATTTTGCATCGGTGTCAATTATGGTTTCTTCCACAGAGGGGATGTCAACTTTGTTCCTCCTGGCATTTTAAAATCTATCAAGTTGTACGACAGAGGTTATGGGGGACGGGACAATTAAGGTATTAAGTTGGAATGTCAACGGGCTTGGGGACAAGATTAAGCGGAGCATAGTTCTCCAGTACCTGAAACAGAGATCTCCAGATATTGTCCTGCTCCAGGAGACGCACCTGGTTGGTAATCTGTGTAAAGCAATGCATAGGGGAGGATACAAAATGGTAGCACACGCGGGGTTCACGTCTGGCTCCAGAGGGGTGGGCATTATGATGAAAAACACACTCCCCCTCGCTATAAGTTCCACATGGGCGGATGACCGGGGCAGATACGTTGGTATTACGGGAACTTGGGAGGGCCGTCTTATCTCTCATGTCCATCTATGTTCCGCCAGGCCTACAGGGCACCACCTTTGCGGACCTGGGTAAGGTCCTCCTCTCCATTCCAGACGGCCTTGTGGTCCTCGGAGGGGACTTCAATGCGGTGGTCTCGGGCACCCTGGACCGCCATCCCCCGCGTGAGGTGGGGTCCGCTTCCCGCTGGCTACCTGACTTCCTAGAAACTATGGGGCTAGTTGATGGTTGGAGAACTTACCATCCAGACCAGATACAGCACACCTTTCACTCCGGGGCACACCATACCCTTTCCCGCTTAGACTACTGTTTGCTGCCAGCCGCACAAGCATCCCTCATACACGAAATCAAACATCTCGCGAGAGGCATCTCCGATCACTCACCGATATGGCTCCGCATGGTCCTCCATCAGAACAAAGTAGGAAGACTAGCCCCAATCAATCCCTGGTATCTCCACAATCCCAAAATCCGCACAGCCCTTATTGAAGCCATGGATAATTATTTCTTAGATAACGAAGGGACGGTCTCCTCATCCAAGTCCCTATGGGAAGCATTTAAGACTGTAATCCGGGGACAGGCGCTATCGCTGATCTCGGGTGCGAAGAAAGAAAAACAGAAAGAAGTTTTGGACATCGAGGCTGAAATCAATAGATTGGAGAGTGACCTGGAGTCTGGGGTGACGCCAGAGAAGCTTCACCTCCTGAGCCTGAAGCAGCACAGCTATAAGGCCTTAGTCACAGACAAAGCCAAAAACCTGGGGAGGGAGCGGCTGGGTAGACTCTACGACCTGGGTGACAAAGCAGGGAAGCTTATAGCATGGCTAGATAAACGGGAATGGGCGAGCAGGCTGGTGCCAGAGCTTAGAGTAAAAGGGGACATACCCGTCACGAATCCACAAGAGATAGTCGATAGCTTTGCCAGCCATTACCAAACGGTCTATACGACAGTGGCCCCCTATACGGAGGAGGACTCTCAAGAACTGTTGCATGACATCAAACTCCCCCGCCTCTCCTTAGAAAATCGGGATTTCCTGGACAGTGACTTGACCCCAGATGAGATAGCGCAATCGATCCGTTCATTAAAATCGGGAAAGGCACTCGGCCCCAATGGACTCCCCATCGAGCTCTATAAGCTGCGACCCGATAAACTCTCCCCTACTTAAAATCTATGTTTGAGGAATCACTGGAGACGGGCATGCTGCCCAGGTAACAGAGGATAGCCACCATAGTTACCATCCATAAAGACGGAAACCCAGAACAGACTGCAGTTCCTACCGGCCAATTTCCCTCCTAAACGCCGAACCAAAAATCCTCGCCAAGCTCCTGGCCAATCGCTTGGTCAAGGTCATTAGTGCCTTAGTACACCCAGATCAATCCGGCTTTATGCCACACAGGAACACGGCCCTGAATCTGCGTCGAGTCCATGGGGTAGTAGCTAGAGCACATACTCTCCGAGAGCCAGCAATGATCGCGTCTCTGGACGCAACCATGGCATTCGACACTATTGAATGGCCTTACCTTTGGGCAGTATTGGCCAAAATGGGTTTCGGCCCTAACTATATAAACTGGGTACGACTTCTGTATAACGAACCCCTAGCCCAAGTGGTGGTCAACAATAAGTTATCAGCTACCTTCCAGCTGAGTCGGGGAACCCGTCAGGGCTGCCCGCTTCGCCTCTCCTCTTCGCCCTGGCCCTGGAGCCTTTGGCAGCCTGGATCCGTAGAGATCCCAGGATACGGGGATTAGAATGGTCTCCCGGCTGGGAGGACCGAATCTCCTCTACGCAGACGACCTGTTGCTTTATTTGGCCTCTCCTAGGAAATCCCTTATAGTGATCTTAGATATCCTGGCGGTATTCGGACGATACTCTGGATTCTCTATCAACTGGAGTAAGTCGCTTTGTTTCCTCTGTGGGGCGATCCACCCGTCCCTCCCAAGAACTGCCCCATACAAATCAACACGGCAGGCTTCAAATACCTGGGGATTTTCATTTCGCTAGATCCCGCAATCCGGTATACTCAAAACCTTCTCCCCCCTTCGTAAACTTAAAAGCGATATTGCCAACTGGAGGTCGCTACCCCTCTCCCTTCTGGGCAGAGCCGCCCTATTCAAAATGATGTCCCTGCCTAGATTCCTATACACCTTGCAAAACACCCTGGATCCTGTTCCCGCCAAATATTTCAAGGAAATTGAGGGCCTGCAGAGAAACCTGTTGTGGGATGGAAAACCTCGAATCGCCCTGACCAAACTAACACTGAATTGGTATGACGGTGGTATTAGCCTCCCAGATATCAAGAAATACTACTGGGCGGCTCACCTAGCAGCCATCAACCACGGCATGTATGGCCGTGCAGACGATCCCGGATACGCCATGGATAAATGGCTCCTCCCAGGTGGTAATTATAACAGGGCGCTATACTCACGGCCCAGACGATACACCTTGACTGGCCCCACCAAACACTCTGTCCAGATCTGGCATGATGTTATCGCCTCACTGGGATGGAAAAACACGCTGACATTAGCCACTCCACTTTGGGACTCAGAAAGATTGGGCGACTTATGGAAATCGAAGGGCTTTGACAGATGGGACCTTATCGGTATCTCACACATTAGGGACCTTTGGGGGCTGGAGGGGTTAAATCCTTTGACACGCTCCAGGCGGACTACGATCTAGCAGCCACCGAGTATTTCCGATACCTGCAGGTCCTGCACTCACTGCAATCTTTGCTGCCTAAGGGGACGTTCCCTCCAGAGGCCTCTCCACTGGAGGACAGAATATTAGACGGCCACCTTCCCGAGAAAACCATCTCCCTGATTTACAAAAAGTTAATCAACAACATGGAGAGTCCCCTTCAATCACTCCGTGAGAAATGGACGCAGGATGGGGTGGAGGTGGATGATGAGGACTGGCAGCTGACGGTGTCTTCCCCCAGGGAGGTTGCTATCCCGGCACGTTTGAGGCTGGTACAGCTTAAAATCCTCCACAGAATTTATATGACAGGACCCCGTTTGGTACACATGGGATGGTCAGATAATGGGAACTGTGGCGGCAATGTGGTCACGTGGGGACATTCATACCCATAATTTGGGAGTGCGAACATATCATATCCTTCTGGCTCAAGATCCATGACACTATTAATGCGGTACTACAGGTTCACCTCCGCCCGGAGGCACGACGATGCCTTCTCAATCTGTGGGAACCTACGGATCTCAACACAAATCAGACACGGTGGGCTACACTGGGGTTCATGCTGGCAAAACGCAACATTGCTCAACTATGGGGGCCACACTATCACCCACACTGGCAGCATGGGAGAAGAACCTTGACTGGTGCATGGTTCGGGAGAAAACAGTCTACCTGGCAAGAGGGTGCCCCAAAAAATGGTCTCGGATATGGAGCCCCTGGAATACCTACCGGGGAGAGATCTGTATGCCTCCTGATTGTCCCGAACAAAATGACCCCCACACCCTGTAACATTCCTCTATCATGTAGAAAACCGACGTATTTCCTCCTGTACCGACTGTAATGTATGATTTGGCGAACCCTCTGTAATGTTTATTGGAACCGATGTATGTTTAATAAAAAGAATTATAAAAAAAAAAAAAATGGTTCAATCCTATACAACTGCTGGTTTTCTCTTAAGATTGTGAGTAAATTGGTTCAGGTTTTTGTCACACTGTCACTGACAACTAATTCTGTCAACAATGCAGGATCGAAAGATGCCATGTCATTGGCATCTGAAATGTATACTTGGATCTCATACCATGGATTTTGTTTTGTTTCTTCGTGAGGTCTCTCATTGGGGGTACAGATGAACACAGAATTCCAAATTTACTTGGGCTTACTAAAATGTCATGCCCAACAATAACTGTAGTGATGAAATGTCCATTAGTGCAAGTGAAAAAGTGCCAGCCTGTAGTCTTCCAGATTGGGCACATGCGCTCTCATGAGGCAGTGCAGCTGTAGATATCGGAGCTGGTCTTGAAAATATGCATTTGGCCTAACTGAGCATGACACCAAACTCCACTATCAATGTCTCCTTGAGTATCTCCTGGGTTTTCCCAAATGTGAGAATGTCATAGCTGAAATTCATGCACTTGGGAATGCCCTGTAGTACTATCCTCATTGCCTCTAGAAAGATCTCACCTGCTACCAAATCATCAAAATTGAGAGGTTTTATCCATGCAAAGGCCCTTGTAAGAAGCATAGACCATGTGGTATTGTGATAACTTCTCCTGATCCAATTGATGATAGCCCACTTTAAGGTCACTTTTTGAGAAGAATACTTCATTATGTTGGTAACTCATGTCTTGAAATATGAGGTGCCAAATGTAGCAGTCTTTGAATGGCCATGAACGGTTGGTTGTCTCCCATCCATACAGCTTCGCATTGGCCACCTGACTGACACATGAAGAGGACAGGACAAATTGGTGAACCCCAATGGGGGGGGGGGGGAGACGAGGCGGCAGGCTCAATGATGACTTGTCACAATACACTCTCAATCTCTGACTCAAAAAGGGAATTTCCTAAAAGTGTTGAGCCGCCAGTAGAATGGTTTCATCGATGTAAAGCTTAATCTGTGTGTTTTTTTTAACTTGCAGGTGCCTTCAGTTTAGGAAACCATTTCTCAATATAATGTTCAGCAGATGCTGTCGCTCTTGCAATGAGGCTACAAAGTACTTGGAGCAGGTCCATTTTTATAGCAGAGCTTTATTGATTAAAGAGACACAAACATATTCTTTGAAAGGGAGTAGTGTTTGAGATCTAGGCATAGATGTACACATTAGAGGGCAGAAGTTACTAGTGTTGAGTTAACTTTTCAAACTTGATAGTCATGTTAAAGGTAATCCCAGTTTCTATCTATGTAAGTTGAATTTGTAGAGCGCAAACAGTCGAAAAGAAATGGAGCACCATAGAGCATTGGCGAAGTTACAGTTAGTGATTGGAGTGGTAACTGGGTTCTCAGAGTTTCATCTAAATATCAACTTGAAAAATGTCATGCAACCATAATATTGAGGTCAAAATATCATGACTACAAAAATATTCTGGAAAAAAACATAGAAGATAAGTATATCAAGTTTATTGTTTTACAATAATAGCAACGTTTAAAATATTTTTACTGCATCATTTTTACTATGTTTTATTGAATTATGTTTTCATTTCATTATATTATTGCGAAACCAATTTGTAAATTTTTTAAATATATTATACTAAAGTATAGTTTAATGAGTTGTGTTATTGGGGCTCTGGGTAGGTAGTTTTCCTAATGATATATTCATGAGTTTTAATTGATTAATATGTTGATTCTTTTTGTTATGTATATGTTTACATTTTTTCAATATGTTTTTATTGCATAATACACTTAGATTTGGGGCTATGGGGTTTATTGGAAGATCAGAAAGATAGTGTTATTTTTAAAGTGTATATCAATTATTGTTAATTGTTTACTATGTTATATTTGCTTTCTTTGTTATTATTGTTTTTTTAAATGTATAAATATTTATTTTTGGGGTTTATTGGGTAGGCAGTCTTCAAATTAATATTACAAACAATTCTACTAATTATATTAATTAATCAATTATTTTGCATTTTTTGATACATTAAATTCAAATTAATTGAAGCGTTAAATATGTAACATTTTCAAATTGTACACACTGGGCCCGATTCACAAAAGTAATCTGAGACAAAATTCTAACTTTACGACTTTCGGTATTCACAAAAGGCATTTAGGAGTAGTAAAGTTAGGATTTTGCCTTACGTTTAACTTACGTTTAACTTACGTTAGGATTTTGTCTTAAGACCAAAACTTAAGACAAACTTAAGACAAAATCCTAACTTTACTACTCCTAAATGCCTTTTGTGAATACCGAAAGTCGTAAAGTTAGGATTTTGTCTCAGATTACTTTTGTGAATCGGGCCCCAAGTTTTGGTTCTTTATTATCGTGACACATATTTTAGGTGCCTGCGCTTTATGTGGCAGTGTTCATGAAAAAATGCAGTGGTTTTTAATTGAAAAGAAGGTCTTTTAGACAATTTTAAATAGCTACTTAACTGTTTTGATGAAGTGATCTAAACCTCTTCAGTTTATGCTGTTTCTCCAATGTCAGTTGGACTAGAATTAAAAAAGTCAATGTGAGCCCCTCACCACAAACACATGTATGCACTTTCCCCAATGTTTGTTAGACTGGAGTTAGATTGGTAAATCTAACCCTTGCCCCTACAATGTATGTAGTTTCCCTAATTGTTTTTAGACTATTGTTAGAATTGTAAATCTGAAATCTGTGCACTTTCCCTAAAAGATTATGATAGACTGGAGTTCCTGCCTTTGTATGTACTTTCCCCAGTGTTTGTTAGACTATATTTATAATAGTAAATCTGACCCCATAACCAATGTATGTTCTTTGTCCAATGTTTTTAGAAGACTAAGGGTTCGATTTAGAGTTCAATGGACAGGTTACCCCATTCTAAGCATGACGAATATCCCACCTGTCGTATTAAAAGTGCATTATATTCAATGGCACTTGTAATACAGCAGATGGGATATCAGTCACGTTTGTGACAGAGTAACCTAGCTTCCAAACTCTAAAGCAGGCACCAAATCTGCCCCCCGAAATGTAAGACCTGTTACTAATATTTGTTAGATTAGAGAAAGTATGGTAAATTTACCTCCCCTCCTTCCCCCACCCCCCTCAATGTATGCATGTTCCCCAATATTTGTTAGACTGGTAGACTGGAGTCACAAAAATAAATATGACCTCTCTGGCACATAATGCATGTATTCTCCCTACTGATTGCAGGTTTGTAGTTTGTGTATTTGAATTGTTGTTTTATAAGTTCATGTTTTGTAAGGTTTGGATTGGAGTTAGTTTACTACATGTTAATTCAGCCTGAATTATAGAATTTATGATTTTTATTTGGAATGCTATGATATTTAGAATATATTTAATTTAAAAGTATATATTTTGACATTTATTTTACTATTTCTATTTAACTATGTTGTTGCATTTTAATTACTTTATTTTTTTATGTTTTACTAGCTCTAAAATATATTACATTTTCTTACTTATTTTCAAAAGCAGTGAACCCTTCCAAATGTTGGTCCAGTTCTGGACCGTCCCACAGCATATGGGGGAGGTCAGGATCCAGCCATTACGACGTGGCTGGTGGAGGCAGCTCACAATAAATTTACTATGCATACATGGTGTTAGATAGGCTCTATTTAGCATATAAAATTGTACTCTTTTGAATCTCGCATTACGCAAAATTGTATACGAATATGTCTGTATCCGAGTCCACTCTGAGTGGTGAAGGGGTCTTTGAATGTCCAATTCCCATTTTGTGTAAGGATCTCGCTGTCTTTATATGCCAATATTCATACAGCACACTTTTGCCAAAATGTAAGAAAATGTCCTTTAGGGATATCATATTCTAGTATGAGTGACTTGAAGTCAAGCATGTGTGTGTGTATATATATATATATATATATATATATATATATATATATATATATTCATTCACTGAAAAAACCATAGGTTTTAGGGACGTTATAGTTAGAAATTAGCATTTAAAACACCTTAGAAATTCACTGAAAAAACCACAGGTTTCAGGGACTTTATAGTTAGTTGGACATTTCACTCGTACAAAACCAGAGAAATTCAGCCGTTATAGTTAGTTAAGCTAACTATAACTCACGCCCCACAATGCACTGCTGATGACGTCACATATTACATCATTCATGACATGGTCAGTGACATCACTGATGACATCTCAAATGACATCACTGATGACATCATCCACGTGATAATCTGATGCACCTCCTCATACCCTAATATAACCTTTGATAAACCCACTCAAAAGTACAGACTACCATTTTCGAAACCATAGACACACCAATACCAGTTAGTACATACCCACTCACTAATTCCTAGATCTACACACAGATCCACTCATTCACCCATACAGTCACTCATACATGCAGTCAACCATCAATACGGCACTATCATATGCACTCACATATCTATACAGACACTCACACACAGCCACTCATCCATAGAGTTACTCACACACCTAGTCAGTCATGCAAAGAATCAATCACACTCCCATTTACTCACCTATACAGTTATACACACACCACCTCACTTATTCAAATATATACTAACGCATACTTACACTCTTATACAATAACTAATACAAGCACACACTCATCCATACAGCCACTTTCACACTCACTCTCACATATAGTCATTTATATACTCCAACACTCACATATACTGCCTTTCACATATGCTGTTACTCACACATGTACCACTGAGACATCCATTCACCAGGTACCACCAGGTCCGAGGCCACGCCCCTTTGTACACCACTCTGCAAATGCGGCTTCTGGCGCTTACTGGAGGTACCTGGTGGGCTAGTTGGCCCCCAGGGACCCTCAGTATTCAAGGGGACTTAATCCCCCAACTTACAACGCGCCAGGGGGCGCGTTTGCAGAGTGGTGCAGGGAGGGGCGGGGCCTCCAGCGAGATGCCGGCTTCTTTTTTTTTTTGTTAGAAGGGGGGCTGTGTGGCCCCCCTTCTTTTAATCTATTTTTGGGCCCTGGGGATCCCATCCCCCAGGGCCTGCCACATTTATTTATTTTTTAAAACATGAAGGGGACCGTGCGGCCCCCCCTCCTGAGGCAGATATTGGCCCCGGGGACCCCATCCCCCGGGGCCTGGCCACCATTTATTCTTAATTTTAGAGGGGGGCCGCGTGGCCCCCCTCCTCAGGCCACTATTGGCCCCGGGGACCGGCCATTTAAAAAAAAAATAATAAAGGGCCTAGGGGGGTCAGGGTGTTTCTACCCTGCCCCCTTTTCATTTTTAACCTTTTTTACCCCTTTTTCTTGTGATGGCTGCCAACACATTCTGGTTTAGAGTGTTGGCAGCCAGAGTGAAGCTCGTGCCCGGGAGGGTTCGCGAACCCTCCTCGGTGCTCAGATATCGATATTTTTTCTTTTTCTAATTTCTCAGGAACTACTGAACGGATTTACACCATTTAAAAAAAAAAAGTCTCTTTCTGAACCAAGGGCTACCTTTTTGCCAAATTTGGTGTAATTCCGTTCAGCAGTTTGGGCTGTTTCAATTTTTCCTATGGAAATTAACATGGGGAAAACGCGTTTTGGGACCCCCCTTTTTTCTCGGACGCGTTTCGGGCCAACGCCCTCTTCAGTGGCAGACCATGTGACGTGCAGCAACCACCAGTAAATCCCCGTAATAATTATGCTCAGGTGAACCACCTGAAGCAATGCTTCCTGGGACTGTGGGTTCAGTAAAACCCAAGTGGGTCGCCGCCGGCACTCACATTAAAAAATGTCTTTAAAAGGATTGCCGATGTTCGCGCCGGCACCCCTGCATATAACAGGCACCTCCTGTTCCACAGTTAGCTGCCCCAAAAAAGCAGCCACGGACCCGCAAGTGTTTCGCGGTGGTGCAATCCCGCGACCAGGCAGGCCGCTGTACAAAATACAAAAAGAGTTGCCTCTAGGTGGGATGCACTCCCAGGTGGAAATTACGCCAAAGCAAGGGCACACGCCATGAACAAAGTCCTTTTCTGGTTTGCTGCCAGACGCGTTTCGGGCCAAATGCCCTCTTCAGTGGCAGATCATGTGACGTGCCGGCGTGCAGCAACCACCAGTAAATTTAATGTGAGTGCCACTGAAGAGGGCGTTGGCCCGAAACGCGTCTGGCAGCAAACCAGAAAAGGACTTTGTTCATGGCGTGTGCCCTTGCTTTGGCGTAATTTCCACCTGGGAGTGAATCCCACCTAGAGGCAACTCTTTTTGTATAATATATATATGTATATATATGTATATATATATATAAACTCCAACTCCAGTTTCCTTGATCAGAAACGGACACCGACACAGGGGCAAGATTAAAAATCTGTTCCTCGTTTATTAATTACGCTGTAACGCGTTTCGGCACTTCCTGCCTTGATCACACAACAAACGTCATTGTCAGTCCACCATTAAAAATACAGGACTCGCGGTCACATGTTGCTCACTTCACATCGACATAGAAAACAGACACAACATTGGAATCCCCTTACTGATGTTTTGTAGTTTTACAGATTTTTGCAATTGCGAATGATATTAAAACATAACTGAAAACCTTTGAGGGCTTGTTTTCGATTTCTGACACACATGATAATAATTACAATTCATTATCAATCTCCTAATGCTAGTGCAATTTTTTTCAGTTTTTTGGGATTGTTTAGTTTTTTTCTTTCGTTTTTTTAGGGAATCACACTAACGCAAAATACATCTCATATTGCCTCCCTTGATCTCAAGAAAGTGTGGGTGCTTACTATTCTGTTGGCAGCATTCTTAATAAAATCGAAGGGAAATTAAAATAAACTAAAATTAAAGTTAGAATTAATACAGGGTATGGATACACCTTAATCTATGAGCGTTTATCTTCCCTCTCACTAAATATGTCTTTACCTCATTGAGTTTGTACATGAAAATGTGTGCAAATTATAGAGTTCCACAGTGCGTTATGCGTTTTAAACAAATACAATTAATAAATAATAAATAAATAACCCTACTGGTAGTCGTTATAGTTAAGACCTAGTTTCCATAGGAATATCATTTTTGTTGTGCTAATAACTTTGGCGCTGTTTGGGGGAATATTTTTCACGCCATTTTCAAAACAAGTGTACAACTCACTTCAGCTGCTGTCTGAAAAGTTTTGGGGTGATTTATCAAGCGGGGCTGAGAAAAAAAGGGTGTCCTAAAACGTGTTTTCCCCATGCAATTTCCCATATGGATTTTGAAAACTACTACAGCCCAAACCGCTGAACGTAATTACATAAAATTTGTCAGAAAGCTAGCTCTTGGTCCAGAGAAAGCCCTTTTCATAATTTGGTGTAAATCCATTCAGTAATTTTGGAGTTATTAAAGAAAAAAAGATTTATATATATATCTAGGGACGCAAATTCTCTGCGGATCTGACAGATCTCTTGGTGAGATCTGATTGGCTACCAACACTTCAACCAGGAAGTATTGGCAGCTATCTTGAGATGCGGACTTGCCCAAGTCCCAAGAAAAAAAAGAAAGAAAAAAAATGAGAGCAGTGTAGGTATACCCTGACCCCCTCGGCCGTGAATTTGCAGAGGATCCACAGGAATTTGTTTTTTTTAAAAGCATGTGCCGTTACCGGCGCATGTTTTTTTTGCCCCCCGGGTGGGCAAGGTCCAGGGGGGAATTTATTTATTTATTAATGGGAGGGGGTGCAAATTGCCCCCCTCCAGAGGCCAATTACAACCACAGGGACCCTATCCCCTGGAGCCAGGCTGCATACGTAAAGGGCCGGGGGCCCCCCTCCTAGGCCAATTTTGGCTCAGGGTACCCCATCCCCCAGGGCCTGGAAAAATTTGAAAATGGGGAGGGGGCCACACACCCCCCTCCTGGACTGATTTCGGCCCCAGAAACCCCACCCCCACGGGGCCCAGCTGAAATTGGAAATGGGGAGGGGGGCGCACGGCCTCCCCTCCGGAGCCGTTTTCAGCCGTGGGGACCCCAACACCGAGGCCTGGCTGTGCACAGAAAAGGGAGGGGGGCTGCGCGGCCTCCCTCCTGAAGCCAAAAATGGCCCTGGGGATCCCATCCGCAGGACCGGCTCCTGCTAGGTCCCGGGCTGCCCACCAGTGCGGGCAGGGAAACCTGTGTTAGCTCTTGGTTTGCGGGAGCAATCTTAAAGATCCCGCCAAGCGAGCGTAAACATTAAGTCCACTCCCAGTGGGCGGGAGCATGAAAAATGCTCCCGCCTGCTGGGAGTGGACTTTGCATCTGGTTTCCCTGTCCACTGGAAAGCGGGCATGGAAACAGATGAAAGAATTGCTCCCGTCCGGAGGGAGCAGCATTTTTTAGCTGCTCCCTGTAGGCAGGAGCAATGCTGGCTCCCGCTGGAGGCGGGAGCTGGCTAGGGCAGCGGGGGTATCGGGGTTCCCCTCATTACCTCCAACAATGGTAAAGTGGGTGCCCTGGGTGGGATCCAGGGCACCCACCTTTATGTGTCCGGGCCCGGCTGATGGGGTCTCTAGCAGCCCCCTCCCGCTTCACTAATTTCAGCTGGGGGTCCCTGGGGCCAAAATCAGGGGGAAGGGGGCCGCGCAGCCCTCTCTCCCATTTTTATTTAGCCAGGACCCAGGGGATGTGGTCCTCGGGGCCAATATTGGCCCAGGGTGGGGGGGCTGCAAGCCCCCTCCCACTGCACAATGTGCCGGGCCCAGGGAGATGGGATCCCCGGGACTAAAATTTACTTGGGTAGGTGGGCCGCCCGGCCCCCTCCCCTATTAATAATTATATTGGCCCCAAGGGATTGGGTCACCGGGGCCAACATTGGCCTGGGAGGGGTGGCTGCGTGCCCTCCTTCTCAACATGGCCGGGCCTTGGGAGATGGGGTCCCTGGGGCCAGAAATTGGGCTACAAACCCTTCTCCCCTAAAAACAAAAATGTGGCGGGCCCCGGGAGATGTGTACCCTCCTCACGGGTTGGCTGCCTTTCGGGTTTGGCTGCAAGGCCTTCCCGCAGGCCATGCCATGTTGCCAATGCCCACCGCACACATCCGTAGGCCATGCACGGCGTGGGGTTGACTGTATGCGGGGGTGGGCCACAGGACCTGGCTGCAGGCCCTGCAGCCAACCTCCTTTAGCAATGTGTGGTGGTGGTTGGATTAACATACACTAATTAAATGTTGCTTTATGTTTAAAAAACAACCTAAAAATTCACTGAAAAAAAGGGTTACAGGGGCGTTATAGTTAAGAAATACCATTAAAAAACTTAGAAATTCACTGAAACAAACAGGAGGTTACCGGGACGTTCAAGTTAGAAAATAAAATTAAAAAGCCTTAGAAATTCATTAAAAAAACAAAGGTTACAAGGCTGTTATAATTAGGTTCAGATTTAACACACACAACACCATAGAAATTCAGCAGTTAATTCAAGATCTCAAGTATCTATGTTATGTTATGTTACTTAAATTTGTAGCGCGCACAGATACTCATGAGTGTCCCGGCGCGGTGCCTAGCGGAGTTTGGAAAATTAACTTTAAGCAAAGAAATGTGTTTTCAGTTTCCTCTTAAAAGCCACTGGATCCTGAATGTTGCGCAAGGCGAGAGGAAGGGCATATAACTTGTGCCTTAAGGTAACTATAAATTGTACCTTGCCATGCACTGCTAATTACCCCACATATTACATCACTCATAATACCTTCTATGACATCATTGATAATATCAGTGAAACATTTGCTGGAAAATGATTGATGAGACAACTGCGCATGGGTGGTGCGCGAGTTATAGTTACCTTAGAGCATGATTTATAGCTACTTGAGATAACTATAACTGCTGAACTTCTATGGTTTTGTGTGTGTAAAATCTGAACCTAATTATAATGGCCTTGTAACCTTTAGTTTTTTAGTGAATTTCTATGTTTTTTTTATTCTATTACCTAACTATAACATCCCTGTAACCTTTGTTTTTTCAGTGCATATATATATATTTTTTTTTCCCTACTGGCAGTCCCCAGTAGGTAGTTATACTTAGGACTTAGTTTCCATAGGGAGAGCGTTTTTCATTTGCCAGTAACTTTGGCGTTGTTTGACGAATCCTTGCAACATTTTTAAAACTAGTATGACTCACTTCACCTGCTGTCTTCAAAGTTTCGTGGTGATCCATCAAGGGGTGGCTGAGAATTTAGTATATAAACCGAAGCGGATCCTCCAAGGATCCAACAGTCCCTGTGCTCAAATCTGATTGGATGCCAACACTTCAAACCAGGAAATGTTGGCAGCCAGCTTGGGACTCAACTTCAGCCGAATCTCACCCCCCAAATTTTTTTTTAAAAGGGGGCTGGGTAGGAATACCTTGACTCCCTACAAATTGGTGATGGGGTCCCAGAGGGACCCCGCCGCGGCAAAACAACATTTATTTTTAAATTTTCAGTGAGAATCTCATAAATGGGTATGTGAGGGGCTGAGTGGGAGTGGGTTTATGAGGTTCTATGGGGGGGTGAGATTGTGTGTTAGTGGTTCTGTGGATGATGTCATTAGTGATGTCATCAGTGATGTCACTGACCATATCATGAGTGATGTAATATGTGAGGTCATAAGCAGTGCATTGCGAGAGCTTAAGTTATAGATAGCTCAGGTAACTATAACTGCTGAATTTCACTGGTTTTGTACAAATGAAATCTGAGCCTAACTATAATGTCCCTGACACCTTTAGTTTTTTTCAGTGAATGTATAGATATGATCAAATTTTTTTTTAAATAATAATTTAACATTTTACTTAAAATAATGATAATTGCAATCAAATGCACATAAATGCTGTTATAAAGTAGGTATTTTGGACCACTCTATTTTGGTAGTCGACATTGTTGTACTTTATATTATGCATTGTATGCATGTATACTTTATATTTTGCTTGTCAATATTTTCACAACTATTTTTTTGTACCAAAATATTTTTGTAATCAATATCCTGTCATATAACTGTTCTTAAAAAGGTGTGCCTTGAGCTCTTTCCTAAATTGAAATGGGCTTTAAGAAAGGGAATCTCAACAATCAATATCTGGATGTCTATGAGTTATTATGCTTATCTGTAAGGATGAGAAGTGAGGCTATGTTCACCACAGTATTGTATTTGTGACAATGAACAATTATAGTCAATGAATTGTTTGGACAATAACAGTTGTGATGATTTCAAGGCTTAAGAAATCTCTTTCCCTATGTTTACCACAGTGCAGACAAATGCCTGTATCTAGAGGGATAAGACATGAGATGGGGTTTCTTAGGTGTGTTACAGTGGTTTATAATAGAGTACAGTGTAAGTACAAAAATGGTGACTGTCAGCATCCTTGGTATTTCGATTCATCATTTTGGAGTAGGCACACAAAAAGAATACGTTATGATGTATATTTGCAATTTACACATACAGATTGTGTGAAATGACGGATTAATTTATTATGGATAGAAATATTACAAGTGCCCCTACAAGATAATCTCCACTATAAAATGTTGTTGACATAATAGGCAGTTGTCTAGTTTTGTAACCATAAACACCTGAGTATAGCGGCACTAGTCCCTGATGATCTTGCATGTAAAGTCACATTCTGGAGATCTGGATCATGTCCTAACATAAAACAAGTCCACTGCTGACCTATGCACATGGCTGAGTAGTGGTGTTAGGTTGATGCACCTATGAAGTGGAGTCACCTAGCAGCAAGTTCACCATACGCTCTGAGAGAAGCAGCGGCCATTTTACAAATGGACGACAGAGACCAAATGGGCGAACAGTAGGTTACAGGTTTGAAAGGACACTGTGCATGAGGAAAGGAGATAACTTTTTTGGACATACTAGGTTTTGTTGCATCGCATTTGGCGATGCAGCGCTCACAACGAAATTCGTTTCATTGATTTAAATGTTTACTTACCTATATTGGTCCGTAATCCGTACTTTGCTACCCCCCACCCTGCCCCTCCCCCGCCCCACGTCACCGCCCGGCCGGCACTCCTACACGGACCGCGACTGGCCAACTCTTTCCCCAGCCAGGGAAACATTGCTGGTGCATAACTAAGTACCAGTCGCGGTCCGTGTAGGAGTGCCGGCCGGGCGGTGACGTGGGCGGAGAGATAGCAAAGCGCGGATTACGGACATACAGTAGTAAACATTTAAATCAATGAACGAATTGCGTTGCCGCACTGCATCGCATTTGGCCATGCAGCGCTCACAACGAAATTCGTTTCATTGATTTAAATGTTTACTTACCTGTATTGGTCCGTAATCCGTACTTTGCTACCCCCCACCCTGCCCCTCCCCACCCCACGTCACCGCCCGGCCGGCACTCCTACACGGACCGCGACTGCTAGAGTACTTTATTTCTGATGTTTTGGAGCCCAGCTCATCACAAATATTCTTCAATGGTGTGTGACTTCCTGTTGACTAAATCCGCATTTCCAAGGAACAAGTTACACCATTTGCAAATTGCACGTGTGAACGACAACCTAGTCCGTAATCCTTTCTGTCTGATATACACACTTCTTCCCTCTCATGAATCGCACCAGTACATCTTGAGAGAAGCCAGTGTTCTGAGAAGGGCGTGTTTTGCAGGCGCAGCAGGAAAACACCTGACACACACATCAGTAGTTGGCAGGTCCTGCTTGTAAACAGGAAAACTATTTTATTCTGCTTGAATTCAGTCGCGGTCCGTGTAGGAGTGCCGGCCGGGCGGTGACGTGGGGCGGGAGGGGTAGCAAAGTACGGATTACGGACCAATACAGGTAAGTAAACATTTAAATCAATGAAACGAATTTCGTTGTGCGCATCGCATCGCGATGCAGTGCGCAGAACGAAATTCGTTTCATTGATTTAAATGTTTACTTACCTGTATTGGTCCGTAATCCGTACTTTGCTACCCCCACCCTGCCCCTCCCCCACCCCACGTCACCGCCTGGCCGGCACTCCTACACGGACCGCGACTGCTTGAATTACACCCCAGACGCATGCTGGGTGTGTCTGTGTGCTGAACCGATGTCTCTGTGTCTATCGCTTGTACACCATAACATCTCTACCCACCGGAGTGAAAGTGTCATCCCTGCAGTTGGTTGTGAAATCCCTGCCTTTGGACAAAACAAGAGATAGGGTCAATGCCAGTCGCGGTCCGTGTAGGAGTGCCGGTCGGGCGGTGATGTGGGCGGGGGAGGGGCAGGGTGGGGGTAGCAAGTACGGATCACGATCAATACAGGTAAACATTTAAATCAATAAAACGAATCTCGTTAGATGCGCTGCATCGCCAAATGCGATGCAGTGCGCGCAACGAAATTCGTTTCATTGATTTAAATGTTTACTTACCTGTATTGGTCCGTAATCCGTACTTTGCTACCTCTCTCCCCGCCCACGTCACGTCGCCGGCCGGCACTCATACACGGACCGCGACTGGTCAATGCGAACTTTGTAAAAGAAAGAGTCCTGGTGCATGGAGCCAGTCGCGGTCTGTGTAGGAGTGCCGGCCGGCGGTGACGTGGGCGGGGAGGTAGCAAAGCGTACGGATCAATCACATGTAGGTAAACATTTAAATCAATGAAACGAATTTCGTTACGCGCACTGCATCGCATTTGGCGATGCAGCGCTCACAACGAAATTCGTTTTATTGATTTAAATGTTTACTTACCTGTATTGGTCCGTAATCCGTACTTTGCTACCCCCACCCTGCCCCTGCCCCGCCCCACGTCACCGCCCGGCCGGCACTCCTACACGGACCGCGACCGCATGGAGCGCTGCTCAGAAGCCCGCAGCATGGGCTATTAAACGCTGGTGCACCTCATACCAAGGTAAGTAACAGGAAATTTAAAGATATTTAACGTAGCCATTGCGAGACCTATTGGCCCGACATCAGCTGCTGGGTGGTCATTGCTTCCCTGAACACCTGCCTTACTTTGAGGTTAATAAGGTTTCTTTGGGAAGAGCAACCAGTCCCTCTCTCTCTCTCTCTCGTGCACTTTTGCCACCTTTCTCATGTGGTTGACTTCAGGTCTTTGAGCACACCTTCTTCCTGTGCCTTTTCAAGATTTCTGTCCCTCAATCCCACGTTCTCCTCCTAATCTTGGGGTGTCCTCTGCTTACACAGGTGCTCCTTATTTATGGATCTGTCGCATGCTCTCCCCTTCTTTCTCTCTTTCTCACACACTTTCTGCTCCTCTGTCTAGAGTTCATTCAGCACTATTACACAAACTACCTATCCCTCTCTGTCTTCCTATCTATTCTGTGCATCTCTCACCTCTATCTAGCCACCAAGCCACATAATTACACTACACAAATCCACTCCACACCACACAATTGCACCCCACACAATTCTACAACTAACAATTCCAAACCACATAATTCCACTCCACACCACATACATCCACTCCACACCAAAACACATGGGTCAAAGACTGTCATTTACAACACCAATAGTTCTAACTTCTCGCAAATGCGAGACCTATTGGAATTGCCAATGTTTGTTTTTATGTATTATGATAGGCAGACGCTATGTCGACATACAGGAGTTTATGAAATTAGAAACCCTATCTTGATAGTAGAAAAAAATAGTAAGCAGTCTAAATTGGGTACAGACTGTTTTTATGGAATATTCTATAATATATAGAATTACATCAGCACTGATCACTCTTGGTGGTAATATATGACCGTCTCTATGATCTGACAATCTAGCTGTTGGCTGGACACCAGGGAAAATATTTGTGCTGAAGGATCCCACAGCTGCACCGATGCATACCTGGCACCGCTCTCACATGCAAATATGGTGGGGGAACCATGGATTTGACAGGGTGGGAGAACCGGGGCGGGTGGTTTTCCTGCTGTGCCCAAACCTAAATGACCTCTCTAGATACACTGGAGAAATTATAAATGGTAGACACACAATGAGCTAAGAGGAGACAGGCACAAAAGATGGCCTACAGAAGCCTGAAACACTGGGGGCTCTACACATAGTCAAGGGGCCTTAATAGAGGCAGACACTCTCTGGGGCGCTGAGGACTAGATACATGATGGGTGTCAGGGAAGACCGACCCAGATTGTCACACAAGATGTTTTAGGAGAGCACAGCCCCATAGTTATCCAAATTCTCAGGTGTGAGAACCAATTAGCACATTGGTGACATTGAAAGGTTCACAACTCTTACTCAAGTGGATACATAAAGTAGATACATAAAGAACATTGCACTGAATGGATAATGTGTACACGTTTCCAGTTGGAAATTCTATTATCACCAAATCGTGGAGCATACATGTGCTAGTTTTCGTGCTGTTATGTGCAGAGTAGTAGCTGTTGCTGGAGGCCTTCCTCTGTGTTGGGAGATATTTCTGCATCCTTTTCATCTGTCAGGAGCTGCTCTGCATGAATCTGGGTCTAATGAAAGCCACATTTGGAGTTCTGGTTATAGTCCCCAACAGGTATCAGTAATTTTTAGGTCGAGCCTAGAGTAGCGCGCAAGCGCTGCTTCTGGCAAGACTTTATGTAGGGGTTTTCAAAGCTGACCAGACGCTCGTGCGTCATGGCCTTTTTCCTGCGGATACAGGCTGCTAGGCAGACATGTAGTTCCAACTATCGTGCCCACACGCGGGCGCGATGACTGGAAACACACGCCAGCCGTGCAGGGAAAGGCCATGACGCACGAGCTGTCTGGTCTTTGCATTTTGTTATCTTTCAGAGAGCCCGCTGCCAAGGCCCTGTGGGAGTCCATGCTCAGTCTGAAGCACAAGGAAGCTGTGATGGAGGTTAGGCGCCACCTAGTGGAGGCAGCGAGCAGAGAGAACCTGCCTATTAAGATGAGCATGGGTATGTTTTGACGCTGCAAACTTGGCAAACGTGGTCACTCGTCGTTTACTGTATGTCTTGTAAAAGACTGGCAATAGCATTGCCTGTAGCTGTGCAGGATGTATGTGACCGGAGATTCGTAATGTGTTCGCTTGGCTTGTGAGCCTAGAAGTAATTAAATATTGCATTCCACAAAGCTTCCAACCAAGCCAAAGCAAATCAGTAAGTACCGGGTACACGTCTGTCAAAGCTCGTCTCGGCGCCTTTGCAGGAGTTTGAAGTGCTATATAAACGCAACACCGACTTCAGACCTACAACAGTTTAACAGTATTGTTTTCCGTAACCCCATACTATTTACTCTCTTATTTTATCATCATTGTTAAAAGTGAACACAAGCATTGTTGAAGCAGTGCAGCTCACAAGCCACTGTTGTCTGCTGGTTTAACCCCTTGGGCTGTATGCTGAATCACAGATCCTGTTCACAAGGATTAACACCTTCCTCACTAGTAATTCATGTTGTTTAACATACACGGTGCTCCAGGCAAAGCACTTCGTAGCAGGAGCGCCGTCTATTTTCGTGGCCTTTCCTTGTTTTATTGCACCACCTAGTGCTAATGCCCTAACGCTGCTGCCTCACTTCGCCTTGTGCGAGGCATGGTCCTGCTGCATAGAACTTTATGTAATATTAAAACCGCACTATCTGCCCATTTATCATGATCAACTAATGGGAAGGGGGAGGGGGGCACACATCATCTTTTAAATAGAAGGTGCCAGTCAGTGCCTTTTCTTTGATCAGAATGGGGCTGAGCAGGAAGACCAATACCACTTTGAGTAAATCATTTAAACCACATTTCTGTTTTGGCAGTGAGGGAAATGTAGATACAATTGCAGGTGGTGTAGTATAATACCAGGGACAGATTCATTGGAAAAGGGTGGTGATCAGAGAGCGATTAGAACATACAGATCTCTATTATAGGAAGTCAAACCCATGAGCGAACTTCATAGGATAATGGCACCACAATTGTGGCCTGACACTTCCATCATCTCTCTGAGCAATTAATTCTACCAACACATTGTAGTCTTTTTTTCTTGCAACACACAGAACATTTCATACTTCGCTAAGACAAGATGGCTTCTTTCTAATTAATTCTATACAGTGCTTTCTGTTGGGGAAAAACCCAGAATTTGTGTACAGATTTTCAACAAAATTTACTTAAGGTGGTTAATAAGTGATGTGTTTTTCACGTCAATAACACATATTTCTGCCCAGTTCAGAAGAATGAAAGAACGAGTCGCCCAAGTCAGGATTCAAACCTAGATTATATAACAGATGGCATCAGTAGTAGATTCATTGACTCCTAGCTTCACTTTAACGTTCAAATCTATTCAGCCAAAAGTACTATTAAGAGTGTAGTGAATATTTTACTACTAGATCATTAATAAGGCTATAAGTGCGCCTAAAGAGCTCTGTGGGTGCCTTAGTTCTGAGACTTTAGTTCTCCCTGTCTACCTGAACACAGGCGCATTGAGGGAGCTCTATGAACATATCAGTGCTGGGATATTAGTGCATCACACATCAGGATAGAGGCGTACTGGGACAGGAAGTCCATTGCTTGGCTCTGGAAAACATGGCGGCACGCCTTATGTTGGTTTCCTGTACAGACTCAGTTTTTCATTTTACCCTCAACGAACCTGATGATCATGCAAGCTCACAGATGTTCTCTATGTTCACTGGGCTGCAGCCCCAAAGCAGTGCTCCGGGTTCGAGAGGGCGCCCAAAGGGCAACCCTTGATTAAAGACTAGTCATGAGACCAGAGCATATACTGCGTATCCCACCAAACATTTCTAAGGAGGAATCTGGACCAAAGGGTCATTTTACCATATTAATTGTGCTCCTTACAATTAACCGTATCTGCCATAACCCATGTGGACAACATTAGAGGAACGGGAGAAAGTAACATAGCAATCAGGAACGCAGCAGGGAGAAAAAAAGGAAAAGAGGCAAGGAGAAGTGAGGGGAACATGGGGAGTTCGAAATCAACATTAAGACATTTCTAGTTCTTCACTTAATAAGTATAGTGAATCCTCCAACTCCATCTTTGATCAGTTTGCTATCTATTTGCAAAGAGTGATTGAGTATTGATGACCTCTTCCAGGATGGGGTTCTGCAGATCTGGATTTCCAAGGATCACTATGATAGTATCACTTCCCTCTCAGGGGCCATCTTTACTGGACGGAAGACTGTTTGTCCTTTTCACTAAATGACCCTCAGAATGACCAGTGGGTGAGAGATGCTCAGAGAAGAATGTTTCCTGTGCTACCATCACCGATGATTCCAGTGATACAGCAGGCAACACCAGCACACTGTTGTGTATTTTGTGCCACACATTTCCAATGTTTCCTCTCTACTGTCTAGAGTTACCAAAATTAAAGTGTGACGTTCCGAATCATATTGTGCTTGTCTGACTGCTTTTGTAAACCTAAACAATAATTACGTGCTGGGATTGTCTCAAATTAAGGGGCATCCCTTTTATAGGATACAGCATCCCTCATCTACCAAGGTGGCATGCTTCATCATCGGGTCCTGCTCCTCGTTCAGTTCTTTGAACATGGTGTAATAATTTCTTGGAAGTTGCATTATCATGAATATCAAATTTTACATGTCGCCAATAAGTGTTTTCTTACTGTTTTATTGAAATGTATTTGAGGTACTTTCTTATGGACACACATGTTACATGTTACATAAGAGCTCTTTCACTATGCTTACTATAAGTAGCTCATAATGTTTGAACCGCTTTAATTGGTACCTTGGACCATAAAGGGTCTAAACAGTCCTGCCAAAAGGAAAATGTACTGAACTATTAACGAGATAAAATGAGGATAACATTTTTCAGGACAACACTTTTTGCTATGGATTAATGCTAAGTATCTATTTAATAAGATATGTACACAGGCTCTAAAGTCATCATAGTACCAAAAATAAGGGAGTTTCTTATATATTTAATAGCATGATATTAAAAAGATAAAGTCTAATGCTTTTGGGAGGTATATTTTGGCTGGGACCATCCTGGAGGGTGAAATATAATTCCAGGTGATGCTTATGTGCCTTATGTAGGAAGCTGGCACTGTATATGATATTGCCACTAGGTGGTAATACCGTGCTCAGAGTTCAGGGGTTCCCCAAGAGTGTACAGGGCTCAATGTAAAACCCAAAGTGTTCTACTAGTGGTAGTGTGGGCAAGCGGCCTTAGGCCTAACACAGAAGAGTGTAAGACATTTATTGCACATCAGTGATCAACAAACATTTGCAATGCAATAGGTCTCGTTTCACGCTGAAGTTTGAGTTATTGACATTGCAAATAAAAATGCCTTTTATTTTTGTTTTCGTTTAAAAAACATAAATAAAAGACATTGTCATTTACAATGCCAACAGCTTAAACTCGCTTTACTTGTATGTATCGTTTTTAGGTCGAGCTCGAGTAGCGCTAGCAAGCGCTGCTCTGGCAAGACTTTAAGTTAGGGTTTTAAAATGCTGACCAGACGCCGTGCGGTCATGGCCTTTCTCTGCGGTTACCCGCACGGGCGCCATCTGCTTGCAATCATCGTGCCCAGACGCGGGCGCGATAATTGGAAACAGATCGCCGCTGTAGGCGCGCGCGCACCACTCGCGTCCTTTCCCCGCTTCTGCTCGGGCCTCCTGTGGGGGTCAGCTCTGCCCCACCCCTGCATGTCTCATGCTTGTCAGGCTGCACTGCCGTGCGTGGCTTCCTTGTTTACTGTAGTTATCAAACACTCTAGCATTACAACGAGCTGTTAAATTCGCTCTGGAGAAAGATCAAGCAATTTTAAGACTTTCAACATGTCAAGTCCCAACATGCAGGAGCAGAATGTATCGCCTCATTTGGTCCGTGTTAACAGCTTTCTTCTACTCACAGCATGAACACCAACAGACTTAAACAGAGTTTTGGCTTCCTAGGGTCGCTTTATTCATGCGTTCTGCAACAACAAAAAGTTACTAGTTTCCTCTTGCAGACAAACAATAGAATGCCAGTTAGCCATGGGAACCCGACCAATTGTGTATATAAATGTAAGTGGTATGACTCCCTAATTATGTGCGTTCACAAGAAATGGATTTTTAAAAAAAGAGATGAAGAACATAGTGAAACGTAACAAACCTACTCGAGAAATCCGAAAGCAGTTTCAACCCAAAGGGTTACCCATAACTGATAGCAGCTCCTTTCCTTAACTGTTTCTTCGACACAAATGGGGTGTTCTGCACTCAGTAACAAGAGGAGGAAAACAGTACAAAAATATAGATGCCAGATTCAATGCATCAGTAAATATTAAAAGCACTGCATTTAATTGACAACGTTAGCAAACTGCAGTTCCAAAATATGTAAACACTTTTGTACTGAAATTGCGTTTAGCTACTGTTGACTACATCATCTGAAAACTATATTATTTAGTCTGGGCTAGAATCGAACGTAAGGAAATACTCATCTAATCAAAATGCCAGTGCCAGCTGGTAATTTTCGAGCAGGGGAGGGGCACATGCACACTAACACCCATGCACACACATACTCTTCACGTCTGGAACAAGCATTGGCATAGCCAATAAGTCTCGCCTTGGGACCTTATAAGTGTTTAGCCATGCAACACTTGATGTTGTTGCACCAAGGATATTGTGCTGCATAACTAAATACTTATAAGGTCCCAAAAGCTTAGAAGTATTGGCTATGCCAATGCTTGTTATTTGAGTGAGTGCGCTACCAGATCCCCTAGATGTGTAAGGCTCACTCGTGGTGAGTGAGGCTTGATGTCTGGAAAACACACACGCACACAAGATGTTAAGGGGTTAGATATTGATAACTTGTCACAGGGTCGGACTGAGCTCTGGCGGGCACAGGGCGTTTCCCGTTAGGCCGGAAGGGTTGGGGCCGGTTATGAACACACGTGAGGATCTGGCAGAGATGAAGACAAGGTGGTCGTATATATGGGAAGACTTTGAGGAGGTACAACTTCTTGGAGCTAAGGAGACAGGTATACAAAATTGTGACAGAGAAACGCAGGAGCCTACCAGGGTGGGGAGGAATAGAAGTGCTGAGGCCTAACAAAAGGCAAGAAGGCTCTTGTGAAGTGGACATATAGGGAGTTTGAGACAGAGGGGCACCCAAGAGTACTTGGGGAGACCAACATTAGATAAGGGAAGATGCAAATGGAGCGAGATGTGGGTTCAAGGAGGGAAATAGGCCCATGAAACGCTTTAGTTGAGAAACACACAAAGGCAAAATTAAGAGTGTTTGGGGAAAAATGTGCATGTGGGACTTGCTAGTGAAGATAAAGGCAAGAGAGGTTTCTTCTGAAAGGCAGACATGCTGCTCTTAGCGAGATAGACACCAGGGTGGCTGAAGAGAGAGACTACACAGTCTCAGTGAGACAGGCATTACAAGAGTTTAGGCACATAGGTGGGTCTGGGGAAGGGAAGTTTCAGGAGAGCTGAGACGAGAGAGAAGCCGAGGAGAGCTTTTGCGAGATGGTCACATACTAGGCAGTGAAGAAAGAAGTGAAATAGGAACGAAGTATTTTGAACGTGTTGTTTTCTGTCTCTCTTTTGTGTTAAGGCTAGTGTGCTGATATTCTCTGTTCTGAGGATGACCTGCATCTCTCGCCAACTTATGTTTATACTCTGTGCTCTGCACTTCTACTTACCTTTACATCTATTAAGACCACTTTGGCACTATCTTAAAATCAGTCTGTCATGCCAGCGCAATCAATGCTTGATCAACGTTTATGTCTTGTTCTTTTCGCACCGTCCAGGCGCTCTGAAGCCAGGCTGTGGCGTTAGCGCTGTATGAGACAACAAATAAATACAGATATACATTGACGGTCTCCTCTTACCTGAGCAGAGCCCAAGCAGGGGCAGAAACAGCAGTACACCGGAGAGGCTCATCTTCAGCTTTCTGTGAGTTCTTCTCTCACTGCAGAGTCCGCTAATGGGAGAGAAGCCGGCGCGCGCACTTAAATACTCAACACAGGGGCAGTCGCGGTCCGTGTAGGAGTGCCGGCCGGGCGGTGACGTGGGCGGGGGAGGGGCAATAGTACGGATTACGGACCAATACAGGTAAGTAAACATTTAAACAATGAAACGAATTTCGTTGCGCGCACTGCATCGCATTTGGCGATGCAGCGCCTCACAACGAAATTCGTTTCATTGATTTAAATGTTTACTTACCTGTATTGGTCCGTAATCCGTACTTTGCTACCCACGGGAGGGGCAGGGTGGCACTCCTACACGGACCGCGACTGCCAGAGAGTGTCTAGAGAAGTCACCTGTGACATCTTGTCAGCGTAGTTTAAAATATACCATTACACTAGTGCACAGGCAAGTTTGGAATCTAGATAAAGCACCTTTTTCTGTGAGAATACTTTGCTATAGTTGTCAAGTAAAAAAACGTAATCCTGCTGACAATGTAACCATAAAAGCATAGCATTTCGTAAAAATAAGTTCTACATTCAATAAAACCAGCATGTAAACAGTTAAAAATATTGTGTGCCAATTGTTCAGCTCCAATATATTGTTACCTTTTCCATAACTTTTCCTGATTTTCATAGCAGAACAAATAAAACTAGTTAGGGCGACACAAATAAAAGCCGTTGAATTAAAAACATGGCCATTGTATAAATTCTGATATTTAAAGTGAGAAATAAAGGGACTAGGGGACCGCTTTAGGGGCGCTATACAGTGTACAAAAAAGCATTGTATGAAAAGGGCTTTGTGAAGAGACATCACACGGACAAGTGGAAAGATACAGAAACTAGGAGCCACAAACAGGAAATAAATTAAGCCAAGCACTATGCCTACGGTAAAATCTGAGCTGGACATTTCTCACGAATATTAAATTAGGCTCAATTCTTGATGATGTTAACACAGCAGAATGGTGTAATACAGTTGGCTTAACATTTTCTTTCTCTGTAATTATGCCATCATAATATTTGAGTAACATATACTTCATAAACACTTCCTATATACACTTCACTCCCAGGAGGCATCAATACATTCTGGATTTTCGAAGGATTCAGGCGCTTCCAAGGTGTTTAGAGACTTCTTAATGTATGACAGCCAAGGAATACCTTTCATGATGTCCAGCAGCAGGCAATCCTTGACAAATGCTCTGAGGAACCTGTTTCTGATGTACCATGGATTAAAAGCCACAACATTATGAGTCGGAGTTTTATTAGATCTTCAATGTTACGCCAAGAAGACTTGGAATGACACACAGCAGTAGGGTAAGCTTTTGGGACTGACAAGAGTGTGTAAAAAAAGTATTCTCGGCCTTCTGGAGAGGATCCGGATGAAAAGAACCCCAAACTGCGGCTCCAGTATGACCAATCGAGATACATTTGCTCTTGCAAATTTCTAACATTTACTTTATTGGCTTATCACCCACATTAGTGGCAAATCTATGCATGGCCTTTGTTGATCTTGTAAATTGTTGCGCTCTTATCGTGAGTAAATGTTTACAATCTAAAGAGGATGCAAATGGAAGACCTTAATACGAAAAATGTGTTTTCTACTCTCTACAATTTTATTTCTGATAAAAATGAGTTCTGACCTTAGTGGTTTTATGTCCACATGGCATAATTGTAGAATTTGGTTAAATTGGTGTTTAGGTCTAGATCCCTCATAAAAGCTGTGAACTCATCCAACAGAATTTGGAGACAATTTGCTGTTCTGCATAAGAGATTTGTGTCACCCGCATACAGTAATACTGGTAAAGGCCATTTCCTAAGAAAGGCATATCCTTCCACAATCGGGCAGTTAATATCACGAAAAAAGAGGAGTTCACCATCCTCCATAATACCCCACTATCTCTTATTTTACCGGCTGCTACCAGATCTTCCCAAGCTTTTTCTTTGATTTCATTCTTTCCTTCTGTGATTTCCTTCTCATATGTTTTCCTACATTACTGAATGCCTTCCCTTGATCACAGGACTTTTTTGAGAGCTGAGAGCAGCATAAAGCTTTCTTAGTAGTTAACAAAGACCTAATAGTATCACAGAGAGAGCCAAAGCAATTTAAACTGGCTTGTGGTTCTGCTTCATACGCCAGACATTCCCTACATGCCGTACAGGTAGTGGTGAAGAGATCTTACAACAATGTTGCTGGGTCGATTTTATTCCATTTCAACATTAGTCCTTTATTTCTAGAATAATTAAGGATCATACCTTTCCTGCAATTACTTTTACTCCAATGTTCAAAGTGATCAATAGTGGGTTATGGTCACTCATACATTACGATATTATAGGGGAATTAGTCATCAGGTTTGCAGGCAAGATGAAAATAAGATAGAATCTATGGTAAGCTTCCTGAACCGTACCACACTGTGGGTTCGGTTGGTGAAAATTCATCAGGTGTGGCAAAGAACTAAATTATGATTTATTATTAAATTGTTTAGTGACTTGCCAAACAAATCATGCCTAAAATGGGATTACCCCTCCCTGTCCATGTCAGTGAGCTCACAGATCTCTTTGATGAGGAAACTTACTTAGATGAGTGTTAAAATCTCCAACCCAAAGAATTGCTGAAAGCATGTGACAATTCCTAATGTGTCTATCAATTTCACAATCTAATTCCACATATGAACAACATTGATCACAAATGTTATGATAAAAATTATTCAATAATATGTTTACATAGCCCCATGCTTTCAGGGACATAATATGATAATAAGGGGAATGCTTACAAAATAGCATCACAAAATATTCATATACAAATGTACGCTGATGATGTGTTTTTTTTTTTTTACCTCACACCTATCAGCCTTTAGAGTAACATGGACACTCTCTCTAGGTATGCTGAAACTAACTTCCTAAAAGTAAACATCTCTAAAACAAAAGTGGTAACGTTTAGGGCAAGAAAACATTACAGTCTCTTTGACTTGAAGCTAGGTGGGAGCCCAGTCGAGGTTGTAAGGATGTGTACCTACCTGGGGAGAGTCTTTCTCAGACACTAGAAACCACTTCTCATTTTCAGCATATGGAACATAAGGCCGACGCCCATATAAGCGCATTAAAGAGATTTTACTCATCCTCGGGAAAGAGGCATTTTCATTCCCTCCTCGAAATTTATCGCGTTAAGATTCCCACTATTTTATCTTACGCATTACAGTATATTTCTATAAAAAAGTGGTCTATCTTAAATTTGAATGAAGGGAAACTCTTACGTAAGATTACCACAATGAGCCAAGCTACAACGGTTCAAGTACTAGGTTTAGAACTAACGGTAGTTAGCGTCTGTACAAGAGCTTTGGCAGATATAATAAAATGGGCATATAACTTACTTAACGCAACAGAAAGCTCCTAGAGAGCTCTCTTAAAGGACAAAACTTTTAAGGTTGGAGCAAGACAGTACATTTTTAATGAAAATCTCGAGATAGCTTAAGAGCACTTTCAATGCTCCATTAATCTTTTACAATCCTGTTCACCTGCACTTTTGACGTTTTTTCTGAAAAAACTGACACCAAGACTGAGGTTTGAACTCGATATGGCATACTGTTCTCAGCTATCACACTATAGGTTCTTCATAGTCAATCTAGAGTACAAATTTAGCCAAAAATATCTGAGATTCACACTAGAACGCAGTGTCAGACAATGCATATTTATGATTTGCTTAGGGTTCATGCCATTGAAAGCCTATACCAAACATTGGGGCGACACTGATTAGTCAGGATCTTGTGATCTATGTAGAGGAGGTGTTCAAGACATTGTGCACGTTTTATAACCTCTACCCAAATAAAGTCTTGGTCGAAGCTCGGCGCTGTTTATAAAACCTATATGTTTTAGATATGATCTACTTAGAACTAATGATCTGGTTGATCTAATTACCTCCAAATGAATTTGTATGCTATAACCTGTTTAAATGTTTGAAAACTGTTTTACCATTGTTTTAAAGAAGTCAAGTTCATGAATTGGTATATTTATTGCAGATAATATGTACATTTTTTTATATTGTCGATGTCTGAGGAGTTCTAAATCAATAAAAAATAATTATTGATTGATTGATAACAAGGGGAATTGCTTACAGGCCTCGCTATGAGATCAGAGAGGTTTACAGAGCTCAGGACATCCAGACCCACACCACTCTTAGCTCATTTAATTGCACAGCGGGATTACACACAATATGCTAACCATTAATATGAAAATGCTCTCTGGCCCACGTTTCTTTACTGAATATGATGTCAAAGTTATTAATAAAAGGCATCCAATCTTGGTTTTCCCTATTGGATATAATTCCTTCTATGTTTCAAGATAGCAGGTTGATATTTTGTGAGTTACTCTCCCTATGTTCTCCTCTAGATATATTGAATACTTGTCTTGGTTGACCTTACAAATTAATGACTTCTTTGTTTCCACCTCAACCCATTCTTTCTGCATTAGGGACTTGACCTTTGTAACTCCACCTAGTGAGAGCCAGTCAATTTGAGCTAATCCCTGAAGTGGCTCAAATACATTATTGGTGGTAACACTATGAGGTCCAGAGAACTCACACTGTGCTGGGGCACTCATTCTCAAAGTTGGCTGTTTCTTACTATGATTATATGCTGATTTGTAAAAAAATAACCTAAGGGCATGGCCGTGATCCACCTATCAGTTGGTCCCAAAGTTGCATTCCATACAATAGTTTCTCTGTCAATTTGGGATATTTAAATGTATGACCACATAGTCCCCGGGCTGCTTTTGGGGCCATTGCCAATCCATGCAATCCTTCTAACCATAATTATATAATTACATAAATAATGCACCAGAATTCTTCCTAAGCAAATGAGCCACTTTATTCCTTAAGTCGTGCCAATCTTCTCTTTGTGATTCCTTTAAGACTAGCACATTCCCCAGAATAATAACATATGGGGTGCAATCAGGTGGCAGTTATAATTAGACTACATTACTCCTCTGAGGGGCTGTGCATAAAGGAGACGAATGGCTGTGCATGGTACTGAGAGCAAATCGATTCATGCCTCGATTGTCTGCAATTTGCTTCACACTTCCCCCAATTTTGCCCCTTGACTGGGCTCTTGTCTGACCCAAAAATTCGAAGAGCGGACTTTGTTGAACACCCTGTCCCACATTATGTATTACACTGCTGGAACACATTGTACTTTTATTTAGGGGGACCTATGTATTTTTGTGCCTATTGATGGTGGAATATCTTAACAATTTATGTTCTAAACCCTTTGATTTATCAAGAACGGAAGTACAAAAACCCTCATCAAGCCCTCTAATTTAGTCAGAGAGTTAGAAAAATAACTAGATATGTTTCTCTTCAGATCTTTTAAGTTCTTGGACCATTCTGTCGGTGGACATGCTGTTAAAACCTTGGAAAAACTCAAGGCCTGGTTTTTAACAAGATTATCTAGTTCTGCATTTTTCAGTCACTTTCCTTACATCACTCTGGATTGTACCTTTTTTCCCCTTTTTGCCAGAGGAGAATTTGTTGCTGCATTTGTTGTTGCTGTAACTGCATCAATAACATGCACAATAGTTAAGGAATAATTAAGATCACAAGGATTTGAAATTGAGTGAACCCCTTGATTGTTACTGGACTTAAGAATCTGTTTTCTTGAGGGCACCGAGCTGTCTTTTGTTTATTTTTTTGGCACCGAGCTGTCTGATGCTATAGCAATTGCATTAGCTTCTATTGGGGTGTGTGTCAGTTCTTGATGTAAGCTGAGAGTCTCTCCTCAACATGCCCAGTTTCAAAGTTAGTAGCTCCCATGGCACTAGTGAGATATGTGGCAATAGATGTTGCTGTCCCCCAGCCTTATCCATCCCAGTCTTTAAGCCATTCACTTCCTGTTACCGAGGAATAAAGTTTGTTTTATTCTTGCTCAGTCCGAATTGGACAGAACAGATGGGCTAAGGAGGACAGCCCGGCCCGGCCCAACCTCTTCCGGCAGCAGGCAGGCTTGCTCTTGGTCCAGTCTTCAGGCGGGTACACCCTGGGCAGCGGGAGATTGGGGCTCCTCTACTGGGGCTGTGAACCTATCCACGCACAGTGAGGACCTGCAAGACTTCTGAGCAATAGAATCCTCGATTGCAGTGACGCTACAGTCATGTTTGAGAAGAAACGCGATTCATCCCTTTTTCGTTATTTGCAATGCTTTAGATTATTTGCCTTGCGTTTGAGCAGCTGAAGACTTTGGGTGTATTCCTGAACTGTCTGGGTTGTTGAAAAATGTTCTGCTTGTACTTGTTAGAGAACTACTTACATGTATTACAGGTGGTTTGTTCATCAGTGGGATAACAACACGCCCTGAAGTGCCGTGGCAATACGCTTTTTCAATATTTGACTAGCTTAATGTGTGTCTGTCAAGATTCTTCGTGTTCTAAAACAGTGTTTACTGATTCACAGAGCCATCGGTCCTTGCATGTCAATCCATCTTTTGTTTGTTGTTATGTTTTCTTTTCTACAAAAATTCTTTTCCATGGATATTGATTGGACCAAGTCATTCTGTAAGCCTAATCAGGTCTTTATCTCCTTTGCAAAGCCTCCGAGGTCAACCCATCTCCAAGACAAGCATAGCTAGGTGGAAAGTTGAATGTATGCAGACCTGCTATCTCAAAGCCCATGCACAGTGTACACAGGGAGGAGTCCCACCACACCTTGTGACTCCGGAGATTACTTTGAACGGCTTGCAAGTGTCCGATTCCCACAGCTTGCAAGTGTCCGATTCCCACACTCGATGGCACGAGTATGCTAAGCATTTTAATCTACAGCAGTAAATGCACCATTATGAACTAGAAATCCAAATGGACTGCCACCCCTATACAGGCTGTTGAGTAATGATGCTCAGGAAGTGCTTCTGGTAATGATTAGTCATACAAGATTAGTTTAGGATCCCAAACCTCTTTTGTCAATGAATAATACAATAGCACTAAGAAACAGGAGAGGCACTTTAAAATGTTCATTTTAAAATCTTAGTCTAGTGCATAAAATATCAACAGTAACCACACAGAGTGCAAAAAGGAATGCAGCAGGTCTAAGGCCGTGAAAACAGCAAGAAACCTTTCTAATATGGTTAGAAAGTTCATAACATCTCAAGACCTTTAAGCTAGTTCTAGGCACTATGCTAAATTTGAGATGAAGCAGTAAATAGCTGGCCTGTCCGAGATTCTGAAGATAGATTACACAGCATCCTTGTTTTTGTTAAGATAATAGCAACTCATTTATACTAGATCACAGCTTTGCCTGGGACTTACCAACAGTGTTAAGCTGAAGGACACTTCTCTGCACTTCTCCCAGCATTGCCTCTGACTGAGGATGGTTAGTGCTGCAAACAGCGTGACCTCTGGCTTGAGCCTAGTGCGAAGTCCCTTCACCATATGGTCAGATACTGGAGTTTTTATATGTATCTGATATGCAATTTTATCTTATGTTTATTAAATAAACCAACACTTGCTAACACTAAAGTATCAACAAGACTAAACAAACATGGCGACAAATGTAACCTCTTGATTCACATTGATTATAAATTCCTATAACTATGAACAATAAAACATGCCTGCTAATAGAACTAAGCATCGATAATATGGCAGTGTCTGTATCTGAAAAAAATAAAATGTCAGCCTAGATTGTAAGCAGACATGCTGCCAATATTTCTGTGCATGTTTAGAAACTTCACACTTTCTAAAGAGATGAGAGAATCTGAAATCAAGCATAGGATTCCCACGCACTCAGCCAGCAGACTGGACTATGGAAACGCCCTCTATGCCGGAATTAACAAACCCCTTTCTCCGCAAGCTCCAGACCATACAGAACACCTCAGCCAGGCTCGTCCTCGGCATCCCTCGACATGAACACATCACCCAACACCTGCGAGACCTCCACTGACTCCTCGTTGAGAAGAGAGTAACCTTCAAGATACTCACCCAGGCCTACAAATGCCTCCACAACACTGGACCCCAATATCTCAACGAAAGAATCTCCTTCCATGTACCCAAGAGAAACCTCCGATCCGCCGACCTCGCCGAAACCACGCGCATCCGCAGAGCCAGAACGGGTGGAAGAGCCTTCTCCTACATCGCGGCAATGACCTGGAACGAGCTCCGTATCAACATCAGATGCGCCCCCACTCTGCACACCTTCAGGAAGAGCCTCGAGACTTGGCTCTTCGGCTGACCTGGAGCTGCACCCCCCCCCCCCCATGCGCCTTGAGACCCTCACGGGTGAGTAGAGCGCTTCACAATTCCCTGATTGATTGATTGATTAAAATGGAAGAAACTTAAACAAGAACTGTCAGTGCTCTAGACAACACTCCGTGAAAGGATGCATACAGGGTAGGTACCCTTCAAACACTTGCCTAAAACTAGCTTTGGAGTGAGCTAGCAGTCAACTAGCAGGTTTGCTGCGCATCGTATGCTACACATTTTGGGCTTTGAGCCGCAGGTACTAGCAATATTAAATATTTAATCTACATGTCTGTCACTAGTTAACACCTATTTGGTACAGAAGTAGACCAGTAACTGAAAGAAATGAAGACAAATGAAATGGCTAAATCAATGGGGCATTGTATGCAATGAATGGGGCATTTAATAGATTGTTTTTAGTGTAGGGAGGTGAAGGGTGACAGCTGTATGCAACACTTTCATCTCACTCATGCTTTTCAACATCTACATGAAGTCATTACCAGCAATGATCAATTAATTTCAGCTCACATGCTATAACTATGCAGATGACACACAAATACTCCTTAAACTGGAAACCCCCATAGACATTGTAAACTCAAAAATCTTTAGTTGCCTCAGAGCCGATTATCAGTGGATGACATGCAGAGATCTCAAATTGAATGCTTCCAAAACTGAAATACTCACATGCGGTAATTGGAAAAATTATGACCCACTCTGTGCCTGACCTGACAATCTGGGACCACCTCCTAAAGTATCTAAGGAAGCAATTAACCTTGGAATTACCATGGACTCCATGTTATCAATGAATGCCCAAGTAGACAAATTAGCAAGGCCAAGCTTCATTACTATGGAAATTCTGCGACGCATCTTCCCCCACCTGGGACTTCCACACAAGGTCCAGGCTACTATCTCTCATGCACTATGTAAACTTGATTACGCCACTGGCCTCTACCACGGATCATCTTTGTCAACTATGAAAAGACTACAACGGATTCAGAACTCTGCTGCCAGACTACTACTTGTAAAGTCACAAGCCCACATCTCCCCTGCCTTGAGGGCCCTACATTGGTTACCGGTTGCCAGAAGATCCACCTTCAAACTGCTTTGTATCACCCACAAAGCAATACATGGAACAGGACATCTTTTCATCAGGAATAAAATCACCAAATACATTCAACACAGGAACCTCCACTCAAGATTAGCATCTATAGGGCTTATTTACTAGCTTTGCGCCACTTTTAGCGTCATTTTTCCCATGTTAAAAATGACGGAAAAGTGGCGCAAGGGGCTTGTAAATAAGCCCCATAGGCGGTACATCTTTCTCTATTCTAGCAGCCAAGCTATGGAATTCATTACCCCCAAACATAAGGTCCAATGATAACTATCTTATCTTCAGAAGACTACTCAAGAGTTGGCTATTTCCTACATCATCACTATACTCAAACACTAATGTACAGCATATCCTTGTGTATACAAAACATTGATAATTTGATTATATGTATGTATCTAGATATGTGTATTACATTGTACAAATATGTATAATAACTATGGTTTTTAAAATATATAGATATTCTTTAGGTCTGCGTAACAAATGTATATATTTCTGAAGGTCAAATATATATATTTGGCCTTTATGCCAAAATGACTGTTGCGCCTCTGAAGAGTGCAATGAGCACGAAACGCGTCAGGCGTGAATCGACAGGCATGCGGTAAACTGGATCCGCCCGCCGATCCGGCTTTTACCTCATGAAGGTTGCTACAGTGGATGTCGGAGTGCGTCTCCAACAGGTGGGAACCTTGGAGCTTTGATTATATATATATATATATATATATATATATATATATATATATATATATATATATATATATATATATATATATATTGCTTCCACTCGGCCCAAGTTTGGACGCCAGCGCTCTCAATGAGGGGCGGTGCGTGTTTCCTCCGGCAGAGCCACGCCGGTAACTATTTCTTTGAAGTTGCCACAACAATGGATCGCACTCACTCGAGATAGAATTTAAAAATGCGTATTTATTAATTCAAGGGTTTTGCCATGCCTAACGCATTTCGGTCCTACAACATGGACCTTGATCACGGGATGATTGTAACTCGTTCTCAAACATCTTTTATTTCCTGCATTTTTACAAAAAAGGGGGATTACTTCCTGTTTTCGCTCCATATGAGGCATTATGGTTAGTGTAGTCAAACCTCATAATCCTTTTACGCATGGCACAAATTAAGTGATTAAATAAGTGTTGTAAGTGACATACATAAAGTGAGATGTGAGAGTGTGTTTAAAAGGTTATTTACATTTTGAGAGGCAAAAGAGAAAGAAAAAGAGAAAGAAAATTATATTTAAATTCTTCTCGTTTAAATAACACACAAAGGTTGTTAGTTCATGAGTTTTTGATTTTGTGGAGTTCGAGTTCAAATCCCTCTAGTGGGAGAAAATTCCACCTTAGATAAATCAATTTCTTCATGGTGATATGCTGTATTTATTTTTAGTTGGTGGCACAGTTTTTTTCGTCTCTCGATTGTTTTAATTAATGTTATTTCTCCATTTTGAGATCACGATTGGTTTCAAGCCCTCCAGTGGGCAGATTCCTTCTTGATATCATTTCTCTGTGTTTGGATAGTTGTTTAGCGATTGTTTGTTCAAGACTGATGGTTCTGTTCCAATTGCAGTTTTCACTTATGTATTTTATCTTCACACTGGTTTTCAAAGATGCACATAAAGTTCTTCGTCCTGATTTAGGCCTCTAGGATTTAAGGTCCTGAATGTTACTATATGTTTCGATCTCACTTTGTCTCAATAGCTTCTCACGGTTTCCACCTCTTTCAGACTGTGGTATTTGTTCTATTCCATAGAAAATCAGTTCTTCCCAGTTACTCTTGTGTACTGTTTCCATGTGCTTAGCTATTGCATTTGATCGATCTATGTTTTTTGTCGCTCGAATATGCTCCAGGACTCTTTTCTTGACCTCACAGGTTGTGCTTCCTATGTATTTGAGTCTACACGGGCACTCCACTATGTATACAACAAATGTACTTTTACACGTGATGTGTTGCCTGATTCTCCAGTTCTTTCCATTGCCAATTTCTACTTCTTTTTTTGGTTTTCCAATTCTACAAGCTTTGCAGTTTTTACAAGGCCAAAAACCTTCTTCTTGCATCCATGTGATGGGCCTGTTTTGCTTAAAGTGACTGTGTACTAGCTTGTCTCTTATGTTTGCAGCTCTTTGATGTGTAATGTTTGGATAATCTCCTACTATTTTTGATAATGTTGGATCCAATTTCAAGAGTCCCCAGTGTTTTGTCAAGATCTTCCTTAGATTATTTGATTCCGCATTATATGTTGTGATTAATCTGATTTGCTGAGAATTTGTTGATGTTTGTGATTCCAATTTGTTCTTCCTCTTTGTATTTCTCAGAATATCTTTGTGGTTTTGCTTGATGACACTTTGTAAACTATTTTCAAGTACTTTTCTGGGGTATTTTCTTTTACTGAATCTCCATTTCATGGCTTCGCTGTGTTTCTCAAACTCCACATCAGATGAACAATTTCTCTTCAAGCGTAGAAATTCTCCATAGGGGATGCTCCATTTCAGGGTTTCTTTATGGAAGCTGTCACCATGCAAGACAGCATTCGTTGCAGTTTTCTTTCTAAATAATGTAGTTTGTAGCATGTTATTCTCTACATATAAGCATGTATCTAGAAAGGTCACCTTTTTGGACTGATTTCCATTGTGAATTGTAACTTGGCCTCATTATTATTTAATACTGCAAAGTATGTTTTGAATTCAGCTTCTGTTCCATCCCATATGATGAGCAGGTCATCAATGAAGCGTAACCATAATATCAATTTCTCAGTAAAGTGGTCATTCTCAGGTGACCATGCTATTTTCTGCTCAAACCACTCCCATCATAAGCTTCGCATAATTGGGAGAAAAAGAAAACCCATAGCACAGCCCATTGTTTGCTTGTAGATTTTTTTATTAAATAGAAAGATGTTATTATGTAGACACAGTGTTATCATCTTGATTAGCATTTCATTTTGTGATCGGTATTGGATATTTCTTTTTCCCAGGAAGTACTTGCATGCTTGTATTCCAAATTGATGTTCAATATTGGTGTAAAGCGAGACTACGTCCATAGATACAAGCTTGTAATTTGGTTGCCAAGCTATATCTTCCAATTTTTTAGAAGGTCACAAGTGTCCTGTAGATATGAGCTAAGGTCTTTTACAAGTGGGGCAAGGAAGTGATCGATATAATTTGAGACTGGTTCCAATAAAGAGCCATTTGCAGATACTATCGGTCTGCCCGGTGGGTTGGTTTTACTCTTATGAATTTTAGGAAGGAAATAAATGGTTGCCATTACCGGGAAGCTAGTGGTTAAGTACTTTTTTTCTTCCTCATCAATTAGTCCCTTATTCAACCAATCTTCCAAGAGAACTGTAAGCTGTTTCACTATTTCCTTTGTTGGATCCTTAGTCAGGCACGTATAACACTCTACGTTGGACAGTTGTCTATGGGCCTCCTGAATGTAATCAATTTTATTTTGAATTATAATGTTTCCGCCTTATCAGCTTGTTTTATTTTCGATAGTATTGTCCTGTTGGAGCGTTTTTAGGCATTCTCTCTCCCGGAGTTAGGTTATCCTTCCTGTTCTCATATCCAATTTTGTATAGATCTTCTATAACTGCTTCATGGAACAAGTCCACTTTGTTTCCAGGTGGTAGGACAGGGTAGAAGAAGGATTTCGGCTTCATGCCGCTATCTCCAGTTCCTCGTGATGGTATGACTTCCTCTAAACCTTCCAGGTTTTCTAATTGCTGTTCAACAGAGGTCTCTCCCATTGTTATCAATGTTACTAAAGCTGGATGATCTTCAGCTAGTAATATGCTCGTTGGTTCATCTTCCACACTTGGTCTTTCATTAGGTTTGTCTGCATATATTTTGGCTAGTTTCAGTTTGCGTGTATACCTGTAAAGGTCTATTCTCGTTTGTGCTATGTTTATGTGTGACACTGGGCAGTAGTTTAGGCCTTTTCTAAGTAATTTAGTTTCATTCTCTGTTAGCGCTCTGTCCGATAAATTAATCACATTCAATTCTTGGCTAGACTCCAAAATCATTTCCTTGGTTGTCTCAACCGCCCCCTGATAGTTGTATCAATTTTTGGGCTTTCTGTTCCCCTACTGCCTCGTCTTGTTTTTCTTTTCTGCCCCTGCCACGTCCTCTCCCCTGCCTCGTCCTGGTTGTTTGTCTCTGTTTTGTTGTTGTAATGCAAGTCGCATTTCTGATAAAAAGTTGACTTTTTGTTACTGCTCACACTTGCTTGGTTTCCACACTCAGCATCACTTGTATCTGTGCTGGTTAGTGACTCATAGCTCGAAGATTCTTGGTTTGATATTTGGAATTGTTCCTTGCTTCTCTGAGATTCAAATCTTTTTCCGAAGGTAAAAATTCTGCCTTCCTCAAAGTCTATTTTATCCCTTTGGAATTTATATTGCTTTCTTTGCTTCACTCTTTCTTCGTGTTTCTCCAAGTTAATTATAATGTCACCTTTAATTTTTTGAGCTCCTCAGATAATTCCATTTTCTCAATATTCTCTTCCAATTTTGTTAGCTCTGTCTGTATTTCCTTTAAAACTTTTTCTAGATGTTTGATTAGAATCAATATTAGTCCTGTTGATGATTCCAATAAGTGTTCACCCCACTCCTTAGCAATTCTCCACTAGTGTCCTGGTGGCTTGGCATTAATGTTAACCGTAGTCCTCTGGGTACTCTCTTAACTTCTACATATTTTTTTAGAGTTATCAGTTCCCACCACTTATTGATTTCCTTTTTTGATAGTTTTTCCCAGTGTTTCAATGTTTCTTTGTCATTGCTCGTTTTTTTTGCATATTGTTTGTCTTTCAGATTGGAACTGCTTGAACTTGCCTTAAATATTTCCGATAGTTCTGCATTCCTCTTTGCCTCCCTCCTTTCCATGGCAAAAGTTTTGGGCACTGTATTTGCCATCAACAGGACTAATATTGATTCTAATCAAACATCTAGAAAAAGTTTTAAAGGAAATACAGACAGAGCTAACAAAATTGGAAGAGAATATTGAGAAAATGGAATTATCTGAGGAGCTCAAAAAATTAAAAGGTGACATTATAATTAACTTGGAGAAACACGAAGAAAGAGTGAAGCAAAGAAAGCAATATAAATTCCAAAGGGATAAAATAGACTTTGAGGAAGGCAGAATTTTTACCTTCGGAAAAAGATTTGAATCTCAGAGAAGCAAGGAACAATTCCAAATATCAAACCAAGAATCTTCGAGCTATGAGTCACTAACCAGCACAGATACAAGTGATGCTGAGTGTGGAACCCAAGCAAGTGTGAGCAGTAACAAAAAGTCAACTTTTTTATCAGAAATGCGACTTGCATTACAACAACAAAACAGAGACAAACAACCAGGACGAGGCAGGGTGAGAGGACGTGGCAGGGGCAGAAAAGAAAAACAAGGCGAGGCAGTAGGGGGAACAGAAAGCCCAAAAATGGATACAACTATCAGGGGGCGGTTGAGACAACCAAGGAAATGATTTTGGAGTCCAGCCAAGAATTGAATGTGATTAATTTATCGGACAGAGCGCTAACAGAGAATGAAACTAAATTACTTAGAAAAGGCCTAAACTACTGCCCAGTGTCACACATAAACATAGCACAAACGAGAATAGACCTTTACAGGTATACACGCAAACTGAAACTAGCCAAAATATATGCAGACAAACCTAATGAAAGACCAAGTGTGGAAGTTGAACCAACGAGCATATTACTAGCTGAAGATCATCCAGCTTTAGTAACATTGATAACAATGGGAGAGACCTCTGTTGAACAACAATTAGAAAACCTGGAAGGTTTAGAGGAAGTCATACCATCACGAGGAACTGGAGAAAGCGGCATGAAGCCGAAATCCTTCTTTCTACCCTGTCCTACCACCTGGAAACAAAGTGGACTTGTTCCATGAAGCAGTTATAGAAGATCTATACAAAATTGGATATGAGAACAGGAAGGATAACCTAACTCCGGGAGAGAGATGCCCTAAAAACGCTCCAACAGGACAATACTATCGAAATAAAACAAGCTGATAAGGGCGGAAACATTATAATTCAAAATAAAATTGATTACATTCAGGAGGCCCATAGACAACTGTCCAACGTAGGGTGTTATACGTGCCTGACTAAGGATCCAACAAAGGAAATAGTGAAACAGCTTACAGTTCTCTTGGAAGATTGGTTGAATAAGGGACTAATTGATGAGGAAGAAAAAAAGTACTTAACCACTAGCTTCCCGGTAATGGCAACCATTTATTTCCTTCCTAAAATTCATAAGAGTAAAACCAACCCACCGGGCAGACCGATAGTATCTGCAAATGGCTCTTTATTGGAACCAGTCTCAAATTATATCGATCACTTCCTTGCCCCACTTGTAAAAGACCTTAGCTCATATCTACAGGACACTGGTGACCTTCTAAAAAATTGGAAGATATAGCTTGGCAACCAAATTACAAGCTTGTATCTATGGACGTAGTCTCGCTTTACACCAATATTGAACATCAATTTGGAATACAAGCATGCAAGTACTTCCTGGGAAAAAGAAATATCCAATACCGATCACAAAACGAAATGCTAATCGAGATGATAACACTGTGTCTACATAATAACATCTTTCTATTTAATAAAAAAATCTACAAGCAAACAATGGGCTGTGCTATGGCTTTTTCTTTTTCTCCCAATTATGCGAACCTTATGATGGGGTGGTTTGAGCAGAAAATAGCATGGTCACCTGAGAATGACCACTTTACTGAGAAATCGATATTATGGATACGCTTCATTGATGACCTGCTCATCATATGGGATGGAACAGAAGCTGAATTCAAAACATACTTTGCAGTATTAAATAACAATGAGGCCAAGTTACAATTCACAATGGAAATCAGTCCAAAAAGGTGACCTTTCTAGATACATGCTTATATGTAGAGAATAACATGCTACAAACTACATTATTTAGAAAGAAAACTGCAACGAATGCTGTCTTGCATGGTGACAGCTTCCATAAAGAAACCCTGAAATGGAGCATCCCCTATGGGGAATTTCTACGCTTGAAGAGAAATTGTTCATCTGATGTGGAGTTTGAGAAACACAGCGAAGCCATGAAATGGAGATTCAGTAAAAGAAAATACCCCAAAAAAGTACTTGAAAATAGTTTACAAAGTGTCATCAAGCAAAACCGCAAAGATATTCTGAGAAATACAAAGAGGAAGAACAAATTGGAATCACAAACATCAACAAATTCTCAGCAAATCAGACGAATCACAACATATAATGCGGAATCAAATAATCTAAGGAAGATCTTGACAAAACACTGGGGACTCTTGAAATTGGATCCAACATTATCAAAAATAGTAGGAGATTATCCAAACATTACACATCGAAGAGCTGCAAACATAAGAGACAAGCTAGTACACAGTCACTTTAAGCAAAACAGGCCCATCACATGGATGCAAGAAGAAGGTTTTTGGCCTTGTAAAAACTGCAAAGCTTGTAGAATTGGAAAACCAAATAAAGAAGTACAGATTGGCAATGGAAAGAACTGGAGAATCAGGCAACACATCACGTGTAAAAGTACATTTGTTGTATACATAGTGGAGTGCCCGTGTAGACTCAAATACATAGGAAGCACAACCTGTGAGGTCAAGAAAAGAGTCCTGGAGCATATTCGAGCGACAAAAAACATAGATCGATCAAATGCAATAGCTAAGCACATGGAAACAGTACACAAGAGTAACTGGGAAGAACTGACTTTCTATGGAATAGCACAAATACCACAGTCTGAAAGAGGTGGAAACCGTGAGACGCTATTGAGACAAAGTGAGTCGAAACATATAGTAACATTCAGGACCTTAAATCCTAGAGGCGTAAATCAGGACGAAGAACTTTATGTGCATCTTTGAAAACCAGTGTGAAGATAAAATACATAAGTGAAAACTGCAATTGGAACAGAACCATCAGTCTTGAACAAACAATCGCTAAACAACTATCCAAACACAGAGAAATGATATCAAGAAGGAATCTGCCCACTGGAGGGCTTGAAACCAATCGTGATCTCAAAATGGAGAAATAACATTAATTAAAACAATCGAGAGACGAATAAAACTGTGCCACCAACTAAAAATAAATACAGCATATCACCATGAAGAAATTGATTCATCTAAGGTGGAATTTTCTCCCACTAGAGGGATTTGAACTCGAACTCCACAAAAATCAAAAACTCATGAACTAACAACCTTTGTGTGTTATTTAAACGAGAAGAATTTAAATATAATTTTCTTTCTCTTTTTCTCTTTTTGCCTCTCAAAATTTAAATAACTTTTTAAACACTCTCACATCTCACTTTATGTATGTCACTTACAACACTTATTTAATCACTTAATTTGTGCCATGCGTAAAAAGGATTATGAGGTTTGACTACACTAACCATAATGCCTCATATGGAACGGAAACAGGAAGTAATCCCCCCTTTTTTTGTAAAAAATGCAGGAAATAAAAGATGTTTGAGAACGAGTTACAATCATCCCGTGAGCAAGGTCTATGTTGTAGGACCGAAACGCGTTGGGCATGGTAAAACCCTTGAATTAATAAATACGCATTTTTTAAATTCTATCTCGAGTGAGTGCGATCCATTGTTGTGGCAACTTCAAAGAAATATATATATATATATATAATGTGATCAAGGCAGGAATGCCGAAACGCGTCATGGTGATAATTTCGGAATAAACAAAGGATGAAATAGCAACGCTACCCCTGTGTCGGTGTCTGATCTAAATGGAGCTCAGAATTGGTTTCGATATATATATATATATATATATATATATATATATATATATATATATATATATATATATAATATTCTAAGTTTAACATGTTTATAGGTTACTGCTTGTTTTCATTTAAGGTATTTGATTTGATGCTTATGGGTCTCTGTTTTATTTATCTATCAAATACGTAAATATTATCATAGCTATTTTACCTACAAGTGCTTCACTATTGAAAAATTGAGAAAAAGATCAAATTAAAATTTAAAAAGTTATAAAAATACACAAATAAATTAGCTTCAAATACAGCAACACTTGAAAGTCTGAGTTTATACAATACAACTTAAATCTCAATATATTATCTTCCTTATACATGTACACCCTTTCTATGCAGTCATGTATCTATATATTTATTACTTTACTCCCACTGTAGAAGAAAAAAACCTTGACTTACGCCAATGCACTACTTTGTCTCACCCTATATCTCTCTCAATATATCCTCATCCTCCACTCTCTAACTCATCCCAAACCTCTTTCCACTACTTTGATATCCAAAATAACCCTTTCTAGACTACTCTATTCAACCTTGGCTCACCCCAAACCTCATTTTACTACTGTGATCTCCCAAGCAACCCTTTTCTAAATTCTTCCCTCCTCTATCCCTCCTTTGACTCATCTCAAACCTCATTTTACTACTATGATCTCCCTAATCCCTTTCTAGAGGCTCTTCCTCTTCCATGTCTCCTTTTACTCATTTCAAACCTCACCTTAATATAATAATCTCCCAAATAACACTTTCTAGACTCTTCCCTCTTTTATCCCTCCATTATCCTATTCAATCCAAATAACAGACTCGCATGTCCACTGCTCAAATTAACTCCTATCCACCACTAATCCTTTTGGGTTCCGGAGTAGCATGCTACTCACCGAAAAGTGCTTCGACGTCTCGTCAGGTGTAGTAAGCGCTATATAAATACAATTGCAATTACAATTGTATCCGAGGGTGTGTGTGCACTGAAAATGCTCCATTATGTCCCCTTTCTATAGTTTATCAGAGTTTTGGGTCTACATGATGTAATGTCAGTTAGTGCTGCACTCTTATACTCTGGCACCAAATCAGTTTGCGTATAAAATCCGAACTGTACTTCCGTTTGCGCCACTTTGTGACTCTCTCCTGAATATGAACTCGACTGATGGAGCATCTGAGAGATACGTGAAGATGTGACGAGGATTTGAAAGGGGCAGGAGGGCCTTGTAGCAGTCTAAGAGTAGCAAATCTATTTGCATAGAGGAGATGGCCCCCACCTCTGCTAGGGTTTAAGGAGGACTTAGGGGGCGGCATCCATAGACTTGTCTGCATCTGGGCGCTGCACCATGTCCTGGACTTCCCTCCTCCTCGTGCTCAGTGCCTGTAAGAACTGAATTTGTTTACTTTTAATTAGTCCATTAAGCAGTTCACAATAAATGGGTTAGTCTAATGTAATCATGTGTCCTTTGTATTTTAATGCAGGTTCCAGGCAGACACGCAGAACCCATAGGGCTAAAAGGGCTTTTATACTTACACCGCTCACCATACACTCATGCTGTTCACCCTGCACTCACGCCATTCACTCTCTGCTTACCCTGCACTCACATGAGCACACAGCTCACCCTGCATTTACATGACACTCCACTCACCTCTCATTCTCACCCTACACTCACTCACCATACATTCATTCTTCACACTCCGCACTTTCACCCGCACCCAAACAAGCGCATCACTCACCCTGCACTCACTCCTCTCACCCGGGTACATCACTCACCCTGCACTCACATAGGCACTAAGACAGCTCACCCTGCACTCACTCGGGTACACAGCTCAGCCTGCACTTACACGGGCACTCAGTTCACCCATTACTCACGCAGCTCACCTTGCTTGCACACAGGCACAGCAGTCTGCCAGAACTCACTGGGACACACCACTCACCGCGCACTAACTCCTCACACCAAGCGCTCACCAGTCACTCCCGCAGCTCACCCTTCTCTTTCACTGCTCACACTGCAATCACACAGGCACACTGGTCCTCTTTTACATTGCAAGTTGGGTCTTAAACTCCCTACATGCAAAGTGTTACTGGATAAAAACTTCCATAAGATCAGTTGAATACTGTGATATTCATTTTTTAAAAGTGAATTAGTTGATAGTGTTGCTGCTTGATTCACATGTGAAACCTAATGGGAGTATGAATTGCAGCAAGTATGTGTGTGTGTGTGTGTGTGAGTATGAAGTACAAATGTACGAAAGAGTGCAAGAGAAATAATGAAAATGAGTGACTGTGAAACTGGGTGTGTGAACGAATGAGTGTCTGTGAGAGAATGTGTATGTGTGTGTGTGACTGCATGTGTGTTGTGCTTGCAAGTATGCTTCTGGTCTGGCATACTGGAGGTTATTCTTGTCTTATGGATGAGGGCACTAACGGCTTGCGAATGGGAGGTGTTACCCATGGCGGAACTCAGGCTCTGACATGCTGTACATAAATTGTATTGTATTGTATGTAGTGCTTATATAGCGCAAACTGTCACCCTACGGGTATCCTGGTGCTGTAACTTAGCAGATGACATCAACAAGCAACGGGTCTGATTAACAGTGGAAGGCATTGCTCTCGCTCCTAGGGAATAACCAGGTTTTCAGACTCTTTCTAAAGCATAACAAGGAGTTAGCTTGTCTAATACTCTGAGGTAGGTCGCTCCAAAGGCGTGAGGCCGCTATGCCGAAGGCCCTGCCTCCCATCCTGGATTTCTTAAATCTGGTAGTTGTTACCAGGTTTGCACTAGAGGAGCGAAGATGTCTTACGGGCTTATACCAGGTAAATCTCTCCTGCATAGATAGAGGGCCCGCACGTGTACCGCTCTGAACACAATACATAAGGATTTGAAACTAACTCTTTCCTTGATGGGCAACCAGTGAAGATCTCTCAGGGCCAATGTAGTGGAGGATCTACGTTGCCTATTTAATGCCAGCTTTGCTGCTATAGACTGGACTCTCTGCAACCCCTGCAAGATATATTGTGGAGCTCCCAGATACAAGGAGTTGCAGTAGTCCAGTCTGCACAGAATTATGCTCCTCACTACAAGAGGTCTAGCCTCGCTCGGCAGCAGTGGAAGAATCTGCCGAAGTGCTTTTAGTAAAGCAAAGCAGACACTGACCGCTTTGTTAGCCTGTGACGCCATTTGGAGGTTGTCATCAATCAGGACGCCCAGGTTGCGTACGGTCTTAACTGGGGCCAATGGGTCATCCCCAGGAGTGAGTTTAAACTCTAGCGGCAGGTGCTGTACCATTTTCCAGTGGAACAATATACCACCTCTGTTTTCCCCCCGTTGAACTGCAAAGAATTTTATTTGAGCCAACCGGAGGTCTGGCGCATGCACTCCTGGAAAATCTCCATGGTCACCGCACGCTTCCTTCCAAAGAGAACACCAGTTGGGTGTCGTCAGCATAGTTGACCAGGTCAATCCCAAAAGATTTTATAATGGGGATCAACGGGCGTAAATATATATTAAAAAGAATGGGGCTTATTGCCGAACCCTGCGGCACTCCGTAACGTACCGGAGACTTAGAGGAGGCAAACGGTGTCATGGTTACCACCTGTTGTCTCTCTGAAAGGTACGATTGCAGCCATTTCAGAGCTCGACCTTTCACACCCGTTCTTTCCAGCCTTCCCATCAACACTGCATGGCTCACCGTGTCGAATGCGGCCGACATATCTAGCAACACTAGCACAGATGAGTTACCATTGTCGGCTCGCATTCGCAAGTTATCCAATACGGTTGCCAAGGCTGTTTCCGTCCCATGTCCTGGGCGAAAACCGAACTGATCCCTATCCAACAGATGGTTCTCTTCAAGGTAGCATGATAAGGACTTGCTGACAACCTTTTCCAAAATTTTTATAGGATAGGGCAAAAGAGATATGGGCCTAAAGTTTGCCGGGTTTGTTGGATCCAGGGAGGGTTTCTTGAGCAGGGGGTTACCACTGCCTGCTTCCAGGCCTCTGGGACCACGCCTTCTTCTAAGGATTGACAGCAAATCTGTCGCATCCAGGGGAATAATTCTTGCCCACATTCCTTCCAGATCTTATAAGGGAGGGGGTCTAGGGGGACCCAGACGATACACTTTGAGCAAAGCTGTTAAAAGCTCCTTGGTAAGAGGTTGAAAATACTCCAAAGATGTTTCTGCCCAGGGTTCCTCCGCTAGTATCTGAGGCAATCCATCCTGGCGACTAGCATTGCCTGGGTCAAACCCTCCGACGATTTTGGCGATCTTTTCATCAAAATAGGTGGCAATCTCATCGCATAGTTTCTGCGATGCAACCACTTTATTGCCCGTGCAGGCGGGGCTAGAAAGATCCCTTATGATATTAAAGAGGGCTTTTGTACTGTTCGGCGCATGTAGGATGGATTTAGCAAAGAAGAGTGCTTTGGACTTGGCAATAGTCTCCTTATAATGGGCATGCACTAGTTTCAGCACTTTCCTATCTGACTCTAAGTATAACCTTCGCCACCTCCTCTCAGCCTGTCTACATGTGATTCGCAATAATTTCAGTTCCTCACTGTACCAGGGGGCTGAAGGTTTCCTTCTATTCTTCATCCGTTTTATAGGGGCGCATAGATCCAGAGTGTTGGTAATGTGGTTACAGTAGGTTCGATAGTTCTTGTCCACTGAGTCGTCAGGAGCAAAAAAGGTCTGATTCGAGAATATTGAATCTGGTCTGTTTTTTAATAATTTAGCCCAGTCTCTTCCCTTGCGATAGGTCACTGAGCGAATGTTGTTATTCGCTGTATTGGGCATTGTAATCCTGAAATGAATTAATGAGTGATCAGTCCAGCTTTGAGGAAGTACACTGATCACCTCCGTCTCAGTCTGGTTAGCAAACAATAAGTCCAACACATGCCCTCCTAGATGGGTTGGTTGTTGTAAATCTTAGCATATGGTGCGCATCCATAGCAAAATGATGATTCTTGACATTTTAGGTCATTCTTGTCATTAATAGAACATTGTATGTAATCCTTGGCATAAGGGGCCCACCTGTGAAAAAAAATGCAGACTGTGGCATAGAGGAAGTAATTTCTGACATATGACCAGTGTTCCCTCTAATTTTTTTCCTCTGTGTGCAGCAGTGTAAGGTCTCTGTGCGCTGCAGCCAAGGCTATGTGCGCCAAGAACCTGACCGTGCGTGTGGGTGCAGCGACAGGGTTTCTTAAACGGGGGTTTCTGCTTGATTGTGCAGATAACTGGCCTAGGTACTGGAATGCGGGAGGCCTGCTTGATGGGGCAGGCAGGGCCAGACTGGGAACCCAAAGCAGCGCTGGCAATTTTGTCGGACCGGCCCCCACCCCCTGGGGGCTGGGGGTGGGCAAATGTCAAGCACTCCTGCTTAACAAAACCAGTCCCCAACCCTGCAACTTTTTCTTACTGGGGGCTGATATTGCAGCATCGTGGCAAAACCGGCCCCCAGTAACAAAACCGGCCCCCGCTGCTGTAAAACCAGTCCCCACCCTTCCAGCCTCCCGGGCAAACGCATGTTGCCCGCTATGGCCAGCCCGGCCCTGGGAGCAGGCCTTCTTGTTTGTGACTGGCGTACACTGGTTGTGTCATGTTGGCAATTACACGTCAAAGCAATTCTGTGCCAGTATCGAGCAAAATTTGTTTTGTTTAAATTGAAAATCTAATTTGGCTCATTATTTAAAAATAAAGCGAGGCAAAAAGACATTCTGCCTGTCCCTAGATACATTCTAATGGAAAGCTGAACATAAACCATAAATCTGAGAGATGCAGAAAAAAAGAAAGACATCTGAATACCCTTTTTAATCTTAAATAAAATAGCTATTTAAACAGATCTGTCAAGAAGTAAAATGATAATGTAAACAGGATTAAAGTAGAAAATGCAGCTTTGCTCACAAAGCCTTAAAAGAAGTGTGCGATCCAGTATTTGCTTTTACTGCAGGCTTTGCTTGAAATCAACCCAGTTGTAGTGTTTGATTCACCGGGTCTCTGCAGCACAACTTGAAGAACAACCTTCTGTGGCAATATATTCAAGTTACCTGTTCCTGCAGGGGATGGGACTCGCACCAGAAAGAGCAGGTCACACAACACAACACCCCATCCTGCAAGCCAGAATAAAAGTGGCGTCAAATTTGGCTCTGTGCGCTTGACAACATGTCTGTTTTTCTGGGGTTTTGATTTCAAGGGCTATTTAGTCCGAAGCTAACAAGAACAGCCAGGAAGGGGTAATCCATTACCGGAACCAAATTCACCCCTCCTGCCCTTGTAACCACTATGCCCAATATACAGTACCATGGACGTAGCGTGTACGTATCGTGCGTGAAAAATATACGGACACGGAGCAGCATGTCAGAGGTGCTGTCCTTCTGTTGCAATGTAGTGCGCAGGGTGTGTGCTTTCAGAATCACTAATATATATTAGTGATTCTTAAAGCGGAAGTCGTCCTTCTTGACTTGCTGCATGCCTTTTATTAATAGAGCGCTGTTGAAGGCAGATTGTGTGCATTTTTTAAGCTGCGCTCTATTAAGAAAATGCATGCAGCAAGTCCAGAGGCATGGCATCTGCTTTCAGAATCACTAATATATATTAGTGATTCTGAAAGCACACGCCCTGCTTCTGGACTTGCTGCACGCCTTTTGTTAATAGAGCGTGGCTGGGGGCAGATTGTGTGCATTTTTGAAAGTATTCATGTTAATTGCAGCGCTCACATGGCGCTGCAATTAACATGAATACCTACAAACATGTACACAATCTTCCCCCAGGCGCGCTCTTTTACCAAAGGCATGCAGCAAGCTCCGAAGCTACTTGCTGCTTAGCTTGGGCTGTGACCTATGACCCCCCACAGGCTGCCGCGTAAGAGGGAACTTCGTTCTCCTCTTCACGGCAGTCTATTCCTCAGCCTCCCTCAACAGGTAAATGACCATTTTTCGAGCCGCACGCTTTTTTAGGTCTCGGCCTGCACCAGCGCTTGCGCTGGCCTGGCCGAGAGTTTTAGTAAGCGGGTTTTGGAAGTGCAAACACTGGCTTTCGGCTGGCGACCAGCTTGAGTTCACGATGGCGTGCACGCGCAGCTGGCATCTGGGTTTCCTATCTCTTCCTCATTTCCTCGTCATGGCTCATTAACTCTCTGGACTCTGATGTTTCAATCGCAGCAGCAGCTCACATTACCAACTGAGGGCCCTGGACTACAGTCACATGAAAAACAACAGCGATTAGCATTGAAATGCAAGCTTTTTTTGTCTAGTTAGAAATATTGCTTCGGTGGGTTGATTTCACCTTATATCGCTATTTGTTTTATATTGGGAGTCACAGCCTAATTACCAGTATTTTTGTCTCTCACTGTTTTTAAAAAATATTTATTCGCGCAAAAGCACAAAGCTATATTTAAGGTTACTTTTTCCGCGTCACTTCTTCACTCTATTTAAACTCCACACCCCCACTCTTATTGTCTCTCTCCTTCTCTCTCTCCCCTCTCTAATTCTCTCTCTACTTAATTGACTCTCCCTCTCTATCTTTTTTAGCCTTTCATTCTCTCTCACCCCTTTATCTGTTTCTCTTTCAAACTCCTTCATTCACTCTCTCTCCCCTTCTTTCTCTCTCTCTATCCCGCTCCACTCTTTATTCTATGTACACCCTTTCTCTCTCACCACCCTCTCTAATTGGGCATTATATCTTCACTCTATCTCTCACTCGGCAACACCACAGCATCACTTAGCGTAACCACAGCATCAATCAGAGCCAGCACAGCATCAATCAGAGCCAGCACAGCATCACTCAGCACCAACACAACATCTCTCAACGCCATCACAGCATCACTCAACGCCATCACAGCATCACTCAACGCCATCACAGCATCACTCAGCACAACCACAGCATCACTCAGCAAAACCACAGCATCAGTCAGCGCCACCACAACATCACTCCGCGCCACCACAGCATCACTCAGCACCACCATAGCTTTACTCAGCGACACCACATCATCACTCAGGGCCAACACTGCATCACTCAGCACCACCACAGGATGACTCAGCACCACCACAGCATCGCTCAGCACCACCACAGCATCGCTCAGCACCACCACAGCATCGCTCAGCACCACCACAGCATCGCTCAGCGCCACCACAGCATCGCTCAGTGCCACCACAGCATCGCTCAGCGCCACCACAGCATCGCTCAGCGCCACCACAGCATCGATCAGCGCCAGCACAGCATCACTCAGCGCCACCACAGCATCACTCAGCGCCACCACAGCATCGCTCAGCGCCACAACAGCATCACTCAGCGCCACCACAGCATCGCTCAGCGCCACCACAGCATCGCTCAGCGCCACCACAGCATTGCTCAGTGCCGCCACTGCATCGCTCAGCACCGCCACTGCATCGCTTAGCACCGCCACTGCATCGCTCAGCACCGCCACAGCATCGCTCACCGCCACCACAGCATCACTCAGGGTCGCCACAGCATCACTCAGCGCCGCCACAGCATCACTCAGCGCCGCCACAGCATCACTCAGCGCCGCCACAGCATCACTCAGCGCCAAGACAATATCACTCAGCACCACCACAGCATCACTCAGCGCCAAGACAATATCACTCAGCACCACCATAGCTTTACTCAGCGACACCACATCATCACTCAGGGCCAACACTGCATCACTCAGCACCACCACAGGATGACTCATCACCACCACAGCATCGCTCAGCACCACCACAGCATCGCTCAGCGCCACCACAGCATCGCTCAGCGCCACCACAGCATCGCTCAGCGCCACAACAGCATCGCTCAGCGCCACCACAGCATCACTCAGCGCCAAGACAATATCACTCAGCACCACCATAGTTTTACTCAGCGACACCACATCATCACTCAGGGCCAACACTGCATCACTCAGCACCACCACAGCATCGCTCAGCGCCACCACAGCATCGCTCAGCGCCACCACAGCATCGCTCAGCGCCACCACAGCATCGCTCAGCACCGCCACAGCATCGCTCAGCACCGCGACAGCATCGCTCAGCACCGCCACTGCATCGCTCAGCACCGCCACAGCATCGCTCACTGCCACCACAGCATCACTCAGGGCCGCCACAGCATCACTCAGCACCGCCACAGCATCACTCAGCGCCGCCACAGCATCACTCAGCGCCGCCACAGCATCACAGCGCCGCCACAGCATCACTCAGCGCCAAGACAATATCACTCAGCACCACCACAGCATCACTCAGCGCCAAGACAATATCACTCAGCACCACCACAGCATCACTCAGCACCACAGCAGTATCACTCAGCAACACCTGAGTATCATTCAGCATCACCTCAGCATCGTCTCCACAACAGTCACCACCACCACCACCACTACCACCTCAGCATCACTCAGCACCACCTCAGCCTGCTCTCGGAATCTGGCATCTGTTGATTCTCCCCTAGCGTCTGGCCGCTGCTAGTGTTATAATACAGGTACTAGTTCCCAACCTTCACCCTCCGATTGTTTATGCCCCCTCAAAAAAAAGCTTTAACAAACAACCTTTGCCAGCATTGCAAGAACAAAAGAAAACTGAGGAAATTTTTTATTGTAAATACTTTTTTAATATGGTCGTTCAGTTTTACATAATGCCTTCTTGGTCATATATAAAGTAACAAAAGTGCTTCTGACACTTTTTTATTATAACTTTTCAGCATGCCGCACAGCAGCCACACTTCTCTACAGCACAGCTTGAAGACATTGGCAAAGTCAATAGCTCTGGCTAAACACTTATAAGGCCCCAAAGGCGAGACCTATTGGCTATGCCAATGCTTGTTAAAAGCAGCGGCGCGAATGGTCTCTCGCAGCCTGAGCGCTTCTAAATAGACACTGCGCGCTCGGAGAAGCATTGGTGCGCGCGCATGCAAGCGTGCACCCTTCTGGGAACAGTGCATTTGAAGAAATGGGATCCACTCCTAGGAAAGGCCAGGCTTCTCTTACGTACTTTGAAAGTACTGGAATATTTCATGAATGCCCTTTCAAGGTATATGGTGTTTTAGCAAATGTGACCCCAATTTTCTTTTATTCTCTTGGGAGAAGCCCACTCTCCCCGAAACCACCTACAAGTAGTCTCTTTACTCATTTTGCTTGCTGTAATTCATGGGAAGTATCACCCGCCACCACTTACAAAGATCTTTAGCTAACACTAGTGAGCAGAATTGGCAGGGTGCATAGAGGTCAGTTAAAAAGTAGAGTGCGCACTGTGTCTGCTGAAAGGTCAGCAGCAGAGATTTGGCAATGAAATAACAGCACTGTCTAATCGTAAAATAGAGATATTTGCTTACATCTCAAAAATGGCTACGCTTGTCGCTCTTTTCCACTACCTGTATTTTTTCCTGATTCATAGTTAAAATTGGGCCATGTGGTCCAGGCTGTCCCAGGAACTCGGTGAATCTGGAACCCATGGCTGAGGGAGCTGGCAATGTGCGGTCTGCTTTAGTTGGGGAGAGCGTACTGAGACAGTGGGTTGGTGCGGGAGGAAGGATCGGCCTGAGACTGTTGAGGCTGTAGCAACTGTCGTGTCTATCGGAGTGCTGGGATGGGAGGGCAGACCAAACTGCTTATTCTGCACGACACAAACGTAAGCGTGAAAGAAAAATAAAATGCACATATGCTTTTGCATCATTACGGTGGTTACCACACCCACTTTGAAAGAGGGAACATCCTTATTAAGAAGGTGTGAGGGGGAGGAGGGCACAATCAACCTCACCCCGTGGCCCTCCACTTACCAGTCACATGAAGCCTTATTGATTTCAATACTGACGCCCTGGACTGCCTTCCCCTTTAAGACCCTTTAAGACCTTGCCGGAATATCCCGTGAAGAAGAGAACAACCCGGGTCCCTCCAACCAATCCCCTTTGCTCGCAACTGTGAAGAGCCCGGAAGAAGTCTTGGAAGGCGGGTCTCGTGAAGAAAGGCCGAAACCAAAGGAGACGCTGCAGGAGCAAAAACCGCAGTCCGAACTGAGCAGAGTCGTCAGCAGGGAGGAAGACAGCCTGTTCCCGACATCGGGAAAACGCCAGGAGGCCAACTGTCCCACGAATCGCCCTGCCATGCTCCTGGAGGAGCGTGGCTGACCAAGTTACGTGCACGGGTCCAAGACCTGAGAGGGATGTGGGGAGAGAGGCGGAAGGAGGACGGGGAAGAGTAGTATGCCTGCTTATCGGAGAGAGGCGAGTCAGTGGACGCTCTCTCTCCTACTATTTTTTTTGTGTGTGTTCTGTACTCTCTTAAGCCTATCGCCATACAAAGAGCCCGGTGAGGCAAACGGACAGAGGAAGCTGCTAGAGCCGTTTTAGTTTACTGTTGTGTGCACATTCGGTGACGGGCTAAGGAGATAAGTTTTTCTTTGGGTGAACTCCCCTCCTTCACTTTGTCCTCTTCCCCCTTAGTCCTGTATAATATTCCTGGGCACTTACCATTGGTTTTTTTCTCTTCCCCGAGGGGCACATACGTTTGACTGTTCTGGCGTGACTGACCAATGAAGCAAGAAGAGGATTGACTATAAGACTCTACTGTGTTTATATCTTGGGACAATAAAAGGATTATCTTAATAATCAAAAGGAGAGTACTACATGTTTATTAACATGCGACCCCGCTAAATCTGACAGAAGGTCTAGTTGCCAATAGGATTAGCCTATCAATAAAAACATGGTCCATGCTGTAGTTAATGCACACAGTGAGCATGTCCGGATGCTTTTGCAATATTATTAGCCAATACTACAGCGAGGTAGATGAGGTTTCCCATTGTCAACTGCCACATCATTATGTTTTTTTAGGTGACCAAACTCCCTTCAGGAGCCAACAGGAGTACGACAACCACTGTTTCTCAATGGCAGCACACACCTTCTGCCCAATCAAATACTATACTCAAGGTAACCAATATGTGGGCAGAGACAAAGCCCCTCTCTCAGGTGTGCTTCTTAAAGCCCTATTTCGTTTCATCACATAAGGTCAGGTGACTGTTGCAATGTGAATAGCAAGAACAAGGGTATGTCGTTCCTAATGGTGGCAGGACGGTGGGATGTGGTGGGGGGGGAAGGGTGATATTCCAGGTGTCATAAGAAGAAGGGTAGAGGGGGAGTAGCTCAGTTAGGAGCAAGGGCCCTCACACAACCCAAGAGGTGTCATGCTTCATCATCGGGCAGCTCCTCGTTGGGCCGGCGCTGCAATGCCCAACGGGCCCTGCGAGGGGACTCTTTGCCGGAGGTCTTTTCTTTTGCTGATGTGAGATGGAAGGGGTGGAGGGGCATATGTGTTGGAAGTAGTATGAGTAGAGGTGGAAAAGAGTGTTGTGAAAAAATAAAAATGGCTACAGGAATCCCACAGGGTACTTTTATTTGGCTGGGTCCTTATGCTATAGTAAAAACAAGAGACTGTAAAGTCTTAGCTGGAGAAGGACATTTTTAGCCGCTCAAGTTCGTGTATGTGGGGTGAAAGGGGTCAACATGTTTCATGCCTTTTGTAGTTCAATGGATCTTGGCATTTCGTCAGGACCAGGGGATCCTTGTCTACTCAAGTAGGGACAGTGTAGGTGTGTGTCTGCAAAGTACCGTACCCTAAAATTTAGATCTGTGGTGTTGTATAATATATACAACTACACAATGTACCTTCTGGATCACCTGGAGGGGGGACAAACATCGACATGGTTAAGTAACCAAGGCATCAGTGATATCATGGCCGAGGTATACGATATTTGGTTGGAGAACGTTGCAGAGCACTCTAAAAACAGTAATTAATCAACTGGGTAGTTAAACAAGTACTGGTGGTTATAAAATCAAGATCATCCATTTACAAAGACAACAAGTATAGATGCATAAAAGTATGAAAAAGTACATTTGTTAGTTCTTCATGCAATTGGTGTTGTCGATATTAATAAGGGAATGGCGGTACCAGTATATTAGAGTGATACCCAATGCGAGGCTCCACCACGAGGGCAGTGGCGGTGTGCCATCGCAGGTGAGCCACAGCACATGTAATCCTGATATCCCGCCACAGGGGATACCAGGCAAAGGAATGTAGGCTACATGGTGACTTACCTAATAAGGGGGGCTGCTTGCCCCTGTCATAACAGCTGGAGCGCTCGCACATTGGCGAAGTCTGAGAACCTAAAAGGAAAGGTACAATTAGGAGCCAGAAAGTAAAAGACCCAAATTAGCGGTGCTGGGGTTAGGTGGAATCAAGAGGTGCCATTGATTACTTTTTGCTCTATTATTTAGTGGGCAGTGGGATAGCCACATAACCAGTAACAAGAATTGGCAGGTCTGGTTCCCATGTAGAGGTGATTAGGGGGGCAGGGTACCCTTGGTGAGGGCCATGATCGAGACAAGCCCTGTGGAAGCAGCCCACGGGAGCTTGAACAGCGACAACAATGCCGGGTCTCAAGAAGTACCTTAGAGACGCACACTCAGCGGAGGGAGATTACAAGCCGTGGGACCTGGTAAGGTACTCAAAATCGAGAGGGTGCGGGGTAGCCCAAACTCTGTCGCACGACATACTCACGCATCTGCATGGCGGCAAACTATTGCGGACCCTCGAGGTGCATACAGGGGAGTACACGAAGATACTCACGTCAATTGGGGCTCCGGGAGTTAGGAGACCTACCCTGCGTCCTGCCGTCAGAAAATTTACTATAGTCCCATGTGGATGGAATAGTTGACTATGGTGAAAAGGGTGCGCTAGTAACAACTAGAGTGTGGACGCAGTGAGGCCTAGGTCAACACATGGGCGCCATATTGTAATCCTTGACACGGAAGCCATCTTGGAGTGGTGTCAAACGGGGTTCGCTGAAACCAAGCAAATTCATAATACAAGAGTCCGAGTGTGGCTGTAAATCGTATAGGAAATATGTTAAACAAAACATGTTTTGGTCACGCAGGAGCTAGATAGGGGCTAACAGTTTCTCAATTGTGCCAATGTTGCGTGTTTCACCTTCCTGGATGGTCTGGTAGAGTGTGGGCCCTAAGGGGATGTCCGGCTACCCTTCTTCTTATGGCACCTGGAATATCACCCTCTCCCCCCCCCACCACATCCCACCGTCCTGCTACCATTAAGGACGGCATACCCTTGTTCTTGCTATTGACACTTAGGGGCATGTATGCTGGACCTGTTAAGCCCCAGTCCTTGTGATTCATGTTGCAATGTGAAGCCAGAACCAAAAAGTAAATCTCTGAATCTCAGAAATTCTGAAACACATCCATTAACTATGATGCTTTCAATAAAGTGCATCACAGTGCTATAGAAGTATCTTAACTTTTTCAGACTACCTCATGGATTTACGTCATGGGTTGCCATGAAATAACTCATTAGCAGAAGCAGTGCAGTGGTTTCATAACACTCTCAGTTTTATTCAAAATCATATTGTTTTCATTTCTTTTCTTTCATGCATTTATTGATAATAATCTTACACAGTTCCTATTTCACCAAATGTGCTTTTGACTCCCACTGAAATCTTAGTAAGTGAATGACAGTGCCTACATGGAGCTAGGTAGTGCACAGTTGTCCTGTCAGAAAATGTATCCTTTCTTGTAGAGAGTGTATTCATGCAACATTATATTCTTCCTAAATTAATATGGACTTTCTTATGGTTTATTTACTCCGTACATGTTTAGTGGACTCTGTTAAATGTGTCCTTGCATGGATACTGAACTGATGTATACTTGTGTCTCAATTTAATCATTAATGTATAATCATTAAATTCAATATATATTTTTTCCAATAATTGTCAATGTCTATAAAGCGCACACCTACAGGAATGGCCAGTGCTCAAACTATATATGGTGAGCAGCATGGATGTATCATTTTCTTTTCTTCTGAAGAACAATACAGGAGTAGGTAGCAGGGAAAGCTGGCTGGAGCCAAGATACCCAATGCCTGCCTTACTTAAGAGGAATCTGCCCCATGTAATGGAGAGATGACCTAAAGCTGAAGAGCAGACCATACTCAAGTGATCTGAACATGAGACAGGAGATCTGAACAGGAAGAGCTGACGACGGGCCTCAAGAGCACAAGAAAAGACCGGCTAGATGAGTTCACATGAAAAAGGGTCCTCTAACCATAGTTCCTGAAGTGGCAGTACCGTAGGACATCCTGATGCCTTGGCAGCACAGTTAAAGGCCTCAAAGGCCATTTCCTAGCACACCTGCATTACTTCTAACCCTCCAAATGATTTTAGAACCCCTGCTTTCCTCTCTGTTGCTCAGTCATTGCTCAATCACAATTGCAGCAGTTCTGCGCAGTTTACTAGAAAATACATCATGAAAACAACCATGGTTACTCACATTAGCCTCGTGAAAAACAGGACTTCATCAAGGCTGCAAAAGTTTTAGGACCGCATGATCACCGGCAGACTAATGTCCTGCTCATCTATGCAAGAATATCCTCATTAATACCACTGCATCTAATCCAGCCAGAGGTATCAACAACTCTTTGGATAAAGGTGTCTTCTCAAAGAACTCCCTAAAAGACAAGCATTTGCAATGCAATAGGTCTCACATTTGGGAGAGTTAGAGCTATTGGCATTGTGTTTTGGCTTAGTTTGAAGTGTAGTGGATGCATGTGGTGTGGAGTGGAATTTTGTGGCTTGTATTGGAATTGTTAGTTGTGGAATTGTGTGGTGTGGAGTATATTTGTGTAGTGGAATTATGTGGCATGGTGAATAGTTGGGGTGAGAGCTGCACAGAATAGTTAGGAGAGGCTGAAGGTGCTGTGGCAAGAGTACCAGAGGACGCCATGTCACCAAGAAGCAGCGCTCCAGCTGTGGGTGGCCCTTTCTTTTACAATTCATCGTTTTTGGGATAGAGCAACTGAAGTGGACTAGGACTACACTTCCCAGAATGCTCTAGGTTGCTAATGAAACTCCAGCATTGAGGAGAGAAAGAGTATTTGTGCTGAAATTATGTTGAAAAGAGGAGAAGGAGACAGTGGGAGGCAGGATTCAAAGGACACAGGTTAAAAGAGGGTTGTTAGCCTAGAGGGCAAGGTTGAGTGAAAATACAGCAAATGAGGGAAGGGACAGAGGAAGACAGCTGGGTGTAAAATGTAGGAGGTGAGGGTCCACAGAAGGAATGCACTGAACAGTTTACAAACATCAGAGGGTAGAGAGTTTTAAACTGGACAGAGAACAGAGTAAATGAGGGTGCCGAGTGGAAGGAGGGGGCTGGATGTGAAGTGGAGAAGAGGAAGGCTGAGAGGGCTCCCTCACCTCGCTGGTGAAGTAAGTACTGCGACATGTGAGAGAGAAAAGGAAAAAATGCTACTTCAAGATAAGCCAAATTGTAATGGAGAACACTATGTGTGACTGGGTAGTGTTATATCAATTACACTCAAAGAACCGAACTGCAATGTAAATAAAACATCCTCACATGTGTCTCCAAGCGTGAGGGAATGAAATGAAACCATAGTGCCAGAGTATAAATGCACACAAAATAAAGTCCTGGTCATTGCTTGTACATATATTAAATGCCAAATGTGCTAGAAACGACAGATCTCACCTCTGGTAATATTATTCAACAGGTAAAAGCGTAGACACAGAAATATATCGAATAGCAAGAATTAGGAGACCTGGTAATCTCATTTGGAGACAGAAGACTGGTGCACTCTGTAAAATGGAAACCACGTAGTTAGCAAAAGGTCATCGTATCACTTGTGCAGAGAAGATTATCAAGATGGGTAAGTAATACAAGGAGTGGCAATGTTAAAAAGTTGGAGATGTAATTTAGCTGAATAATGAAGTAAATTTCATTTTAATATTGCCATTGGGAAGCAATTAGGCTTGTTTTTGAAATGCCACGGCCGCAATGAAAGTGAATAATAGCCACGTTTTGGGGCATGGAGTTTATATAGCTCCCGGAGCTCTGCGGCTCATTACCTTCTCTGACATGGCCACAACCGAAGCCCAGACATCAGAGCGCTGCCGGGCTGGAAAAACAGCAAGGGACTGGTGGCAGTACTGCAAAGGAGACGAAGAAGAAGGGGGGCTTGGGGGGAGTGGCCGACCGCAGGGTGGTTCCCCCCACCCCTCCCCGGGCAGTTTGGGAGGGGCTGTGGGAGTGGGGGGAGTCAGGGCCAGGCTCGGCCATTTTAATTTTGGGCTACATATTTTTGTAGCCCAATGGGAGCCCAATCATAAAACGGTTGGGCTCCCGCTCCCGGCCACCATTTTAGGTTTGGTGACCTGGTGGCTGGGAGCTTAGGCGTGGGTACTAGTTTTGTGGAGCTTAGGTAATAGTGTGGCAAGTGTTTTTGGACGTCATGGCGCAGGAGGATTATCGCGTATTGGAGGCCCTCCGGCTCCTGAGTGAGGCGGGCCGGAAGGACCTCGTCATCGGTGCGGGGGCAGGGCCAGCGCGCCCGGCGCGACAGGCCTCGGCGGGCGTAGCGGCGGCGGTGGCCGCCTGCAAGTCCCCTAAATGTCGACGGACATCACCGGTAAGTGAGAGGGGCCGCCCGCGTGAGAAAAAAGCGGCCCCGTCTACAGTGATGCTGTCAGGGAAGGGGGAAACGTCGGGAGGGTCGGGCGGGCTGGTGCGAGGGGGCAGAGTTGCCGTCAGCGATATGGAACCTCTCCCGGCGCCCGGGCCCCGGGAGAGAGCAGTGAGTGCGCCCGCGGCGCGGGGAAATCGTAGGGGAGGGCGAGGCGGCAAGCGGAGTTTCCCCGCGTTGCAGTTCCTGGGGGCGGGTAATGTAGCGGGTGAGGCAGGGCGGGCCGGGGGTCCGTTTTCGGCGGGGGATATGTTGGCAGTGAGCTCCGGTAGCGGGGAGGTGGGCGGAGTGGGTCTTCCGGCCCTCGCACTTCCACAGGCATGTGATGGGAGAGCCGGCAGCGCGGGGGGGAGTGGCGCGTTGCTGGCATCGGGCCCGACGGCAGTATCTGGGGGTGGGGCGGTGATGCAACCCTGCAGGAGGGCAGGCGGGGAAGACCTGTTAGCCGGCTTGGAGGAGGAGGAGGTCGTTGGGGGGCCTAATTATAGCCCCCTGCTGTTTTCTCCGCCTTGCTCGTTGGTAGGGGAGGGGTTGTCTGTGGTGGGGAGCTCCCTGGGGGAAGGGGAATGGGCACAGGTGGGAGGGTGGGGGAGCTGGCAGAGCGTGTTGCCCACCAGGGCCTTCGAGACAGACAGGGCGCGTCCTCAGTGGGGCGGGGGGGGAGGGGTCTCCCAGGTGGGAGGGGGAGTATGTTGGAGGGGTGGGGGAGGACGGGGAACTTCCTGGTCGGAGGGGGGGTAGTTGCTGGGGAGTTGGAGCCGGCTGGGGCGGGCCAGGCTTGGGAGGGGTTGGATATATTCCCTGCATGGGCGGAAGGGGTCGGGGGCGTGGGAGGTGGGGGCCGGTCAGAAGGTCTTCACGCATGGGGGCGCGGGGGTGCGTGGGTCCAGCAGGCCAGCGGGAAGGGTGGGGGCCAGAGGGGGGGCCCGGGGGGGGTTCGGAGGGGCCGTAAGGGGGGGAAGTGTGGGCCAGGGCGGGGGGCCCGCTTCCGCGGTGGCGCAGGCAATTTTGGACTGGAGTGGGGACGAAGAAGGGGGGGATCCCCCCCTTCCGGGACGTCCTGGCCAGTTAGGACAGGACAGCCACAGTCGAGCGGGAGAGGGCTCGTATGGGAGGCGGGGTGAGGGGGTGCCAGGCAGAGGTGAGGGTCCCAGCACATCAGTCCAAACTTTTGCTTTGCAGGTCAGGGAGCGTTGCAGTGTTGCGGACTCGGTAGGGCAGGGTGCGGCCCACGTACACCGAGGTGAAGGGAGGGTAGAGCCCTGCACGGCGCAACCCGTACCGGCGGGGGATCCCGTCGCGGCCAGCACACGAAGGTCCAGCACGACCTCGCTGGCCCCAAAGGCAAGCGGAACATGTTGGTCGGCCGTATCCGCGGAGAGGAACTGTACAGAGGTCAACGCAGGGGGGAGTACCGGCGAGTACAGTCGGCTCCCCCGCATGGATTACAGAAGGGGCCGTTATGGCCAGCACAGGGCAAGGGGGGCCCGGTGTGTGGAGTTTGAGCCGGGGCTGCTCCAAGGGGAGGAGCCCATTGTGTTTGACTATGACGAGGATACCCCTGAAGAGGGGGAATGGAGGGATGATGAGGAGGGGGGCCCTCTCATGTGTGTCATAGTATTTTACAGGCACCGGCGGTGGCGCCGCACAAGAAAGCAGGGGCATCTGGATCCAGGAGAGAGCGCGGCCCCTTGGTGAGGGCGCCGGCCAGTGGATCATGCGGAGGCGGTGGCTAGGTGGTCGGCGCCGGTCAGGCACCCTCCTTAGAGCCAGGTGAGTGTGGTAAAGCACAGGCCAAACCAAAAATGGTGTCTGTGGGGACGGGGGGAAGGGGGTGGGGGCTGAGGGACGGGAGACTGCACAGAGGAACGTATGTGAAGGACACCGGGGTAGGGCCAGAGGAGGGGGCGCAGCTCAGGGGGAAAAGGGGAGAGCGGGACAAATACAGAGACGGCGGTGGGGGCAAGGAACCCTTACTGAGCAAAGAATTGAAGATTAAGAAATTGCCCTATATGGGTGTGACGAAACCTCTGGGGGCGCATTTAATGCTGGCAACCAAGGAACGTATTTGGAAAGGGGAATACGTGGAATTGTTGAAGCTCTTACACAGGGAGGTGCGGTCCAAAGAGGGTTCTAAGGAGGAAGAATATGAGCTGGCCAAAAGGCCTAAGGTGCCGGTGACCATAGAGAATTGGACTGCAGCGTTTTGATTTATGCCAGTGTGTATTGTGAAAGGTTTCCTGAGCGCTGCGTAGCCCTGTTTAAATATATGGATGTGATTAGAAAGGCACAGATTACGGGGGGCGGATACGCTTGGGTGCAATATGATGAGGAGTTTAGGCACGCATGGCATGGGACTCGGAGGCCAAATGGGGGAACTGGACACGGATTTGTGGCAGCACACCATGGGGTCGGCCACCGGTGGTAAGACTGTGTTCACAGCTAGCGGGCTGCCATTGGTATACCGGCCCATTCAGGGGAAGCCCACCCGGGGAGGGGTGGGAGGCGCAGGGACACCGCAAACAGGGACAGGAGCGTGCTGGGACTTTAATAAGGGCCTATGCACAAGGGAATACTGCAGGTTTCGGCATGAGTGTTCAAAGTGTGGGAAGCGCCACCCCCTTAACTGTTGGGGCGTCAAACCACAGGGAAACCAGCAATGGCAGCAGTCAGGTAACAGCACCCCTGGCCCCTCACAGCAATTCCAGAGCAATAGGGGGGGCAAGGGCCTGCAGGGCACTGGGCCCAAAAGCTCCTACGCCAGTTAGACTAGCGAAACTGGTGGAGGGCCTGCGGGGGTATGGGGATCAGGGAGCAGGAAAGGTTTTGATTGAGGGGTTTCAGTGGGGGTTTCATTTGGGCTATCGGGGTCCACGACAGAGAAGGTGGGCGGACAACTTGAAATCGGCGGTGGAACACAGGGTGGTGGTACAAGAGAAACTGAACAAGGAGGTGCGCGAAGGGAGAATGGCGGGCCCCTTCGACGATTGGCCAACGGAAAACCTGATCATATCACCGATCGGGGTGGTGCCCAAAAAGGAGGAGGGACAATACAGGTTGATTCAGCACCTTTCCTGGCCCGAGGGGTCCTCAGTTAACGATTTCATTGATGAGGAGGCGGCCTCAGTTTCTTATTCCTCAGTTGACGTGGCCATGTCACTAGTTGTGACCGCGGGCGCGACTGCAGGGATGACAAAGTGTGACATAAAGTCGGCTTTTCGGTTGCTTCCAGTCCATCCAGATGATTGGGATCTTCTGGGTATCCATTTTGAGGGGAAATGGTACGTGGACAAAGCTCTACCGATGGGTTGTTCTATGTCCTGTGCTTTATTTGAATGCTTTAGCACATTTTTACAGAGGTACATCACGCGACGCACAGGTCACACATTGGTGACGCACTACCTTGACGACTTCTTCTTTGTCGGTTCACCGGGCTCCACTGAGTGCCAGGCAGCCCTGGACACCTTCCATGAGCTCATGGGTGACATGGGGGTGCCGCTAGCACCCGAGAAGACAATGGGTCCTTGCACGGCTATGTCCTTCTTGGGAATTGAAATTGACTCAGTGGCAATGCGGGCTCGCTTGCCAGATGACAAGAGAGTAAGAATGTTGCAATTGTTGGACAGAATGCTGTCTAAACGGAAGGTGACAGTGAAGGACATACAGGTGCTCCTCGGTCATCTTAACTTTGCTTGCAGGGTGGTCAGAGCAGGGAGGACATTTTGCAGGCGGTTGGGACGGGCGCTGGCAGGTCAGCATTTACCTCACCACCATGTTCGCTTATCAGCAGGGGTGAAGGAAGATTTGCGCATGTGGTCAGTCTTTCTGCAGTCTTTCAATGGTGTGCCATTGGCCCGAGAGGAGGACGTCCAGTGGGACGTGCAGATCTTTTCCGATGCAGCAGGAGGGGAAGGCTTTGGCCTTTACTGGCAGGGCAGGTGGTGCGCCGAGCAGTGGCCACAGCAGTGGAAAGATGGTGGGAGGAGCATAGCTTTCCTGGAGCTTTTCCCGTTACTGGTGGCATTGACATTGTGGGGCAAAGAGTTGGCACATAAGAAAGTGTTGTTTCGGGTGGACAACATGGCGGTGGTGGAGGTCATTAACAGACAGTCCGGAAGAGATGAACAAATGCTGAAGTTGCTGCGGGTTTTTGTGCTTGGCTGCCTCCGTCATAACATTGCTTTTAGGGCGTTGCATATACCAGGTGTGGACAATGACATAGCTGATGCTTTGTCTTATTCACAGTGGGGGAGATTCCGTGGGCTCGCCAAGGAGGCGGACAGGACGCCGACCCCAATGCCGGATCATCTCTGGTATGTAGGCAACGTAGGGTGCTACAACTGGTGGTAGGCTCGCTGGCGGCCTCTACATGGGCAGCATACAATCTGGCGTGGCGGGATTTCTTGGCATCAGGGGCTTGTAAGCGAACTGAGGTCTGGCGTCGGTCGGAGGATGTGATTCAGTTCATTCTGGCACTCATTGGTAAGGGCCTCACGAAAGTGACCATTGCGGGAAAGCTGGCAGGCATTGCCTTCATGGGAAACTCTTATGGGGATACAATCCGACGGCAGGGGAAATGGGAAGGAGGATGTTGGAAGGTTGGGCTCGGGAGAGGGGGGGGGAGAGTGCGGCGCGTAACCCCCTCACCTGGCAGAAGCTGTCGCGAATACTGGAGGCTTTGCCGGCAGTCTGCAAGGATGATTTTGAGGCCTGTCTTTTCTCGACTCTTATGGTATGGATGTTCTTCGGGGCATTCCGGGTGTCTGAGCTTCTGGGCAACAACAAAAAAAATGGGGTGCGGTGGGATGATGTGGCCATAGGGGATGAGGGGATACATGTTTGGTTGGCCAGTTCCAAAACGGACCAGAGGGGTTTGGGCAAAGGGGTTCGGTTACAAGCGGCGGTGCCTGCCGCAACGTGCCCCCTAATTTGGGCGCGCCGTTGGCATGCTCTGTCACAAGGTGTGGGGCCGGTGGCGGTTTTTCAATATGCTAATGGGAAGAGGGTTACGGATTACCAGCTGCGGATGGTGTTGAGGAAGGCCTTGTGCAGTATGGGGATAGACGGGGCAGAGTATGGGACGCACTCTTTCAGGATTGGGGCTGCAACGGAGGCCTATAACCGGGGCTGGTCCAGGGGGGACATAATGAGGTTGGGGCGCTGGTCGTCAGATTGTTACCGTCGCTACGTAAGGCAGAATGCGGGGGAGGCGCACGCGTCATCCTCTTTGGTCTGAGTCTCACCCTTTTTTCTTGTTACAGGTTCGGTGGCCGGGCCCCAGGCGAAAGAAAAGACCATTTGGATCGTGGGGCACTCTTTTATCAAATGGGCACAGGTCCAGGCATGCCGGTGCTATTTTGGGGCAATGTTGGGGTTTAACGACCGGCTGTTTAACATTGTTTGGAAAGGGAAAGGTGGGATGCTGTGGAAGGAATTGTTACCGTGCCTTAATAGATGGATGGTGCAGGGGCGGTGCCCGGACGTGTTGGTGATTCACCTGGGTGAGAACGATTTGTGCGAGGTTAAGGGTGTGGTGTTGATGAGGGCCATGAAGAAGGTCTTGTTGACTTTAAAAGAGCGATGGGCAGGGTGCCACGTTTTGTGGTCAGAGTTGGTTCCGCGCAGAGTGTGGAGGGGTGCTTTGAACCCGAGGGCCATTGACAGGGCAAGGAGGAAGGTGAACTCTGAAATGTCTCGGTATTGCCGGCACCTTGGTTTTGGAAGAATTACACATAGGGAGCTACGTTTTGAGGCAGTGGAATTTTTCAGGGATGACGGGGTGCATCTATCCCGGCTTGGTATGGACCTCTATTTATTGGAGATTAGGGAGGTGTTGGCAAGGTGTTTTAAAGTTCAGGCGCATTCCGGGTAGAAGGACAGCGGCCAGCCTAGTTGGGGGGGCAGAAAGGGGGGGTAGTTTCACTCCCCCCCTGCTTTCTGGGTGGCGGGGGTTATTTGAAGTTTTCCAGGGTTGACGGAGGTTTTTGGTTATTGTTGGAATTGGGTTATCGACATGGGATGGGTAGGCATGTTAAGTTATAGCTAGGTTACGCATGAGCGGGGTTTGACGACGGTAAAAAAGCAGGCGGGGGAAGTTGTTTAACGGAGGGTTGGATGTTAAAGGGTTATTATTGTGTTGCATTGTTGTGTATTTGGTAAGGTTGTAATGTAGGGGTGGGGGCGGGGACAAAGAAAATTTTAGGGGAGGGGCGGGGGTCAAGGGTCAGGTACATGGTTATTTAGTGAGGTTTAGTTTTGTAAGGCGTTTGGCTGAGGAATGTATATGTTATGCGCACCTGTTTCAATAAAAGCGGCCTTTTACACACAGTACTGAGTTTGTGGTCTGCTCCCTCGCCCCACCCTCCCTCCCAAGGGGGGTTTGGGGGGAGTGGCCGACCGCAGGGAGGTCCCCCCCGGGCAGTTTGGGAGGGGCTGTGGGAGTGGGGGGAGTCAGGGCCAGGCTCGGCCATTTTAATTTTGGGCTACATATTTTTGTAGCCCAATGGGAGCCCAATCATAAAACGGTTGGGCTCCCGCTCCCGGCCACCATTTTAGGTTTGGTGACCTGGTTGCTGGGAGCTTAGGCGTGGGTACTAGTTTTGCCCACCCACCCGCCCTGTTTTTTGGCGGTTTTTCGGGGTTGTTTCTTCTTCTTAGATTCTGGCTTTAGGCGGCTTTTGGATGGGACAGGTGTGCAGGGATATGGCTATGTATTGTCGCTTGGAACAGGTGCCGTGCGGGGGTTATTTGAAGTTTTCCAGGGTTGAGTGAGGTTTTTGGTTATTGTTGGAATTGGGTTATCGACATGGGAAGGGTAGGCAAGTTAAGTTATAGTTAGGTTACGCATGAGTGGGGTTTGACGACGGTAAAAAAGCAGGCGGGGGAAGTTGTTTAACGGAGGGTTGGATGTTAAAGGGTTATTATTGTGTTGCATTGTTGTGTATTTGGTATGGTTGTAATGTAGGGGTGGGGGCGGGGACAAAGAAAATTTTAGGAGAGGGGGTGGGGTCAAGGGTCAGGTACATGGTTATTTAGTGAGGTTTAGTTTTGTAAGGCGTTTGGCCGAGGAATGTATATGTTATGCGCACCTGTTTCAATAAAAGCGGCCTTTTACACACAGTACTGAGTTTGTGGTCCCCTCCCTCCCAAACGTCCCGTGGCAGCTGCGTGCGTCTCTGCAGCCACCACAGGCAATGTGCCTGTCAGGCATAGAAATAGAAAGAGAACTATGGGGCGCTCAAGGTCTGTACCGTATTGATGCAGGCTGTGGGCCGGCGACTTCGATGCCTAGGCTGATCTTCAGAGCTGGTAGCGATACAGCTGTTGATTTAATGTTTAGATTAGCTGCGAAAGACACTAAGCAGTGATGTGGGAGGGGGGTGGGTGAAAGAACCGAACTGCAATGTACATAACACACCCTCACGTGGGTCTCCAAGCAAGAAAGAATGTAAATGAACCATAGCACCAGAGTATAAATGCACACAAAATAAAGTCCTAGTCATTGCTTGTACATATATTAAATGCTAAATGTGCTAGAAACAACAGATCTCACCACTGAAAATCTTATTCAACAAGCAGTGTTGTGGGAGGGGTGAGGTGGTGGGTGGGACGGCACGGGGAGAGTAAGTGGATGGCGCAAAAAAATATGAGTAGGGAAGAAATAACAAAGTAGTCTGAGAGGAACACATAAACACTGAAAGCGTAAGGAGACAGTACTTGGCTGGTGCTCCGTGGCAGGAAAGCGGAAACACAAAGGAGGAAAAAGAGAAAGGATTGCCCAGTAGCAAGCAAGTATTTCTGAAGGACACTGGCATAGACAACTAAAAAGCAATGGCAAGCAATGGGCGGAGTTTAACTCTCCAATCGTATACAACAGGTCGCGAGCTGACAGCGCAAGCGCTGTCTAGGCTCGACATAAAAGGGCTTCAAACAAGGGCTCTTTCTAACTTTGGGTCAATAGCCAACTACTTCTAGACTAAAGGATTAAAAGATCGGTTTCAAAACAAAGAGCTATATTAATTGAAGAACATAACCTTCTCTTAGATTACGAAAATGGATTCTAGTATGGCTGTGGCACAAAAGCAGCACTGACTTTCACAATTGGGTACACTAAATTGTACCTTCAGTCATTAACGGAATGAGACCATTTTTCTAGACTTGCAATGATAAATATTTCACAAGCAAATTGTCCTGCCACTTAAGGGATCAGTAAATTGACAAAAAGAATATTGTCTTGGAAATAAATTTGCAAAAACTGGTCTTACGTGCTTTGGATTCAAATCTGTAAAAGCCATTTTTTAGTGGTCAATGCACTCAATCTGCTTTTTAAAGATCACTGTGAGTAGCCTAGGAACAGTGTCAAATCTACATAAACATGTTTGTTATAATAACAGGTGTGTCCAATATGTTTCAATTGCAAAGTTTGTCCCCTCTTTTTCTTATATTGGCTATGAGAATAGATCCGATCCCACTTCTGGAAAGGCATGTTCTGCTCCATTGCTGGAAGTGTTAGCCCCTCCGACCGAAATTTAGGTCTAGTTGCTCCCTGGTTCTAGGTTTCATCAGGTGCTGACCCAGCCGACCTCAGTGTCAGTGACCCCGGGCAGACAGCCAGACTGGCCTGTGCTCTGAGCAGTGGCTAAATCATCTACTGATACCAACAGAAACCTAAGAGCCCCCACAACCCCCAGATATCTCCTCTGGTTCTAGCCTGAATCTATTAAGTACCAAAGCTCTGAGGTCCCGCTCGGTTCTCGGCCTCCAAGGACCCCTGCAGTAACACCTGCCATCCAGTGCTTTAACGGGGCCGGTACTGAGTACTGGCACTTGTCAGTTTTGTCCCTCTTAGTAACGGAACTTCTCCTTGGGCTAGGAGAGTACCGGTACTCCTAGTGGCAGCAGGGCTCAAGCCGCTGAAAATTAGCCTTTCCAATGGAGTGTGTATATGTGCCGCTCTGATTGGCAATAGCCAATGTATTCCAGCGCTGGGTTGCTGCTGCAGCCTTAGGTTCTAATTAGCATTATAGCAGGAAAGAAGAGATGTGGCCAGAGCTGCCGACAGTGGAAGTGGAAACCAGGTTCGAATCCCGGCATTGGCTCATCATCCTGTGTTTGATTCCAGGCAGCTCAATCAACCATCTGTGCTTAAAAAAACTATGTTTTAATGTAAAACTTCTGATTGACATGTAAAGCACTCAGTTGCCCTTGGGCCAAATTAGCATTATATCAAACTGCAAAAAATGAGGCCCTGCACATATGACATAGAGGCTGTTGCCTGCCAGGGATCACAACACACACAAAATCCAAACGTACATGTTAGGAGTGCAGTGTTTTGTGACCTGGCTGAGTCAGGAGGCATTGAGGTGAGGCACAGCATACATAAACGGGACCTCAGCCACATTTATAAAAAAAAATATGTATTGAAAGTTGCTGCAAGTGCCGATTTGAATGTTCTTTAATGTATGTGTATGTGCCCATCCATGCGCTCACAGACTCACACCTAGTGGCAGAGTTGGAAGAGACAAGCAGGCACTTACCCCCTCTCACACTGAATTCCAGAAAGAGAGAGGGGATTAGAATAGGGGTCTCATGGTGACACAGTTTACAACTATTGAAAGTACATCAAGTCAGCAATGCTTCACCTTGAACTTATTTTGCTTTATGATGGTTTGTTGTGCCATTTCAAAATCTGTTGTGGTGAACCTTTCTCTGAAAATGTTACTGAAAATGCAGTACCTGGTTCCATGATCACCATCCTGTGATAGACACGAAAAACAAGTTGATATTGTGAAATGCCTGGCTCACATCCAGGCCCCAGCCGCCTCTCCCAGCGCACCCACTTTAATTAGTGAGTACCAGCACTTTTTTTTCCCATTTTGAAGCACTGCTGCTACCTGACCATCCCGGGCCCTGAGGGAGGACGAGGCAGATTATTACTGTCAGTTCGAACGCGACGGCGCTCACAGTGGCACTGCACGATGCGGAAGTGAGACAGGAACATGGCCACAAACACAACTCAATTTCCTTGTGTGATATCATCTTTTCACAGGGTGGCTGTGTGAAGGGAGCCGATATCACATGGCGGCTTCGTGGGAGCTGGCAGCTCTGGATTTAACGAGTATTGACTAGATCAATATGTCCACCCGGCAGAGACACTCAGGGGCATATGTACAAGCCCCTATCACCATGGGAACGTCACTTTTTGTGACGTTTCCGTGGCGATAAGCTTTGCCTTATTTACAAGGCACAGTTAAGCCACTTAACGTGGCTTAACGCTGCCTTGTAAATAAGGCCCCCTTTCACGCTATGCTTAGCGTGAAAGGGGTGAGCAGTGGGTGTTGGGGTGGGTGTTCCACCGCAACACCCATTGATTTTGACGCTGCCCCCTATTTACTAGGGCAGCGTAAATAGGCAGCGCCAAAATTAAGACCAGGGAAAACCTGGTCTTAACTTGGCGAAACGAGGAGAAATGCTTTATTTCCCCTCCTTTTTGCTTTTTCAATGTGTGCTGCCTTGTGCAGCACACATGGAAAAAGCAAAATACCTTAGATTGTTTATGTGTAGGAAGGTTTCCCTTCCTGCACATAAACAATCTTTAAAAAAAAAGACATTTTGTAACTTCCATGTGTGCTGCATTAAGCAGCACACATAGAAGTGACAAAACAGCATTTAAAGATTGTTTATGTGCAGGAAGGGACACCTTCCTACAAATAAACAATCTTCCCCTGCCTGCAGACACCCTTGCACAATAGTGTAGCGCCAGCGCAGGGGGAAACGCAAGGCTGCACCATATCCTTGTAAATATGGTGCAGCCTGGCATTCTGAAGTGGCGGAGTGAGGCGTTAACCAATGACGGCTAACCCCTCACTTCTTTGTAAATATCCCCTTTAGCATCCCGGCATGAATGCAGATATAGGCTGCACAAATTCATATTAACCATAGCACCCACAGACAATCGTATTCACAAGCTCTAACACACATGGGTGCACCAGTGCACACAAACGAACAATACAAGCCACAATACACACAGACAAACAATAAATAATACAGGCCCCGGTGCACACTGACAAACATCAACGGACCAACGCAAGCAGATCAGTAACCAGAGTGCACAGGGGGAAGGGCAGCAGGGGGGAAGAGTGATGCTAGCTACAGGACCACAGGTTGCTATGCACAAGGGGAGGACAGACTATTGCTGAACTTAAGGGAGCAGATGGTGATGCTTCCAGGGGAAGCACTTATTGATGTGCCTCATGCATGGACTGGGGAGGGGCTAAGTTTCTGCAGAGGCCAAAGTATTGTGCATCAGGGAGCTCCAAATTATGGACAGTTAAAGGGAACAAGGAGTGTGTGAATAATGTGAGCACAGCAGAGGGTCTGTATGAAGGTGTACAAAACAGGCACGTGGTAAAAGGGACCATGTAAATGTGCCACACGTCATGTGTGACACCTTCCACCAGCCCAATATGTCTGGGCAGTAGCCACTCTGTGATGTATAAGCCTATAATGATGAGAGCAAAATTACAAACCCCAGCATGCAATGTTCTGTTGTCTACAAAGCCCAGACTGACTGCCTGTGTCATTCTTAGAGATGTACTTCAAGGCAACCATATACATGGATGAATGAATGAAAAATAAACACAAAGCATGCATTTAATCTTTATTGTGTACAAAATCTGACACGTTCTTGTTTAACTGTTTCAACATATTTTGTACTTTTACTGTTTCAATGTGTGGCATGGCAAGATGTAAGTAAGAGAACAGTTATTATATGGCAATTATATACTGTGAATTATTTTCCGAGGCTCACGAGGACAAAAAATAATGTATGTGGTATGATTATTAGGGTACACAAAGCATTTGTTTTTAGAAATGCAATTGTGAAAAGGTGGTGAAATACCAAAAGCAGACACACATCTCACAGATTATTCCGACCTTTACTTTTCCTTGCAAAGCAATGAGTTTCTAGCAACAAATCTTTTCAAGTGTATATTGCTGTGATGTTCTTTAGAATGTCTATAGCTCCTCGTACCCTTGAAAAGGCTTCAAGGTGGTCCGAGCTGCCAAGAGTTCAAGGGTTCCCATTGGAAGGACATGGCCGGGGTCCGCCCAGAAGTGGGGTGGCACAGCCCAGAGTCTTCACTCAGTGATTCTGTGGGAGGAATGTGGTTACATTTAAGATGAGGAGAACAGGGCTGGACTGCCCAGATTTATTTCTTTGGGCATTTCCCTGGTGGCCTAGTGCTAGTGGAGGTCGATTTCCAAAGGCGGAGGGTCTCTGTTGGAGTCTCTGCCATTTTCTCCATCTCCCTGGGGAGTTACTGCTGACACAAGAGAGGCAACAAAATTAAAAAGAGCGAGAGGAGAAAGAAAGAGGAGGAGGGAGAGAGAGAGAGACAGAGATGAGCGAGAGATAGAAAAAGTGGAGGGCAAGAGAGAGGGAGATGAGAGAGGAGGAAGGGAGCAGGGCTGGTTTAAACATCTTTGCCAGTGCTGCTTTCGGTTGCCAGTCTGGCCCTGGATGAGAAGGAGTGCTGGGGAAAGGTTCAGTGATATGAGGGGAGAACAAGGGCTGCTCTTCCGTAATGTCGGAGGAGCGCCGCCTCACTTGTCAGAGTCAGTCACAAAAAAATAAAATGATAATAAAACAATATCATTTTATTTTTCTGTGACTGGCTGGCATGCCTAGGGTGGGGCCGGGCCATGGAGGAGTGGTGGGCACTTAGAAGTGCGCATGTAAGTCTGAGGCTGTCCAAACAGAGATGCGCACTTCTATTTCTCAAATGTGTTCACAGCTGGGTTGAAGAAAAGCCGCAGGCTCCCAGGCAGTGTCTGAGCAGCAGATCAGGCCACTCAGACAAATCTTGGCGCTGCTCACATAGCATGAGAGCAGCGTCTGGATTGGGTGGGGAACCTGTGCCCTCCCAGAGACTGCTGGGTTTGAAGGATCGAGGCGGCCATCGGCGTCGGAGACAGCAGCAGTGAAAGGTACGTTTTTGAAAATCATTATTTTTCCCTAAATTCCCTGATTCAGATCAGGAAAGAGACGCAGTCTGTGGACAGGATACAATGCCTACAAAATGGGCTCAGTTTGATGAATTATAATTTCTGCTCATAAAAAAATGAATATCTGTGTGAGAGACCACTCGCGATCAGTTTGTGCAGGTGTGTGTGTTTCGCTTTTTTCTCTATGTGCAGCTATCGATAGATGGTGCAAACCTCTTTTCAGGTGATTTGCAATAAGGCAAAGGAATTGACAGACTTGTTAAAAAAATACTAAAGCACACAGAGAAGTCCACAGTCACATAAGTGTATTAAATAAAGCAGTAAAGCCAGGTTGTAGTTGAATTCCATGCGATTTATTCACTCCACAGTGTTGCACATTCTTTACGTCATACATGTGGCTGTCCGCGGCCCCCGCAGGGGGCCACCTCAGCAGGGCGGCCCTTTAGTGCCATCTTGGCACCACCCACCCGCTCTAGTGCTCTGAGGGGTCTGCGAGCCCTCGGCCGGGCGCCTCCGTGACGTCCTTCCTGTGCGCCGGGGAGGGTGGGAGGGCTTATATGCCTCCCCTGCCCCTCCTGGCGGTCTCTTTTGCCCAGCCACACCGTCTCCCGCCCCACCTCTTACCCGGCGTCCTGGCTGGGGGTCAGGGTATCCTGAATGTTTTAATGTTTTCCTTTTGTGTTGCAGGCGGAGTTACAGGGCGATCTGGAAGCAGACTGGTACAGTAAGGGTACCTCTGCGGCAGACCGGTACAGTAAGGGTACCTCTGCACGGCACAGTAGGGGTGCCAGGGCCAAAGACCGGGAGCCTCAGGGCAGGTTCCGGGAAAACCGCGACGGCGCCCGTTAGTCCTTTGGGCGGTTGGGGGCCTGACCAACCGGGGGTTTGCCCTGCTACGCTCCGCCCTGAAAAGGGCGTGAGTAGAACAGACCAACGTGTCACGTGATCCGAAGAGGATCGTGTAAGGTAGCACTGACGGGGTGCCCCACAGTGCTGGCTCACCAGGCGGGCGGGGGCAGCATAGGTTGGCACAGCTGCCCCGCCCTTGGATCGCCCGTAAGATAACCCACATATTGCATACTCCTGTATGGAATAAACCTGCAGCAATATTTTCCCACTACAAAGTTGTCTTGTGTATTTATTTATTGCATGCTCAGACAAGGGGGGGAGAGGTTGCCAATAATGGCACTATGATATCCAAATACAGACCAGCAGCCAACACGTGTTCTGTCACAGGAACGTTTTCAAGGCTGGAAATCTTACTACGAGGTAATGTGGAAAGCGAGCACGCCGTAGGGTGGTGCCTCACTGTATGCTTACAAATAGACAGCCCACAAAGTATATAGTCAATAGGAAGGATATTGTGGGGTTCTAGTTCACCTTTAGGTTTGAAGCGTGACCCACGTGGAGAGTACTACCGTAATATAGGAAAGTGCAAAATCAAGCCTTGATAAGCCTTCGTAAGTATAGCCGGTCCTCCCAAGAGAATTGCTGGAATGGACTCTATTCAATTATTTCCGGCCTTGAAAAAGTCCCTGTGACGAAACACGTGGCAGCTGCCTGTCTCTATTTGGATATCACTTATGATGTAAAGAATGTGCAACACTGGAGTGAATAAATCGCACTAAATTCAACTACAACCTGGCTTTACTGCTTTATTCAATACACTTATGTGACCGTGGACTTCTCTGTGTGCTTTGGTATTTTTTGAACAGATATACGCCGAACGGGGGATTCTCCTGTTCGGGTCCTTGCACCCCAGGTGGCAGGGTGCTTACACCAAGAGAGCACCAAACCTCATATTTGTTCTAGATATTATTTTCCCCATACGATTGTACAACTACGAATATGCGGACACTCTGGCATAGCCACCAACTTTTCATGTATGGAATTGAGAGACTTGTGAATAGCAAATACCTGCCAAATGTTGAAACTGTTTTCAACACTCCAAGTAAAATTTCATTTACCAGCTGTGGCATTTCCCACATACTTACAAATGTACATTTCCACATTTCATTTTTCCTGCAGTTTGTGCCACCACCAGGTGCTACCCTATGGTGGTGTTGCCTTGCCTTGCAGACTCTGGTATTAAAATGGTTATAATAAAGACATAACTTATGTTTTGTTGGTGCTGAACTGCCAATCTCTTCAATAATGCTATAGGGAAGTCAAACTCCACTCCTGAAGCATGTTCGTAGGAAGCTGCAGAGCGAGGAAAAAAACATACCACTGTCAAAGTCCATTATTTATTATGTTTTGTTTATAGTATTACTGTTTCCAGTGCCTTGAAGGTCTCCCTGCAGAGTCAAAAGATTCATAGAGACAGGAATTGAGTGACACAAGCCCTCAGCAGCTCCCAGGCCTCAGTCAAAATGTGCGCGAGAGGTGAGAAGAATGGCGCTCACCACAGGCCAACATGGTGCAGAGTTACAGGAGATGGGAGCAAGTGCAGCCTCACCTAGGGGGGATATTCACAAGGGCTTATCGCCGAGTTATCGCCAGCTTAACGCAACAAAAGCGGTGATAGATTTAACAACCCATTCACAAGCTGTTGCAAACTCCCGACAACGCAAGTATTCCAGCGATAAGTGCCCCAAAATTTACCCCCACGGTGGACACCAGCAACTAACCCTAATGAGATGCAGAATAGGCGTTCCCGTGCAAAAACACATGAAAACACCACTTTCACAACGAACTGCCAGATCTGCGATGCGAGTCAAAACCACGCGATAACTCGCGGTAGCAGCAGGGATTTAACACCTACCTTTTGCTGGTGTAAAGCCGGACGACTACCTGCAGTAGGCAACGGAGCCCCGCACACAGCCACACCCGAAGAACAAACAACGCCATGGAGCTACTCATCATGCAGCTCGGAGCCCCAACAGGGCCACAACACCCACCGCCACCACCCCCAGGACCCGGACTGCCCCCCCCCCCCTCGGACCACCACAGAGGCAGCGCAGAGTAAGACAGCGTACCTACCGAAAACGCACCAGTCTCACAGACCTAACGCCCGAGGAAGTCATTGCCCACTACAGGCTCAAAAGGACAACCATCATCCGCATCATGACACACATCGGCCACAGGTTGACGGTCCCAACCCAGCGGAGAACCAACATCCCTCCGCAGACAAAGCTGCTGGCTGTGCTGCACTTGTTGGCCTCTGGTACCTTCCAACCAACAACTGCCAGAGTCGGAGGAGTCTCACAGCCAGCCCTGTCAAAGTTCATCACACCTGTCCTGTATGCCATCATCAGCTTCATACCCCAGTACCTTCACTTCCCCCACACTGCGCAGGAACAGCTGGAGACAAAGCAAGGCTTCTACGCCTTTGCTAGCTTCCCACACGTGTTGGGGGCCATTGACTGCACACATGTCCCACTTGTGCCCCCTGCGGATACTGCACACCACTACCGCAACAGAAAGCACACACATTCCATCAATGTGCAGGCAATAGTGGACCACCGGGAATGTTCACCAATGTCGTCGCAAACTACCCCGGCAGTGTGCACGATTCCTACATCTTCCGACAGTCCATCATCAACCAGCGCTTCCAGGATGGCATCTATGGAACTGGACTGCTCGTTGGTAAGTGCCAAATCAACACACCACACACCTCAAAGCCACCATCACACAACGCACAACTGTGGGAATGCACACGTGACCAAACCACATACAACATGTCAATCAACATGCCCACCTACCAGACACGACAACACAACTCCATGGTGATCATGGGCCTCCCCTGCACACAATACAGCTATATCATGGCACCACAGCCACACAACAGCTGAACGTGTGGAGATGCAGAAAGCAGGCATGTGCGAAGGATGCAAGTGACCCGTGAATGGGAATTTACACAACGACAAGTGAGGCGTGGATGTGCTGGACAGACATGGGTATGCAAACCACAGATATGTCCATGCAGACATCAACTGCTGGTGACTGGAGAGTAGTGAACAGTGGACCCAACCATGTCACCCCAGGCCGTGGGTCAGATCGCGGAAATGTCGCTCACTGCGTCCCCCCCTGTGTGCATGAGCGTAGTAAGTTGGCCCGGAGTACGCCAGGCCTGCGCAGGGGTGTGTACAAAAACCCCCTGGCGCAGAGCATGGTTCTCTCCCGGAAAGGCCAACGTCACTGCCAGGGCGGTGCCTCGCAGTCCGCCACCAGCCCGACGCCGTGAGCAGCGGGGCCTGTGAGCCTGTGCGCCTGCTGCACCCCAGGACGCTGATACCCAGCCCAGGCCTGCCCGTCCCAGCGCTCCAAGGCCGCGCTGCTCACCTGCCGACACCGTCATGTGTCAAAGAGGGCCCACCACGTGCCGGTGCTAGCTCCAAGACCCATGCCCGCGACCTTGGCGGCCTCCTCAGGCCATCGCTGTCCACCGTGACACAGGCCCCCAGGGGTCCACATTCGTTGACATACTCCACCGCTGCAGCCTGGCTACACTGCAGTCCAGCATGTCCCACATCTTGAACTGACTCATCAGTAATCAATGGACGGGTCCATGCCAGTATACGCAGGGGGAGGACTGAGATTGAGATGCGTCACAGTCCGGTGGAAACACGGATCACGGTCACGGAGGAGGTCAAGCAGTAGCAAGGACTGACCTGGTGCCACTAACCCTGTGCACCATGAGTGACAGTCAGCCTCCGGCGGAACATTGTTGGTGTCTAAGCCTTTGGCCTGGGGGTTGTCATCAGCAACGGGCAGGTACAGACTTGGTGTCTGGCCAGCGTCTGTGGCATTCATATCCGCCATGTTGCCGGACACAGCTGGCATGTGCCCTCTGCATCATGCTCTGGGGGTACACCTCCCATTCTCCCCCGAGACACTCCGCGGAAGGCACCTCTGAGACATTCGAGACCCTGCTCTGCCCTCATGACCCTACCCCAGTCTCCCGCAGGTCAGCGTCCCGTGGTGGTAGGCCCGTGTCGGCCGCTGTGCATTCGGGGCCACTAACCCTGTGCGACTCCAGTCATGCTCCCTTGTTGTTCTGACATTGCATTTCTGAGTGCCTGATGACTGTTGGAGTTGTTGCCAACACCAGCTACTCCCTGAGGGCTGGCTTACACTCACCCCACACACAGCCCGCACAGGCGTCACTGGATCAGTGGGCCTGCCATCACATCATGCCGAACCAAGTATTGACTCTTTTCTCTCTGCACTGTCCCAGGTGATCAAGGATATGCACTCTGCCCTCGGATGATGACACCCCTCCGAGACCCGAACACACCCGCCCAGAGGCAGTAAAATGCGGCCCACATACGCACAGGGGCATCGTTGAACGCACATTTGGTGTGTTGAAGTCACGTTTCAGGTGCCTGGACGGCACAGGTGGAAAGCTCCTGTACAGCCCGGACATCGTGTGCAAGATGATTGTTACATGTTGTGTGTTGCACAACATCTGTGTACGCACCAATGCCCCATGGATCCCAGTTCCAGAAGTACCGGACGATGATGGGGACGATGGGGCAGGTGGCCCACATCCCACTGCAGCAGGAATGCCCCATAGGAACACCATCATTGCCAATTTCTTCTCATGAGAACGTCACATTGTGGCCGTCCCTGGCAATCATGGGACAGTACAAAATGTCCACAAGCACAGCATCTGTGAATAAAACATATTTGCAGGTTACAGGTTGTACTTGTACATTGTCATGTCCCAGTTTCCTGCTGTGCCAGATGTGATGTTCCATGTTGTGCACATTTGCGGCACCAGTTGTGTCCTGTGTTCTGTTGTGGAGGTGTTGCTGTTTGTACCGGGATGTTGTCAATGTCGAGGTGCACTTATACTTATGTGCGTATGCTGCACGGTGGGTGATTCGCTCCAGCGGCTCTGATTTGTCTGCCACTGATCCCTTTCATGCGGTGTGCCTGTCAGTTCTGTGCTTCCAGGGTGCTGAGATGTTGCAGACTTGGGTGACTTGTGCTCTTTGTCGAGTTGTGACTCTTGGGCATGGTTTGTCCGCAGATGTGTCGTTGACGTCAGGGGTTGTTTGTGCAGGTAGTTGTGTCAGACTATGACCTGCTCCTTTTCGGGTGTTGTCCGCACTCAGCCACCTCAGTGTCGGGCCGTGTACATTGCCATGATGATAGGACTGCAGCCAAGCTACTCGTCATGTGGTGTCTCTTGCATTGTCAGTGTGGCTGACGTATATGCATGTTTGCTGTGTTTCGCACTTGGGCATTTGTTGGTTTTGTGAATGTTGATGTGTTGGGTGGGTGCCCCTTTGGGCACATGGTGTTCGTGGGACTACTTGGTGTTTGTGTGTGTGCTGAGGTGTTCTCGTGGGATCAGGGACATGATCCAGAGTCATTGTGGGTGTGCAGTGTGCCCTGCTTGATTGTGCATGTGGGCCATTGTGCCCATCTCCCCCCATACCCCCACTCCCAGGTCGCAACGCACCATGTTGATGTGATGTTGAGTCATGTTGGTCAGTGTCCAGATCACCAACTCATGTCACCGTCTCCCGACTGGTGACTGTGGCCACCATCTTCTCCATGTCATTCAGCTCCTGGTGTTCTGCTGGCCCCCCTCCTCCGGGGTGCGTTGCTGCTTTCGTATTGGCAGCGAGTTTCTGCTTGGTTTTGACATTCACATCAGTCCAGCGCCTCTTGTGCTCTTCCAGTGTCCTCCTCTGCCATGCGACGGCATTCACATAGTCCGAGGTGGTGTGTCATCTTTGCCTCTTTGTTGCCAATGACACGTTGGAGGTGACGTACAGTTGGTGGTGGTGTTCTGTCTCATCCGTGGCGATAATCGGGTTTTCCTGTAGACTGTACCCCGTTTTCCTCTTCCTCTTCTCATTGCCCTTCCACGGGCCCTGTATTCCTGGGTGTTCCTCCGTGGTGTATGGGGGGTTCATGTTGTCCTCTGCAGTCGGTCAGGGCGCATCCGTGGTACTCCGCAGTTGGTTTAGTTTTTAGTGGCATTTTTCGTATGCTGTTCTTGTGCTTTTTCCCGCATTATGCGTGGGTATTGCTGGCCTCTTGCTGGTTGTCACTGTTTTCTTATCGCGTTTGGGCCCATCGTGTCTTTTTACGCGTTGGGGTTTGTGTTTTTATCTCCGTCGCAGTGGCTGTATCGCAGACATTGGCCGCGTTTTCTGGTGACTATCGCATGGTACCGCCGTGTTGTGAATTCCACATTAACACGGGGTTATTTTCCCGCAATAGACTGCGATGTGTAAAGTTGTGTTAACATTTTTTGGAGATGTTTAGCGCACGTTCTTGTGAATATACCCCCAAGTGAGTGTGACTCGCACCACTGACTGACTGATTGTCTCACTTCTCGGAGCACACTCTTACTAATTGTTTCTAAGTCATTAGTCATTTTCTGGGGTTATCAATTGGTTCCTAATTCACAGTCTCACTCATATAGTGTGATTCTTTCACGCTGGGAGGATTCTTCTGCAGGCTTGTGTTCAGCAGGACACACATAGAATCCTATTGCAGCCAATCATCAGCTGGGCTACCTCTCTAGTCTGGTTAGCAGTTTCTGATACTGGCCTACCCCTAAAATGAGGCCTACCTTGTTTCTAATTAGTTGCTGTCAAGTCCACCCCTAGCCTAGAGCACGCAAATGACCACGCCACACACGGAGCCCTGTAGTAGATGTCTTTATTTTTCAGCATGCAACCGTTAACTGACACACTCAGATACCTCCCAACCGATTACGTAACTTTGCAAGGAGTCAGGCAAGTACCACAAGGGTCCTTCTGCACATGATCGCACAACAATACAGTTGCTACCCTCACAAAGTTGTAGCAGTCACTTGTACTTTTGTTTTTGCAGAGTAGCACCATTCCTATCTCACTGGCAGTGGTGGCTCCTCCGCTAAGGCGGAGGAGCGTCGCCCCACTGCTATTCAGCAGTGTAAAAAAAAAAAAAATGATAACTCAATGTTATTATTATTTTATTTTTTATTTTTGCGAGCGCAGCAGCTTGGGGAAGCGGGACGGGGTGGGGCTGCTCTGCTGAAGGAGCAGGGGAGGAGTGGTTTTCACTCTTACGTGCGCATGAATGTTTAGCCTGCCATCTTGGGCCCGCCAAACATTTATGCGCACATAGCATGCTCTCCACTCAGGCAGCATTACAGCCTGGGTGGAGAACGTGCTCAGGCCCCCATTCCCTGTCTGAGTGCCGAACCATGGCGCTCAGACCTATCAGAAGGCTGAACTTCAGCCTTGTGATTGGCTCAGGGGAGACTGGGTGTTCCAGTGTCCTTCCTGTTCCGGCCGGTGGAAGGAGTGGGGAGACGCGACGAGGAGGACGCGGCGATGCGGACAGGAGGTAAGTTTTTAATTTTTTAATTACCCCCGCCTCCCCGCATCACCACCCCCAATCAGTGCCGACCGCCACTGCTCACTGGCCCTGCAAACAGCACAAACCAGGCTGCAGCCTGATGCACGTGTTCAGCATTCAAGCCATCTGACTGGTATCCTCAGGATAGACAGGATGAGGGCCTGCCTGCGCTTGCGCAACAGAGGAATTAGGTGTGGTGTTATAATGCCCCTGGGGAAATGCAGCTCTTCCTTTAAACCCTGCAAAAGTCTATAAAACAAATTATATTGACGGGACAATTGAGGAGGGTGGAGAGTGGAGTGTGATATGTTGAGGTCTTTAGTGGTGAGGAGGAACTTACAGTATCCCTTGAGCTGGGAGCAGATTTACCTGGAGGGGCTGCTCTCCTACCCTCCTTGGAGCTTCAAAGATGGCCTGGAACCTCTCAATCAGAGATCTGTCTGCATCAGGAAGCTCTGCTGGACTCCACACCATGTCCAGGACCCGTCCTCCCTGTGATAAGCGCCCTTTGTGCTTGTGAGCACAAGCTGCCTTTTCTTGTAACTCTTGTAAGAATAGTATGAACTAGAATGTTTCTTCCTCTCTCTGTGGGTATTCATGCAATAACTTGTACTATGTTTGTCTTATAGATAATTCTACTAATGTTCTTGCAGGTGCTGTCCCAGCCGCCCTCAGTGTCAGTGGCCCTGGGACAGGCGGCCAGCCTGCTCTGTGTTGTGAGCAGCGGATACAAAGTCAGCAGCCATACCACATATTGTTACCCACATATGCTTGGGAACCCCCAGATATATCTTCAGATTCTATTCTGACTCTAACAAGCACCAAAACCTTGGGGTCCCCTTTCTGTTTTCAAGCTCCAGAAACCACTGTATTACCGCTGGCTACCTGACTGTGACAAGGGCACCGAAGGAGAACAATGCTGGTTATTACTGCCAGACGTGGCATGGTGTCAATGGTTCACAGTCACACAGAGCAAGGGGTAAGTGAGATGAACTGGACGACTGTGCAATAAAAGCATGTAACCACGTTTATAGATTGTGTATATTTCTTTTTCTGAGTCCCATGGCTGTGACGCATACAGGCTCCAGTGCCAACAGATGTCACTGCTGTGCCTTATGTATAGACTGTAACAAACCCAACAAGGGAATAATTGTTGCATTCCACACTCTCTTAGCCATAAATCACTTGTCTGGAGAAACTGATGGATGCTGCAACACCCACAGCTGAGTGAACACCCAGAGCAACTGGTACAAGAAGGAACAAGTACCCCTAGTTGACATTGTGCACACAAGAGTAGTGGTCAATAGCTTGAAGAAATGACATTCTTTTTTTTATTGAAGGCAGTAAGAAGACAAGACTTTCTTAAACACTTTGCATGATTCAAAGAATGAACACAGTCAATGATGTGAATAATGACAGGAATAAAAACATATCCAATGGATACTGACATATCTGAGGATTCCTCTCTGCTCCAGATACCTGAGTGTCTTGGGGACACCAAATCAAATCAGTCACTTTTAAGCACCAAAACCTTCTCTTCATTTACTGAACCTATATAAAATGAAACTCAATGCTCGCTCCCAGTTTCTGTTTAGTTTCCCCCAACTTTTTTGAGACTGAGGTTGAGAAAGTTCAACTGGTCTTTCAGGACTTCAAAGACAAACCATTGCTCAACGTCCGCGGCCCATCCAACATCCAAATGTCACTGAGTCAACAGAAATTCCTCTAGATTTCTACGAAAATGCAAGAGACCAACAACATATAGCCCTTTGCTCCACAGCAACCTTAAAAGACAAAGGTCAAAGGCAAATATAATCTCCCGATGTCAAGGGAAATTGTGTAATCCAGTAGCTTTTTCTTGTGTTCTCACCAGAATATACAGTTAATTAAAGCTACCCATAGCACATAGGTAAAATTCCATGGCTGGTTGACAGTCGCGAGAAGGGAACTGAATTAAAAAACTTCTACATTTTTAAATCCACCACAACTTTGAATTGTGCAGCAGTGTGTCTCGTTAGGGGATTTTATTAATCAGTGCATAGTCAGTAACTATGCAACCATAATACCCCACACTCTGACTATACCTATAAGGCACCGGGTGAGCAAAGGCAAGATTCTCCCGGGAGGAGGGTGGGCGGGGAAGGGGGGGGGGCGAGGGGGGCTGAATATTGGTGCTGAGTTGGTGCTCTCCTCCTCCTTTTAAAGGACCGGATTTGCCCAAATTGTACGTCTTCCTCTCCCTTTGTTAAATGGTGATCCTGATGGGGCACTCATAAAAATAATGAAAAAAATACTACCAGTGTCCTGAGGATCACCTACACCCCACGTGTTAGGTTTTTCTTCCTTCTCACATTTTCTAACTCTCCTTTTCACTTACTTCCCACGTATTGCTTCTTCTCACCGCCATACTTTGTTTCCTTTCGTGTCTCCCCCTTGCTGTTTCACTCTTCCTTCCCACTTTCGTCCGAGTTTTCATCCTTCTCTTTCCGTGCCCCCAGCTCTGTGCCATTGGCGTAGCTAGGGGGGGCGGTGGGGGCGGACCACCCCAGGCGGCACGAGTTTTGGGGCGGCAGCCGGCCCCCCTCCCCCCGCTCTAACCTGCGGCCGTCGCAAGAGAAATCGGCCGCACCCCCCCACAGAGGCCTAGCTACGCCACTGTCTGTAGCTCCATTGCAAGCCCCGCCCTTCGTCGGGCATTAACGTGAAATGTTGTTTATATGGCTTTGCATTGCTAACTGGCAGGGGACGGCCCATAAAGCAGTAATGTAGATTTTCCTAATAAGTTATGACGGAAAGTCTTAATTTTATTAAAGACACGGAGGCGAGTATTATGCTTACTAATCTTGCTTTATAAGTAATAGCAGCCAAGATAAACAGATAAAACTACAGTTCCCAGAAGGTCAAACAACAGTACTGACCAATGGGAGATAAAGAATCAACAGAATCAACCAATAAGCATGCAGTCACTGGACATAACGATAGGTCAGACTGCGCACAGCCCTCTTTTCTTCGGCGAGCAAGTTAAGAAGAGTACGTAAATAGAGGACCAATTGCAAAGATAATACAGAAGGCTAAAGTCCAAGCAAACAGTTCTTGAGCGAAAACCACCAGAGATGTCTTGGATATGGCAGGAAGGACAGGATCCACAGAACAGGAAGGAACACCAAGAGGTGGAGTACGATCCCAACGAAAACACCGTCGAACCTCAGGAAGAAGCTGGTGGCAAAGCTGGAGTTCCTGCAGGGAGGGAGAAAACACTGGTTAGAAGTGTTGTGGCGGGATAATACTCGCCTCCTTGTCTTTAATAAAATTAAGACTTTCCGTCATAACTTATTAGGAAAATCTACATTTTATGGCAAGACCGGAGGCTCATATTATGCTTGTTCAAAGCATATTTATCACAGAAGAAACAGCAGAAATTACAGGTTTGCAGTAAAAAATACGAAAAACTGTTTCATTGGACCAATCCGCTGATCTCAGAATGTCCTCTAACCTGGAGCCTGCCCAAAAGGCTTTGGAAGCAATGGCACCCATGGCAGAAAGGACCCCAAAGACCGAAACGTCAATGCCAGCCAGAGACATGACCCAACGAAGCCAACGGGCAAGAGTGGCAGAGGAGACAGGGTTATGAGGTTTGCAAAAGGAAATGAGAAGATGGGAATGAGAGGACGTTCTGAGATCAAAGGTACGTTGTTCATAAACCTTGAGACATTGACTTACACACAGTTTGGGTTGATCAGGAAAATAAGGATAAAAACAGAATTCAGATTTGTTTTGGTACGTCTGTTAATATGGAACAAAACACCGGAAGGAGTGAATTGACGAGATGAAACATCTAGGGCTTTGACATCAGAAACACGCTTGATGGAAACTAAACACAAGAGCATGGTAAGTTTGGCTGAAAGTATTTTCAAGGAAAGATCAGCATTATCCGGCCAACCTACAAAGAGATTGAGAACCAAGTTCACATCCCATAACCTGGAGTACTTAGGTAAAGGAGGTTTGGAAAACTTAACACCCTTCAGGAGGCGACAAATAAGGGGATGTTCGCCCGCCGGTTTGCCATCAATGGGAAAATGATTGAGAGAAATAGCAGACCTGTAAAGATTAACAGTCCTGCAAGACTTACCTGAACTGGCCTCCGAGGCCAAGAAATTTACAATGTAGGTTAAATGTGCTGAAAAGGGATCGACACATTTTCCCAAACACCAGCCTGCCCAAAGAGACCATGCTGACTTGTAAGCCTTTGTCGTTCCTGGGGCCCATGCCCTGCTAATGAAGAGAGAAGCCTCTTGCGAAAAGCCATTGTCAGACTGGTACGACCCGAAACCTTCCAAGCGGACAGGGTCAGGGAGTTGTCTAGTATCAGAGGATGTGGATGATTCAAGGGGCTCGAGAGAAGGTTGTTGGAATGGGGAAGAAGGGCCGGGAAATCCATCGCCATCTCTAGCATGGATGGGAACCAGACCTGAGATTGCCAGAAGGGAACTACCAGAACCAGAGAGGCTTGTTGGCATGACATCTGAGCTAGCACTCTGCTGATCAAAAGAAAGGGAGGAAAGGCATAATTGAGATGGGTAGACCAGTCCTGGAGGAAGGCATCGGTAGCAAGAGCTAAAGGATCCGGACGCCAACTGAAGAAAAGTGGAAGTTGGGAATTGAGGCGAGAGGCAAAGAGATCGATATGCAAAGGGCCCCACTTTTGAAAGAGAGATTGAAAGACGGAGGGAAGAAGCTTCCAGTCACTTGAGTCCCGCAGGAAGCGAGAGTGCCAATCGGCGATGGAATTGAGATTGCCCGGAAGGTATTCTGCTTTGACAGAGATCTTGTTGAGGAGACAGAACTCCCAAAGGCATTTTGCTAATTCCGTCAAGGGTTTGGACTTGGTGCCACCTAGATGGTTGATATAGCGCACCGCAGAAACATTGTCCATGCGAAGGAGAATAGCACAACATACTTTGTTTTTGGCGAGGCTTCTGATCGCAAAGGAGCCTGCAAGCATCTCTAAACAATTTATGTGCAATCTCGACTCCTCTAGAGACCAAGTACCTCCAGTCGATATCATGCCACACCAGGCGCCCCAACCTGTCAAGCTTGCATCGTATTCTAACACAAGATCGGGGACTGAGGCGAAGATGGTTCTGCCATTCCAGGCATCTAAATGGTCTATCCACCATTGGAGTTCTGAACAAGACTCCTGATCCAACGAGATGCGGTCGGAATAAGCCAGGCCTCGACGCAGATGTCGAATTTTTAAGCGCTGGAGAGCACGATAATGGAGCGGACCAGGGAAGATTGCCTGGATGGAAGCGGACAACAGGCCCACGACTCTTGCGTGAGATCTGAGAGAAATGAAGTCCCTTCGAAGCAGTTGGGAAATTTCTGACTTGATAGTGGAAACCTTTGAAGGCGGAAGATGAAGGGAACCGGTGGAGGAGTCCAACAGAAAACCTAGAAAGTCTATTTGTTGAGAAGGAACGAGCATAGACTTTTCGGGATTTAGGAGGAAACCCAGCTCGGAAAGAAGAGATTGAGTAATGTGTAACTGAGATAACAGAGTTGACCTGTCCGGATTCATTAACAAGATGTCGTCGAGATAAATAATTAACCTGATCCCGAGGGATCTCAGGTAAGACACCACAGGTTTCATGATCTTCGTGAAACACCAAGGGGCTGAAGACAACCCGAAGGGGAGACAACAAAAGTGGTAAGACACTCCCAACCATTGGAACTGAAGGAATTTCCTGTGAGAAAAGTGAATTGGAACATTTCTAGACGACCACCGACAGGAGGAGGAATTGGATGACTTATCTTGTTGGAAGTTGTTTCTAAAGTTTTTCTGGCCACGGCCACGGAAACCTCGTCCCCTTTGTGGGTAAAAATGGGGTTTGAACTCCTGGTAATTGTTGCCGGAATTGAAGGAGCCTCTGGAGCCTTGATTGTGGGAGGAACGGCCGGCAAAGCGACTCCTACCTCTGCCGGCCCGTCCAAAAACACGTGGAGAAAAAACTTTTTTGATAGACTGTTGTGCTTTGTCGATGGACGCAAAAGTGGAAACAAATTTGCTAAGGTCTTTGACTAGAGAATCTCCGAATAGGAGACCATCGGCCTTGATACCGGGGTCCAAGGATGCCAAATTAGCTAATTTGGGATCCAATTTGATCAAGAGGCCCTTACGCCGCTCATGAGTAATGGCAGAATTGGCATTGCCAAGGAGACAGAAAGCCCATTGCACCCAAAGGGAAATGTCTTGGGGGTCAAGATCTGTGCCGTCCAAACGGGCGGACTCAGCCAAATCGAAAATACGGGCTAAGGGACCAACCACATCCAACAATTTATCCTGGCAAGTGGACCAAGCCTTATCCACACCCTTGCGTGGATCTTTCCCAAACTTGGAAAAGAAGGTCAGCAGAGGCTGGTCAACGGTGGGAGTACTAGAAATGTTTGAAGAAAGAGAAGGTTTGGGACATTCAGATTTCAATTTGGACCTAGTTGATTTGTCCAAAGGCAAGCGTAGTCTAGCGGAAATATAATCACCAACATGTGAAATAGGAAACCACTCAGTAGAATTAGGACGGCGGATATTTGAAGGATCAAACATGGGATTACCTTCCGCATCCTTAATGGGTTCAGAGGAAAAAGGGTCAGATTTGGCTTTTTTAGAGGGAGGACCAGGATCATTGGCATCAAGATCATCAAAATCATCATCAGTGTCCATAATTTGAGAAATTACCAACTTCTCAGGTACCTCAGTGTGTTTTGATTTTTCTTTACGTTTGGAAAAAGACACGGAAATCCCCTACTTAGTAGGAGGCCTGGTTGCACCAAGTCCTCGACCTTGTGAGAGGAAACCTCATCAAATCTACGTGACGCAGAAACAGTATCACACTTTTTATTGGAAGGTACCATTTTCCTTTTTCTGCTATCCCCCGCAGACTGGGCCAGAGCTTTGGACATTAGTGACAGTAAAGAATTTTCCATATCCTTGGAAAAACGCTTCATTGATGCTCCAACAGCATGTTCCACAGAATTATTTATAAACACATTTAAATCTGACTTGAATGCCTCCCCTTCCTCATTATTTAAATCAGAACTTTGAGAGCTGTGCAGCTCCATGGTCAAGCGCTGCAAAACCAGTCAGCAAAGGGTTAACCAGAGTCCAAAATAAAGCCCTGCCCAGTGGGCATGTAAATAACAAAGAAAAACCTGACCGGGAGTAGAACAGCCACTCCCCGGGGAGGAGACAGAGCCGGAGGACGTGAAGGGAAGCGCTAGTGAGAAGCGGTAAGTAGCAAAGTGAAGTGCGCATGAAATGGCCGCCACGCGTCGCGTCAGGAGAATTAGAGATGCGCGCGAGGGGCAACGAGCGGCAGAAGCGGGAGGGAGAAGGAACGCTCACAAAGCTGAGCGAGCGAAAAGAACAGAGCGCAGAGCGCTAACAATACGCTCACTTATAAATAAACGAAACTACTGTAAATTCAGTATAAAAACATGAAATATGGAGATAACGAAAAGGTACTTATCTTGACTGCGAGCAGCAAGAAAAGAGGGCTGTTCGCAGTCTGACCTATCGTTATGTCCAGTGACCGCATGCTTATTGGTTGATTCTGTTGATTCTTTATCTCCCATTGGTCAGTACTGTTGTTTGACCTTCTGGGAACTGTAGTTTTATCTGTTTATCTTGGCTGCTATTACTTATAAAGCAAGATTAGTAAGCATAATATGAGCCTCCGGTCTTGCCATAAAATTTTACTTTCCTTGTGACCCGGCCTTCTGGGCCATCGGTCCCAGTGGCTATCCCCACTATGGCCGCCGCTGGTAGCGCTTCTTCCCTCTCACGAGGGCACAGGCCCCTCTTCCCTATGCACTAGGGGCTGCTGCTGCGGGGAGTCTGGTGCCGAGGGCAGGGCTGATATTGATATGGAAGATTTTGGTAAACATCATTTTTATTCAAAATCTTCCACATATGATTTAAAGCATGTGTTATATTTGATATGGAAGATTTTGAATAAAAATGATGTTTAGCATTTCATGTAAAATTATTTGATTTATGCTTTTTGGATATTTTGAATCACTTGGCTCTATTGTGACTCTTTAGCACTTTAAACTGTGGCGAGATATCCCGCCTTATTATTAAACCAGGCAGGTTGTTTTTTGTTTTGATTGTAGTTTCCATACCCCTGTTTCCCTGCCTTTGTATGGATTTGTTCAGGGGCCCTCTTTATCTTTAATGATGGCCACCAAAGCCGGAGCCAATAGCTCTTTCAGACTTGGAAAGGACTATCATTGCGACCCCCAATGAAGTTGCACAACTCAGGCCCACTAATCTACTACAATTCAGAAACTCTTTGCTTGCATTATGACCTGCCTAACCCGGATGATGATGACAGTCATGTTTATTGTCATAAAAATGCCAGCGGGCTCGATACCTCACCTGACACCGGCCTTCACTCCCCTACTCCAGATTCGGCCACTGAAGAGTTTGCCTCCTTTGAAAATGTTATCAGGGGGCAGCAGAGGTCTTTGACTTAGTTTCCCACTACTGTGTTCAAACCAACGTCCTTTCAGAGGTCCTACAGCCAGTGAAGACAACACAGTAGTCTCGCCTGTCATTTAATGAGGCTTTACATGACACAATGCTGAGCACCAGGAAAAACCAGGACCTTGCCTGCCAGATACCAAGGCAACACAGACCTGCTCCAGAAGACCCTATCTTTCTCCTCCAATATCCTTCACCAGAAAGACTACTATTTTAAGGGGTCTTTGAGCAGGCAGGCTGAATGCAAATGCATTTACGATCACCCCACCATATAGGGTCAAAATGCATAGAAACATTGGTGAAAAGTATGTTCTCTTCCGCTAGCCTTACCTTCCGTTCACTGAACTGGAGCATCCTGGGTAAATGCTTGCATGTGTTGTGGGACATGGTGGTGGAGATGATGCCAGCAGTCCCAGAGTGCCTCACGTCCAACCTCCAGTGTCCCATTCAGGATGGTCATGCTGCTGCAAAGTATGTGATTCGCTCAGACCTGGACACTACTGACTGCTTGGGTATAGCAGTCGGAACAAGTGTGGTGCTGCAGCTCGATAGGATTTTCTAGTGACCGTCAACAATCCCTGACGGACATGCCATTTGATGGCACATGCCTCTTCGGAGACAAGGCGGCTGATGTCCTGGAGCTCTTCAAGGAGAGCAAGGCAACAGTTTGCTCCCTTAGGCTTGCACCACTTGTGTGTTAATTTTCTCAACAATTTTACCCTTTCTGAGGCATTGGAAGGGGATTCCAGTACAGACTGCTTCAGATTTTGTCTCAGCAGCAACAGGCCTGCTTAATGTTTTGAGGCAAAGGCCAGAGATCTGGCTGCCAGTGTCCTGGCCCTCAGGGGCAAAAAACCCTCTAAACCCCTCCCCCAACCATCTGGAGCTGCCTCAAAGCTGCTTTTGTTTGCCCTCGGCACCACAAGATTGCCTGGTAGGAGTCAGCATCACCTTTTACCTCCACGAATGGCAGGGCATTACATCAGATTGATGAGTGCTCTAAACCGCACAAAATGAATACACCCTCCCCTTCCTCTCCACCCCTCTGAATATACCTCCTACACTGCAACACCTCTCGGAGGACCACTTGTCCATTCATCGAAGGCAATTTCAGGCTCTCTTGGCAAAGGGAGTTATAAAGAGGGTTCCGGCATCAGAGTTCGTGACTGATTGTTATTCCTATTACTTCTTGGTCGAAGAAGGATGGAGACCTCTAGCCTATCCTCGACCTTTGCCCTCTGAAATTTTCGTCAAGAAGGACAAGTTCAAAATGCTCCCCCGGGCCCAAGTTCTATCCGCCGTGGATCCATGAGACTGGATGGTGGTGTTGGGTCCGCTGGATGTCTATTTCCACATCCTTGTCCTACAGTCTCAGAGTCGTTACCTGCGATTTCAGGTACAACAGAAACACTTTGTTTTCAGTGCTCCCCGTGCACCACAGGTGTTCACAAAAGTGATTGTGTTATTCGCTGCCCACCTACATGGGTTGGAAATACTAGTCTTCCCATACATTGATGAATGGCTGTTGAAGGAAAGCTGGCCTCAGACAATTGTGGGCCACCTCCAGACGATGGCAACCTGTTGAAATAGCTGGAATTTTCCATCAGTGTGCTAAAGTCACATCTGACTCCTTCCAGAGACTCTACCTCATTGGATCCATCCTGGACATGATACTCTACCAAACCTTCCCGCTGCTTCAACGAGTCCAGGACATTTGGGCTATGATCCAGATGTTTCAACCTTTGTCCTGGGTCTCAATGAGAGTGGCTCTGAGGCTTCTTGGCCTTTGGCATCCTGCTTGTGGACCCTGCCAAGTGACGAATGTGGGCCCTACAGTAAGGATCTCAAGTCTCAATGGACTCAGCATCAGGGGAATATTTCAGATTCCATCCAGGTATCTGAGGGGACTGCAAAAGACCTGCAGTGGCGGCTGCTGGGCTGGAATTGGACCAGTGGCAGACCACTCTCCCTACCCCAACCTAGATCTAACGGTCATGAAAGATGCATTGTTTCTAGGTTGGCAAGGTCACCTGGGAATATTTGAGATCGCAGGACTCTGGTCTCTTGTGGAAACCCACCTCCACATCAACTTTCTGGAGATGCGGGCTATTTGTCTGGCACGGAAAGGGTTCCTCCCTTCCATCAATGGTGACGGGTACAGGTTCTCACAGAAAACCCTACCACCACGTGGTACTGCAACAAACAGAGTGGGTAGGTTCATGGGTCATGTGCCAAGATGCCCTATGCTTTCGGAACTGGATGAATCAGCAGGGTGTCTCCCCAGTTGTACAGCACCTGGCAGGCTCTTTAAATGCAAGGGAAGACAAAAATCTGACAGCATTGCCTAGTGGATCACGAAAGGTAGCTGCACTCAGAGTTGGCACAGGGTGTCTTCCGGCAATGGGGAGAACCCTGGCTCAATCTTCTTGCCACCACAGAGAATGAGCAGTGTCCAAGCTTTTACACATTGGAGTTCCTAAGGCAGTTTTCACTCAGAGACACCTTTCACTGGGATTGGAGTTTGGGATTCCTGTACGCCTTCCCACTTCTACCTCACCTTCCCAAAATTCCTAAAAAGATCAGGAATGACTGGGCTCAAGTCATCCTAGTGGTGCCATATTGGGCCAGGAGAGTGTGATATCGAGAACTTCTGGCCACGAGCATCTGTCTTCTTATCCGGCTACCTTTTCATGAGGATCTTCTGTCACAGCGGCAGGGCAGGGTCCTGCACCAGAGCCTGCACAACTTACACCTCCATGTTTGAAGACTAAGTGGTGAGAGTTGATGGCTTTGATCTCCCTTACGAAGTAGACTGTTATCCAGGCAGCCAGGAGTTCTTTGACTAAAATAATCTATTCAGGACACTGGAAGGTCTTTTCTATAAGGCGTTCCTCCCGAACTATTCAACCTTTACAGGCACAGTTGTCTGATATTTCTCTGTTTTGCTTACTTGACCCCAGCAAGGCCTTGCTGTGGCAACAGGTGATCTGTTGCCTCTTTCAGCCTTCTTCAATTTACCTGATCAGACATCTTTGTATAAATTACCTGTTGTGATGCCTTTCCTCAAAGGGCTGACCCACATGTTCCCTCAAATATAGATTGTGATGCCCAAGTGGGAACTCAATCTAGTTCTTACTTTACTCGTGTGCGCTGCTTTTGAGCCAATGACAGCTGCTCCTTACGTCGTCGCATTTTGAAGACTGCATTCTTCATAGAGATAACAACAGCTTGTTGCATGAGTGAATATCAAGCGATATCTGTACAGGAACCATACACCAACTTCTACGCAAACTAACTAGTTCTATGTACTAAAGCTGCATTCCTACCGAAAGTTGTCATGAGTTTAAACATAGGGCAGTCTATAACCCCACCTAACCCCCCCCCCAAAATGGAAGAAAGACTACATCAGCCAGCCCTAAAGAGAGCTCAGATCTTTTACATCAAATGTGCCAGGGAACATCGGATGGACGATCAGTTCTTTGTAGGCATCTCTGGGATATAGAAGGGAAAAGCCAAGCAGAAATGAACAATATCCAAAATGATTGTCCTGTTCACCAAAACATGTTATGAACTGGCCAAGAAACAGCCCCCAGAGCAAAGACCATTACCACAGTGATGGCACACAGAGTGCTAGTCTTGGGCATTTGCCAGGTCGCTATTAGGTTGTCGGGTCACAGAGCACTGCTACCTGAATAATCAGGTCGGGTGGAAAGGGCCTTTCAACCATTCTATCCTGCAGAATATCATGGTCTGAGTCATTCCATAGACCAACCACCAGCAGGGAGGGGGGTGAGGGGGTGCATGGATTACTGCTTTGGTATCTATTCACAAGGTGAGGAATCTGCGGTTCGAAGTATCCATCAGAAGAACTAGTTACTTACGTTTGGAAATCCTCTTTTTGGTGGATATTCCGTCTAACCACAGATTCCTCACAGACCCAATGACCTCCTTGTTTTGTAAAGTGGGCTTTTTGGGTCCATGATAATAAGATTCCAATTAAGGAATCTGCACACTGGCACAATCTGATTACGAAGGATGTCCATCCAACGACACAGACAGATGTCAGAAAGAAACTGCAGATTGTTGTCTACCTCTAGCCATAGAGGAGATCAGTGAATTGACCCTTGGAGTCCACTGTTTTGTCCTGGTATAAGAGGGAGCAGGGCCAATCCTTCAGGGCTCCTCTCAAGTTCACAAACAGCAGGTCCAGGCCTCTTCTGATCTTCCAAAGATCGAGAAAGTGTTCTGTATGAGTGCCTGGAGGTGCCACATTTATGCATAGAGCTAGCTAGTGGAGTGGAGTTATTCCTAGGCATGCCCTAACCAATGGGGTGCAAGTTAACAAGGTTAATCATACCCCCCCTTGGGGCATTTTCAAGATGGCAAAATGGTGGGGCAAAAGAAGGGTCCTCCATCAACCAGACAGTGGATACAAAAGTACTGCCTTGGCATCCTGTTCTCCCCCTTTCAGGTGTTGCGTGTGGCTCAGCAGACCTACCAAGCAGGATTTGACACGGTAATGTAAAAAAGGTTACCAACAGTCGCTACTCTGCATATTCTGTGTATTTCAGAGGAGTCAACTCTACCCTTTCAGGTGAACCTATTTGTTCCACTCGGGTGCAAAGGATTTCACATCTATTCAAGACTGATCAGTGGCTGGGAGAAGCTGGAGAGCCAATGCAAATTAGCCTCTAGGAACTTCAAGCAGAAAAAAACGAACTTTCTAAAGGTTACTTCTCCTTTATATTTATTATTAATCTGATTTCACTATTGAATTGGAATTTTAATAACTATTAAAAATAGTTATTTAATTATGTTTCTAGCTGGCCCCATTCCTAAGATACAGTTTTGGTATTTAATATGTCTTCCCAGTGTTTCTCTTTGGGCCAGCCAGCCTTTCTACAGTGAAAATAGCTTTTGGATGCTAGTCACTGTTAATATTTAAAAGGTAGGTTTTCACCTTAAAAAGGGTTTAATATGACAGGTTGCCTTGCAGTTTTTGCAGTGCTTCAGCCAGGCTAGGATGCTAGGCCTGAAGCCATGTTTGCATTGCCACTGTAGTAGATGGCACAATAAGTGTTACAGTCCACTAGTAGCATTTACCTTCCATGCCCTGGGTACCTTTTGTACCATATACTATATGGACTTATAAGGAAGTCAAATATGGCAATTAGGAGTATGCGATTCAACCATGCTTAAAGAGGGAACACAGGCACTTTATTACAACAAAACCCAAGCGCATCATGCAGAAAAGGCAGATTTCCTACACCTATGTTTAGGAATATTGGATTAAAATGTACCATTGAACCACAATTCTACAAAAAAATGTCTTGGTGTACCATCACATCTATCTCCTTTCCTCCCACAAGCACATTCTCGACTTGAAGCTTTTTATTCATTTACTGCACTTGCTCGTTCAGTAACACCAGGATTTTTTTTAAACCCCTGTAATGTTAGTGAGCTGATGTCCCTGGACAGCACCCCAAGTTAGAAAATGGTTCCTGCACCAGTACCAAGGGGTAGGTCAGCTAAACTATTGGATGTACAGCAAACCTGCCTTTGACTCTGGGTGACTTGCTAAATGGTCCACAGCTTTAGGATGCCTGAGAGTAAGCTACAAGATTTTGAAACTTCTAAGAAAAAGTAATTTGTCATCTAACCATTGAATCTGATCACTGACCACTGAAAAATGTGTGTTTACGTAGCTTAGCCTTTGCTGAAAAGGTTTCTAAGACGGTCATGGGTAACTTTTATTTGATTAGGAAAAGCTCTCATAAGCGTATTATTTGCATTTCTTGTTTGTTTTGTTATTTAAGCATTAGGCAGATTCGGGGACTTGAGAGAATAAACATTAGCAGGGTCAGGTAAAGTCAGAAGAATGGGTCAACGAAAGGACAGTAATCCGTACTGAAACTCTCTGGAGCATGAGCGCCGGGGACCAGTTATAGAGCCAGCTGATTGAGAGTTGTGGGTTCCAGCTCCAGTTCTAGAGCTCCATGGTCGGCTTTTGTTTAGGGTCCTGCATCTATAAATGTACCAGTCATCATCAACATTGTCCTGTGTCAGAGGCACCATAGAGACTAGGGGCTCCCACTCAAGGCAACTGGGATCTGCTTAGCTTATAGTTGGGCTTGACCATCGCTTTATTCAGTTGTATCTCCTGAATCTTGGGGCTAGGGATATGATTCAAACAGTTCTAGGATCAGGGCAACCTCTGCCGTTCAACAGAGCCAGCCTCCACATTGTGGGATGGAATGACCCTCTGTGTCTGCATTAAGCAAGTAAGTCGTCCACCTCTCCCAAGGCCACAACATTAAGGCTACTTCTCAGACCTTCCCAGAATTATCCCCAGTGTGGAGGGAGAAGGGCTGCCACACAGATCTTTCACTTCTGTGCCTGTCTCTTTTTCAATTGTATCCGAAAACAACGGTTCTAGCGGGAATACAATAAATCTATACTGGTAATTAAAAATGCACAATCGCGATCAATTAGGGTTAAGGATGTCAGAAAAAGAGAGCCTCGCAGACTTGGTGTTCATAATAATTCTTTTTTTATCCAACTTTTTATAATTCAAAAACAATACATACACAGACCGAGAAGAACCACAATAGTGATTATATGTCCCAAGCAAATGAAACCATCTAATACATTGTGAAAAGACATGTGATATATACAGAACTTGGTTTCCACAATTATTGAAAAAGACAGCGACCACAACATGAATTGATAATAATTATAGCCTCTGTGTACAATAGTCAGAGCTATTTAAAATGGTTCGCTATCAATCGAGTCGACGACGTTTCGACCCTCTTGCAATGTGGGGTCTCCTCAGGACCAAGGGGTAAGGGACTGTGGCTCAGTCACAATAGTGGGCAGGATCAACACCACTCAATGTAGTGGTACCTGAGCAGGATCCTCCGCTGGATAGATAAAGTCGCGGGACCGGTAGTGCCACGGCAGGAGAATAAGGCTTTTGAAATATGCCACATAGGATGAGAACTGCTCTGGTCGTCTGCCTGGTAACATTGTGGTGTTGATCCTGCCCACTATTGTGACTGAGCCACAATTGATTAATACCAGTTCACAGCCCTTCGTCTCTCACACGGGGTGCTCGACCGAGTCCCCGTGTGAGTATTAATTTCTTCTTTCTCATTTCACGGGTGTCTCACACTTTATGTGCCTCTCACGCGGCTGTAATACTACCATCAGATTGTCCCTTACCCCTTGGTCCTGAGGAGACCCCACATTGCAAGAGGGTCGAAACATCGTCGACTCGATTGATAGCGAACCATTTTAAATAGCTCTGACTATTGTACACAGAGGCTATAATTATTATTATAACGGGCCTCTTGTGTAACCTTGAGATAAGTATCCTGATTGTGACACTGCTGCATCACCGCTCATCAGTGCAAGGGTAAATCTGCACTATTCGCGACCTACGGTTGGTTGTATAGTGTCTGTATACCTCCATCTTTAGCAGAAGGACCAGGAGACAGTCTGTGCTCAAACCGATGTCATAGAACTGGTTCTGCTGACTAGAGTATATTGTGCCATTCTGGAGTTATCTCTTTCTAGCCCCTTTGGTCTGGAGATATTCCCAGTTGAAATCACAGTCACAAGCGGACCCTAAAAGCCTGCCAGTTATGTGTTTGGCCTAGTGGCATCAGTGTCTACTGTGGCTCTCCCTGCTCAATGAATGCCCATTCACGGAAAATTGTGACCACTGCTGGTAGATTCCGAATGCAGGCCACTAAAAAAGGCACTCATGGGACTTAATGGTGCACACTGGACCACTCCTTTTTTCAGTCATCTTCAAAAGCTTAAGGACCAGATCCACTCTTGACTGGCCCCAGGGCTCCCGTTGACTGTTGGTTGTGTTCTTGACTGCCGATCAATAGATATATCTTTTCCGCACTCCCAGTTGACACTTGTTTCATGAATGAATGAATATGTATCTTTGAGAAGCTGGCTTGATATATGATGCACACTTATGTAAGTGGGCACCCTGCACCAATCCAGACAACCCTTATGGTTATTTTAGTGGTTGTAGACAACCTTAGAAAGCTCTCTAAGTGGTGGTTGGGGAGAGCAGCCTTCAGGCTTAGTCCAGAAGGAGTGTAAAGCAGCTTGTTTTACCAGAACATAATCTTATTGATATAGATTAAGTGAAAAAGAACCACACAGTATATTTATAAAAATATGTATTTATTATATAGCACTCACTAACACATACAGGTATCTCCTAGCCGGAGATACACACAATACTTTTCAATAGAAACAGGTAAGTAGCACGTAATATACAGTGGTCACCAGGGGGGGACCAAACCATATACTAAAATAGTGGAATGCGAACCACGACTCGAGTCAAGACTATACACAGAAGACGTAGAAGTGCCGGGGACCCAAGGAACCACCTAAGGTAAGTAACCAGGTAAGTACAGTGTGCTTGTGTCTACGCATCCCCTCCTTGACGGGGATTGCGATCCTGTCACAATAGCACGCCCCTAAGTATTTATTGCTATACTACAAGTCACTTGCTACCTTCGTGCATGGAATGTTTATGCAGATATGTTGCTCACCGCATAACTTATGATATGACTCACCTTCTGGAGCAACATCAGCATATAAGTCTATGAATTATGGTCTCTATTAATATCTTTGTTTAGGTTGGATGTACACGATAAGGTGGTCGCTACCGATTGGGTGCTGAGCCGCCTAGACCACATACCTGAATTAGGGTAATATCACAGGGTGTATTGTGTGTTTCTGTCCCGAACCCCTGTGCCACATATTTTTACCTCTTTAAGTACTCCACTGGTCCGGACGAAACGCCACAGGATCCACTAGGGACAGATTAGGCGTGAAACATGTCGACCTGATTAGACCTGATTACACATTCATCACCAGCATTCACTCGAATTTGCAAAAACGAACAAACTCTCCTCATTGACAGTAGATTTACGAGTTCCTTTTTTGCCTGTTTTTAATATACCGTGTGGACCCAAGAATAAATACCTTTGAGGGTACCAGCACGGTACTTTTAAAACCCACTCGAACAAAATCCCCACACACCTGCACTCACCACTGCGACGTTCCTCGAAAAAGATCTCCGCCACAGAGCCCTCTTGCGGGGCCCATGGGGGACTGCAGCGTCACCCCCACGAGGAGCAAAATGCCCAATGATGAAGCATGACACCCTGATGGGGGTGTGAGGGCAACGCTCCAATTAGGAGGAATTCCCCTCTTTCCAACCTTTAGACATAAAGGAAGATAGGCACTTCTTTACCTATACTTCACGCTGCCGAATGGGCAAGCTATCATTGATAGGAACAGTTACCCTCCAGTGATTGAGACGTTTTACCTTGGGAGCACGGGTACTGGACTTTTTTTCCCTTAGCTCCCCGTCCCTCTCTTTGTGCATCAAGTAACCAGGAGCCCCACGGAGGTCATGTGCAGAGTGGGAACACAACCGCGTGAACAATGCAAGTCAATGGGTAAGTCCTGGTTGCAGTTTTAAAGAAGAAGGACCCTTCCCAGTGGACCCTGAAGAAACCCTGTGGAAGACAGAAGGTTGGAGAGCCACCCCACCTGTGGATACCATAAGAAACAGGATACCTGCCCCAGGGGAGCCAGGTGCATAGGTGTGAAGTGGCATTGGAAACCGCCATCAAACCCAGTGGAGGACTTCAGAAAGATGCAGCTGCTGGAGAAGGAGAAAGTGTCCGGTGGAACCCAAAGGTGGATTCAAGTTGAGAAGTACCTGAAATCAGAGAGGACAGAGTCTATGCTGCTTGGAAGTGACCAGGAGGCACGAAAGACGAATGCCCACCAATGTCGGGTGCTACAGGAAAGTTGACAGTGACCTTGGAGCTGCAGCTGTGAGGACCATACAATGCTGTGGAAGACCAGGAGCCGTTCACAAGCTGTTCCATGTCGGATGTCGAGAGTTGAGGGGTCGGTGTCCGTCGGGAGCACCAACAAGCCTTGGCAACTGCAAACAATGTGGAAAGCGAAGAAGGTGCAGTGTCGGGACCAGCAAGGTCCCGGTGACTCACCACAAGCAGGGGAGTCAGGGCAGGCCTCGAGCAATCAGGGGAGCCCAAAGAATATGAAGATGACCCTCAAGAGTACCCACAGGCCGGAGGCACTGGAGTTGCAAGAGGACCTCGGGCAGCTCACCAAAGATGCAAGCCCACGATGCAAGAGATGTGGTGAGGATGAAGATCTTGGTCACTGCAGATGCTTGAGGTTGGGGCTACTTGGAGCCCGAAGATCTTGGTGGAAACAAGCCAACAAGCCTTTGCAACTGCAAGTCAATGCGGTGCACAGGGGTTCGGTTCTTGCGGCTCGGACAAGGGATTCTGGCCTCCAACATGGTGAGAGAACAGGTCAGGCCCTGAGAGATGTGAAGAACCACCACCTGTGTTGCTGAGCCTTCCGGAGTCCGTGGGAGCCCAAGATCAACAGACCAGTCAGCTTAGTTGTGATGCCTGCAGATGCAGGGAAGTGACTCCTTCACTTCAAGGGAGATTCCTTCAGGTATCTTGGATGCCCACAGGCCTTGGTAGGTTCCTGTATGGTGTACAGGCACGGATGTTACAGCAGATGAGCAGGGCGACGAGATCAGGAGCAGCAGGAGTCTTTCTAGTTGCAGCCTTGATGCCCAGAGCGAAGTCCAGCGAAGTCAAGAGTGCCCAGAGGGTCGAAGAAGAAGTGGTGTCTGTAATGAATCTTGTCCCATGACGAATCTAGGGACCCACCCACAGGTAAGCCCTTAAATCCCCTAAGGAAAGGGTTGGGACCATTCAGGGGTCCCTCCCAAAGGAGGGGTTGGACAAGGGGGAGGATACTCCCCTGTCCTTTGTCCAGTTTCGTGCCAGAGCAGGAGCCAACGTCTCTCTGAACAGGTTTTAACTGGACTATGCATGGAGGGCACCAAGTGTGCCCTGCAAGCAGACTATGTGGCGCTTGCAAGCGCTCCCACCCTGTCCCAATACACAAAATCCTGTCTGGGAGGTGGTCACACCTCCCTGTGGCAGGATACCTGTTGTTTTGCCTTCTCCTGCCCGAGCTTGGCTCAGCAGCAGGAAGGCAGAAACGTGTCTCTGGCGGGCAGCAGCCCTGGCTTGCTGTCCCGGTCTGGAAGACTGGTACGGGGAGCACCGAGGCCCTCCCAAAGGAGCTTTACGGTGCATGGAATCATTCCTCCCACACCGTTTACAAGGTGGGTGTATGATTCCAACATGTTTGACTCCAAACATGATAGGATTCGTTACAGCCAGTTTCGAGATGGTCACCGCATAATGACGCGGTGCCCCTCTATATGGTATACGGCTGTCTCACTTACAATCCGGGAGAATGGATTCCGTGGGTTATAGGGGTGGTCCTGCTCATGCAGGGGCACCTTCACGCTTAAAGCATCCTGCCTTCAGGATTGCAAAGGCCTGCTGTAGGGGTGACTTATAGGTTTTAAGTGCAGTGACCTTAGATATAGGAAAATCTATATCTTTCATAAGTGGTGCTAGCACCAGCTTACACAGGCTGCAATGGCAGGCCCGTAGTTGAAAATTGAGTGGTCTCTCATGAGTGGCATAATGCATGCTTCAGCCCATGGGGGACCCCTGGTGTACCTATGCCCTTGGTACCATAGTACCATATACTAGGGACTGATAAAGTTGCACCAGTGTCCAATCTGGGATGTACCTAAGTACTTACCAAACCAATTTAGAGGACAAAGCACAGAGACTGGGGTCCTGGATAGCAGGATCCCATTCAGACTAGTCAGAAACAGCATTCCATCAGCAAAAAGTGGGGGTAACCATAAAAGCAGATCCTACTTTCCTACAGTATCATACTCCATTTTGCTTTCCTAAGCACATTAAGCAAAAAATTGGGCTTGCCTAAGTCACAATATGAACAAGGGTGACACAATTCCAGTGTCACATGAGGCAATTATTTGAGGGTACAGTCAACTATCAACGCTACCCCTTTATTTTACTCTATTTATTTCTCTTTAAAGTTAATGAGCCTAAAAAAGTAGCTCTTTATTTCAAATTATGTTTTGGCCATTTAATCAATTCCATTAATTCTTTGAAATATTCAATCGAATTCCTATAATTGTTTCGGGAATGAATGAAATTAATTGCAGAGCAGAATAGTCATAAGGTTTTTCAACAAGCCATGTCAATTTTATATAACTAGTTCATTTGGAGTTACTTCCTCTATCATGGTTTTACATTCCACAAATTAACAGTTTTCTTTAATTATTTACATTCAGTGCTAATTATTTACACTCTTCAGTACTGAGCAAGTATTCACGAACAATGAATCATCACATGTTTATTAATATAGCATACCAGGGTTACAGACACGTTGCATAATGCTGCGCTTTTCAAAACAGATAACTAAAAGTCTCTTTAATGATCTCTAATATTTTCACCTAGCTTCCGATGTTCTTCTTCTATATGAATGTTAATGTTCTTTTGTGATAGCTTTCGGCATTTGCATATAGCTGAAAGTAAAGACCATGAGGTCTCCACTTTCCTTTCAATTGTTACCTCTGTACATTACATCTTTTGGTCAGAAGACTTCACTTACCATTTTTCACTTAATGAAGGACTTTTCCATAAGTTCCATTTTGCAGTCACCAACTTGGAGTGTCTTTTAAACACTGAGTACTATAAGTTAGAAGTATCAATTTCTGCCTTGCCTAATCAGTATACTTAAAATTTGTGACTCCTTTTTCTCAAATATAAACCTTTAGTTTTGTAATGTATTATTCAGATCCATACTTGTCTTAAATATTAAACTTTTTGATACACATTCCACAAAGCAATTAGCATGTCACATTCATTAACATTCTTTGGTGATAATCTTTCCAATACATTAGTCCGGTATGTCTGTCTTTGGTCTAATAGACGATTCCTGTTCCTCTGCTCATTGGTAGAATATGTTCTAGCATTCATAATTTCATTTGTGCTATCATATCCTTTTTAGGTCGAGCTAGACAGCGCAGCCGTCTCTTCGAGACCTGCTGTAATCGGTCTGTGGGCATCAAGTCAATCTCCTTTCTTGATATTGCTTTTCATTTGTCTATGTCAGTGTCCTTCAAAAATCCCTGCTTGCTAGTGGTCAGTCCTGCCTCTTTGTCCCTCCTTTCTCTCTTCTGTTCCTCCCACAGAGCAGGGTCTTAGTACTGTCTCATTCCACTATGGTTCTTTATCTGTTCTTTGGGGGACTATTTTTTTGCTTGGATTTCTGCTCTGTTACTGTTTGTGTTCAACTTAAGCTCCCTACCTGCTTACATTTAAATATAGGATTGTTTACTCCCATCCCCTCTTAATGCCACAGTTACGTTACTGCTGCCTCCCCTGCCGTGCGTCCTGCTCTTGTATTTTATTTAGGTTTATTTAGCCTTTTTGCACTTTTAGATATTTGCTGTCAGTTGGGCTTTTTTTTGGTAGGATAGTTTCGGCTTCCTTATAAGGTGGGATTGGGCTTGTTTTTTTACCTGCCTGCCTCTGCTCACTTCTCATTTGCCTGTCCACTTAATTATTCCTGTATTCTCCACCACCACCCCTCCAATATCGATCAATACTTTTTTTTGTGTGCATTTTAGGGCGAAGATTTGCCCACAATTATTCACAGGATGACAAACTGATGCCGAGGCTCGAACACGGATCCCCAGCTCCGAAGTCTGCAACTCTGGCTGCTGAGCCACATCCTCTCGCTCTGCAGGCTGCTCGCATTAGAAGCAGCTCGCTCTGCGGGCGTGCACCAGTTACTTTACACAATTACAGTTTCATTTTTTTTGTAGACACGGGGAGATTAATCGGAAGCTCAGGACATTACTTAAAGGTCTTTAACAGAGCTGCCGATTAATCTCCCTGTGTCTACAAAAAATAATAATATGTCATTGTGTAATGTAACTGGTGCTTCTGGAAAGCGCTACGAAAGTGAAGACTTTGCTGTCACTGACTAATGCTGCTTGTTTGAAATGGTGACCGGCAGCACTTTCCACGAGCACAGTAACATTAGACAATGGCATATTCATATTTTTTGTAGGCACAGTGAGTGGTGCCCCTTATTGTATTTCTATCTGTGCCCCCATTCTGCCCATATCCCTGTGTACCCTGTGCTTCTCTGATGCACAACAGCCTGTGCTCACCAAAGGCACAACAACTGGTTCTGCCCCGACCACAGCGTTCATTCATCGGGACGGAAGTAGGCATTCTTTACCACCCTGACCGGAAATAGGGTCAGCGCTCTAGCTGCTCACTCGCTCTGGGTAATTTAAGGCAAGTCTTAGCGCGAGGCGCGCCACAGGCAAGCCCGTCTGCGCCCGTCCGCGCCAGTTCGTCGACAGTCGACAGGACCGTATGTTCCCCTCGCCTTTCCCCAGGGTTACATCTGCTCTTTGGGTGAGTGTGCTAATAAAGGAAAATGAATGTAAAACAATATTCCAGCCGCGAGTTAAGTAACCTTAACCGTGACCACTTGGAGCAACCAGTAATTCCAGGAGACATTGACTACATATGCCGGCAGTCAAACGCAAGTTCTGCCACGCATGCATCCCCTACCACTTTACAAGTCCCGCATAATATTCATAATATAAAACCTCCAAAGATTTTAAAAGGAATATACCTGAATGTCCGCTCTATACCAAAACATGTAGTTGAAATATGGGACCTTTTGGATGCAGAATCTCCTGATATCTGCTTCATAACTGAATCCTGGCTACATGAACATGCCTCCCCAGACGTGGCAATTGCCTTTCCACCAACATACGAGATAATTTGAGTTGATAGAAAGGGAAAGAGAGGAGGGGGCCGACTTATTGCCACCGGTCCAGGCATAAAAATCACTTCTTTGGACTCAATTAGTACCGAACAGATAGAATTATGTATTTTTAGAATCGATGGTACATTTCATGGCCCATGGAGAGGAGCTCTAGTATATAGACCCCCTGGCCCTAAGAAAGATTTCACACACATGCTGTGTGAACAGATAGCCCCACATGTACTGGCCACCGACCAATTCCTTCTAATAGGGATTTTAATTACCATGCTGAAATCCTGACTGACTCAGACACCAACCAGCTTACCATTGAAATGGATTCTCTGGGGCTAGTTCAAATGGTGACAGGTCCTACTCACACTGCTGGACATACCCTAGACTTACTATTCACCAACTCCCCGGGTGTCACAGTCGAACCCTCCCTTCCACTACTGTGGTCAGACCACCATCTTTTAAAATTCTCGATTCCAGCTTTTTTAGAAAAGATAGAGCACAAAAATGAACTAATTTGGCGCAGGTCCTGGCGAAAGGTCACGGCCTGCTCTTTTTCAGCTTTTTTCAGGCCACTCTTAAAAGACCAGGCCTAAAACGTAGACAGGATGGCAACTACTTTCGAAGATGAAATCACTCGCACCTTAGATAAGATCGCCCCGTTTACTAAGGTGAAAATCAAATCTAGATCTGCTCCTTGGTTCACGGAGCAACTAAAAATAATAAAACATTCCTGCAGAGTGACTGAACGCAAGTGGAGAAGGAGTAAAGATCCTACGGATCACAGAAAGTATAAACATATTCATCGTAACTACATGGAGAGCATCAGACAGGCAAAAAAAGCGTTTCTACTAAATCGCATAGAAAAAGCGGCAAACTCTAACAAGGAGCTCTACAAGGTCCTAAAGGAGTTCACGTCCCCCCCAACTAAAGACAGGGGTCACCCCTTCGCAGGACTGGATAGATTCCCTCTCCAAGTTCTTCGATGATAAAATTAATGTAATACATAACTCCTTCCCACCTCAAGAAGCTCCAATTAAAAACCTGGAAAATAACCCGGTCTTACAAACATGTCAGTCCCCCGTCCTGGAGGAATTCTCCCAATTTGAATCCACGGAAGTGACAGAAGCCATGTTGAAAATAAAATCTGGCTCACCAGCTGACCCTGTCCCACCACGTTTCTTATTAACGATAGCCCCCATTTTCCTTGAAAGCGTCATCGACTTATTCAACTATTCATTAATCCAAGAAACAGTTCCCAAAATATGGAAAACCGCTAGAGTTAGACCCATCCTGAAGAAACCTACTGCAGACCCTAATCTCCTGGTCAACTACCGTCCGATCTCACTGCTCCCATATTTTGGGAAAGTACTCGAACCCATGGTCAACAGACAACTTGTTCACCATCTGGAGAGTAACCCTCTATTGGACCCCTCACAGTCTGGTTTCAGGGCCGCCCATAGCACCGAGACAGCGCTGGTAGAGGTAGTGGACAACATCAGACTATCATTGGACAGAGGACAATCCTCTATTCTCATTCTACTAGACCTATCGGCAGTTTTCGACACCTCTCCCACAGCATTTTAATACAACGGCTATGGGAGATTGGTGTCAGAGGGAAGGCCCTGGGATGGTTCAAGAGCTATCTGACGGACCGAGTTACTACTGTCCAAGTTGGCGACATCAGTTCCTGTAGTAGGCCAGTCACGATGGGAGTACCACAGGGCTCTATCCTGAGCCCAATCTCTACGTAACACCACTGGCCAGGGTGATCAGATCGTACGGCTTTGACGTAATGTCATATGCTGACGACACTCAAATTCTAGTCACCCTTGGTCAGAACCCCATAGACACCAAGGCCCGTTTCAGGGACTGTATGATACACGTTAACAGGTGGATGAACGAAAACCATCTACAACTAAACAGCGATAAAACTGAGATAGTATTCTTCGGAACGCACAAAAACACTGGACTAATGATTGGTGGCCGGCAACCCTGGGTCCTAGTCCAATACCCAAACAATCGGTCCGAAATTTAGGGGTCCAAATCGATAATAACCTATCGATGAAAAACCAGGTGAACCATATAATCGGGTCCTGTTTTGGTACTATGCGCAACCTGCGTAAAGTTTTTAAATGGATCCCCATGGAAGAAAGGAAACCGTTGGTCCAGGGATTGATTATCAATCGCATGGACTACGGAAATGCCTTGCTGTCAGCTATAAATGAGGATCTTTTATCTAGGCTGCAGGTCCTGCAAAACACTGCAGCCAGGTTGGTCCTAAATCTTCCGTCAGGTTCTCCCTCGGCCCCAAACCTGAGACGGCTCCACTGGCTGCCTGTGAGAAAGAGAACGCGTTTTAAGATTCTCTGTTTGGCACACAGAAACATGTATGGTAGTGGCCCCTACTACTGGGAAAATAAGTTGAACTGGCATCAACCAAGCCGGCCCCTCAGATCCAGCAATCAACACCTTCTTGCCTCCATTAGAATCCGCACAACTCGTAATGGAGGAAGATCTTTTTCATTCTTAGCCCCCACCCTCTGGAATAAATTGCCTCTACACCTCCGCACTTTGGCTGACCATCATCGTTTTCGTAGGGAACTAAAAACATGGTCTTTCGACAACTGACCCCCCTGTTGGTTTTTTTCTATCAGCTGTTCTTAGTTGGAGATGCCTGTAAGCGCCATGAGGCCTTCGGGTGATATGAGCGCTCTACAAATGTCCCATGATTTGATTTGATTTGATCTCACGGTGAATATTACCAATGCTCTTCTGAGGCATATCATTCAATGCTCCCCAGGGATTCATCCTCCAGTACTCATCTGGGGTGCATGGCTGCCAGTTCTCTCCTGATGCACGTCACCCTGAGCTTTTCACTTGAGCACCAGCTTGTTCCTCCTCTTACGCATTGCCTTGCACCCCCTGCTGCACGCAATACTTTGGCTCCATGCCTTGTCCTGGTCAGGACTAACCCCGGGCAGAGTTCGCGTAGCCGCGCTACGTGAGGCTACGCGAAGCAGCAAAAAAACTCCACAACGCTACGCGGAGTTACGCGGGCATGCGGAGTTGCTTGTTCCCCATGCTCGCGCATGCTCGCAAGATGTTTTTGACGTTCGGCAATGCGGATTGCGTGTTCGGGGGGAAATATCGAGCAAACTTCCCCACGCGGTCGCCAGTGGGCCCGGCTATCTTGTTTTCCTACTCTTTGCATGGTTCTGGGGCCTGTTTCTCACCCTGCTCTAATCTTTTCAATCCTTTGTTTTTTACACTGTTTTTCTGATCTTTTTTATTTATTATCTATCCCTCTCTCTCCCTAAGTGTATATTTTGCGTTTTATTTCTACTTTGACTGCGGTTTTTTGACTTTTTTCTACTGTTTTATATTACTTGCTTTTTTACTCTCCTACTTCTTCTCCTCACTTTATTTTTTACTCCTACATTTTCTTTTCTGCCCCCCGCCCACCCAGAACCATGGCTAAGGGTACCACTACCTCCTCCACTAGCAAGGGGAAGGCGCCTGCCGCAAAAAAGAGCCGCCTTCCTTGCGGCAGACGGCGTCCGGAAGGGGTGCAGCCCCGGACCCTTTTTACCGAGGCGGAGGTGGCCGCCCTTGTTTTTTTTGTTCAGCGCCACCTCCCCTTGACCTTGGCAGCAGGCGGCAGGCCCGCCTCCGGTTACGCTACCCAGGAGCGTCACCGCCGGTGGGCGAGGGAGCGCCGGGCAGTGTTTCGCTGCTCTGGGGTCTGGCGCACCCATAACCAGCTGACCAACCGGTGGTCAGACATCTTGGACCGGGAGCAGGATCTGCTGGACCTGCTAGGTGTTGAGGTCGTGGGGCTTGGTGAGTAGCTAATTATAGTAGTATTGTGTGTTCTGTTCTGTGTTACTGTTATTGTGAATATTATTTTTTTTCCAAATAGCAAGAATGCTGCTGCTTACATTGCAGGTAAGTTACGTTTGAAAATCTTCTGTGATTGTTATTCTTCTAGACACTAGACAGATGCTCGGCGCTACTAATCTTACTTGTTTGCAACTTTGCGCTCGCTTGGGTTGATTATGTAAGAGAGTATAGAGAACTTAAGTTAGGTAATACTAGAGAGACTCTAGTCCTTTCCTTTGTCCTCCTGTCACTAAGATAGTGGTGGATTGATAGGTAGTATAGTTACTTAGGGGCCTACTACGATGGCGTGCGGACCGCAACGGAGCAGGGAACTGACCGCCGAAGTTGCGGCGGGCACACCAGGCAAATTAGGATGCGCCCGCCACACTGGCGGGCGCACCCTCGACTTTGACATTGCGGCGGCGGTGCTGTAAGCAGCACCCACCGCAATGTCAAAGCCCATGTTGTGCATTGCCATGCACAACGTGACAGGCACCGCGCGGTGCCTGCCACCTTGTGCATGGCAATGATGGGGGAACCATGGGTACCCCCCAGTGCAGCCACCCACACCCCCCACCCCCCACCCCCCGGGGGCCCGCAATGGGCCCCCACGGTGATTTCCCGCATGTCTTTCCATGGCGGAGTCTCCGCCATGGAAAGCCATGCATCCTAATATGGATGGCGGTGCCTGCAAGGCACCGCCACATTAACCCAAGCCTTTTCCGCCCGGCCGGCAATCCGACCGGCGGAAAAGCGGCGGACGGTGTTTCCGTCCACCGCGGTGCCCCTCGCCATACTAATATGGCGGGGGGGTGCACATGGGTCATTTGGCGGGCAGATCACCACCGCCGGCCCGGCGGTGGCGATTCGCCCGTGATCGTAATAGGCCCCTTAGTATTAGTTGTTAATTTTTTAGCGCTCTGTGTGACGCATCCTCCGTCACGTCACGTGCTGCTGAATGCTGACTCCAGTCCTTAGTAGAACCTTTTGTAGTTTGTTAGTGAGTGAGTAATATAGCAACTAAGTCATCATCAGCAGAACATCAACAGCAACCAACCAACAATTTGGTGTATGCAAATGAATGCATGCGTCCTCCATCTATGCATTTTTGAGGACTAAAATAAATGGAAATGCAGACTTCGTGAACAATTGGCCCGTCTGGAATAGGTGGGTTAGGTCAGGTGGTACTTAGGTTTAGGATTCTGGAATCAGAATGGAGCACTGGATTAGTTAATAAATAATAGCTAAACAGTCCGCGAATCCTGCGATACTACTAGTCGATCAGATTAGATAGGTCAATTATATTGCAATTGTTGTTTCCAAAAATGTTTTTGGAGCTTTTTAAAAATATTTTATTCCTTTCACGCCAATCATCAATGTTTATCTCTTTCTTATTTATATCTTACATGATCAGCACCCAGGGGCAAGAAGACGGGGTCGGAGTCCGCGGGAGCTGAAGAAGAAGCCTCCCAGGGCCAGGACCGCTCCTCTACCGAGGGCTCTGCTGCTGGCCCCAGTAAGTCCTCCTGTTGTTAATATTAATAATTATATTTCCCTAACTTTTACTGCACCTTATTTTTTCTGAACTATTATTTCCGTTTCCTAATTCTATTTTTTACCAAATCTTCTTCGATCTATCTGTTTCTAAATTCTTGTTAACCCTGCCTCTAACTGCCTCTGCTCTGACTCTCTGTACTACTCCTATTACTACTATCAAATCTGGAGCAAACCACAATTTCTCTGGCCTCTTGGTCTATTGTCCACCTGGGTCCAGGGCCACCTTTCTTGAGACTTGGGGCCAGACTTTTGAACCTTTTGCCACCATGACACACTACACCATTCTTGTGGATTTTAATTTCCATCTAGAATGCAACCAGGACACTGACTCTGTTCACCTTCTTGACCTTATGACCTTGATGGGCTTCAAACAACTTATTCACTCTCCCACCCACAGGGCCGGCCATTCTCTGGACGGCATCTTTGCCAACCACAGTAATCTGAAGATTAGGGCAGTTCAGCCTCTCAGCTGGGCTGACCACTAGTTGGTTGAGTTCGATGTTACTTTTCCTCCTCCCACTAAGGTCATCTCAAGTTCTGTCCCCCACCTACGGCAGCGCTGCTGCGGCTCCGGGCGTAGACGGAGCCGCGCAAAGACTCACATCCAGCCGATTTTCCTGGCTGGGCCCACCGGGAGAGCTGCGAACAGCATAAGGGGGACTGAGAAACCTGCACGACAGAGCCGGGCACGGCCCACCAACCTTGAGGAGCGATTCGCCTGCTGGTCCTGTTCAGGGAGCCGGAGCGCGGCCGTCCCCCTCTCCCTCCTGCTGGGACTCGGCACTCCTGAAGTTAAGGGGACACTACGCGCTGTGATTATTCACTAGCGTTGGCCTGTGGGGGCGGTGAGGCGCCTGTTCAATGTGATTATTGAGACCGCCCGGCATTATCCAGTTTTTCCCCAAACGGAGGGCCCTGCTGATGCGGGAATGCCCCAGGCATAGCGAACACACCATATTACCCTCTGTGCAAGCAGGTACGTCTACATTGTTAGCTGCGGAGCCTTGCTAATACTGCGCATTAGACAAGACGCGCGCCTCGCTATAGAACAAGGATTGCTGTTGCTACGAATAATGGTTGGACACAGCGCCTGCCAGACAGACGCGGCCACGGACTTGGTTTTTGGGCGTCCAGGCGTGAAGAGGGCAGGAGGTGCCTTCTGGATTGTAGTTCTGTGCATAAGCACTGGGTCTGACCTGTGGGGAGGCACCGCTTGATCTGAGCGCTGAAGACGCATGGGACTGGCCTGCACTGGAGCTGTGAGGAGGCGAGGCCGCTCCGAGGTGTGCCAGGATTGCAAACTTGAAGGCAGAGGTGAAGCGGGCGCCTGCGAGGTTGGCTCCCGTGTCGCACACCGTCTCGGCACCCCCCTCTGTATCCCCTGGTGGTGGCCTCGGAGGACTGGACTCGCTGTCTCTGCGCACCGGGGTGTCGCGACGCCATTGGAGAACCACCATGGGGAAGCCAGACAACAAACAGGCCAAGATCTCCTTTGAGAAACGAACCACGCGCCTCCTGGACCCCGGATCCACACAAATAATGATGGTGCCCGAAACGCAGTTAGATTCGGAACAAGATGACGACATCAGAGCCGTGATGCGTGAGGTGAGGGGCAGTCTGCGCGCCTTAGATACCAAATTGGACTCTCTGGTGCAGAGAATGGACCAGATCTCCCAGAAAGTGGACAAACACGAAACCAGAATTGACACACTGGAAACCAGGGTCTCGGACTCGGAGGACCGCCAAGAGGAGACGCAGGGACGCCTGGTGCGCATGGACAAGGTGCTAGAGGTCATCAAAGCGCGTAACGAAGACCTAGAAGCGAGGTCGAGATGGAATAACATACGCATAATGGGCATTCCAGAGTCCACGAACATCAGTAACATGGAGCGCTTTGTAGAGGAACTGCTGAGAGATCTGTGCGTCGAGGAACTATCTCCAATGTTTCTTGTGGAGCGCGCCCACCGCACTCTGGGGCCTCGGCCACCCCCGGGGGCCCTACCGCGACCAATCCTGGCGCGATTGCTCAACTATAGAGACAGGGACACTGTCTTGAGGGTGGCCAGGGAGAAAGGTGACATCCAATATCAAGGGAACAGAATAGCACTCTACCCGGATTTCACCCAGGCCGTTCAAACTGCGCGCAGGGAATTCATTCCCGCCAAGAAACTGCTCCAGCAGGCGGGCACGAAGTACACAATGCTGTCCCCCGCAAAGCTCAGAGTGCACACAGGGGGTAAACCCCTGATATTCACTGAGGCAAGCGCCGCCCTGAAATACGCCAGGCAAAATGCCAAGAAACAACGCGTCCTCGCCTTCCTCCAGCAACCAGCTAAGTGACAATGACTGATGTCGGGGGGTATGCTCTTATGATGTGGTACTGTTGCGATACTTGTCACCTCAAATATGTCAGTTTATGCCCCACTCTGTTCAGTACCTTTGGAAGTCAAGAATTGACTAAATCACTCATCCTTGGACCAGAGTTCACTAAATTTGCTCCGCCACCCTGTTCTTAAGTGACAGGGCAGTATGCAGGCAACTCCACGCCCCTCTGGGATGATTCCCTGTTGCCCCATGCTTCGAGGACTTTCTTGTATAGTGAGTTGTTTCATAAGGGATGCACAACCTGATTGGGGGGTTGGTGTGGGTGGGGGGTGGGTTGGGGGGAAGTTATTGAATGTTGTTTATTGCAGTACGAATTAGAACAGACATTAACTCATCATCTTACGAAGGGCACAGCGGCCCCGGGACGGGGACCTTACACACACGCACCACACCGCTCAGCGAAGCCTTCAAACTGTCTAAACTCTCCTGCATAACCTGGAACGTGCGGGGTCTGAATGACCACCGAAAGGCTCGACTGGTACAATCCTACTTGGTCAGGCATGGGGTAGATATCTGTCTCCTACAGGAGACCCACCTCAGGGACGCGGCTCGCTCTTGGTTAACCACTAATAGACGGAGCAAGGTACACACAGCTAGTTACTCTAACTACTCCCGTGGGGTGGCAATTTTAATACGCAGAGGTGTGCCATGGCGAACACAGCTAACGGTGTGCGATCCTGAGGGTCGGTATCTCATTCTAAAGGGGGCTTTATTCCACCAGCCATTTATTGTAGTTAAAACATACGGCCCGAACGTAGACGACCCCACATTCTTCCTACACATTTGGCACAAGGTTCAGTCGATGGGAGATGCCGCAATACTTTGGGGTGGGGATTTCAATATAGTGCTATCACTGACCATGGACAGGGAGGGAGGGACCCGCGCACACCACCCACAAGCGGCAGCAGCCTTGAATAGTATAATGCTGGAGCACTGTCTGGTTGATTCATGGCGGGCGCTACACCCCATGACCCGTGAGGGGACGTGCATTACACAATATCACCAAACATGGTCCAGAATCGATTTCTGGCTGCTGACTAGAGACTTACACGTCTGGGTTCAAGATGTTGCTCACTACGCACGGACTCTGTCTGACCATGCCCCGGTAGCTCTGTCGCTTTTGGTCCTGAAGCCCTATCAGCAGCCGTTCATGTGGCGCTTGCCTCCAAACGCGGCATTTTGCGAAAGTATCAGAACGCACATTAGGGAGTACTTCGAGCACAACACTGGATCGGTGACCACAGAGGGTGCGCTGTGGGAGGCATTTAAGGTGGTGATACGGGGGCACTGCATATCTGGCCAATGTGGGGTGCTCCGCGACATCCGAGGTTGCCTGGGCAGACTAGAAAGGGAACTTCATGATCTAGAAACCCAGTATTGCACGACACCGTCCCCCTCGCTTCTGGCCAATATGCGCATTAAACTAACGGCGTATCAGGAGGAGGCAGAGCGCGAGACTAAATTTCTACATAAACATGCAATGGCGCGTCGGTACGGGGAGGGCGACAGGCCGGGTAAGACACTCGCTAACCTATTGCGGACACCCAGAGGGTCCCCGTTTATTACTGAACTGGTCGCCGCTGATGAAGAAGTAGCGCGCTCCTCACCAGACATTTTGGCAACTATGAGAGATTTTTATGCACGACTCTACACTTCCAGCTCTTGCCCCCCTGACGAGATTCTGCGGGACTACTTTGACTCCATTGAGTTAATTTAGTTGAGCAGAGCGCACCGCGAGTACTTAGAGGCCCCCTTTACGGTAGAAGATATCAAACAGGTTATAGATGGCCTCCCAGCGGACAAGGCCACTGGAGCGGACGGCTTGACGGCCACATTTTATAAAGAGTATGCAGAGATACTGGCACCAAGGCTCTTGGCCGTCTACAAGGAGGCTATGGAGTCCGGCAGCCTGCCCGCCTCAATGCGCGAGGCCATTATTGTAACTATCTTAAAACCGGACAAAGACCCCTCGCACTGTGATTCGTACCGCCCGCTCTCCCTGATAAACCTGGATGCAAAAATCTTTGCTAAACTCCTGGCCGTCTGACTCCAGCCACTGCTTCCCCTGATTATACGCCCGGACCAGTCCGGTTTCATCCCGGGGAGGGCCACATCCCACAATCTTCGGACGTTATTTGCTCTAATACACTACCTCGCACCACATGTTCCGGCGATTGCGGCGCTCTTGGACGGCACCAAGGCGTTCGATTCTTTGGAGTGGGGATTCCTGTTCCTACTGCTCCAACGCATAGGCCTCAGCCCCGTCTTTATCCAACAGATAAAACTGCTCTATACTTTGCCCACGGCACGCCTCAAGGTCAATGGCTTGATATTAGAACCCATCGCCATCACGAGAGGCACTAGACAGGGCTGCCCCCTGTCGCCGTTACTCTTCGCCATAGCCACTGAACTGCTTGGAATTAGACAACATCACACACACCGTAGCATCGGGTTTACCACCAGAGGTCTCACTGTGTTGCTCTACGCGGACGACATCACCCTATATATGGTAGACCCCAAAGAGAATCTGGCACCCATGACGAGGGAATTGGTGCGCTATGGGGAACTCTCCGGGGTACGGATAAATTGGAACAAATCAGTCATTATCCCCCTGACGCCTGGGACCCAGCCCTTTGAAACGGATTACCCCATAGATTGGGCGACAGGGCCGACACGCTATTTGGGGATATGGATAAGCAACGACATAAACGAACTTTGGACAGCAAACTACGGTAGGGCAGTGGACTGGATCACGGAAAGGGTGCGTCGCAGGAAGACGCTCCCGCTGTCCTTGATAGGACGGATAGCGGTGGCCAAAATGATAATTTTGCCCAAACTACTATATTTATTTGTAAACGTCCCTATCCCTCTCACCTCACATTTTTTTAAAACACTGAGATCCCTCATGATTGAACTGGTGTGGGAGGGGCGACAACCTAGGATATCCTGGGAGGTACTCACATTACCACAGACTCAGGGTGGGCTTGCGGCTCCCGACTTTGCTCTCTATGCTTACAGTGCGCAGGCACAGTTCCTACACCACTGGGTGCACCCTACACCCTTTCAGCCCCATGTGGCAATTGAACTAGACAGAGCGGCGCCGCTTCCGCTTGCCACTGCTGTCTATCAGCCGTAAAAGCGACCACACAATGAAGTGGATACTGTCGAAACGCTGCGGTGGGCATGGATGGGCCTGCTCCAACGAGCGAAATTAGAAGTGCTTTACGTTCCCTCCATGATACGGGCTGACAATCCACAGATACCCCCACTCAGAGATCGCGGAGCACGGGAGCGGGTGGAGGTGCATCGGCTGCGGGTGGGCAAAGACCTTTTTCCCGGTGACACTTTCCTAATGATCCAGCAGATGTGCGCCCCAGCAGGCCCATCAGCAGCGGACATGTTACTATTCTACCAATTGCGCGCTGCATGCGAAAGCAAATTTGTCACGTTTCCGAGCGCACCCCCCCACATTACCAGCACTCGAGAATGTCCTTGCGGTGGATCACGGCCGCAAATTAATCACTCGCATATATAATATTACACAATGTGATCACCCACTCGCTACCCCGGGGGCCCGCGCGACGTAGGAGGAGGACATGGGGATGGGCATCACAGACGAACAGTGGAAGCTTATTTGCGGTCAGTTGGAAATGCTATCCCCTAACTATCGTCTTAGACTGATCCATTTCAAGTACATCCACCGTCTATACCGAACCCCGGTGCAGCTACATCGCATGGGTCTGCGGTCCGACGATTGCTGTTGGCGCTGTGGCGCCACTCAGGCAACATTTTTACACATAGCATGGCAGTGCCGCCCCATAGCCAACTTCTGGCTGCAGACGCTCCATCACATACACAACATAATTGGTCAGGAGTTGCCCTGCACACCTATAGTGGCATTGTTGGGCGCTAACACTGATGTCCCCCCGAAACTGAGAAAATTAACGGTCATGCTTTTACTCATGGCCAAGCGCCAGGTGGCTCTGCATTGGAGGGCGACCCTCCCGCCGACAACAAAGGGATGGCTCTTGAGTGTCACTCAATGCAAGACTCAGCTGGAGAGCTTTTGGGAGCTAATGCTGACACGAGCCCGCCCACGGGACATTTGGGACCCGTTTGTCAACTGGCTAAGCACAATGGATACCACTGATCCCTAATATGGACCTTAAGAAAAGGACACTTCCCCTGCTGTACCGCAGTGTTGGGCAACTGCTCTACCTACTGAACCGAGTTGAGACCAGTTGTAATGACAGCTAAATAATATTTTGTACTGAAGGTTGGGCTGAATATATGTATGAAGTGCCTATGATGACGACACCTATACACCACTGATTATGTGACCGACAAGTGATGGACTGCTGTTAAGTTCTGTTGGTGTTTGTAACTTTACAAATGCAAATAAAAATAAAAAAAAGTCATCTCAAGTTTACTTCCTACAAATATACTATGTAGAAGTATGAATAAGGTCACGGCCATGGACTGGAAGGCTGCCTTGATTTCAGCATCGGCCGGTAGCCCTGCTGCTTACTCGACCACGGCAGAGGGTTTCCGTAATTGGATTACCAATGCACTGGACATTGTTGCTCCAGTCAAAAGCTGTATCATTAAAAGAGCTAAAGCCTCAGCTCTGTGGTTCTCAGATGAACTTATGACTCTTAGACGACTCTGTCGTAGGCAAGAACGGAGGTGGCAGGCGGACCCCTGCCTTCGGGAAAAAGTGAAGCAGAGATCTCTGCTGCGGAACTATAAGCGCGCTATTTTCCAGGCAAAATCTCAGTATTTCACTGACAGGATTAAGTCAGCTGACAATTCCTCCAGCATGCTCTTCAAAGTTATCAAAGAAATTGCTGAACCTCCAGGAGCACCGCTCCTGATCCCCACACAAGACTTTTGTGATAATATAGCCCTCTATTTCCAGGAGAAAGTCCTGAAAATCTTTTACGAGCTCTCCCCTTCTGAGGAAACTGAGCCTGCCGCAGAACCAGCCCTGGCACCCTTACCGCCTATGCCTGTTTTGGCATCGTTTTCTCCTATCACAGCCCCGCGCGTAAAGGAACTCCTACTTGGCCTTAAATCCGGCGCCCCCATGGATCCTTGCAGGGTGTCCACACTCAAACTTGCTCCTGAATCCATAGCCGATTACCTGTGCAAAGTTTTTAATAACACTATTTCATTTGGGCAATATCCAAACATCTGGAAGGAAGCCACTGTCTCACCTCTCCTTAAGAAGCCCAATGCCAACCCTTCAGAGTTGAAGAACTATAGGCCTATCTCCCTCCTCCCCGCCCCGGTCAAAATGCTGGAAAAATTAATCAACGTAAAGCTTATGAAATATATTGAAACTCAAGACATCTTGGATAGCTCTCAGAACGGCTACCGGGCAGGTCTTAGCACTGAATCCGCCTTGGTGGCAGCATCGGATTGTATCCGCATGCAGGTCGACCAGGGCGGATCAGCGGTGTTAATTTTGTTAGACCTCTCGGCGGCATTTGACACCATCTCTCCAGTTTGCATGCTTCAGCGACTGCGGGAAGCAGGAGTCAATGGGAGGGCCTTGCAGCTCCTTCACTCTTTTATGCACAGCAGAACCAATGTCGTCAGTTACAGCGGGTTCAAAGCCAAGGCCTTCAGCCTGCCGTGTGGGGTCCCCCAGGGCTCTTCGCTCAGCCCCACTCTTTTTAATCTTTATGTGACCCCCCTGGCTTCGTTGGTGAGATCTTTTGGCTTCCAGGTCCTCTCCTACGCGGACGACACGCAAATCATAATTTCCATCTCGAATTATTTGCAGCTGGTTGCTCAAAGGTTCAACCAATGCATGACCAGCATAATACGATGGATGAAGGATAACTCTCTTAAAATCAACACCGACAAAACCGAAGTGTTGGTCTTCGGCCCTCAATCCTCGATTTGGTCTGCTGCCTGGTGGCCCAAAATCTGAGGTCCTCTTCCTGTCCCAGTGACAATGGCCAAAAATCTGGGAGTCATTTTTGATGAGGGCCTGTCTTTTGATGCCCAGGTGAACCGCACTGTTAGTACCTCATTTTATATTCTTAAAACTTTAAAGAAAGTGCTGCCGTACATTCCCTCGGAGCTACATCGGCCCACCATCATTGCTATAGTTAACTCTCGGTTAGACTATTGCAATGCATTATATCTCAATGTCAGCATAGGCTCCCTGAATAAGCTTCAAGTGGTGCAAAACGCTGCGGCAAGGCTTATTCATAACATCCCTAAACACCAGTCCGTTAGGGAAAGAATCCGTGCATTGCATTGGCTCCCGATTAGGAAGCGCATCACCTACAAGGCTCTGAACTTGGTATACAAAGCCATGCATTGTACAGGCTCATCACATCTTACATCCTTGTTCCATTGGTACACTCCAGGCAGAACCTTGAGATCCACTACTCAGAAAAAACTCGTCTCTGCTAGATTCCGGAAGTCCAAATGGGGTGGCCGCTCTTTTTCTGTGGCAGACGCTAAACTTTGGAATTCTTTGCCCCTCTCTATCTCTGCGGCGAATTCTCTCGAGTCCTTTAGGAAGATGCTAAAGACCTGGCTCTTTCCCTCCTAGCTGGTTGGTGTTAGTCTCTCTCTCTGCCCGCCCAGCGCCTTGATACCGTTTGGTTTAGTGCGCTTTATAAATATTCATCCTATCCTATCAGTCTGTCTGTAGCTAAGCTTGCCCAGTTGGCCACTCTTTATTTTTAAAAAGTTTTAAAACTCAGATTCACCAATAGCTCTAGCCACTGAGTCCAGTCCTTTGAGTTGTCCTCTTCTAGTCTTCTTAAGAGGCTTTTCGACAATTGCCACCAACAAAATGTCCAACCAGATATTTTACTATTTTTGATAGGATAGGACATACTACTACTGTCTACACTACTCTAGTACCCAATTTGTACTAGTGATGTATGTGGTGTATGTATGTATTTTAACTATTTTTTCAATCTTGCTAGTGAAAAAGAATAAATAGGGGGAGGCGTATATGGCATCTAAAAATGTGTAATGTTTTTTCTAGGCGTACTGACCACCAGTGTCGGGGCCAGCGGCGGGGCAGGCGACACCAGCCAGGAGGGAGCAGCGGATGCGGCAGCTGCCACAGGGGTGGGTGAGCCAGCAGCAGTGGCGGGCGGTGGTAAGTTATACTTATATTCCTTACTTATTGACAATAGTTACACACTCGCTGCAAGGGTGTACACTGTATGTTGAGAGAGACTAAGTTGTTGTGAACAACGGTTGAAAAAGAAGCCACCCTTTACTTAGCATTAGAGAAATAGCATTAGCGGCGGGAGTTGAGTAACTAATGGCCTCTTCTATCTGACTTCAACTCTGCTGGGAAGTTTTTATGCAGAAGACTAAGAGTCAGACGACCTTGATGAATGGGTTGAACGAAAAGGGAAAGAAGGATGGAAGGAGGAAGGACGGGCGAGATGTAATATATAACTGGCAGAGAAGGATGCATGGGATGCATAGGTGGCTGATAGGAATCAGATGCATGGGTGGTTGAAGGATGGGGGGAAGGTGAAAGAAAAGATGCCTGCCTGGGTGGGTGGGTGAAACTGTATTGGTGATAGGAAGAATCCTCCGGGGTGTTTCATGAGTCAAACTCAAAGGCAAGCAAGGAAGGAAGAACGCATGGGTGGTGGTTTTTAAAAAAAATAACAAATGTATGTTGTTGGTGAATCTAAGGATTCTTGAGAGATTAAGAAGAATGATAGACATGTTTACTTTGAATGGATGGATGCCTGGATGGTATTCAATCACCATAGCATAGGTGGAGATTGTCACTGGATGAAGAGTCTTTGGAGAGAATGTAAAGAAAAATAAACTCAGGCAGAGTAGCAAAGCCAAGGAGAATAGGAGATTAGAATTGAAAAAATATGAGGCTAGAAGAGCAATGCAATGATTGATAAATGGAAAAATCGCTGGGAAGAGAAACAACAGGACTGTTTTTATGCAAGGTTTTTGATTAAAGGTTATATTTACAGAATACTCCCTTGACTCACAGTAGTTTGCAAGCACAGCATATATATTGTGTATGTATGTTATCAAGCGCCTCCCTCTGACTCCGAGGCCCACTCCCTACCAATGTCATTTATTTTCGACTGTGTCAGCCAGCCTGATATGGGTGGCCTATCGGCTGCATGGTTACACAATCAATCAAAAGTACCTCACGTCGTCCCATATATAATCAATGATCATTTGGATCAGATATCATCTGCCTTGTTGTAGTAGTCAGGGTGAAAGTGAAATTGAGCAGTTGCCCTCATGTAACAGAGTATGGCCACCGATAATAGAAAAATAAGATGATTGTGTAGTCAGCTTCCCCACCTGCAGACAGTAGTAAATAAAAATAACGACACAAGTATGTTTGTCTAGGGCGCAAACTGACTGAGCTGGCATGCCGGCTACAACAAGGTTAATTTAGCTAAACAAGAGAGAGAAGAAGAAGACTAGTCTACTCCATAGTGCCTAGTAGTAGTAATGCCTGAAACTCCCACAAATGTTAGAGGCCGAGGAAGTGGGAGGATACCACAAATGTGATATACTGTGCTTGCTAGTGCTACTGTGCCACTATGTGTAGAATTAATTTTGTGTTACTGTTTTGGTAAGAGTATTGGTTACAATAGTCTTTTTTCTTTCTTGATATAGCTACTAACCCTGGGCGTAGTTGGCGTTGCGGGACCACGCGGAGGTCCACGGAGTTGGGAACAAACTGTGCAGTTTTCGCAAGGATTACCCAGAGACGGCAAGGAAGAGGAGGAGGGCAGCCCGGGGACGCCGCAGTACAGGTAAGTGGTTTTTATTTTACTTTTCATTAAAGTCTAATTCATTGTTAATAGGGGAGGTGGAGGTGGGGGCTGGCCAACTCCGTTCCGCTGTGGAGAGTGCAGAGATTTGCCTACTCCACGTTCTCCGCGGAACGCGGAGTAGGCAAATCTTTGCACACTCCGCGGGCAGAGCGGAGTTCTCCGCCCGCAGTTAATAGCTACTCCTTCCCAACCAATAAAATCAAAACCGCACAGGAAGGAGTTGGCAGCCAGGATCGAGTAAGCCTTGCTGACTGTTTTCCTACTGTTCACGTTATTTTATTGCCATTATTCGTTACGATTTCCTAGGACCTATTCACTCGCACTTTAGGGTAGTATCTGTACTCTAGTGTCGTTTTTATCGGGGTTTAAAGTAAGCGATATCTCTTAAATAGGATTTTAAATATTGAATGTTGTCTTTTGTGCTAAATCTGTTGCTTTTAATAATTGCTGCTAAAACTGTATTTTGTATTCTTTTATCTTCTATGCCCTGGTCCGTCACGGCTGTGTGCCGCTTGTGCGGAGGGCGGGGGTAACGTTTTTTACTCACTTCCGGTTAGGCCATTATTATCAAACACATCCGTTGGTGTGCGGTCTAGTCTACCGACACCACGATACTTAAAAACTCCATGAAGCGAACGCGCAGCGGATCGAGTAAGCCTTGCTGACTGTTTTCCTACTGTTCACGTTATTTTATTGCCATTATTCGTTACGATTTCCTAGGACCTATTCACTCGCACTTTAGGGTAGTATCTGTACTCTAGTGTCGTTTTTATCGGGGTTTAAAGTAAGCGATATCTCTTAAATAGGATTTTAAATATTGAATGTTGTCTTTTGTGCTAAATCTGTTGCTTTTAATAATTGCTGCTAAAACTGTATTTTGTATTCTTTTATCTTCTATGCCCTGGTCCGTCACGGCTGTGTGCCGCTGAGCGGAGGGCGGGGGTAACGTTTTTACTCACTTCCGGTTAGGCCATTATTATCAAACACATCCGTTGGTGTGCGGTCTAGTCTACCGACACCACGATACTTAAAAACTCCATGAAGCGAACGCGCAGCGGACGCGCGCAGCGGGCGCGCCGCTGGCGCGCCAAAGGCGCGCCTAAGGCAAGCCCGTCTGCGCCTGGCCCGTGCCAAGTGCCATAAACCCTGGCCCAGCTGATCCAGTCGTAATACAATACACAAGTAAAGACCTTTATGGACTAAATAAACCTGACTCCAGTCCAGGTTGTAAAAGATGTATTTTAGATACTGAAAGTTACCCCACTCAGTTCAAATGTGCATGTGGCTTTTTACTTCCAATTCAGAATATGATTAAAGGTTGCCAGTATCTAAGTTCTGATTTTAAAACAAATCAGCTAAGCCCTAAATCATGTGTTAAACTACATTGTGGCCTGATTAATGTAAGGTCTCTTGCTAAACATAAATACGAAATAGCAGATATTATTTTGCAACAAAAACTGGAGGTACTATTTCTTACAGAGACATGGGCAGATCTAGCATCAGACCCAGATTTTGTAGTTGCAGTTCCACAAGGATTTGCCGTATTCAGATTAGACAGACCCATTAAGAGAGGTGGAGGGCTAGCAGTAATATATCGTGATCATTACAAGGGTACATTTTCTCCAGCCTCGGACCCTCATTATGAAGGGCTTAATTTCCAACTCGAAGTGAATCCTAAAAATACCTTCAAGGGCATGTTGGTATACCGCCCCCCCGGCTCAAGATCTAGCTTTACTGCAAATTTAGATTCACTTGTGGAACCTTGCCTTGCTACAAAGACATTTACCATCTTGGGTGATTTTAATTTTCACCTTGAGATAAAATCGGATAAGGACACAATTACTCTAATAGAAACTCTAAGTATGTTAGGGTTAACGCAGATAGTACAAAACCCACTCATGAGGCAGGTCATACTCTTGATGGGATTTTTTTCCTCAGTACCAGGGTTAATAGAGAAGGAAATCTACCCTCTTGTTTGGTCAGACCATTTTTTAATCACATTTGACTACCCAGTTCAAACTGTTCCGGAAGCTAAAGCTGGTAAAATACAGCAAAACACATATAAAGCATGGAACAAGATAGATAAAAGTTCATTGGAATCTCAACTGGAGCAGACACGGCCGACTGTGAGTACACAGGTGGATCAGGCTGCAATGGATTATACTAAATGGCTAAATGACGCCTTTAAAACCTCAGTACCAACCGGAATAAAGTCCGGGAATCGCACTCAACCTTCAGCCCCATGGTTTACTGAAGCACTGCGACTAGAGAAACAAAATTGTCGCCGTTTAGAAAGGCGTTGGAGAATAAAATATGAGGGAGATGATAAAAACAGCTACAAATGCGCTTTAGCAAACTATAAATCTCTCCTGATTACGGAAAAAGGTCTTTCTTCACCCGACAAATTGAGCAAGCAAAAACTCAACTAAAGAACTATTTGGGGTGGTAGAAAAGCTAACGGCTATACCAAATAAAACAACTTCAGGGAATAATCAAATCCTTTGTGACAATATAGCAACCGCTTTTAAGAATAAAGTTTATGATATATATAATAATTTCTCCACTACTCCCAATACATCAAATAAAGCTCCATCTACCATCAAGACAGAGGAAAATGGTGTTTTTAGGTTTTCACAGGTGCCGATTGAGCTTGTGGAAAAACGTATACAGGAAACAAAATCAGGCTCTCCGTTAGATCCCTGCCCTCCTGTAGTATTAAAAAGCATAGCAAAGGAGGTGAGCCCTATATTGACAAACATTTTTAATAATATGTTTTTATCGGGCACATTCCCAGCTATCTGGAAAGATGCAGCCATTCTCCCTTTGATAAAGAAAGCAAATCTGGATACCACCATTACAAGCAATTATCGTCCAATTGCTAGATTACCTTTTCCGGCAAAAATAGTCGAGAAAATAATGAACAATCAACTCACACAGTTTATTCATGAAAGGGAATTACTGGACCCATCTCAGTTTGGTTTCCGCTCAGGGCACAGCACAGAAACTGCACTTATCAAGGCAACCGAGGAGATCAGGACAGCAATGGATCAAGGGGTGCGGCTGTTTTGATTCTCCTCGATTTGTCAGCTGCCTTTGATACTGTGCATCATGATACACTGCTCCAGCGCCTGGAAATATTGGGGGTAGAGAATTTAGCTTTATCTTTAATAGCTTCATTTCTTAAAAACAGGAAACAAACTGTGACCCTGGATCAGTTTCAAGCAGCTCCTTACGTACTCCCGTGTGGGGTTCCTCAGGGCTCATCTCTAAGCCCATCTTTGTTCAACATTTATGTGTCCGAACTGGCTCCCTTGGTTCAAAATTTTGGCTTTGATTTGACATCATATGCCGATGACACTCAGATTGTGGTAGAGGTGCATAAAAACCGATCTCGCCTGCCTCACAATTTCAGAATTGTATGAGGGAAATTAGTCTTTGGATGGGAAGGCACTGCCTTAAACTAAACTCGGATAAAACCGAGGTGGTTATTTTGGCAATCCCCAACCTAGGTGGGATGATGTTTGGTGGCCGGCGGAAATCGGAGAACTTCCAAAGCCAGTAGTAAAGGCAAAAACCTTGGGGTGTTGATTGATAATAAACTCACATATTCCCAGCAAACCAATGCTACAGCCTCAGCTGCTTTTTTTATGATAAGAAAATTGAAGAAGATAACACCTTACATCCCCCTAAATCTTAGGAGGACGGTGGTAACAATGTTAGTGCTATCTAAATTGGATTATTGTAACGGTCTCTATTCTGGGTTACAAAAACAGCATTTGAAAAAACTACAAATGGTACAGAATGCTGCTGCTAGGCTCCTGCTAAATTTACCAAGATATCAATCTACCACGGAAGCCATTCGAAAACTTCATTGGTTACCAGTGGCACAACGTATTAAGTTTAAGATACTGTGCCTGGCTTATAAGGCACTGAACAATACTGGACCAGCTTCATTAAAAATGTATTTTCCTGGTATCTTCCTGGTAGATGTCTTAGGTCTACTAATGCCAGGTTGATGCTGGTACCAAGAATTCGAACAGCGAATTGGGGAGGTCGAAGCATAAGCTACTGTACAGCCAAACTCTGGAATACTCTTCCAGTAAGTACAAGAGCGGCCAATTCTCTCACCTCCTTTAGAAAAAATCTGAAAACTTGGTTGTTTAATTAACCCATTATAAATCTTCTGCTTCTCTCTGTCAAGGTTATAGCAAGATCCAGCGCCAAGACACCTTCGGGTATTCGTGCGCTTTAGAAATTACGATAACATAACATAACATAACATAACATGGCCTGGTGCCAGAAGCTGGAGGCCAACTGCAAGGAATGTCGGCGGCTGGTGGTTCAAGGAGGAGGAGGAGGCGGCAGCAGCTGCAGCCTCCCCCAATGCCCCGGGCCCCAGCCAGGCCCCTCCAGTGGTACGGCGTCGCGGTCTGGCAGACGCCCGCCGCGCTTCATCATTCAACACTGCTGCCCCCCCCCTCTGGATGCAATTGCAAAGCTTTTTTAAGCGCCGCAAGCTCCTCCGGATTGGGCGCCTAGAGGAGCGGATAAAGGTCCTGGAGGGTAACAAGCGAGCATGCCGATAGAGATTCCGCCGGATTGCCCCTTTTTTAATCTTTTTTTTGGTGGGTGGCAATCGGGCGTTGGCGTTGGGGAAAAGTTGGGGTTTATATTTATTATTTATTATGGACAATTGAATTCACCGTACATTGGTTGCACTCTTTCTTTATCTTTTTGGACATTGGTTGGGGTTAGGGAGAGGGGTGGGTCAGGTGTTGTGGGGTTTTTACATTAGTTTATTTTGTTAGGGGATTAAATTATATTTATACTTAAACGTTACATACAATGTAAATGTTTTGTGGGGGGGTTAATCTTTTACTTCACATGGTTTCCTTTGCTGCTGCAGGGCCGCAGTCAGTTTTTGATTTAAATAATCTGCCGATAGTGTAACACACGAACAGATAGATGCGGTACCCTCACTTGTGAGTGACTTGTCCTACTAGTACTGTCAGTCTCTCCTCCTAGTCTATGCAGTCTGGAACTGGAAGGGTGTGGGTGTGTGAATTAATGAATTAATTTCCATTATTAATTATGTCTCCCCCAAACTTCTTCTCTTACCTGTGATTGATGTTTATTTAAACTAAGGCAAAGCGATGGCTGCATGGTGATGATGGTTTGGTTTCCCAAGATGCCATGGTGGTGGTGGTAGTAGTAGTAGACACTGGCAGCAGCATTTGCAAAAAAAGAAAATGAGACAGTCAGTCGCCTGAGGGAGACTCTGGAAGGAGTAGTAGAACAAAGTACAATACAGTACACAAGAAGACTGCCAAACAAGAAACCATAATAATGATTAGCAATGCTGAAGTAAAATAAAACATAATGGTGGCGGGGATAGCCTAGTACAAGTTACAAACAGTAGTTGACTCGACATATGAAGTGGACAAGCGTAACCTTTAGTGCTGTAAGGATGATGAATCGATGCCGGCAATTAATTATGATGGATTATGTTCCTCTGCAAAAAAATTGACTTGCAAATACTGAGCATGGGTGGGCAAGCAGAAGATCCTCGCCCTGCCTTGAGTTAGTGTTGCTTTCACCACATCTGCCCCAGCAAGTGTGCGATCAATTATTGGTGTAAATTAATTTAGTCACACCTCAATATAAATCACACAGCCCGGGGGAAGAGGGTTAGGGTTTGATGAATGGTTGGGAAGGGGTATTTGAGGGAAAGGTTTGACAAAGACAAACACTACACATGGACAACACACAATCTTGGCAGGCGACCATCATATTCATAAATCTGTTAAGGGAGAAAAAGGAAATGCATGCATGATGATGACTTGATGGTTAATGATAAGTAGTACTAACTAGACTAGTAGACAGTACAGGGCAGCAGTATATTATTAATTATTATTATTATGCAATTGCCTTGACTGTCTGCCCTCAGAGAGACTAAAAGACCCAAATTACATACATTTTATGTTCTGTTGTACCGGGCTTCCTTTTAAAGCTCGCAAAGAAAATTACAAAATAGCTGTAGGGATCAATTATAAGCAAAGAGCAAACATAATAAACAACAACACACAGTCATAATGATTGAAGAGAAAAAATTAATCAAATTAATTAAAAGATGATGAATGATACTAAGTTACTGTATGTTATCCTGGTCAAATTGGGGAGTTGCATCTCAGCATTCCTCTTGGTCCTCCCTTCCATGGACGCTCCGTCCGTCAATCTTGGGTGCCACTGCCTGCCTGGCAGATGTGGATTGGTAATCTAAGTGTGAGTTATTTTTCCCAGTATAGCACAGGGTAAAAGCCGGCCTGTAAGTGTAGATGGAAAAACAAAAGGGATATTGAAAAATCAAGGAGAAAAAAAATGCGTAAATTACGGAGGAGTGAGACAAGAACACTTTCAGAGGCGGCATGGCTAAATCATGTCTACTACTCTGTTTCCAGCATTAACCGACCACAACAACAGGACAGAGCAGGCCCAAGGCGCCCACCCAACCTCCACTTAGCTTAGATTTTGAGCCAGACAGAGCACACATATACAGCAACATAGCATTTTCCAAATTAAGTAACTAAATCAATGCACCGCTGTCAGTCATACCACTACACTCGCTTCCACCACTACACAGACATGTAGGTCTGCTGTGGTTGTTGTTGACTTGTTTACCTTTTAGGCCACTTCATGAAACGCCCCGAGTTATTCCATCAATCATCTCCGATCCTTCTGACTGACTGCGATGAGTATAGTATGGCCATCATCATCATGGTGTCCAACTCTGTAGTGTTTCCCGAGTGAGTCCAGAATAGATTCCATATTCAAAAATGCAATGGATCGGCCTGCAGTAGAAGTACAATTTTGTTATTAAACAACAAGAAGGGAAACATTGACTTGAGTCACTTTTAGTGTGTAGGTTAAATACTAGTACACTTCATGCACAACAACAATACAAACACCAATCACTCAGAGTCAGCGTCCAATGTATGCCATCCATCATTACCTGTTGTTCTTAAGGGGCAGTCCCTCTCGGCTCGGAAAGGAGGATAGCTATAGTCATGTTCTTTCGAGGGACTCGACGAGGCAGGCACATATTTCTTGTACTATTCTCCATCCAATGTCTGGCTTGAGGGAAATGTATTTAGGGTGAGTCAGGATGGAGCAGGACTCGGAGGAGTGGACTTACTTCTTTAATAAATGCACACAGTTGCAACTCCAAAAGGCAATAAAAAGAGTAAGACGGTGGTGATGGATTTGTTGTGATTCGAACCAGAAAGACAGAGACACACACAAATAATAAAAGTAAATAAGGAAGACAGTAACAAGTTGAAAGCCTAGTTGTCAGTGAAGTAGAGCTCATCCTCAAACTCTGGTGGTTCACCCAGAAGTAGGTCATCTAACACACTACTTCAAATACCTAAGTCGCTGTCATCATCTTCCTGCTGTGCTACTTCAGGTATGGTGTAATCCGGTGGTATAAAGTGCTGATTCATTTTGATCATGGTTAACCTCTCCACGTTTTGGGGCGAGAGACTGGTCCTTTTCACTGTTACAACGGCACCAGCAGCACTGAAAACACGCTCAGAAAAGACACTTGCACAGGGCAGGCCAGATAGTTTATCGCCAGCATGCTGAGCACTGGCCATTGGCGCCTTTTCCCATACCAATACAGCAATGGGTTTTGATCAATGTAGACCTCTGTTGGGTCATCCAGATAGGCCTGGACCGGCCGCTCAATGCTCAGGGGTGCTCCGCTTTGCTCAGCCTCTTTTGCCTTAGCTTCAGCACTGGACCTAACAAGCCCTTGCTGTAGAAACCATTCCTGTGCCGATTTTGTGTGGGGCTGATGCTCCTGTTCTTGTTGTTGTTGATGTTGTTCTTGGTGTTGGTGGTTTTGGCTGCTGTGAGCCAACCGCACTGCCCTCAGGCTCTGAAGTTGAACTTGGCACCGGTTGCCCTGCAGTACTTGTTGTGGCCTGGAGTAGCGGGTCTCTAATTGCCGGCCGTTCTTTTTCTAAGTGACTGGCTTCCGCAGCTATCCAAGTTTTGTACTTGGCAACATCCACTTCTGAAAAAGAAATCAATGTGTTAGTGTTCAGTACTGCTTTGTACCGTGGATCCAGAATTGTGGCAATTTAATAGTTGGATGACATAATATCTCTTTGCACCCTTGTATTTTCAGATAAGCGAAGGGTTAAGCTCTCCACCAACTCATATGCTTCTTTTTTTTCCTCCACACCTGCGTACATTGGAGACACCCCCTTCAGCTGTTCCTGTAGCATGTGCAACAATGGGATAGCTTAGCCCATAGTACAGTCCTCCTTGCTTACTTCACGTGTGAAGAGCTCGAAAGGAAGTAGCATTTCTGTCAGGCATTTAACTAGGCCCCATTGGTCCATCTCAACGGTCATGCCTTTCACAGTAGCATCCCCTCTTTGCATGACATATTCATTGATTGGTCTGTACTGCTCAAACAGACGTTCAAGCATGTAATAAGTTGAGTTCCAACGTGTTGGCACCTCCTGGATGAGTGCTTTAACTGGCACTCTATGCTCACGTTGAATGATCCTCAGCTGCTTCCGGGCTTTAAAAGAATGGCAGAAATGTGTGCAGATTCTTCTGCAGGTGGTCAGTAAGTTGCTGACTCGGTCTTTTTTTCCAGAAAGTCTTGAACAATAATGTTAATGCAGTGCGCCAAACACAGGACCCTGAAATAGTCACCATCGTACATGGCCCTAACTATATTACTGCCATTGTCCGTGGGAACAAAACCAATGTTAAGCCCTCTTGGGTGCAGCCATTCAAATATCTTGCTGTTAAACTCTTCCAAAATGTTTACAGCAGTATGAGATTTCTCCGTAGCGAACATGGCTACAGTTGCATTAAAAATCTCAGCAGTGTCAACACCTGCAGATATCTTTTCTCTAACCCCCTCAAAAGAGATCCAGTGTGCAGTGATGCACATGTAATCAGTGGCTTGGCAACTGGTCCACATGTCTGTTGTCAGGTGGATAGTGTGAACAGCACTCTGCTGCAAAGCTTATCCAAAGCGATACAAAAGGGGATGATGGACGGAACGTTTGAGCCAATCAAACACTCACCCCCAGTTAACTGATCTGGGTTTAATCCATCATCATTCTTTAGCTCACTCCACCACCCCAGTTCAGACATGGCCATATGCAAATCAGTCTGACCCTGTGCCTCATGGGAACAGTCCAGCCCGAACTGCCAAGCCATGTCTTCCCTGGACCGGAAACAAGCATCCTAGGACCGGTTTCTGGCATTTCAGCCGTCATCAGCCAGGCTTGCTTGAATCCAGTGGCAAAGTGAGCAAGGGACCCACGTCTGGGCATACCCCGCTAACTTAGGGCGACCAAAGCGATACAAAAGGGGATGATGGACGGAACGTTTGAGCCAATCAAACACTCACCCCCAGTCAACTGATCTGGGTTTAATCCATCATCATTCTTTAGCTCACTCCACCACCCCAGTTCAGACATGGCCATATGCAAATCAGTCTGACCCTGTGCCTCATGGGAACAGTCCAGCCCGAACTGCCAAGCCATGTCTTCCCTGGACCGGAAACAAGCATCCTAGGACCGGTTTCTGGCATTTCAGCCGTCATCAGCCAGGCTTGCTTGAATCCAGTGGCAAAGTGAGCAAGGGACCCACGTCTGGGCATACCCCCGCTAACTTAGGGCGACCAAAGCGATACAAAAGGGGATGATGGACGGAACGTTTGAGCCAATCAAACACTCACCCCCAGTCAACTGATCTGGGTTTAATCCATCATCATTCTTTAGCTCACTCCACCACCCCAGTTCAGACATGGCCATATGCAAATCAGTCTGACCCTGTGCCTCATGGCAATTCCAGCACGTCGTGATGTAGTGCTGGAACAGCAACTCTGGCAAAATAGGACCGGCTGGGAACCTTCCATTTTGGGCAGATGGCTGTCACAAATTCAAGAAAACCCACCCCTTCCACAAAAGAAAAAGGGAGGAGGTCCAGTGCTAACATTTTAGTCAGCTTCGCATTGTACAAAAGTGCAGTTGGGTGGTTGCGTTCGTACTGCCCCTCCGACCTAAACATGCTGAGAATGGTAGGCTGGATTTTTTTCTTTTCTGGTGCCACTGATGCAGGTGACTTCTTGGCGCCAGATGTTGTTAGGCTCAAAGCCGCACGTTTTTTCATTGCGGTACTCTCATGCCTTAGTAGTGCCTCAGCCTGACTCTTACTCTTGTGCCACTGAGATGTTGCTGAGGCTGATGAGAATGTAGGCAGTACCACTGCACTGCTGGGGACAGGGCTACTTTGTGTTCCAGAGAAAATGTCTCCGTCTTGTTCACCTTCCACCGCAATCGTATCTTCTACTTCTTCATCGCCACCAACAGCAATGGGTGCAGTTTTTTGGCCTTTAAGGTGCGCCTCCCACTGGATCAAGTGGTGTTTTTTCAGATGGGTTGTTTGGCCTCCGGTACCATAGTTTGTACCAAGCTTACCCCGACTAACACCTTGTCCACAAATGGAGCATATAGCAACGTTCTCCTCCTTACTGCTAACCAAAAAGAAGTCCCAAACTGGGGAGGTGAACTTTCTGGTGCTGCTGGAGGTGCCACTTGCAATGCCGGATGAACTGGAAGGTGGGCGTGGTAGAGTTTGACTCTCTGCAGACGCAGTACCTACTTCTACTGAGGTGGTTGTGCTGGATGTAGGTCGCTGTCGGGCCTTTGCAAATGCAAATATGGAAGCTGCAGGTGGTGTTGGTGTTATCTGTGTTGGTGGTATCCGTGCCACATCCCTCACAGCAATTTGGGATGGGGTAATTACGGTTTCCACTGGGGCGGGACTCATGTCCATGATGATGACTGGCTCGTCATCATCCTCTTCTTCTACATCTACCTCCATAACTCTAAGGCTTTCTGGAACCTTCCTTTTCCCTAGCCTTCTCTCGTGGCGTGTCTCACTCTCAGACTGAGGTGGTGACATCTAGATCATCAGAAGGGGGGCTTGCAGAAGAACTCGATGGACTAACCCTCCTTTTCCTTGCTGGGGATCTGGAAGACAATGGATCTTCCGAAAGAGTGGCTTGCTCTTCTTCCTCTGCAGGAATCTCTATCTCCTGAACTGCCCCTACTTTGGGAGGAACAACTACTATTGTGGGTGGTGGTTGCGGCTGTTGTTGCGGCTGTTGTTGTCCACTTATCTGAGTTTCCTGTGTTGATTGGGTATGACTTTGTGATAACGATAAGTCAATTTCAACATCACTGCTCGTCGGCATTGTCGTGATTAGACTAGCTGCCTCTGTGACAGACATGGGCTTGGGCCTAGGTTTAAGGGATGGGTCCACTGATGCGGGGGTGCTGCTCCCAGCTTGCTCCCCGGACACCGCTGCTGTAGGCACAGTTTTTTGTTTCCCAAAAAACATCTTGGACGGCACACCAGTCTTGGTAAGTGGCAGTTCCTTCTTCTCACTGGCAACTTTCTTAGTACTGGAGGACCTAGTACCTTTCTTTGGGGCCATCTTCTTCAGATGTCAGCAGCACGCAGTGGCACAAGTTGAAGAGATGTCTGTCTGTGGTCACATGTCACGTGACGTCGTGCACAGCAGGACTTCTGTCTGGCAGTACAACGGGTGATGATGACACCTCCTCCTCAGTCTTTTGTGCACCTAAAAGCAAAGAAGCCAGAAGAACATCAGTGAAACGTGGCATTTGTTGTTGTGGTTCAATTACTACTAGTACAAACAAACAAATATAATAATATATAACTTAGTGTGTGGTCACACTTGTTAGTGTTATTATTAATATTATTAAATTGTATTAACTCAGTTTAGTTATTAAAAAAACATAACAACGGTGTAGCCATTTGTGAGACTTTGACAACAAGAGCTCTCATGGTGTACTGTGTACACTCAGGAAGGATAGGAAAGAAGAAGAACAAAAACAAAAATACAAATATAATGGAACCTTTTTGGCATTGTGCATCATGTGGGATGCAGCATTCATGGAGCTGCAACTGGCAATGGGGATGGAAGCAGTAAGCCAAGAGGAACAAAGGAAAGACATGCAGGCCTATGGCAAAAGCAGCACACTAACTAGTACTACCACCATAAAATGGCCACCAGCCACATGGTCACTCACAGTCACAACAAGCAGGAGGCCTGTAAAACAATGAACTCAAGCAGGCCCCATATGGCCAGACAAAGGAGGCATGCTAAACAACACAGCTTTAATGCAACAATGCAAAAACGAAAAACCACATGGCTAAAAAAGGTTTGCAAGTTACACAACAACCACACCACACACATCCAGCAAAGGCATTTAATTAACACATACGAAAAAAGTTAAATACCCCCAAAAAAACACATTTTGCAATTCAATCCAATGCCATCCATGCCCTAAATGATGTTTAAATTCAACAGACACCACAGAAACATTTGCTTCATGCACCCATGAGTAGCTCTGGGCCTATTGGTTGGAAAACCCATTGACAGACTAGGCTACATAGTGAATCAATTCAAATCAATAATATTGCAAATGTATTATAAATTGTAGTGAACTGTGATGCATTTTTTGCTGGGTAAAAGAAGAAACAATTGCATGCAAATCAACAACAAGGCATGGGCACCACAAAGAAGGCGTGCAGGCCTAATGCAGAAGCACACTGGCTGCCTTCATAAAATGGCCGCCAGCCACATGGCCAGGCCACCACAACAACAAAAAAGGGGAGACAGACAATGCAGGCCTATGGCAAAAGCACACTGGCTGCCTGCACAAAATGGCCACCAGTCATATGGCCAGGCCACAACAACAAGAAAGGGAAGACAGACAATGCCGGCCTATGGCAAAAGCACACTGGCTGCCTGCACAAAATGGCCGCCAGCCAAATGGCCAGGCCACAACAACAACAAGAAGTAAGCAAAGAGGAACAAAGGAAAGACATGCAGGCCTATAGCAAAAGCAGCACACTAAGTACCACCACAAAATGGCCACCAGCCACATGGTCACTCACAACAAGCAGGAGACCTGGAAAACAATGAACTCAAGCAGGCCCCATATGGCCAGACAAAGGAGGCATGCTAAACAACACATCTTTAAAGCAACAATGCAAAAACGAAAAAACCACAGGGCTAAAAAAGGTTTGCAACTTACACAACAACCACATCACACACATCCAACAAAGGCATTTATTGAACACACACGACAAACAGTGAAATACCCCCCCAAAAACACATTTTGCTATTCAATCCAATGCCATCCAGGCCCTAAATGATGTTTAAATTCAACAGACACCACAGAAACAGTTGTTTGATGCACCCATGAGTAGCTCTGGGCCTACTGGCTGAAAGGCCTATAGTATTGGCAGACTACTGGGCTAGTGAATTAAATAAATATTGCAAATTAATTAATTTGGAGATAATGCAGTGAACTGTGCAACATATTTCCTTTATAAAAGATGAAAAATTACTTACAAAGAAACAATTAGGCTCCTACTGAACTACAGGCCACCCACCACAATAAATTTTTCAAAAACGATGAAAAGTACCAACATTTTTTAGATGCAATGCCCCAATCAAACAAACAACACCAACTTACTTGTGAAATCTCAGATTCAAAAGTCCTCAAATCCAATAATATATGATGCAGCAGCCACAAAGAGTGATCCTTCCAGCTCCAAATCCAAATGAAAAGTGAACAGGAGATGGGCAAAGCACTGGGAGGAGCCAGCTGGACAGGAACAGGAAGTTGGAGACTCTGGGGCACTTCCTTCCTCTTAAAAAAAAAAAAGTAAAAAAAGAAAAAGGACTGCTTGCACAAAAAGTCCAGCCAAATGTCAATCTGAGGAGTTTTTTTAATCCAAATCGTTTCGAGAAGGTTTTGATGTTGCTCGAGAGATATTCTTCTCCAGATTGCAAATTCTGCGTGTTCGACATCGCGAGCTTCACAAAACTTCCGCCGGAAGTCCGATGGCGCGCCCGAATGACGTGTTCGCGATCGCAGACTCTCGTCGGACCGTGCGGCCGCTACCAAATCTCGTGGCGCTCGCGAACGGATAGGTAATCTCATCGGCGAACGCAGGGATCCCGGTAAGTCGCTACAGCGCGCGCGAAAACGCATTTTGAGCTCGCGAAGAAGAAAAAACTCCGCTCCGCTGCGGAGCGTGGAGTTTTCGGTAACTCCGCGTTCTACGTGGAACACAAAGTTGCCAAAAATCCGCAAACTCCGCAAGCAGAGCGGATTTTGCACCCAGGGTTAGTCAGGACATTGCTCTCCCGGTGCGCAGCTCCACCGTGAGTGCCTCCACCCCCGGCACCCACCACTGTCCGCTGTTCAAGGCCACTGTGCCTCGCTCAGATCCTCATCGTCAGCCTGCTCCTTCTGCTGCTGCCTCTGCCTATGTTGTTCTCCCCTGATTTTTGGCCCTCTATTTTTACTCTTGCCTTTTTATTTTTTTTATTTGTCTTTTTCTCTTTATTTTTCCTTTTCCTCTTTTTTGCGCTTCTTTTTCCCTGCCACTGCTGCCCCCATGGACCCTCCCCCTCCTACGTGTTCCTGCTCCCGCCTCCCAGCTGACCTGCCTCCCCCCGACCCCTACCTAATGGCGGCCGCTGCGCACCAAGGTGAGCAAGACTCCTGACCTCCTGGTCAGGACATTGCTCTCCTGGCGTGCAGTTCCACCGTGAGTGCCTCCACCCCCAGCACCTACCGATGTCCGCTGTTTGAGGCCCCTGTGCCTCACTCAGATCTTCGTCGTCAGCCTGCTCCTTCTGCTGCTGCCTCTGTCTTTGTTGTTCTGCCCTGATTTTTGGCCCTCTATTTTTCCTCTTGCCTTTTTCCTTTTTTTATTTTCCTTTTCCTCTTTATTTTTCCCTTTCCTCTTTTTTGCGCTTCTTTTTCCCTGCCACTCCTGCCCCCGCGGCCCCTCCTGTGTATTCCAGCTCCCACCTACCAGCTGACCCACCCTCCCGACCCCTACTTAATTGCAGCCGCTGCGCGCCAAGGTGAGCAAGACCCCAGACCTCCTGGTCAGGACATTGCTCTCCCGGCACGCAGCTCCACTGTGAGTGCCTCCACCCCTGGCACCCACCGCTGTCCGCTGTTTGAGGCCCCTGTGCCTCGCTCAGCTCCTCGTCGTCAGCCCCTCCCCCTCCCGCATGTTCCCACTCCCATCTCCCAGCTGACCCACCCTCCCGCCGACCCCCTACTTAATGGCGTCCACTGTGTGGCCGCGCACAGTGGGCACGCCGATGGTGCGCCAAAGGCAAGCATGTCTGTGCCTGTCCGTGACCCAACCGTGACCAGCGCCAGGGACCCTGGTCCTCCGACCCACCAGCGCTACAGCTCCGCAGCTCTCAACGCACTCAACACCGGCATGAACAACAACTGCAAGCCCTCTTCACCTATCGACACCCATGGACCCTTCTCCTGCCGACACTGCTGTCATTCCTTTTCCTTCGCCGAGATCCAAGACCCTTCTCCTCCCTCCAGCTACAACTCCATCGCACCCCAATCCCTGCATTGCATCCTCCTCAACGTCCGCTCCCTCCACAGACATGCCACGGAAATCTGGAACCTCCTCGACAGCACCACCCCGGATGTCACCTTCCTCTCCGAAACCTGGACTAACACCTCCTCGGGACCAGACATCACAATCACCATCCCCGAAGGATACAAAATCACCCATCAGGACCGCCCCAACCGCCCCGGGGGAGGCATCGGCATCGCCCACAAGGCCAACCTCCGTCTGAGCATCTACACCGACGGACCCACAGACCTGATGGAACACCTCCACTTCAAGATACAGACCAACCCGTCCACCACCTTCCGAGGCACCCTCATCTACTGACCCCCTAGACCCTGCGCTCCTTTCTCTGACACCATCACAGACATAATCACCACGCATGCCATCACCTCCACCAACTACACCCTGCTGGGAGACCTCAACTTCCACCTCGACAACCGCCAAGACCCCAACTCCACCTCCCTCCTGGACAACCCCACAACATCGAACTCAAACAAGATCATTCCAGAACCAACGCACTCAGCAGGACACACCCTCGACCCTATCTTCAAAGCAGGGAACTCCATCACCTTCATTCACACCTCCGAACTCCCTTGGACGGACCACCACTGCGTCCACTTCACCTTCAAAACTAACATCTCCCACAGACGTCCACACCAGCTCCAGCGCAGGAATTGGAACAAGATCCCTGACGACCAGCTCGCCGCCGCCCTCAGCAGTTCCGCTCCCACTGCCACAGACGACCCTACCACTGCTGCCCGAAGCCTACACAACTGGATCACTGACTGACGCCAAGAAAGCCAGCTGCTTCTCCACCGAACTCCGGGAATCTAGACGCACCTGCAGACGCCTCAAAAAGCTATGGAGGAACTCCAAAAACCCAGCAGACCTCGACAACTTCAAAATAGTCACCACCGCCCACCACAAACACATCAGATACTCTAGAAAGAAAACACTCCAGGACAGAATCACCACCCACGCACACAACAGCAAGGAACTCTTCAGCATCTTCAAAGAGTTTGCCCAACCCAACAGCGAGATTACCAACATCCCACCCTCCCAAGAACTCTGCAACAGACTCGGCGCCTTCTTCCACAACAAAATCAAGATCATCTATGACAACTTCGACGACAACAGCCTCCACAAGGAACCTTCCGCACCACGCTGCAGACACTGGACAGTTGGACCATCCTCAGCATCGAAAACATCCTAAAGACTATGGAGACCACTCACTCCGGGGGCCCCACAGACCCCTGCCCCCACCACATCTACCACAGAGCCGCAGACATCATCGCACCCGTGCTCCTTCGAGACCACCTCCTTCCCCGACGACTGAAAACATGCCGAGATCAACCCTCTCCTGAAAAAACCCTCGGCGGACCCCACCGACCTCAAAAACTTGAGACCGATCTCCTTACTCCCGTATTCTGCGAAAGTCATGGAAAAAGCTGTCAACTTGCCACCATCATAGAAGAAAACAGCATCCTCGACTCCTCCCAATCAGGCTTCAGGAAGAACCACAGCACCGCAACCGCCCTTCTCGCTGCCACAGACGACATCCGCTCCCTCCTCGACAGGGGAGAGACTGTAGCCCTCATCCTCCTAGACCTCTCCGCGGCCTTCAACACAGTCTCTCATCGCACCCTAGCCTGCAGACTCCACGACGCAGGAATCCGGAACAAGGCCCTCAACTGGATCCGCTCATTCCTCTCTGATAGAACGCAATGGGTCAGACTCCCACCTTTCCTCTCGGAAACCACACCGACCACCTGCGGAGTCCTCCAAAGATCCTCCATCAGCCCGACCCTGTTCAACGTCTACATGGCACCGCTCACATCCATCGTCAGATCCCACGGACTCAACATCGTATCGTACGCAGATGACACCCAACTCATCTTCTCCCTTTTCAACGAACCCAACATCTCTAAACCCAACTTTCAGGACGGAATGGAAGCAGTCACCAGGTGGATGAAGAACAGCTGCCTACAACTCAACACGGACAAAACTGAGGTGCTCATCATGGGCCCACACCCTGACGCCTGGAACGACACCTGGTGGCCCCCTGCCCTCGGGAACCCTCCCTCCACCACAGACCACGCACGCAACCTCTGTATCATCCTGGACTCCGAACTCAAAATGGACCGCCAGATAAACGCTGCCACCTCTTCCTGCTACCACACCCTCCGCCTGCCCCAAAAAACCTTCAACTGGATTCCCCTGAACACAGGAAAACCATCACAAACGTCCTCATCAGCAGCAGACTGGAATACAGCAACGCACTCTACGCCGGGATCAACAACAACCTCACCCGCAAATTCCAGAACGTCCAGAACACTACTGCCAGACTAGTCCTCAACCTACCGCACCACTGCCATGTCAGCCAACACCTATGGACACTACACTGGCTCCACGTCGAGAAGAGAATCACCATCAAACTTCTCACCCACACCCACAAAACCCTCCACAAAACCTGGCCCGCCTACATGAACTACCACCTCGTGTTCCACGCACCCCAAAGATCCCAACGCTCGGCCCAGCTCTCCCTTGCAACAGTACCACGCATCAAGAAGACCAGATCAGGAGGACGCTCCTTCTCTCTCCTCGATGCCAAGTCATGGAACTCCCTCCCTCTCCACCTCCGACAGACACCATCACTGCCCAAGTTCTTGAAGGACCTCAAGGCCTGGCTCTTCGACAGAGCACTGTGAACACCCAGGAGCAGCACGCCCCCGGCCCCCCCCAGCGCCTTGAGACCCTTCCTGGGTGAGTAGCTGCGCTTTACAAACCCAATGACTGATTGGTTGATCCAAAGAATAGTGTGTGCGTGTTGACATGTGGGCGGTGGAGTCAGCACATATTTTAGGCTGTGTCTGGATCTGTGTGCAAAAGGCGCGTGCCTACTTGTGCACGCACTAAGCAAAAACTAAAGATTGTTAGGTTTACTTTGGGTGTGGATGGCTTATTATTACTGTGAAATTACCTTGCAACTTGGCAGCCAGTCATGACATCACCTTCCTTCATCATTTGTCCACTGTAAAGTCTACAAGGAGAAAAACAATAAAAAGTCACCCTTCAGGTCTGTTCAGGGGCACAGCCCAGGTGAATTGGTTTTGTGTTTGTGTATGTCATATACGTTTATGATAAAAAACAATGTCGCTCTGACTTTTCCAGTCTGTTCACGGGCACAGCCCAGGTGAATTTGTTGCGTATTTGTGAGTGCTATATACGTTTTGGATTCGCCGTCATGCACTCAATATTTATATTGTTAGAATTGAAAATGTAATTGTCCTGTTGCTCATAGTTCATTCTGTATTAAGTTAGCATTCATGGCACCATTTTCTTAGCAGCCGCCATTTTGATCTATGATCGAAGCTGAGCTTCTGCCTCATACTGCTTGCCTCAGCAGAAAACTGCCTCAATGTATCTTTAGTTTGTATTTCTCCATGGCCGAGTTTCGCTGCACTAATGAATGTACTCTCTATTATGGCATACCTTTGCTGTTAGATAGGCTCATTCCCTCCTTCTAGAATGGCGGGCGCGGGCAGAGTAACCTTGAAGTGGAGATAGCATGTACCCGGTCCCAGGACCGTAGCTCATCCTTCTGTGCCTTCTTTGTTCGCTAGTGCCTGGACCGGAATTTTACAGCCTGGGCGTGTTCTTGGGGAATTGGAAATGTATAATATCTGATGTTATGTTGGGGGGGAGTCAGTCCCTCGGCAGTCATCTCGTGAGGCTGGTCAGACTGGGCTCCGCTGCAGCGCAATACTAATAAATAATTTTGGTTTATATTCTCTACTGTCTGACCGACTCTTCATTTGTTTGAAAGGCCGAGAGTTGGGCACAAGTGACCCGGGTGACCCTATTCGGGTCACTTCCTTCAGTTGGCATCCGAACAGGGACTCCATCGGGTGACCCATCCTCGCCCGCGGACGGGTGAGAAGGACGGGGCCACGTCGGGTCAGATCGGGGATCCCTGCACGATAGAGCCTAGTACTTGCAGCTGCCCCACCTGTCTGATCGGGCGGTGCCTCACCCAGGGGTCATCCCGGCTGGGGTCCTGAAAGGCGAAACCCTTGGATCTGACCGTTTGGTCCGAAAAGTCGGCAGTGGAGAATAAGTTTGTTCGACCTGTGTGCACCAGGTGAGTTTGCTTTGGTTCTTTGTGAATATGGCGCCCTTTGAATAATACTTGGTAGGTCTGCGGACCGATTTGGGTACAGAGTTTCTGCGGACACTCTGCCAGGCAACGTAATGGATCTGGCTTACTTTTGAAAATGCCTGGGATTTGGCTGATTTTTGGTTTCATGGTATCGACTCTGGTTTGTCGCTTTGGTGCAGTCTGAGAACTGACTTTTGGTTTTCTTTGTTTGACACGGTCTGAGGACCGATCTTTCGAAAGATATTTGCGAATTATTTGTCTGGCACGAATAGTGAACTTGTTTCCTTTTAAGATGCCCTGCTGGAGCAAGTTGTGTTGTTTGGGGTGCCGTTGTTGTTCTGCTGATGCTCGATTGGAAGAGAGGCAGCCTGCGCCTCTGGAAGGCACCCCAAACTTCGATATGTATGTTAAGCATGGCCTTGGCCCTTTATGTTTAGTACACTGTGGCACAAATATACGAAGGACAATGCCGAGTTGCAGTGGCCGCTAACAGGTACCTTTGATGAACAGAAATTGAATTTCCTGCAGGATAAATTGTTTGCAAGACGAAGTAGGCAGTCGATGTTTGATTATCTCCAGGTATGGCAAAAGGAAGCTAAGCAAAGACGAATTAGAGCAGAAAAGGAGGCCCGAGAGGAAAGATGCAGACAGTAACCCAGAAAGCAGTAGCGTATGATAGAGAGAAAATAGAGAAGGGTATAGAGTGTGCTGATAGAAAGTTTAGGTTGCAATGTGACAAATCCTATGTTGCCCGAGAGGAAGGCGATACATTTCTAGAGGATCTGTTAGATACCCGACCCCCGCCTCCATATGCTCTGCAGAGAATATATCCTGCTGTCCCACAGCCCCAGTCTTCTGCCTCTCCTGCCCCTGCCTCTGGTTCTCCTGCTATTGACCTGGCTGCCTCTGCTACAGCACCTCCTGTTTCTTCTTCGGCTTCACCTGTCGCACCTGCAGCGACTGCAGGTCTCTCTGCCACGCCTATTGTTCCAACTTCTTCCCTCTCTCCATCACTTACACCTACGACATAGTTGTTAGTAACTCTGGTGCCTGCCTCTTCGACTACTGTGCCCTCCCCACATCTCCTCTTCCCGACATTGTTGAGCATGGGAATGCCGGTGCATGGACTGGATGACGGGGACTGGGTAACTGCAAGGGAACGAATGGGGCGGGTGCTGATTTGGTCTGATGTGGGGGATGTAGAGAAAAAGATGGTAGCTAACCAGGCTGCCCAGTGGGCCCGGAGTCCGATTTACAGTGTGGAAGATGTGAGGAGCATGCTGAAAGAGTATGAACCGTTTGTACAGCAGCATGCCCTCAAACATATGTCGGCTACTTTGATTGGGTTGTGGGAACAGTGCTTTAATGGTGTTGTACCCCAAATTATTTATGACATCCGGGACCGTGTGTATGCTGCTGACATGGCCCCTAACGACATTTTTAGTAATGTTGCGATGTTGACTGGATACAGAGGCAGGTTACACCAGAAGAGCCCGACAACAGTGTCCCAGTTTCCGATGAGGGAAGTACATCCGATCTTCCACCCTGAGATACCTGTGCTGAGAGACCAGAGGGATGCTGTCGTCAGACAGCGAGTAGAGGCCTGCTTCCAAGAACAATGGGTTTATACTCCTTGGAAAAGGAGTGAGGTCTTGTCTCTTAAGACTCAGTTACCAACTGCATACTATAAAGAATTAACAGAGGCTGCGTCGTCGGCGGTAATGACATTGGCAGACATTGAGATGTTTTTCAGTTTATTGGTGCCAGTTGATATTTGGCGGCAGGTGCATACGCAGGACCATGTTGTGGAGTTGGGTGGCATTTGGGATGAGATCAGGGCATGGGAGAAAGAGAGGAAGCCTGGTGAGAAGCCTAAGGCTGAGATGCTAGCTTTGCTAGGTCGAATTATTACTTACATGCACTCTCTAATTCTGGCCAGACGAGTAGATTGGGACAAGTTAACAGCATGTCGTCAGAAGAAAGATGAAAGTGTATCTGATTTTTTTTACTAGGTTTGAAGATGTGTTTTTGGATTTCAGTGGACAGGACTTGTCGATGGAGGGAGGTGTCCGACTGTTTGTTAACAGATTTGTTACGAATCTGCTTCCCGAGATCGCGACTCAGTTGCAGGCTTCGGAGAGCACTTGGACTACCTCCTCCCCATCAGTGATATTAAGCATGGCACAGTATAATGAGCATAGAGAGAACGAAGAGAAGGAGAAGGTGGAGAAGAAAAATAAGGAGTTGAAAACGAAGGTGTTGATGCAGCAGGTGTCCAGGGGGAACGGTAGAGGACGCGGCACTGGTCCAGCCCGACAGCTGCCTCGTACTAGCAAAAATGCCGTGCCTGTGGGGCCAAACCAGTGGGCACATTGTAAGGAGCAGGGACACTGGTGCAGTGAGTGCCCGACGTTGTTGCAGAAGGTTGCAGCCCCTAGAGGACGGGGTTCTTGTGGACGGGGTCGTGGAGCAGGTGGCTATGACGGAGGCCAGGAAAATGAGGAACACCAAGGTCGCTCTGATCGGAACTAATTCGATGACCCTCGGGGGCGACAGTACTATCATGATGACTATGATGTGGATGAAGTGACTGGGTTAACTCATGGTTAGGACAGCCAGGGACAGGGTGAGGGACCAGTTCAGATACCTGTAGATCAGCACGAACCCTATGTTACTGCTGATTTGCAGGGCTCAGCTAAGCAATTCTTGGTGGATACAGGCGCAATGAATAGCTCTGTTTCTTGTTCACTGGTCCCTGGGGCAGCCCTGTCTGGCCAAAATGATGTTTCGGTAGGCTTTTCAGGTATACCAGTTGTGAGCCCCATTTTCAAGCCATTTGCCCTGACTATTGGTCCTTTTACTGTAGATTCGCCCTTTCTATTGACATCCAACTGTGGAGAAAATTTAATGGGTTTGGATTTGTTAAAGAAGTTGCACGTGGCAATTTCTTGCTCCCCGGATGGTGTCTATATGACAATCGGACCCAATGTAGTGAGTCCCAAGCAGTGTCTGTCCAAGGATGAACCCCTTTCCGTTGAGTTTAAGGATGTGCCAACAACTGAATGGGCTACAGGTGATACGGATGTAGGGCTGTTACAGATACCTCCAGTTTCTATCAGGGTCAAGGACAACGCTGTTCTCCCTCGTATCCCTCAGTACAAAATACCGCAAGCAGGGGAGCGAGCTCTACTACAGATTATACAGGATTTGATTAACTCAGGGGTTGTTGAAGAGACGTCTGCGAATGTGTGTAATAGCCCTATGCTTCCCATTCTTAAGAGGACACCCTCGGGTTCCTCTGAAGATCATCCTGATGTCTATCGGTTTGTGATTGATTTGCATGAGGTTAATAAGATCGTGGTCCCTCAGTTCCCAGTTGTCCCCAACATCACTGCCCTTCTGACTATGGTTCCTTCCTCTGCCAAATTATTTTCTATCATCAATTTGAAGAATGCATTATTTAGCATTCCAATCCATCCAGATAGTAGGCATCTGTTTGGATTTGCCCTTGCCGTCAGAAGTTTTAGATTCTGTCGAGCTCCTCAGGGCTATACTGAGAGCCCTAGTATATATAGTCAAGCTTTAAAAGGCCAATTGGATTCCCTCACACTTCCCTCAGGTAATGTATTTCTGCAGTATGGGACGATCTCTTGATCGCTTCTGACATTGAAGACGGTTGCAAAGATGCAACGGTTAAATTGTTGCTACATTTGGCCCATCACGGGCATAAAGTGTCCCTTTCAAAATTCCAGTATTGTCGACAGGTCACCTACTGTTGAAGGAGGGAAGGAGACTAACACCTGAACGTATTAGTGCTATTGTCAAAATGCCCATCCCCAAGACTCAAAGGGATGCGCGAGCTTTCATCGGCATTACTTCGTATTGTCGCCACTGGATTCCTAACTTTTCCTTACTAACAAAGCCGCTGTTTCAGCTAACCACTAAAGATGTGCATGAACCCTTGCCCTGGACGCTCGACTGTCAACAAGCTTTTGAGCAACTAAAGGTCGCGCTTTGCTCTGCGCCTGTGCTTGGTACGTCTGATTACCAGAAGCCGTTTGTGTTATATGTACACGAGACGGCTGGCTGCGCTCTCTCTGTAGCATTCATGGCCATTTTATTAGCAGCTGCCATTTTGTTCTATGATTGAAGCTGAGCTACTGCCTCATACTGCTTGCCTCAGCAGAAAACTGCCTCGATGTATCTTTAGTTTGTATTTCTCCAAGGCAGAGTTTCGCTGCACTAATGAATGTAGCCTCTATTATGGCATACCTTTGCTGTTAGATAGGTTCATTCCCTCCTTCTAGAATGGCGGGCGCGGGCAGAGTAACCTTGAAGTGGAGATAGCATGTACCCGGGCCCAGGACTGTAGCTCATCCTTCTGTGCCTCCTTTGTTCGCTAGTGCCTGGACCGGAATTTTCCAGCCTGAGCGTGTTCTTGGGGAATTGGAAATGTATAATATCTGATGTTATGTTGGGGAGAGTCAGTCTCTCGGCAGTCATCTTGTGAGGCTGGTCAGACTGGGCTCCGCTGCAGCGCAATACTAATAATTAATTTTGGTTTATATTCTCTACTGTCTGACCGACTCTTCATTTGTTTGGAAGGCCGAGAGGTGGTCACAAGTGATCCGGGTGACCCTATTTGGGTCACTTCCTTCAATATCGGGCGCTTAATCAGTAATATGGCCTTGAATACATTTCTCTCAAGCACTGTTTTATTTCGTATTATATCAGTGCAGGGAGTAGGACGCACATTTCTCAGTGAAGGGTCCACTGAAACCCTTGGCTCAGAGTAGCACCAAACGTCATGCGAAAGAGAAAGGTGGGAGCTGCAGTCCTGTTTAGTGTGGAGAGGGAGGACTGGATTAACGGAAACCCAGGAATACCATACGTTTCTTCTAAAGTAGGTATCTCGAGAAGACAAGGGTGAGGTACTTAAGGTGGAAGGCACTCCATCAGATGCCTGCTCTTCACCCCATGTGCATGAGGGGTTCTACGGGTGGGCCTTAGACCTCAAAGTCCTTGAAAGCCCCTCCATGGCGAGTGTGTTCCTCTTGGAATTTGTTAGCATTGTCCATGATCTAGCACGAGCCAGGGAACCATCAAATAAGAGTCACACATACTGGGGGACCCAATATCTGACTATAAAAACAGCCGCCATCTACCTACAGGGCTTAATTTGAGCCAGTGGTTGCAGGTGGGGCCAATCGGCGCTCCGTTTTGGGGACTAGCACCCATCAGACTTTGATCCAGAGCAAGAGAGAGAACAACAACCAAAAAGGGGAAAGAAGGAGGGAGACAAAGATGTAAAACAGTGAAAGGGGTGAAAGCACACATGGAAAAGAACCTGTACGAGTGAGATTTAAAGGGAAGGGAGTATCGATGGAATAAAGAGGCATGCGAGGGAATAAAGACCATGCAGCCTTGGCATTTGGCACCCCGACCTGCGACCGTGGGCTTCTGGGTAAAACCGTGGGCCCTGGCACTTATTTTTTTTCAAATAAAGTACTGCCATTTCACCTCAGACACTCATTCCATGATGACTTCACACAATAGAGACTTTGCTTTTCACAGGGCTACCATATTCACCACATGAGCCTCCCACCCACACGAGGATCAGTGACAAAGGCAAAATAACATGCTAAGGGCCAACATCCCAATATTTAGGCCAATGCTGATTTGGGATTCCGAGCTGTGGGAAAACCCTACATTACTGATTTTTTTGCAAGCAGGTTTTGCACTACTAACACCTGGAAACATTTGAAAAGGGGAGTGGGCTAGAAAGGAGGGAAACCTGCAAGGATAAGTGCACAAACACCAATTACCAAGGCTATTCCACTTATTGATACTTCTGCACCCTGTAATCACCGTACCCTGCAGTACAGGAAGCTTGGGTGATGAATTACCGATGTGGTCTTCCTGCACCAATCATGTTGAGGGCGTATGATTCTTCAAAGCAGATTTGCCACATCCCTGTTCTTGAACTTCTTCTCCCATTCTGCTATGTTTTCTTCAATAACATTTATTATCTTGCTCTGATCTACAAGACTAAACCTAAAAACTGGTCACGTTGTGACTTTGTTGAGAAGAAAAAAGGAACTAGAAACACTCCTCCTCATAAAATTGCTGGGCTCCTTTTTTATTCTGTGAATAAATTAAAGCAGAAAATGTGAAATCAAAAATCTTCATTGACTCAATTAAACTACCAGTCTCCGACAAATCCTAAACATATCCATCATCACCAAGGACCTGCCCAACCCTTGCACCTGACTCAATTCAAAATCAAGTGACCCTCTGAACCAAAATATTTTGCTGCAACCCCCACCAAAGGACACTCCCACATGATTGTCTTTACAATCAGCATCTAGTTTTGACCACCATTTTTTAATTCATACCCCCCCCAACCAAAATGAGTACAGTTATCCTGCATGGGAGATCTGCACCTTGGACCTTTATCCCACTTGCTAAAATACACTACTAGCCCTCACACCCAGAAATGACACATTTGTTAGTTTTATCTAGTGCCTACCCTTATGTTCCCAGGCAAGACCATGTACAAAGCCATCACCCATCAGCTTCAACTTCAGAAAATGATTAACACTTATTTGATGGCTGCTAAGTGGGCTTTGGCCAACTTAATTGATTTATGACCAAGGGGAGAAAGGAAAGTGACATTCATCCTACCTCAACTCTCGGAACCCCGACACACAAATGCTTCAGATACTAATAAAATGTGCAGGACAAAAAGGAGAAGTGTGAACTAAGTCCAATCATACTTGCATGGTAGCTAGATCTTAACCTACTCAAAGAGCTCATCTTCACCTCCGATTCGCCATCAAGTATCAGCCCTTCAGAATTCTATTAACCTTTCTTACAAATTGACCCTGAAAACGGGCATAAGTACACCAAGTACTTGAGACCTCACATCTGCATCTGCAGCAAAAAGTCAACACTGCTAAAAAAAGGAAAATAAATTGGATGAGATTTGGGGAAGCTTGGTTGACATTGGGCCAATGCATGTCAGCATGCCTGCCTTACACAGTGAAGGACTTTGTTGTTTTAAGTGAACTTTGCATCCTGCTAGTGCCTCTTCCGAGTAGTCCAACACTCAACAGAGATGGTGCCTTAAGTAATGTACCTCATTTTTAAACACCCGTGGAAGATGTGACTCAATCAATCAATCAATCAGGGGTTTATAAAGCGCGCTACTCACCCGTGAGGGTCTCATGGCACTGGGGTGGGGGGGGAGAGTGCAGCTCCGGATCAGTCGAAGAGCCAGGTCTTGAGGCTCTTCCTGAAGGTGTGCAGAGTGGGGGAGCGTCTGATGTTGACTGGGAGCTCGTTCCAGGTCTTTGTTGCGATGTAGGAGAAGGCTCTTCCACCTGCTCTGGTTCTGCAGATGCATGGGGTCTCTGCCAAGGCGTGGTCGGCGGAGCGGAGGTTCCTTTTGGGTACGTGGAAGGAGACTCTTTCGTTGAGTTATTTGGGTCCGATGTTGTGGAGGGATTTGTAGGCGTGGGTGAGTAGCTTGAAGGTTACTCTCTTCTCGATGAGGAGCCTGGCTAATAAGACGCTAATTTCCCCAATAGACTGCCAAAAACCATGAACTCTGCATTCATTGAATTCAATCCAATTGCAGTACACACACCATCCCTTATTGTCGATGAAAAGTGAACACACTTGACTGCAGTATATACATTTTAAAATTACATAGATCAGAATTACACAAGAGTAACTCCCCAAAAGGCATCAGAAATGGAGGATGTGGTGGGCACACTGTGAACATAAGGATGCAGTCGAAAATACATTTGCTAGCATATCTGATTTTAAATTGGTATGGTACTTTTTAGGTCGCGCCTTTGCCAGCGCATGCGCTGCTCTGTGAGCCATGTTGTATTGGAGAATGGACTTGAAGCCCCGCCCACTCTCCACCCATATTTGTCATTGGCTTGTGTCATTGTCCTTCATAAATGCTGGCTTCTGATTCGTTAATAGGCCTGTTAGTCCCTCATTAGTACCACCTTGTCTTCATTTGTAACCTCCCATGAGGACTAGCCCTTTTACTTCGGTTGTTACATGGTACGTCTTATTTACTCTGTAAGCACTATTTTCTTTAATGGTTTCTCCTACTGCAGGCACTACATGCTTTCTTGCAATATTCAGCGTGCCATGCACACTTTCATGGGGTGCTTTTACAAAAAAAAGCATTTGTTTGTCAAGTTGACAAACAAATGCTTTTTTTGGTAAAAGCGCCCCATACCGCGCTTTTACTTTAATAGCGGCAGCGGACCTTTCTTTAGACACTGCTCGTCTAAAGAAAGGGGCGTGGCCTCTAATTACCTGAAAACGCAGCATGGGGCGCTTGTAAACAACAAGCATTTGCAATCCAATAGGTCTCGCATTTTAGAAACTTTGACCTATTGGTATTGTAAAGGACAATTCTTTTTATTATTGCAGGTTTTTTAAACACAAATAAAAGGCATTTTCAATTACAATGCCAATAGCTCAAAATCTCGCAATTGCGAGACCTATTGCATAACAAATGCATGTTATGCTTATGGTGTTGAGCTAGTGGTCATTTCAGATCATCAGTCTTAAATTAGATCTGTGCTTGTTAAACGTTACTTTAGCTTTTTGTGTTGTCTTTCTGCGTTCTATGTCCAATGTATAATAACCACATGGACATTATACTATGAATCATGTAAGCACTATCACAAGTATAATAACCTTAGTTTAATTTTCTACCTAATGTGCGGGTAAAATATTTCTTCGACTTTGATGTTAATACAAGAAAAACATGGGAAAGTGCCAAATTGTTGTCACCAAATCTTCTCTGTGTCAGTATCTTTAATGTTTTCTCTAATCTTAAACTAAGAAAAAAGTTTGTGGATTTTGGGTAAACAAATATTGTTCACTCTGGAAAAATGTTTTCCATATAGCTGACCATATTGACCTCCTCCCATGTGTTTTTTGACCATTCTCCTTATATTGTGTGATATTGTTGAGTACTGGGTTACAGTTGTTACTCTTCTAGGGGCCAGATTACGATGTTGTCAGGAAGGCCATCCCGGAGCCGTCCGGAGTTGGACCTTCCAACCAACTCGTACTGGGATCCGGTTCTACCAAACGACGCAGTACAATGCCCAAAACCCTTTACTTACCGAACGACTCGGTCACTCCGAATCCATCTTCTCCTTCCCAATGAGAACTCTCGGGAAACGCAGAATCGAGTCGTCCGGAGGCATTTCCCAGGTCGAATCCGACCTGACAAGTACGATGCGTACTTCCCATGCGCCGAATCGGTCACCACAACCAACACGTCAGAGCATCCGGAAGGGAAAGATTTCAGCTTCGATTCGCGCCACAACACGATTCCTGCGAACGAGACGGTGCAGCCATGTATCCCATCGCTCACGTCATCCCCATACTGTACGCCTATGAAGAATACCACCACCCCAACCGACGCGATCATCGCAGACGGTGAGTCCGACACCTACCCATACACATTAACTACCCCGCAAAAGACAATACAAGACAAAGCAGGGACACTACTACAGGGAAATTTGGGAGGGGGGAAATACTACCAGCAATGTAGAGGCTTATTTCAGGGGAGCTAATACTGCCAGCAATTCTGACCTAAAGTGGGGGCTGGGGGGTAAATACCCACAGTAATGTAGGGGCAAACCTGGGTTTGGGGGATAAATACCCACAGCAATGTAGGGGCAAACCTGGGTTCGGAAGGTAAATACTCACAGGAAGGTAGGGGCAAACCTGGAGTTGGGGGTAAATACCCACAACAATGTAGGGGCAAACCTGGGGTTGGGGATTAAATACCCACAGCAATGTAGGGGCAAACCTGGGGTTGGGGGTAAATACCCACAGCAATGTAGGTTCAAACCTGTGGTTGGGGGGAATATATCCACAGCAATGTAGGTTCAAACCTGGGGTTGCGGGGTAAATACCCACAGCAATGTAGGGTCAAACCTCAGGTGGGGGTACATACCCACAGCAACGTAGGTTCAAACCTGGGGTTGGGGGTAAATACCCACAGCAATGCAGGTCCAAACCTAGGGGTTGGGGGGTAAATACCCACAGCAATGTAGGGGCAAGCCTGGGGTTGGGGGGTAAATACTCACAGCAATGTAGGGGCAAACCTGGGGTTGGTGGGTAAATACCCACAGCAATGTAGGGTCAAACCTGGGGTTGGGGGGTAAATACCCACTGCAATGTAGGGTCAAACCTGGGGTTGGGAGGTAAATACCCACAGCAATGGGTATCTGAACAATGTAACTGGTGCTCATGCAAAGTGTTGCAATACCAACAGGTGGAGTACATGCTGCAGGAATTCTTCAAAAAACAAACACAAAGGTCATTTTGCAGGAAATGCATTCCCACACTGTTGCACCAAAAGTAACTGGCAACCTTGCGGAATGGGCAGAGTGGAGATGCTGGTGCTCAATGGACTGTTGAAAAACAAATAAAGCTTCATCAACTAGCAAATGGTCCATACAAAACGTGCACAAACATGACACACAGCAGCTCATGGACTGTATGTGTGTGTGGGGAAGCTGTCTCAGCCTGGGGAGACACACACGACAGGGTGGGCTGAAGTCCATAGAGCCCTTATGGATGTTGACTTTGAACAGAAAGTGTCCTGCCTAGGCTTGGATTGGCTATGTGTGAAATAGGCCATTGGTCAAAGTGCTGGTGCACCAGGGTCACCTGTGTGCCACGGTTGTGTGAACTCTGTAAAACACACCAAGAGACTGACTTACTTCACCTGTCCCCACCAGGTCACTGCAATGTGGTGCATGTATGTTGTCCACTCACCAGCTGTGTTGTAAATTGAGGCTGGGGGATAGCCTTTAGAGCACATTTACCTTGGCGCACTGCCTTGCATGCCTTGACAGAAGCAGTGATATCTCCCCCACCCGCCCATCACTTTCAAGTCATGGCCAGTGCAGGGAGGTTGCTTTGTATGCCGGGGCCTTGCAGGGAGGCAAGTCTCATTTGGATACTCTAACCTACACACCACCCTCTTGATCAGCAGCAGTGTGCCTCTGTGAAACATCCCTTGACAGGTAAAAGCACAGACGCTACAATGAAAGAGATGATCACAAAATGTGTGCCAATTACTTTCAGAGAGCCCGAGCATTATTCTGATTCAATCCAACCATGGGTCCAAGCATGTTGTGCATGTTCAATGAGGGAATGTCATCATCAGGTAGGTACACTTACCCAGCAAAATACTATTAGAAACGCACTTTTTTTTAAAAATATTTTTTATTGGTTTTTTCAGTGTACAGCACAGCATATATCTATTGATTACGGCCACAAAAGGATAAATAATCAATATGCATTTTAACAATTCATTGTAAACATACACCACATAATACAACCCCCTAGAAAAAGAAAGAAACAATTCTTCTGAAGTTACAGGCTGTAATCGTGAGGTAAAATAAATGGGAAAAAAACAGCTATCCATCAGATAAATGAGAGAAAAAGAGAAAGAGAAAATAAATAATACAGGATGACAGATGAGAAACTAGCATAAGGGCAAACTATATCATGACTCGAATTTTTATGCATAAAAATAGAAATATCTAGAAACCATTATGGGCCAGCAACTCCTTCCAACTATACATAGGGGCCCATATGCGTCTGCCTAAGATTTTCCCTCTTTTACCCTTCCTTTCATATATTCCCCTTTCCAAATTAAATATCGAGAGCAGCCGGGCTAACCATAACTGAAATGTTGGTGCGGCTTGATCTAACCAGCCTGAAGCGACAGTTGTTCGTAAAACAGCCATAGCCAAAAAAAGAAAATAATCCGCCGTCGATTGCCCCTGGCTATTATCCACCCCGAGAACCATTAAGGCTGGAGTTAATTTAATTTTATAGCCCAAGGAGGATTCAAAAAATGCTGTTATAGATAATTTAATCCTATCAAGGCCTGGACAAGTGGAAAACATATGGACTAAATCGGCGTTAAATGAATTACACCGTGGACATGTAATACCCTCTTGTCCCCCCCATTGTAAAATCTTAGCCGGTGTATAATATAAAGAGAAAGCTGTTTTATAATGCTGGGCCCGTAGCCCAGCTAAACTTAGTACTGTCCGCGCCAGCTCTAAAGACTGAAAAAAGTTATCCAAACCAGTTCCCAGCCTGTCTTCCCATTTTTTGCCATGTTTTTCAAGATCATCCACTTTTGTTACAACTAATTCTTTATAAATTCCTTTAATAGTACAGCCTTCCCTACTTCTTATTGCCTCAATAATTTCAGCCTTACGAAATCCTAAATGCCCACCCCCCTTTTTAATGAAAAAACTTCTGAGTTGGAGATATTTAAAAAAATTCCGTGAATCGATTCCAAACTTATCCTGAATATCCTTAAATTGCAAAAACCCATCTGAACCCATTAGATCTCCAACTTTCGTAATACCGCACTCTGCCCACACAGCCATAGTTTGGTCCGAACAAATTTGTGGGAGCGTGGGATTGCCAAACAATTGAGTGTAGTAATTTATTCTCCCTAACCCCAACTTTTTCCTTAATGCGGCCCAGATTTTAAAAGCTGCTTGCAGGGGTTTAAATTTGGTTCTCTTATAATAACTCGGCTCACTAAATTTTGAAAACCAATTCGCGGCATCTTCCCCCACCAGTGACCTATAAACATCTGATGATTTATCTAGAAAATTGGCTGGATCTATAACGCCCCCACCAATCATCCCACACATATACTGAAATGCCGCAGCCCAATAATAAAACTTGAAATTTGGGACATCCCATCCACCTCTTTCCAAGGGTAAAGACATATATCGTAATGCCCTTCTTGTTTTGCCATGTGCCCACAAAAATCGATTAGTCATATTATCTAAACTAGTAAGCCATTTTTTCTCGAATTCCAAGGGGATTGCCCTGAATAAATATAAGATCTTTGGGAGAAGAACCATTTTAATCACATTACATCGGCCAACCAGTGTTAGGTGTAGATTGTGGAATCTATCAAGATCTATATTTGCCTTCCGTATTATTGGAGCAATATTCATGGCCACTAATTTATCCAAGTCTGAGGTTATAATAATCCCAACATACACCACTGAGTCCAACATACGCGGATCAGAACTAGCAATCTCCCCATTCACTACAATCTGGGTCTTCTGATTGTTTAATGCATATCCCGAAATTTCTCCAAAAGCTAGAGCTATATCCTCAACAGCCTTTATTGCTGTTACGGGATTAGATGTTACCAAAGCCACGTCATCTACATATGCAAGGACCTTTGTGGGTATCTCATGATATATGATAGGCTTGATTTCCCGGCTAAATTCCAATTGCCGTAATAGGGGGTCTATATAAATAGCAAAAAGAAGGGGTGAGCATGGGCACCCCTGCCTGGTGCCTCTTTTTATATCGAAAGATGCAGTGTATTTCCCATTAATTCTAAGGCGAGCTGTTGGAGCTTTATATAAATTGCTAATAGCCTTGATAAACCCCTGTCCTAAACCAAACCATCTCAATGCCTCCCATAAATAATCCCAGGAGACCCTATCAAAGGCCTTCTCTGCGTCTAAGAGCAGCAGAGCCATAGGGTCCCCTGAGACTTCTGCTGCATCGAATAAGGTTATTGCCCGCCGAATGTGTTGAGTGGTCCCTCTCCCCGGAATAAACCCATGTTGATATGGGAATATTACCTTTCCAATTATAGAATTTAACCTACTAGCAAGAGCCTTAGATAGTATCTTTACGTCACTATTTATTAAAGTAATTGGGCGGTATGACCCTGGTTCCCGGGGTGGTTTCCCCTTTTTTTAAATTATAATGATATCTGCCCCAGACCAAGAATCTGGAATTGAGCCCCCAAGTTGTGCCAGACATAATATTTTAATTAAATCAGAACCAACTTCTTCCCAAAAAGTTTTATAAAATTCAAGGGAGGAAAGACGGGGGGCAAGATGGCGGACTGACCTGACAGGCTGCGGTCCTTCACACTCCGCGCTCCGCATCCCTTGATCTGCATCCCGCACTTCGCACCTTGTTTGCGGTTTTCGCCTTGATGCTGTAGGTGAATGTTAAGCGGTATGAGGTTGGTCGGCGCTAGTTTACCGCTTCGCATAAGTATCTATGTTGCTCTGCTCCGGCTGTTGGTCCGGAGTCCACACTGCCCACGCCTGGCTTCTGCGGTCTCTCTGGGGCGGTACTGGTGGCTGAAGCGAATCATGGCTCCCAAGCAGGTCAGAGTGGCCAGAGGGGCTCAAGAAACTCTGGAGGGAACTGTGAGTTTGACGGATGTCTGCGGTGCGCCCAATGCTCCTAACATCGACGTGTTGAAAGCGCTGGATAATGCCCCTAATATAGCGCGCGGACTGAATCCAGGTCGGCGGGGCACTCAAGTAAAAAAGGCCGCCGGAGTTAAAGACCTCGCCACTGTTAACGGAGCTGCCGGTGTTGCTGGAGGGACTCGTCAGCGCACAGCAGTGCCGGCAAATATAGAGGGGACTTTGAGGCAGCCTACAATGGTAGAGGCACTAGCAAAAGCCTCGCTGGCACTCCCTGATGCATTAAGCACCGTAATTAAAAGCACAAGTCAATCCATATTCGATCCTGCGACCTCTGGCAAAAGCACAGAAATGGGAAAAAAGAACGAGTCTCTGCATTCAGGTCTGTCGACCATTTTGGCAATTGAGCTGCAAGTGCAACCAGGACTGGAGTTGAATCCACAAAAAGTTTCAGAATTGTCTAAAGGGGGTCTGATAGTTGGACATTCAGACTCAGAGGGTTTACCGTGCACAGTTGAACTATGTGTTCCATTACAGCCAGTAGTTTTAGCGGAGGAGAACAACGACCTTTTGGAAAGCATCGGGGCCGTATCCATTAATAAATCAAGGACTTTGGCCAACCCTAATCATGTGGTTTCTGGACAATTGCTGCAACTGCCACAGCTCCCTGCAATAACAACGCACGGCTCCCCGGAAGGGGATACGTTTTATTCATTAAATGATGATTCTGACTCGCCTATCCCTAGCGATATAAGTATAACGGATGAAACAGACTCGGAGGAATCATCTACAGTACAAAGGTCAAGCCGCGGCAAATCAGCCTTACACAGGCGCAGAATCAGATCAAAGTCAAGCACAGATAGAGTCATGGAGCAAAATTTGGAATGGGACTATTCGGCCACTAGCCAGATCGATGTGAACGGGGAGCCGGGGGCTGTAAAGAGGTCAGTTGCTCCCTCTGGGAGTAACGCTCCTCCTCCGTCTCTTGATCTAGTGTATTTTACGCTAAAACAAATGCAGACCGAGGCCAGAACAGGAAGCAGGAGGTCGCTTCGAGCAACAAAGAAACTGCAGGCCTCTATTCGTAAAGTAAACAAGCTATGTTCTGAAATGACTGAAAGGGTAACCCAGGTGGAGGATAGAACGGTTGCTCTGGAGGAGGCTGTGGACAAACTGCAGGAGATCAAAGGGCTGCAGGCAAAACAGGCGATGGACATGTGTTGGAAGCTCGAGGATTTCGAGAATCGCCAACGGAGAAACAACGTCCGTATTCTTGGGATTGCTGAAAACGCGGAAGGGGGGAACATAATGTCCTTTGTGGTATCCTTGTTAAAGAGAGCATTCCCGGAACTTTCACACTGGAATTGGGAGACGGAGATCTAAAGGGCCCATCGCTTTCCATTGGTGCAGGAGAGGAACTATTCAGGCAGGAAGAACACCCCAGGGCAATCCTGATCTATGTCGGGAACTTTATCCTGCGGCAGGCTCTAATCGATATGGCCAGACCAGACGCTAAGCGGCTTTGCGATGGTCAAACATTTTTTACCCGGCCTGATTTCTGTCACACCACAGTGGAGCGCAGGTGGAGGCTCCGTCAAATGATCTCTGGGTTTCAGGGGCTGGGCTGCGAAGCCTATCTCCTTTATCCCGCCCGCCTTAAGGTTATAGCTAAGGGCCAAGTTCATATTTTTTCTTCAGAAATAAAGGCTCAAGAATTTATGGCAGAACTGAAGGCTTCAAAAGGTAGGGCGGGGGCAGTTTGATGTAAAAATCATCTAACTGATAAATGATATACAAGACGGGCTGTTTAGTGATGATGATTTTTTTTTTTTTTTGTAATACACAGAGGGATTCTTTGAAATGAAATGTGTGTAAGATGTTGGATTACGAGGGTGGGGGGATGCGCGGGTGGCAGGGCCGGTGACAGTTGAGTTGGGATTCAGAATGTCACACATAGGTCTGCCTGACCTATTTGCCTCTGTAGGGAGCAGGGGGGAGGGGGAGGTGTTGCCCAGGGGGCAAGGGGCCGGGGGGGGGATAAGGTACAGCACAGCACAATCATTCAAGTTTGGCACGTTTACAGAAGGTATATGAAGTTTATAGTGGGAGTTTGGTTTAGAGAGGTTATGGAGCGCAGGGTTGTATTAAGAGAAAGGAAGAGTATTGATTTTAAGTATGAGGAAAGGCACAAAGTGTAATTATGAATTTTGTTAATCTTAGAATTGTCACGATCAATATATGTGGGCTTAATGATCAAGCCAAACGTCTTAGGGCTGCTATTATTCTGAAATCTATGCAGGCCGATATTCTATGTCTTCAAGAGACTCACATAGAGGGCAGCAGAGAAGGAATTCTGGAACAATTGGGCTTTCGCCTTCTGGTGGCTACTAAACAGGGTACTAAGACAAGGGGGGTTACGATCTTGACTCGAAGTTAAGATATACTAGTTAAGAAGAAACTCTCTGATAGGTGGGGCCGATGGGTAGTATTGAATTGTGTTTTTTCCGGGGAGCCTTTTACTTTATGTTCACTATATGGCTCTACGGCTGATGATCCGGAAGCATTGGAATATTTAGATATTGAGCTAGCAAACTGGCCTACCCCACTGTTAATGTGTGGTGATTTTAATATTGATGGCTCTGGTGGGTTATGGGACAGTTATGGAGGCATTTACGTGGGACGCAAGAAGAGAGTCTTTAAGGCTCTCACAAATTTAGTTAATAATCATGGTCTAATAGATTCATGGCACCAATTAAATGGCAACGATCCCGGCAGTACCTTCTTCTCCGCTCCACATAAGGCAGTTTTTAGGCTCGACTACTTTTTTATTTCACATTCATTAGGGTATCGGGTTAAAATTGAGAAGCACCCTAGAATACTTTCTGACCACAACCCCCTTGTCCTTACACTGGCGTTTACTAGTGTAGCACAGGTTGAGCGGATCTGGACGTTCGAAAGAGGGCTTCTGTTAGACCCTGACTATATTATCCATATGAAGAAATGGATCAAGATATATTGGGATATAAACAGATATAGTGCTCCCGCTGGGATTGTATGGGACGCTTTTAAAGCCGGGATTAGTGGGGAGACACTTAGTTATAGCCTTTCACGACAGAAAAGGGAGAAGCAACGTGAGGCAATGCAGAATAAAAATCTAGTTAAAATAGAGGAGGAGTTGGCAACCGTAGTAAAGATAGGGTTACCCTTAGAGGATATTATTCTCAGGCTTGCCTGGGCAAAGGCAGCAATTGGTGATCGTGCCGCATCAAAGGCGGCAGAACTCCTTAGCCAAAAAAGAACAGTGCCATGAATTTAGTGAACGAGTGGGCCATTTGCTGGCAGTTAGACTTAGGCAAAGGAGTGTGGGATGCGAAATAAATCAAATTATAGACAAACACGGAAGTCTAATTACGGACCCATCAGGGATTCAAGAAGTATTTCGGCAATTTTACCAACAACTATATGATGCAGCACCCCCCATACAGCAGAGTCAGATTCAGGGCTATCTCAACGATATACCATTGCAGAACATTGAAAGTGAGGATAGTATTAAACTCAAGGCAGTATTAACACAGGATGAGATTCTTTGCGCTTTAAAGAACCTCCCCTCAGGGAAGGCCGCTAGAAACGCACTTTTGATGGTGGAACTGGAATTGCCATACCCACACATATGCATGTATGTATCACAAAGTGAATGCATGAGTCCAACACAACACACACTGAAACATGGCAGGGCGACAGAACTCCAATGTACTCACAAAAGTATGACATTGAGATGCCTCTGTGTACATTAAAGACCAAAGGATATTGGCCGCAGACAACACACTACTCCACAGACCCTGCCACTCTGTACTGATTTCAGTGCCTCACAATGCAACAACCTAGAAGTGGTTGAGTCACATTCATCTTTGAATCATTTGTAGACAAAATCCATTGTGGTTATGAAAGAAGCATGGGCGAACAACAAGGTGGAATACAGTCATCAGGTGTGGACTGTGGTCGCTGCACACAACTCCCAATCTGTATGTGTACATGGTCATCTTTGGAGAATGTCACTCACAGCATTTCTGCATCGAGCTCCTCAGGCTGTAGTGTGTGCCCCAAAAAAAGTCCCATGTTGAATGTGCAGATTTTGTCCTGCAGAGTAGTAGGAGTATGCATGAGTCTCAGGACGGAGAATCCACCAACAGTGTTGGAGGGTCTAGTGCACAGACCATTGTGTGAGATAAGCTGCCAGTACTGGTGAGGATGCCAGCCGGGGTGGCTAAATCTGTGACTTTCCAACACAATTGACATAGCCATCCTCAAGCCAGGGGATATGGGTACATCTTGTGAGGATGAGGGATATGTTCAGAATTAAGTCTGCTATGTCCACATTTGGCACTGAAACACTGTCTCCAAATCTATGAGAACCTCAAGGAGACCTTCTACAAAGACATATCGCCATCACGCTCTAGGGCAGTGTTTAATGGGCAAACTGGGAGCACCCATGGACACACACAAGGCCTACCCTTGCCAAACCAGATTAGAGGTTGCATATTATTAACAATGCAAACATACATCGTAACTGGTTGTAATGTTCCAGTGTCACATGTGTCTTTGCATACAGTGCAATGTGTTTTCTGCAGCACAACCAGATATATCATCACATGACTCCATCTCCCTTGGTGTCCCCATACCCTGAACATTCAAAGTCAGAATGCCAACAGTAAACATGTGCATGTAGCTACTGTGAAGTGTGTGGATATGTTTCTGGAGCAGTCTGACACCAGGTGGCACAACAACACACATCATTGACTTACCACTTGAGGGGGCTACAGCCCTCTAAGCAATGCACTGTCATCCAATGTTCAAGCATCATGACATTTTAATATAACCAATCACCACCTCCATCAAAAGGCAGTAAGCAAGGGCAAGAATGAACAATAAGTGACTACAAATACCTCCAAAGGGTAACTCCACACAGCTGCCCACACACAACTCAGACAATGCTAGGCTAGGTGGAGGCAAATTGTCCTGTGAGGACAATAGGTTTTGCATATGCCAGTGTACTCAGAGCGGCCTTTACAACAATCAGTCATGAACATTCAGTGGCAGACAGCAAGCTGCAGCAAACATATTCCACATATTCATCTTTACTCTGGCTTCTGATTTTGTCTACGTACATACAACTAATCTACACATATGTAAAATTTACATTACCTCATGGCCTGCATGTTCTCCACTTGTGTGGCTATGACCCCTCTCACATCCACCTCACAGTACACGCTCATCTCTCAAAACTATCATACACACACAAGCATGTAATGAGCACACTCTGGGCCATCTAGACGGAAAATTATGTCTGCCCCACATGCTCAAGCATTGTAATCAAACTCTTCCAAACTGATTCTTACAATCTCACATGTGCGCTGCCCTTCTTACATCTACATCTACATTCAAATAACAACTGTTCATCACTATGTACACAACACCTCTCACATACATGACATGTACACAATGTACTGTACTCATCACCTCCTTGGCACACGTCAAACGTAACATGTCAAATGGACCACTCTCATCACCAGTTGCACCCTCAGTAATGTCTAGGACTGCACTCATATCACAACGTGCAGCATCACAGTCCACTCTGACATGCTCACTTAACACATCAACACATCTCACAACAAGACACTTACATTGCTCAATGAATATGTCCTCAGCCATTTGCCTATAAACATACACACACCATACCCTGCTTAAGTTCTACAGATTGTCATTTCTAAAACAAATGCATCCACAGATTCAAACGCAACATACATCAACTATACAACACCTCATATGTTACCGTTCAGCACTCTAATTTCCACAACTGGTGTACCCCCTTGACATACACCTATCCACATTGTTACAAATGACAAGTTTAACCTTGTCTCACTTTGGCCCTGTCACATCCACATATGACTTCCAGTATCCATAACACAATTGAATTAGGCACATTAATAACCATCTTCACTCATTGGAACTGCCCTGTTACAGTCATCTCTCACCCTAGTGACACAGACCACAGCTCTCATCTCCTGCCAGAATCAAACCTTGTCTACCTAGTCATACCCCTATCACATCTACCTATTCCTACAATAACTTGCACAGGATTTAATCGGTCTAACAGGCTCACATATTCTGATTCACACCCTCGTATGTTTAACCACTCACATTGGGTGAATGTGGATACCTCATGTCCCCTACACAAGATCTGCCTATGAACTTAACTCATACCTTACACTCTCTGACAATCACTAAATTAGTACTGCCACTGTTAGAACTGGGGGTCTCTAGTTGGCAATGGTATACACCTTTGACCAAATAGGGACCCTTGCTTCTAGTCAGGGTAAGGGGGATACACTACTAAAATAACCCCTGCTCACCCCCTTGGTAGCTTGGCACGAGCAGACAGGCTTATCTCAGAGGCAGTGTGTTAAGCATTTGGGAACACATACAGTAATACAGTGAAAACACTACAGATGGACACCACACAGGTTTTATAAAAATAAGTATGCTTTATATAGACTTATCACAAGACCACAAACGACAAAAATCCACAATACTGTAATCAATAATAATACTTCAAGAAGGTAGAAACAGTTTAAAAATAGGTTCTTCACTTAAAAGCAGTCTTTAGCAACAGATAACCCCAACTGGAGCTATCACGACGTCGAGGTCAAAGAAATCCCAAAGTACGGCGCCGACCACGAGGTGCGCGGCGTCGGGCCCGGAGTCAAAACAGACCCACAAAGAACAGTACCTTGGAAAAGCGAAAACAAAGACAGCTCACGGCATCGGGGAGGTGCTGCGTCGTTGGCGCGTTGTGGCGTCGGTTCCTTGCTTCGGGGGAGATGATGCGTTGGGACCTGGATGCTTGCGCAGGCAGGGGAGGCGACGGTTTCTGACCGGAGAGGAGGTGACATCACGATGGCGCTGAAACCACGGTTCCGTACGATGTCACGATGCCGATGGATTCTTGACCACCCACGTCGACGATCGTCTCCGCGATGATGTCGGCTTCGGAGTCGATGCGGCACAGCAGCAGGCGTCGGGCCGGCGTCGTAAGTCGGAGCAGGCTTACGATGTCGCTCGCTGGCGTCGATGTGGCACGGCGGCCGGTGTCAGGTCTACGTTGCAAGTCGGAGCAGCGCTCACGGCTTCGATGCAGGAGACGCGTCGCTCGCCGGCGTCGGTATTGCAAATTCCTTCTGTAGCACCAGAACAGCAAGTTCCAGATGCAGGCAAACAGAAAGAGTGAAGTCTGGTATCCCTGAGACTTCGGTCAGGAGGCAAGCTCAAATCAAGCCCTTGGAGTAATATTCTGCAAGATGATGAAAGTTCTTTAAAAGTTCCTTCTCCTCTCCTTGGCACTGAAGACACCACTGTAGGCCAACCCAGCAACACAGCACACTGGCAGGGGGGCAGTCCAACTCCTACAGCTTTCTTTGGTTCTTCTCCTTGGCAGAGGTTCGTCTTGTTGTTCCAGAAGTGATCTAAAGTTTTTGGGGTTTGGGTCCCCATATTTATACTGCAAAATCCTTTGTCCTCTGAGGGCAGAGGGGCCTTTACCTGGTCCAAACCAGTTCTGTGCAGTCCTGGAGCACTTTGTTTTCAGGACTCCTTCTTTCCTTTGACAGTGTGGGCCAGGGACATCAGACACACCACAGGAGGTGGAGCCAGCATTGTGGAAGGCAGGCAGAGCCCTATTCAGACCCAGGTGCAACTCCTCCCACCACTCTACATGCGGATAGGTCTATTCAGCCCTGTGCTGACTCACCCTGTCTCCTGGAATCCCCAAGACCCTGTCACTCACAAAACCAGACACACAATACACAACCTAGCAGAGGCAGGCTTGGGCAGTTAGGCAAGAAAATACCTACTTTCTAAAAGTGGTATTTTCAAACACAGAATGTTAAAACCAACTTTACTAAAAGGTGTATTTTATCATTCTGAGTTCAGGCATACTAAACTCGAATTTCTACCATGTTCCCTGGGTCAGTTAGGATTATAAGATGTTATAATCAAACTGCCCATTCTGGCCTATGGGGAAAAGGTAGCCTTGCAATAGTGAAAAACGAAAATGGCTGTAATTCACTATTAGGACATGCCACACACACCAGGGCATGTCCTACCTTATACTTACAATGCACCCTGCCCTTGTGCCTACCTTAGGGGTGTCTGATATGAAGATAAGGGAAGGTTTAGGGACTGGCAAGTGGGTGCACTTGCCAAGTCAACATGGCAGTCCAAACTGCACACAGGCTCTGCAATGGCAGGCCTGAGACACACTTTACAAGCTGCTTCTGTGGGTGCCACAACCAGTGCTGCAAACCCACCAGCAGTATTTGATTTACAGGCCCTGGGCACACCTGGTGCACTATACTAGGGTCTGACAAGTAAATCAAATGATCCAATCATGGAGTCACTAATCAATACATCAATTTACCATAGGGAGAGCATATGCACTTTAGCACTGATTAGCAGTGGTAAAGTGCCCAGAGTCATAAAACCAACAAAAACAGGTCAGAGAAAATACAGGAGGAAGGCAAAAAGTTCAGGGATGACCCTGTAAAAAGGGCCAAGTCCAACATCCACCATGACGTATGAAGCTCCACTCCATCTAAAAATTAGAAGGACAAGTCACTCTCACCTTTACCCTTGTTTAAGCAAGCTCAGCACATGCCACATGAACCTTGATTAACACATCTGTAGCTAGGCCTCACATTCAAAAAACACATCCTCCCCTCTGTGGCCAACTAAGAACAAGGATGTGACACTGGCTCCTATAGCACCTGCACAATAGATGGACACACCTCACTCCTGTGCACTCAGTGTCCACTTGGCTTATCACATGTAGCACTGGGAAACCCAACAGACATAACAGCACTCCTAGTTCAGCTCTGTGTGAGCTGGAACTGCATCAATCATTGCTTAAAGGGACACCATTGTCAGTCATCCACAAATGACAAAATACACAAAATTCACATGCACAACTGAGAGTGGTGTGTGGTTGTGAGTATGAAATCTAAGCTTGGACAGATAAAAAAAAATCCATACACGTGATGTTCCAAAACAAAAGCAGGAGGGCATGAATGACATATGAAGTAGAAAGCAATGGACTATTAAGACAACACACACCTTGCCTGACATGAATCCATGCAGAAAGTGGAGTCCTTGGAGTAAACAGGGACTGAAGACTGCGAAAATACTGCTCACCTTACACCCACCATGGGCTCAGGAAATGTATCAGATGAGTATACAGCCATGAAGGGTATTTGCCTACAGTGGCATGCCACCTGTGGCAAGGTTGTCATTGCCACTAGTCTACCAGATCTAAAGAAGACAAAGATATGGGTCCACCACTATCAAGTCACATACATGTAGTGTATCATTACTTTGTGTACATGGGTGTGCCCAAAGTTACTACCATGTAGTCAAAATCCATATGTACCCAGGTGTATCGATGAGACAGGTATCTTTCTGTACATCACATACATATGCAGCATGCTCCTCCTAAACTGTTGCACTTTGAAATACTTGCACTATGTTGATATATGAAAGCATGACCCATGTGCAACTGTGAGGTAAAAAGTTAAGGTTTGTGACTTCATGTCACACTCATAGCCAAAACCGATGTGGACAATGACACCCAGCAAATGTAGACACAAAAATCTTGAATACATACTGTCAAACTGCTCATACTACATGGACCATATGCAAATCATGCCATACTAACATCATTGTATACTTAAATTACTAACTGAACATGTTTACAGTTGACGTAAAGAACAATTGGAAAAATACAGAAATCTGCAAATGCTAATTCGAATCTGCTTTATTCAGCATGAGAACTTAAGATAATAAATAACAAAAGGCCAATGGCTAGTCCAAAAGTCTCTGAAACATGGGCCAGAGGAGTCATGCCCATCAAGTCTTGCCTGCACAATTTCTGCTAAAGTTCACCTCCCCTGGGAAGGGCATCTAAGGGGCATGCCAGGCACCAAAGGGAAGACTATGTTGGGTTTTGGGAGGGATGGGATCAGGAGGGGTGTGTGGGTCCACTGCAGTGGTTGGGTCAGATTGAGGCGGGGGTGGTTCTACTGCAGTGGTAGGCTCAGACTGAGGGGTGGGAGGCAGCTGTAGTGTGTGGGCTAGATGGACGATGGGATGGACTTGGTATTACCATTTTGGGGAAAGTATAACCCTTAATGGAAGGTAAAGCAATAGGGAGGGACTCAGACTGTTTAGGAGGGGCTTATTGGGTGCGGGAGGTACTGGGCTGGTCTTGGGAAGTACGGGTGGGTGGAGGGGTTTGGGACTTGGGAGACTTGGAGGATTTGCCGGTAGGGGGTTTTGGCCTTGGCTTTTAGAGGGGTGGGGGGCAGGTTCAGATGTTAGGGCCGGGGGTGTGGTTTGCCTCTTCTTCTTGGAAGGGGCTTTGGATGGGTCAGTAGAGAAGAGGCAAGGTCACATTGGAAGAGTTTCTGGGCAGAGGGTGGAACAGGAGAGGAAAGGGAAGGGGTTGTGGAGGCAGAGGGTTGTAAGGTATGCGGAATGTCTGTGGATGCATGTGTGTCGTCTGCTGGTGTGTCTGTGGTGGTGAGTGTGCTGTCTGTCTCCTGAGTGTGCGTGTGTGTGGGTTTGCCTTTGTGTCTGTGTGCTGTGTGCGGCTGTTAAGGTGTGTTCAAGTGTGTGTTTGCGTGTGCTTGGGTCAGGGAGGGTAGTTTGGATAGTGGGTGGGGAAGAGGTAGGAGGGGGAGGGACTGCTGGAGCTGAGACACTGCTGCTGTCAGTGTGGAGACCAGAGCCTGATTGGAACACTGTAGGGCAAACATGTCAGAGTGAATGCCCTCCAGGAATTACACCATTTGTATCAAAAGAGTGGTGTGCGCATGGAGGACATTCAGCACTGATGTCTGCCCCACAGAGATCTGCCTCAGGATGTCGATCGCCTCCACACTGAGGGCAGCAGGGGAGACAGGGGCAAAGGGGTGAGGTACCTGGTGCAAAGAAGACGGGTCCCCTGCCACAGGACTGGCCAGAAACTGGGACTGGGAGCAGCTGGGAGGGTGGCGATGGGAGTGGTGGAGGACTCCGATGTTGAGGAATCATTTCCTGTGTCCTCCTCCACCACATGGAGTCATCACTAGAGCCTGACTGGTCTTCAGATGCTACAGATGGATTTGCAGGCCTGTGCTCAGTGTGGCTCCCCTCATCCTCCCCACCAGTGGATCACTCCACGTCCGAATAGGCACTGGACCCAGACTCATGAACTTCTCCCCTACATCTGTGGCACTGTCTCCTCCGCTGACCGGTGCTGATGCTGTGAACAAAAATGAAAAAGATTCACATAAGTCATCTGTATGTACTTGACACATAGGTAACATCACAAATCCTCACAGTTCAAACAACTACATCATTTTGAATAGTGCTATCAACTTTTCATACATTTACACACATGGCACTTGTCATTCTGCAAGTTAACCATTGCTCCCTCACACGTGGTTATCTGAAACATTAGGTGTATCAACATCAATTGCCACAACCACAATGTCGACTACTTCACTATGTAGCAGGTGATGTATCGTCTTTTGCACCCGACGGTCTCGTGTCCTGACATACCTGTCTCATCTCCTGCAAGGGAGTATAGAGCTCACAATGGGAATAAGATTCACACAATTGAATTGAGACATGGTATCCATTCTGCAATCCCTAGTCATCAAATTGGGAACCATTGGCTCTAATGTCACAGGTCAAATGACATCCTTGTCCAACTTTAAGCTTGCGTACTCATTGCATGAGTCATGTCACACATATAACAGTGATTGTGCTCATTTGTCCTGTAACTTAGGTTCTCTACTATCAGGTCACACATCTGACTCTGATTGAGGATTCACCAAGGTAGTAGGCATAGCTAGGGTGAGAGGCACGTGGCCCACTGTCTTGTGTCATCTACGCACAGTGTCATGAAGATGAATCAGAATGTTGTGCACATTGTAAACAGCTCACCATTTTCAGATGTGAACTGTGGTCAACGCACTTCCAAGTCTGATGACTGCATCTTCACAATGCTTATGGTGGAACACCATGCCAATGGCCCGAATGGGTGCATTGTCTGTACAGACTATCAGTACTGAACCTCCATTCTTCATGAGTCCGGTCAACACTGTGTACAATCCTATATAGACTGCAGGGGTCCCCATTTGTATGGCCCAAGTCTGAATGTCGCTCACTTCCATTAGACATATTGCACACTTCCCACAGCTTAGATTGGTCTTCTTTCACATCTCATTTTTTGACTTACTTCAAAATGATGCAAATGTTACACCTCTTAGGCTGACAGTGATGCATCATACACATGGTTTACAAAGCCCCAAGTATGTATAGTCAACAGCATTTACACACATGGCAACTGTTGTGAATATGTATCTAACATCAGACCTCACATTTTCAGCCATGTTTCAACCAGTGACCACCTGTATTTGTCAGTGAATGGCATGTGTTGTCACTGTTAGAGAGTCGGACACATGGACTCACTCTTTTGAATGGAGAGAATGGAATCTTCCACACAATCATGTGACAGGCCAGTGTGACAGATGACCAGAGTTAGCATACCTGTAATTGGCCCATGGGATACATTTTATAACACTGAGCAGCATGGCTGGGATCTAACAGTGGCACAATGAGCAAGCAAAACTCACCAATGCCTCAATCTTGATGTCACCTGCTGCAGGGATGTATAGCATGGCCTCTTCACACATGTTTGCTCCAATAACAACATGCTTCATGCATTTGTGGAAACCACACGTTTGCGTCAGTCGCATTATCCGAATCGGTCCAATGCACAACATTGCTTGCAAACGACACGCCTACCCCGATGTTCAAAACTCATCATCGGACCGCGATTGACTTTGATACATTGGTGATGGAAGGTTACCGAGTCGGTTTCAGTCTTCTAGCTCTGGGCTTGTTCTCTGGCCATCAGTTTTTTGACCCTCCTTCACACATCATAGTACCTGTTCCTGATATCTTCCATAGTGCGCAGGCAAGGTGCTTGAGCGTTCACCTTGTTGACTATCCTGTCCCACATCCTATTTCTCTGGGACAGCGGGGGCCTGTTGGACTAGGTGCCCAAATAACTGTGGCTCTACTCTGACTATTTCATCTACAAGCACTTCCAGCAACTTATCTGTGAACCTTTGCTGCTTCCTTGGGGCATGATGGGTGTGAGTGCGAGTGTGAATATGAAGGTGAAGGTGAGGGTTAATATGAAGAAGAGTGTGTGTTTGTAAGAATTTTTTTGAAATAAAATCTGTGCAAGTTGTGTGGTGGGTGAAGTGTGAGTGTGTGAGGCAGAGAGGAGGGAATGTGGACAGACTCCTAATACCTGGCAGCAGTTGTGTTAGAGCAAAGGATCATGGTCATCTGTTTGGTCCTTTATATAGATGGATTGGTGGGTGTGGCTAATTTATTCTTTTTTTGGGGGGGCGTTGCTAATGTTTGTTTATACTGTATTTGACACTTTCCACTTGCCATTTGTAATACAAACAGACACAGTTCTATAACCGCGTCGGATGCATCGTCATCTGTTCGCAGGGTTAACCGAGCCTGATTCCTAACAGAAGGACTATTCTTCAGCGTTTGCAAATGAGTCGGTTGCATCAGGCTTATTTCCGGATGATTCAGTCGGACGGATGGCGTTCCGAACGACTCAGGGGATTTAACAAGCATTGCATCGTGATCCGTCGTTCGGGCAGCTCACGGTCGGGTCGTTCGGAAAGCATTCCCGAACCGATTCGGTAGGAATGTTTTCCTAACGAGATTGTAATCGGCCCCTAAGATGTGTGCTTTGTTCTCTCCTCTGAATAATCCTCATCTGCCATTTTCTAAATATTTTTCTGATATTCCCGGTCTTGGAATTTAGAAAGTAGCTGCTCCTGCTTTTCCTCATATGTTTGGATCTGCTCTAATTTTCTTCAGACTCACTATATGAATATAGGAAAGTCCTCTCAGTTTCTGTCTCAGATGGAAGCTCTTGCAATGTATTTTTTCAGTTGTTTTGCTATAAAGTTTAGTTGACAAATTTGGTCCCCATTATACTACCATCACATCGAGAAAATGGATGTTTGGTTCAATTAAACTAATCATGAACTTTCTTTAGTTTCTTCCCATACCACAAAGACATCATCTATGCATGATCTCCCCCATTTTAGAACTTGGGGCCAATTACGATGCCGTCTGGAAAGGCTCAGAACAGGATTCGGATTCTGCTAATTCGATTCGGAACCTATGTTTCCGACCGATTCGGACACATTTCGGAACGACCGATTATGATGCAAGGAAACCGTTCGGGCTGTCCGAATCGGTTCTGAACGGGATTCGGACAGTCCGAGTCGTTCGGAGCCGAATCGTACAACTCTATGGACACGGTTTCCGAACGAACGATTACGGCTCGATTCCGATGTCGTTCGGAAGGCCTCCGAATCGGATTTGACTTTACCAGATCCGGTTCGTAGCCCTTGTTTACGATCGAATCGTACACAGGTCTGAACAACCAAGTACGATGCGAATTTCGCGTACGCGCGACCAAATTGTTTCCGGGACCCGAACCTGTCCGTACGACTCGTACGTTGACGAAACGTGCCGCGCAATGGAGCCGGATTCCGACCGAGCGAGTACGATGCACGATCCGGACAGCCGCTTCGCCTCGGTCTCAGCGAGACGAAACGGCTGTCAGAAGCGTACTTCGGGGGCCGTAGCAGGCCCCCCTTCACCAGGGGCCCTCCAAATCTGTCACGGGGGGTGCCCATGGGTCCCCACGATCCAAGCTTTCACAGTGTGGCGGGCACCATGGGGTGTCTGCCACAGGGTGTACGCTTTTCCCCACCCACCCCTTTTTTGCTATGGGAGCCTGTGTACGCATCTGTACGCAGGCTCCCATAGAGTTCAATGGAAGTCCGACGCATCGAGTCCGTATGCTTACGGACGCATCGTACTCACTCGCTCGGACTCACAGAGCACGTTTCGTCCGGAAAGCACTCCGGATCCGAGCCGTACGGAGGGCTTTCCGAACGGGATCGGAATCAGGCCGTCGGTCAGAAACGATTACGAAATCGATTCAGTCGGAAGATTTTCCTAACAACATCGTAATCGTCCCCCTTATGTTGATACCAGAGTATTTATCACATATGATGCCTCAAATTGTGCTTGAATTTATTAGCATATAATGGTGCTCTATTTGAACTCATATCTGTTTGACTGATTTGGACGTAATACTCTTCTTCATGTCTGAAGTAGTTATTGAATGAAATAACTTCCATAAGCTGTATTCTAAACATCTTTTTTCCTTTTTTTTAAGAGGAACGATTCAACTACCTTTAGGCCGGTAATGAGACAGAATATCGAGGAACTAAATTCGAACTACAGTAATAACGAGTGACAAATATTGTGGAATAGAAATACCGAGTGCAAGAATATTGTTGTCAAGAATATCGATTTGAAAGTAAGTAATATCGATTTCAAAAATATAGAAGTCATTAATATTTGTAAAAATTTTAGTTGTTTAAAATATCGTTTTTTAATTATTATGTTTTTAGTATATATATTTTTTAATGTATATGACTTTTTTTGTTTAATTATTGTTTGTTTCTTACTATATTAGTTAAAATTTTATTAGATATGAAATTTAATTTAATTACATTTTGTGTTTTTTAGTTCTGTAGTGGGTTGTGGGTTTATAGGGGTATAAGGTGGGAAGTAATTTAATTATAATAAATTAATGATAATTTTTTAATGAATATTATTTATTTAATTGATATTTAATTTTGTTAATTATGTTATTAATTTTTATGTAAATGTTTTTTGCGAGTGGTGGCGTTTATAGGGGTAAAGGGTGGGAAGTAATTTATTTTAATTTATTAATAATTAGTTGTTAATAATTAATTAATTGATAATTAATTATGTTAATTGTGTAATTAATTTTTTTAGGTGTGAGTTGTGGGGTTATAGGGGTAAAGGGTGGGAAGTAATTTATTTTTAATTAATTAATAATTAGTTGATTAATAATTAATTAATTGATAATTAATCATGTTAATTGTGTAATTAATTTCTTTGGGGGTTGTGGGATTTATAGGGCTAAAGGGTGGGAAGTCATTTATTTTTTAATAATTAATGATTATTTGTTAATATGAATTAGTTAATAGATCATTGATTTTGTTAATTGTTTAATTAAATGTTTTTTAGGTTTGTATTGTGGGGTTTATAGGGTTAAAGGATGGGGAGTAAACTATTTTATTTTATTTGTTAATTACTTGTGAAATACTAATTATTATTTAATTGTAAATAAATTTATTTAATCGTGTTATTAATTGTTTTTTTAGTTTAATTTTAGGTTGGGGTTGTGGAGTTTATACGGGTAAAGGGTGGGATATTAATTTTTTTAATGAATTTAGATTTTCATAAATAATATTTATTTAATTAAGAAATAATTATGTTAATTGTGCAAGTACATTTTTTTAAATTTAGATGGGGTTGTGGGTTTTGTAGGGGTATGGGGTGGGAAGTAAATGAATTTGACATTTTTAATATAAAATATATTTCTATTTTGTATTCAACATATTTTTAATTTACTGTTTTTAAATTATTTAAATTTTGTTTAAGATATTTTACTTGTTTTTAATGTTGCACTGACTGGAGTGGGAGTGGTAAATTTTACCTTTCCATAATCCAACAATTTCCCGACTTTTGCACTGACTGGGTGGGAATGTTAAATTTCCCCTCCTCCCCCCCGCAATCCAACACTTTCCCTGAAGTTGCACTGACTGGAGTGGGAATATTACATTTTTCCCCTCCGCAATCCAAAACTTTCCCTACTGTTGCACTTACTGGAGCGGGAATAGTAAATTTTATCCCTCCGCAATCCAACACTTTCCCTACAGTTGCACTGACTGGAGTGGGAATATTACATTTGTGCCCTACGCAATCCAACACTTTCCCTACAGTTGCACTGACTGGAGTGGGAATATAAATTATTTCCCTCCGCTATCCACACACTTTCCCTAGTGTTGCACTGACTGGAGTGGGAATAGTACATTCTACCCTCCACAATCCAACACTTTCCCTACTGCTGCACTGATATATACATTTTTTTTGTTCATTATATTTGTTGATGTGTTAATTGTACTGGGAATAGTAAATTGCAGTACTTTCCAACATTATATTTTAATTAATTTTATATTTATTGTACTTAGAGTAGTAAATCTTATTTTTGTGTGATGTAAAGAATTTTTTTATTGTTCTGTTGTGTTAGGTGAGAGTACTTATTATTATATTTATTTAGTATAAAAATGTTTTTTTAATGTAGTGGGAAATGTATATGTATTTATTTGAATATTTAATCATTTTTTTTTTCCTAAAATGTTTTTATTGGCATTTGAAATTATAGCGGGCATTACAATGCATATAATGAAACACTTGGACAATGATTATGCATTTCTAATCTCTTATGTAATGGTCATCCGACCCTGAGCAATCCATTTTCTTATTCTTACCATGTATAATCACATGACATTCTCAGAGAATACCCTCTTGTCAACATAACCATGTAACTCCCCTGCATACCCCCCCCCCACCCTGACTCTGTCTGTCTGAAGTTTACCTCTAGTCTAGATTTGATTCCTGGTCCGGCTCCACTTCTAAACTACTCCTGGTGTGTCGAGGAGTGTTAGTCACAGCACTGTTCTCTATGGGTTGTTCCTAGTACCAGTGTTTGGGGGGGATGGAGCCCCAGGTGGTTGTGTTTCCCTTAGGTCTTTGATCATTGCTTCCCACATCATCCTCAATTTTCTCATAGTGCCGTACTTGCTTCATCCGAACTGCCTCTGCTGTTGCCCATTCGTAAACATCCTTCACCCACCTTACTACTCTTGGTGCTATGCGGCGCTCTGCAAGGACTAACCCCAGCATCACGAATTTCCTACTCAGTCTTTTGCCCTTCGGAGAAGGGAGTAATCCCAATAGGACCTTGCGTACCTCCCCGGGAATCACACAGCCCGTGCCTTCTTTTAGTTTGGCGTCCAGTAAGAGACCAAAGTTGAGCAGGCCCAAGTCATATGTATAAAATCTGCTTCTCTTTCACCACAGCGGGAAGATCGCCCCGACTTATCTGGATATATTTTGTTTAGTGTTTTGGGGGTAAGGTAGGTTTGTTGCACAAAATTATATTGTATGAGTTTAAATCGCGCATTCAAGCTAACTCGTTTAACCCCCTCATGTATTTTGATCCAATCTTTTTCAGTTAGGGGAGCTTCCACCACTGTTGCCCATTTTGATTGAACAGGGAGTACCCGGATCTCTCTATCCTCCCGAATCGCCCGGTACAAGTGCGAGATCAGACGGCGTCCCTGGGCCCTACTTAAGATTACTTGTAGTATGTGTGTAACATGGGGCTCCTCCTGGAACGTGGGCCATATCTCCCGGGCTACCTGGTATATTTTCCTATATTGTAAGAACTGTCCCCTCCCCAAGTCAAAAGCCATCTCTGCCTTTTCTAGTGTAATAAATTGTTTATTTTCAAATAAATCCCCCATTGTTAGGCATCCACCCTCCTTCCATCTACGGACGGACATAGAGGTCGCAATGTTAGAGAATGGCTGAATCACCCAAAGCGACATCTCTGGGGCATATGGTGCATCTCCCACGATCTTTCTAACTGCAAGTTCCCAGAGCTCTGCGACGTGCCATATTATGTAGGGGCAATCCGGTGGGACCCCTCTCCCCAGCATCAAAAGTTCGGGCAGTGAGCCTCCAGAGAAGGTACCCGCCAACAATCTTTTCTCCCAGCTCTCGGCGTCATCCAGCCAGTGAACCACGTGCTGCAGCTGAGAGGCCAGATAATACAATTCGAAACACGGTACTTCCAATCCCCCGGTCCGCCACATTCTCAGTAGTGTGGTCAGGTTCACCTTCTTATGTTTGTTACCCCATAATAAATATATTAACAGGTTATCCAATGTTTTAAAAAAGTATTGCGGGATTCTATATAGGGAGTGCTGCATCACATATAAACATTGTGGTAAAATTATAATTTTTGTAATGGCAATTCTTCCCAAAAGGGACAGAGGCAGTTCCCGCCTGAACCGCACCGAGCCTCGTATTCCTTCTATTACCTTCCCTATGTTAAGGTTCATGAACCTCTCCTGCGTGGCCACCAGCCTAATTCCCAGATATCTAGGCTCGGTCTCCGCCCATGGGAGTCCCACCCCCGGCAGTGTCTCTGGTGGCTCCAAGGCTAGCCATCCGATCGGGAGCAGTTTCGATTTGCCGTAGCGTATCTAGAAGTATAGGGATCGCCTGCGTCGGCTGTTGGATGTACACCAATGTATCATCCGCATACATTGAGACAACATAGTTAGTGTCTCCTACGGGGATCCCCCATGCTCTCAATTTCTTACTCAGGGCCGTCGCCAGCGCTTCCATTGCTGTTGCGAATAAGAGTGGCAACATTGGGCATCCCTGTCTGGTTCCTCGATGTAGCAGAAAGGCCCTTGAGGTCAGCCGCCCCATTCGCATGGGGAGCCGTGTAGAGCAATTGTATCCATTTGAGGAACCGCTCTCCCATTCCCATTACTCGCAGAACCTTCCAGATATAGGGCCAGTTTACCGAATCAAAAGCTTGCTCTATATTTAACAGCGCCAGAGCATGGTCATCCTGATTTATAGTGGGGGAATGCCATATATGTGCCAATCTGCGTAAATTATGAGTCGTATTACGTTGGGGGATAAACCCCGCCTGGTCGGGATGTATCAGGTACTGCATGTGATCCGACAAGATTTCCTAGATTGCCTCTTGGCTATAGACTATGTTACCTTCCCTGAACTGCATCTGGACTATGGTGGCCACTGGTTTCTCCCCCTTGATTAATTTGGCGAGCAGAGCCCCGGATCTGTTTCCCTCTACATGCAGACGTTGCCGGTATGCTGTATATTTAAACTTTTCTAGACAGCGCAGAGATTCCAGTAGCAATTCCCAAGCATCGCGCCATTCGTCTAGAAGCTGGGGGGCAGTCGGAAACGTCGGCTCTATATCCCTTAGTTTTATTTCCTATACCTTGACGTTGCGCTCCAGTTGCTGGCACACCCCATATGTTGCCTTAATACAAACCCCTCTGAGCACTACTTTCATGGCCTCCCACTCCATTGCTCTCGAGGACGCCGATCCCCAATTAGTTTTGAAGTATCTAGATATTTCTTCTCCTAGTGTCGCAGCAAAGGGTGGGTCCATAAGCGCCTCAGGACGCAGCCTCCACAGGGGGATCCCTGGTCTGGGCTTCGTGGTGCTTAGGGCCAGCAGCACTGGAGAATGATCCGATATATATCTAGGGAGACACACTATGTCTCCGACCATGGGGAGCAAGTCTACTGACAGGAAACATTGATCCAACCTGCTGAAAGTGTTTGTTGCTGGCGTTTGACAGGAAAAGACCTTACGCTCCGGGCACCTCGTTCTCCACACATCCCGCAGTTGCAGCCCCTCCAGTGTGTCTCTAAGAGCCCCTGTCATTCCTGGTTTTGTGTGCTGTTGTGGAGGATCCCGGTCCAGTATCCCATCTAACACACAGTTAACGTCCCCCATCATGATCAACCCCCCTCCCAGATATGGGGTTGCAGCAGCCACCACCCCAGGGAAAAAACCCGGGTCGTCCGAGTAAGGTGAGTATACATTAATGAGGCAGATCTCTTGGCCATCAAGTCTGCCATGCAGAATCACATATCATCCCTCTGGGTCGGCTAGATGGTGTAGATACTGGAAGAGGACCACGGGGCCACCCAGATGAGAACCCCACGTGCAAACCCAGAGTAGGAGGTGGCGTATATCTGCCCCCGCCATCTACGCCTTATAGCTTGCAGGGAATCACCCCAAATGTGAGTTTCTTGGAGACATGTAATCGCTATTCGGTATCTTTTTAAATAAGCCAGGACCTGTCTCCTTTTTTCAAGCATTGCCATCCCCTGCACATTCAAGGTAATCAATTTCGTCATGGGGGCCATAGTCACTCGCAGTTAGTGATACCCTTGTATCCCCCTCTCCCCCATCCATAGAGATGAGCCGCGCAGAACTAGACTATACTTCAGACACAGAACCCCTAAATCCCTCGTAAACTGTTGCAGAACATGCATAACTGTTGTAATTTCAACTTTCTCCCCCCTCCCACTGGGCAGTGGTGCGGATCCATCCCTCCCAAAATTCAGGAGAGCTAGTATCCAAACCCCCCACCCCAATCCCTCCCCCACAGATTCCCAATAAAGGATGACTATCCACTGCATCAATAGCCATAGTCTTATGTTGAATGTTCTCGGATCTTCCAACGTGCAGTGGTCATGTTCCCTTAAGTGGTGCCATGCCAGTGGCCAAGCGATCGTAGGGATGCGAGACAAACACCTCTAGCTCCCCGTGCGAGGTTCAGCCGCTTAGGGGGGAATGTGGTGTCCCCCGGACACAAGGGGTCGGTACACAATTATTCCCCCATACACATCATGATCTGGAGGTCAACCCCCCATCAGTACTTATCTGAGCTTCCTGATTGGTGTCCATACGTTTCTCTTGTTTGGAAAGTCTTAGGATACATTGGAGTCAGGTACAACATCCTGCAAAGCCAAGTCAGAGTCCGATAACACCTCCGTCAGCTGAAGGGTACCGTCTGCACACACCCGGACACGTCCAGAGTTCTCACCATCCTTATGTTGCATCCCTCCAGTCGATCGGTTTCGATGTGTTGCCGGGTCCGAAGGACCCGATGCCTTGGCTGATCCAGAGTGTACAGTCTGGTGGGCAGCAGAGCCCCCATGTGCGTCCATTCAGTCTGATGCCTCTGCCACTGAGAAGAAGAATGTGGATTTCCCTTTATATTCAATTCTGAGCTTAGCCGTAAACAGGAGGCTGTACTTTATCCCGGCCTCGTGGAATCATCTCTTGACCGCCAGAAAGGTCCTCTGCTGATCCTGCACCCATTGTGTGTAATCCAGAAAAATTGCGATCGGGTGACCATCAAAGAGCAAGGGTTCTCTTGTACGGGTGGCCTGCAAGATCACATCCCGATCTCGATAGTTGAAAAAACGGGCAATGATGACTCTCGGTGGGGCCCCAGGTCACGGCGGAGGAGCCAAGGCCCTATGGGCCCTCTCAAAGTTGAAGAATTTGGATATCCTACCGGGAAGAAGTACTTTCATAATCCATTCTTCCTGAAACAGCTCCGCCGAGGGGCCCTCCGCCCGCTCCAGAAACCCCACGAAGCGCAGGTTGTTCCTTTGTGAACGGCCTACCTGGTCTTCAGCTCGGTTGTCTAGTTTAATTGTCTTTTTCTGTAGGTCCATAACCGTTTCTCGGAGAGACTTGACCTCAGCCCGGAGGGTCTCCACATTCTGTTCCATCGTGGTGACCCTTTCTGCGACCTTACGCAGGTCAAAGCGCAAGAGGTTGACATCAGTGGCTACAGCTTCTACCCTATTAACCATATCATCTCTGGTTGACTGGATTGCCGCAGGATATCGGATCGGTCAACGAGGGGTCCCGTTGGGCTGTGTCCAATGCACTCTCCTCAGTATCCGCCCGTGTTGGTCGGTCCCTGAGGCAATGGCTGTGCATAGTTCAGTATTTTAGTGGACTGTGCGCGGTTGCCTTTGTCTTTCACCATATTATTTCCTTTGGTTCACTTTATAATCTAGCACTAGTAGCCCCAACTATGAATCAGTTCTGTTTATTGTTCAGACCATAGATTCCACCAGCGGCGATCCACCACGCTAGCCTCGGGTCCCCCCTCTATTCGACCTCCGACAGGGATCTTCTTTCACTCAGGTGTGGTGTGGCCATCCAACGCACCTCTTTACTACTCCTCCAGGGGCGCCACACCAGACAGGGAACCTCCCGGAGCCACATCGTCTCTGTCTTTTACTTGGCCGCAAATTTAAGTGAGGAACTGGGGGTCAGAGGGCATATCAGAAAATTATCACAGGTCCCCCAGTAATGGGACCCTGGTGAGCTGTAATGTTCCCCCAGTTCCCGATATTTACCCCTGTAAGTTGAAGCCGTTTAGTTCATCTGGCGGTCCCACCTCTCTGCCCGGACATGAATGTTGATGCCTTACTGTAGGCCTGATCCGGGCTCCCAGGCGGACGATCTCCCTCCGGGGAATCCCCCGGGACCGGCCTGTCTCACGTGCCGGTCATCCGCGTAAGAGGATTCCGCCATCTCCCCGTTCGGAGGCCCAACCAGGAGATGAACCGGTTCAGGCCGCCGCGAAGTCCGCTCCTTTATCGATGCACGTTATCTTTTTTTGATGGCAGCTCTTGTGTGGCCGACCCATCCCGGCCGCCACCGCGCTCCGCCATCACTAACTTAGCACTCCGGCAGACTCCCAGGCCACTCGGGGATCATCCAGAGCCACTCCTGAGCGCATCAGCGGCAGGCCCGGGTCATGGACACACGTACCCTGGGCCCGGAGCCGCTGTTCTTGATTTCCCAGCCAAATTTTCCGCTGATTCCTCTGCGTGGCTCTCATGCTGCTGGTTTTCAGCTCCCTCTCCACACACGGGGCCCTCCGTGTCCGCTCAAGATGGCGGACCCGTCTCTTCGTCCGCCCTGCGCCGAAGGCGCACCTAAGGCAAGCCCGTCTGCGCCCGTCCGTGCCTGGTTGCTGCCGGCGGCCGGTTACTCTGCTTCTTTAGTCAAATCCACCACTGGCTATTCACAGGCAGAGCTTTTGTCGCTAAACACTGAGAGTTCGATTTGTTGTAATCACCCCTGGTCCCCGCTGGCAGATTTCTTTAAGTGTCCACACTGCCCTTTTCAGAGTGGGCCGATCTTAAGAAATAAGCCTCCCTGGAAGTCTATTACTTTCAGGTTTTTCAGTCTTAACTGTAGGTCCTTAACAAAGCATCATGCGGAGATCCTGGATCTCTTATCTGAGGAGTCTCCTGATGCATTATTTTTGACCGGGACCTGGTTGACTTCGGACTCAGTCGCTGAATCCTGGCTGGCTCTTCCCCCAGGGTATAAGCTGAATCAGCTTAATCGTATCGGCAATAGAGGTGGTGGAATCGCTGTGATTCACAAGGGTTGCTACACTTGCAGTTTGAGGAAAGAGGATATTCCAGATTGTGAATGCGCTTTCTTTAAAATGACTTTAAATCCTAATTTTACGTTCTCAGGCCTGCTCATTTATCGACCTCCTGGCTCTTCTACAGTCTTTCGTGAGGAACTTGCTAATAAGATTACACTATTAGCTAGTAGGACAGCCAATTTTACCGTAGTGAGAGACCTCAATCTTCATTTAGAAGAAGCTGGCAAATCGGACATTTTCAATTTTTTGGCCGATTTGGAAGCATGTCAACTGACCCAGCGAGTCCAGTCTAGCACACATGCTGCTGGCCACTTACTAGATCCTATATTTTCTAACTTAGGCTCCCTGATTGTCTCTTCTCCTATTCCTATGGCCTGGTCTGATCATTTCCTTGTCCCCTTTTCCATTCATTGGATGGGGAAGCCGGCTCAAACAGATCTCCCGCCTATATTAAAACGACCCTGGCATAAGTTAGACATCAGTAAATTTTCCGATCTACTTTTAAGGCGTAAACCTCAGTTCCCGCCTAATATAGAATCCGCTGTAACTCTCTCTTGCGAGTGGATATCTTCATCTTTGGATCAATGCATCCCGGCTAAACCCTATATGAGGAAGAAAAAAGAGCTTTCCAACCCCTGGTTTAATGAATCTCTGAGTAAGGAAAAAACTAAATGTAAACAACTAGAACGAGTCTGGAGGCGTTCTTATGATGAGGAATCCAAAACCAAATATCGTAACTCCATCAAGATTTACCATAAATTAGCTCGGAAAGCCAGAGCTGAGTACATTGCCAATGAAATTTTAGACAGCAAGAATCCATCAAAAACGATGTTTTCGCTTCTTAAGGTGATGAAAGGCTCTATGTTGAAGGCCGACTCTCCCGTCTCCTCTAATGCACAATGTGTTGAGCTGGCCAATTACTTTGTGGACAAAGTGGATAAAATTTATGATAGTTTTACCCCTAGTTTTACTCCTAGTCCTGTCTTAGATGAGGTAGTACACTGTGCCGTCAAAAGTCCCTCTGGGGGCAATAATTCCCTGTGCACCTTTCCGTCACTATCTCTGGCTGAGACCGAATCTGTATGTGGAAAGATCAAATCCGGCTCTGCAGATGACCCCTTGAGACCAGCCCAATTTCGCCAACTGCATAGTGCTCTTCTCCCTATGGCACAGGACTTGATTAATCTATCCTTGTCTTCAGCATCCCTACCTGTGGCTTGGAAGCATGCGAAAGTCATCCCCCTTCTGAAGAAACCTTCTCTCGCACCTTCTGACCCAGGCAACTATCGCCCCATTTCCCAGCTCCCTTTTTTAGCCAAAGCCACCAAATTTTATGTTAACTCACTTCTTACTGAGTTCGTAGAGTGTAACGACATTTTGGATGCCTCCCAAAATGGCTTTAGGTCTCGTCACAGCACCGAGACTGCGCTGATGGCTGTGACTGAAGAGATCCGTGGCAGTCTTGATGAAGGTAGTTCAGCGGCTCTGGTTCTCCTTGACTTAAGCGCCGCGTTTGATACGGTGTCTCATGCAATACTCCTGCACAGGCTGGAGGAAATTGAGATTGGGGGTTTGGCTCTGACCTGGTTCCGCTCCTTTTTGGAGGATAGAACTTTCCAGGTCATCAAACACGGGGTACCGCAAGGCTCGATCCTGAGCCCCCTGCTGTTTAACATTTATGTTCAACCTCTGGCAGTGGTGGCCAGGAGCAGAGGGCTGTCTTTGGTGTCCTACGCGGATGACACCCAACTAGTGATTGCCTTCTCTAAGAAGTGCAATCTCAATCTTGCGAAATTTAAGGACGATATGCAGGCAGTTGCTAACTGGATGACAGTCAACTGCCTGCAGCTTAATGCCAGCAAGTCCGAAATTCTTCTGTTGGGTAAAGACAGGGATCTGTGGTCCGAGCAGTGGTGGCCGGAGGAACTCAAACCAGCCCCGATACCAAAGGAGGTGGTCAAGAATTTGGGTTTTTTGTTTGACAGTAGCCTGTCCTTTGACCCACAAGCCAAGTCCGTGGCAGGGACCTGCTTTGGGCTTTTGAGAGGCCTTAAACCCTTGCTGGGTTTTTTCAACCCCTCTGTCCGCCAGACCATCCTGCAGGCCACGATCCTGTCAAGATTGGACTATGGAAATGCCCTGTATTTGGGGGCCAACAATTCTTGTATCCGGCGACTTCAAAGAGTACAAAATGCAGCCGCTCGTACCTTGCTGGCACTTCCGAGATCCTGCTCAGTGTCTAGCTCTCTGTCCAGGCTTCACTGGCTGCCAGTGGATAGAAGGATTCAGTTTAAGACCTTATGTGTGGCCCATAAAATTTTGAACCATCGAGCCCCGAAGGTCCTTGCGAATCTACTAGTGCCGTATATTCCAACTCGATCTCTCTGCTCCACAGATAAAAGGCTAGTTTGCATCCCCCGAGTTTTTAGAGCTAGAGCCGGGGGCCGTTCGTTTAAGGTGTTAGCAGCTAGGCTTTGGAACTCCCTTCCCTTTGGGATTAGAGAACTGCAGAACTATTTAGAGTTCAGGAAAGCCATAAAGACCTGGCTTTTTCCGGGCTAGCTCTCTCTTTGACATCTTCCTTCCGTCCCCTGTCTGTGTTCTTGGGTAGCGCTGGGACGCCCCGTCACTGGGGCAGCTACGCGCTGTACAAAATGAGTAAATAAATAAATGTAAGCGGGACCTATCGGCTGTATCAGGTGTACCAGGAAGCAGGACCGAGTCGTGCTGATTGTCGTGGGGTTGATGCCTCGCAGCATCACAAGATTATAGCGGATCTCCCCGTGTCCGTCGGGAGCACCGAAGAAGCACGTCTTATTCAGCCATCTTGTTGACCACGCCCCCATCATTTATTTTATGTTGTAATTTATATAAATATGTGTTTGATTTGTTATTATAATAATATTTAAGAATGTCAGTACTTTGTGTTTGTAAATTATTTATAATGAAAGTTTAAAAAATATTTAAATATGTATGCATATATTTTTGATAATTTTATATTATTTACGATTTTTTAAATTATATTATTATTTAAAATATTAGTTTCTTTATATATGTATGTTCATATATATATATTCTCCACTCGATTCCAAATAAGAACGCGCTCTCAGAAGTTGTAGAACTAAGTGCAAAGTTTAATCCTCAGTAGTTACACGTTTCGACATAGACTGTCTTGATCACACACTGAGTTAAGTGACAAGGTGCTTTACAATGGCAAATTCATAGTCAACCACTATATATATATATATATATATATATATATATATATATATATATATGACAGCCACAGTCCTGAATAGATCTTACTCTAGATCTAAAAAGCAGGTACGGACCACAAATGCGGTAAAAAAACTTCTTCTTTATTTAGTGCAGATTATCAAAGTGCGAGTGCAAGTCTATCCAAAAGCAAGTGCCCAGCATGACGCGTTTCGACTGCCCAACGGCAGTCTTGATCACATGACGCGCTGGACCTATCAGTGCATATATATAGTGAAATATTTACAAGCACATGATGCATTTCATCCAATTAATAGTAGACTGAATTGTAGACTTATAATGAGGTCAAAAAAGCGTATATAATATCATTCACTTTGTTAATATACATTACAATTGTACAATCTTATGAAGATTTAATAATTACGACATAATGCCTACATTCAAGCTTAGTGCTTTTAAATATATGTCGTACAACTGAATATATGCTATATATCAAAAGATTTTGAAACTTACTCTTTAAACTTTGTTCTTTAAAATAAAAATTATAGCGTAGTGCTGTAGCACAAGTTACTAACTTGTGTAACGATATATCTGTAAGAGACAGTAGTTAGTGACAGATTCCTTACCTTAGAATATCCCCAGGCGTCAGGCTGGATCCGGAAATTTTTTTGCGTAGCAGTACCCTTGCGCGTCGGTAGGCGGCGTCGTGCGGCTCCGCGTCCGTCGTCGGCGTCGTGATCGCCGGGATGACGTCGCGGGCAGTACTTAGACGCCGCCCCTGCGCGCTGACGTCAGTTCTGTACACGACTTTCCGCGCCAGGAACGCAGAGCCATGCAAGAAGCTGACATAGGTGTCTGAAAAATACTAGGGCACTGAAAGGGATGTCCTTAACCCTAGAAATCAGTTCGCAGAACGAGGAGGATGGGTGGGGCGGTAAGGAATCTGTCACTAACTACTGTCTCTTACAGATATATCGTTACACAAGTTAGTAACTTGTGCATCTGAAAGAGACACGTTAGTGACAGATTCCTTACCTTAGAATAGATACCCCAGCAATACCAACCCCGGTGGTGGGTCTGCGAACAAAGATCAGACAAGGAAGTCCTGGAGGACAGAACGGCCAAAGAAGCCGTCCCTCCGGACCTGACTGTCAAGGCAGTAATGCTTTGTAAACGTGTGCAGCGAGGCCCACGTAGCTGCCTGACAAATAACCGGCAGCGGAACACCGCGGCCCAAGGCCGTGGTAGCAGCCGTTGCCCTGGTGGAATGGGCACGCAGCCCAACAGGAGGCTCCTTCTTAGCCAAAGAATAGCAGGTCTTGATGCACAAGGTAACCCAGCGGGAGATGGTTCTTTTGTGCACCGCCCGACCTTTTTTGGCGCCCACGTAGCCAACAAAGAGCTGGTCATCCACCCGGAAGTGGTTTGTGCGGTCGATATAGAAGGAGAGCGCACGTTTTGGGTCCAGACGGTGGAGCCTCTCTTCCTCTCTGGAAGGATGCGGAGGCGGAAAGAAGGTAGGCAAAGTGATGGTCTGCCCAATGTGGAAGGCAGTAACCACCTTTGGCAAGAAGGACGGACGCGTCCGAAGAACAACCTTGTCTGGATGAACAGACAGAAAGGGAGGTTTGCAAGATAGAGCCTGGAGCTCACTCACCCGCCGAGCGGAGGTGATGGCCACCAGAAAGGCTGTCTTCAGAGTCAGAAGACGAAGAGGACAGTTATGTAGAGGCTCAAAGGGAGCGCACATTAAAAGGTAAGAACCAAGTTCAAGTCCCACTGAGGCATTACAAACGGAACAGGAGGGAAGAGGTGTGTAATGCCTTTTAAGAACCTGTTAACAACAGGGGACTTGAAAAAGGAGGGCTGATCAGGGAGCCTGAGGAAGGCCGAGATAGCACAAAGATAACCCTTGATGGTACCCAGGGCAGAACCCTGTTGGGCCAGAGAAAGAAGGAACAGAAGGACCTCAGAAAGAGGGGCAGAAAGGGGATTCACAGCCTTTGCTGTGCACCATGCCACAAATTTGTTCCACCTGCAGGCATATACCACCTTAGTGGAGGGACGCCTGGCTGCCAGAATCACATCACAAACTTCGGGAGGCAAGTCGAAAGGAATCAACTGCCGCCACTCAATCTCCACGCAAGCAGGTGTAGACTGGACAGGTTCGGGTGGAGGACCGTCCCCTGCTGCTGCGACAGAAGATCCTCCCGAAGAGGCAGACGGATCGGGGATCTACGCTCATATTGAGAAGCTCGGGATACCAAACTCTTCGAGCCCAGTCCGGAGCCACAAGAATGACTTGGGCCCGGTCGTGCCGAATCTTCTTCAACACTCTGGGTAGAAGTGGTATAGGCGGAAAGGCGTACAACAGACCGCAACTCCACTCGTGACGAAAAGCGTCGCCGAGCGAGTGCCGCCTTGGAAATTCCAACGCGCAGAACTGATGACATTGCGCGTTCTCTTCGGTGGCGAATAGATCTAACCAAGGCTCTCCCCATTGTAGAAAGAGTCCTTGCGCCACTTCCGAGTGAAGACGCCATTCGTGATCCATCATGCACCTGCGGCTGAGGTTCGTCCGCCCTGGCGTTCAGGGAACCTGCCAGGTGTTGAACCATCAGGAACATGCCCTGATGTTCCAGCCATGTCCAGAGGCGCAGAGCCTCCTGACAAAGGGTCCAAGACCCCACCCCGCCTTGTTTGTTGCAGTACCACATGGCGGTGGTGTTGTCTGTGAACACCTGCACTACCTTCCCTTTGACAGAGGGAAGGATGCCTTGAGTGCAAGTCGGATCGCCCGGAGCTCCAGAATGTTGATATGGAGCCGGGACTCCGCCGGAGACCAGAGGCCTCTGATCTCCGCCTCTCCCATGTGACCGCCCCATCCCAGAAGGGACGCGTCCGTCACAACTGTGTGCTCTGGCTGGGGAAGGGAGAGGACCTGCCCATGACCCATTGCCGGTTCGAGAGCCACCACTGCAACTGTTTTGCAGTCCCCTCCGAGATCTGGACGTGATCGGACAGGTTGCCCTGGTGCTGCGCCCACTGGAACTTCAGATCCCACTGCAGAGCCCGCATATGCCATCTGGCATGATTGACCAGCAGGATGCAGGAGGCCATGAGGCCCAGCAGCCTCAGGGTCATCCGTGCCGAAACCCAGGATAAAGGCTGAAAGATCGGAATCATAGCCTGAATATCCCGGACTCGCCGTTCGGGAGGATAGGCCCGAAACTGCGTCGAGTCCAGAACTGCTCCGATGAAAAGGAGCTGTGGAGAAGGAATCAGATGCGACTCGGCACATTGATGGAGAACCCCAGCGAGTGCAGGAGTTCGGCCGTAGTCTGGAGGTGGGAGACGACTGCCTGGGACGAGCCCGCCTTCAGCAACCAGTCGTCGAGGTAGGGGAAGACTGAAACCCCTGCCCGGCGCAGATGAGCTGCGACCACCGCCAACACTTTCGTGAACACCCGAGGGGCACTGGTAAGGCCAAAGGGGAGCACGGTGAACTGAAAATGCTCGGGGCCTACCGTGAACCGAAGGTAACGCCGGTGGGCCGGCAGGACGGGGATGTGGAAATATGCGTCCTGCAAGTCCAACGCTACCAACCAGTCTCCAGGGTCGAGGGCAGTCAAGACCTGAGCTAGGGTGAGCATCTTGAACTTCTCCTTCCGGAGGAAGCGATTGACGTTCCGGAGGTCCAAGATAGGACGCATGTCCTCCTTGTCCTTTTGGGCACCAGAAAGTAGTGGGAGTAGCAACCACGCCCTACTTCTGGGGTCGGAACACGCTCGATGGCCCTCTTGGTCAAGAGGGCCGTGACTTCCTTCTGTAGAAGAACCAAGTGATCCCCTGACATGCGGTGGAATTGAGGTGGCATGGCTGGGGGAGGTCTCGAAGGGGAGGGAGTAGCCCCTTCGGACAATGTCCAAGACCCACCTGTCCGAAGTGATGGTACGCCAGTGGGGAAGGTGATGGCGGACCCTGCCCCCTACTGGCGTGCTGTGCACCTGAAAGGAGGGACTAGGAGGGCTTGGAGGCCGCGGACGGGTTGGAGGTGGTGGCCTGACCCGCACGCTGGTTGCCCGATCCGCCACGGCGGAATCCACGTCCTCGGCCACGCGAAGGCGCCTGCTGCGCGGGCCGGTGGCTGGGCTGCTGACGTGAAGGGGCGCCCCTACCGTGGCCACGATAGGGGCGAAAAGCAGAAGTCAGCGGAGGGCGTGTAGCAGAAAGGCCCAGGGACTTGGCAGTAGCCCGTGAGTCCTTAAAGCGCTCCAACGCATGGTCTGCTTTGGACCCAAAAAGACCGACTCCATCAAAGGGCATGTCCATGAGAGTATTCTGGACATCCCCTGAAAAACCAGTGGTTCTCAGCCAGGTGTGGCGTCTGAGCGCCACCGTCGTTGCAATAGACCTGCCCAGCGAGTCGGGCGGTGTCAAGGCCACAACGTATTGTGTATTTAGCCGCATCCCTTCCTTCCGCAATGGCGCGGGAAAGCAGTGTCTGGACCTCCTCAGGACACTGGGGCAAAACATCCGCCACCGAATCCCACAGGGAGTGGGTATATCGGCCCAAAAGACAAGCGGTGTTAACAGACCGCAAGCCAGCACTGGAGGAAGAAAAACCCTTCTTCCCAAATTGATCCAGGCGTTTGGATTCCCTATCCGGAGGAGCGGTAGGGAAGGCGGTTTGGGAAGTGGAGGCTTGGACAACCAAGCTCTCAGGAGTGGGGTGAACAGAGAGAAACAGGGGTCGCCCGGAGCTGGGCGATGGCGTCGTGACACGTTCCTATCCACAGGAGCCCCTGTGTTGGGCTTGGACCAGGCGCCCAAAAGAACGTCAGTGAGGGCGTCGTTAAACGGCAGCACAGTCTCCGCAGAGGAGGCCGCCGGCTGAAGCACCTCTGTCAAGATGTTATGCTTGACCGTCAAAGTAGGGAGTTGGAGATGTAAGGCCCCAGCCGCCCTACGCAACACCGTAGCAAAATTGGCTCCCTCCTCCGTAGCCACGGGAGGAGACAGCATGCCAGTGTCAGGGAAGTATCCAGACCACTGGCCTCCCCTGAGACCCTCTGTCCAGTCCTCATCGTACTGACACTGTCGTGCCAGAGGGTCATCAGACCCCTCCCAGTCCTCCTGGTCCTCCTCTGGTTCAAAATAAGGAGGAGGAGGGACATTTGGGACCCAAGGTCCCATCGGCGCCGGAACCGGCGTCGAGCGACGTCGTTCCGGGTCCATGTCCGGGCCGGAAGGAACTGGGGACGACGCCGCCCGGAGCCCAGGGCGGCGTCGAGAACGGCACCGGAGACATCGGCGCCGGCGGAGGTGTCGTTAGGTCGACCGGCGTCGATGGGGGTTGTGGAGCCGGGATCGAGGCCGGGGCCGAAGCCGGAGCCGGGATCGAGGCTGGAGGCACGGGCGACGCCGGGGCCGGAGCCGTCGGCGACGCCGGAGCAACCCCATCCGGGCCCGCGGGGCCCGAAGGCGCACCGGAGGGGCCTGGAGGCCCGAAGAGGCGGGCCATGGCCGACAGGAATTCCTGCACTTTGGCCGGATCCGCCCCCGAACCCGGGAAGGGCGGGTATGGCGGGGGCGACTCCACAGGCATGTCCGGGGCCGCGGGGACGGTGCCGGGAGGGGCCTCAGCCGAGTCGCGAGACCGGCGAGGCGAAGTCCTAGAGCGATGATGCTTTTTGGACTTCTTGTGTTTCGACTTACCGGACGAAGAAGACTTCGACGCCGACGACCGGTGTGGACTCCACGATCGGCCCCTGGACCTCTCACGCGACCGGGGCTTCCGCGGAGCCGAATGCCGGGCCTCGAGGAGCTTTCGAGACCGCTCTCGCAAAGCTTTCGGGTTGAGGGCCTGGCAGTCGGTACAAGACTCCGTGTCGTGGCCTCGGCCGAGGCAGAAGAGACACTCCCAATGCGGGTCGGTGACGGACATCATCCGAGCACAGGCGCCGCAACGTTTGAAACCGGGCATCCCTACGACACCTTGAGAGAGAAAAACAGTGAAAAAATTCACCAAAAAGTATGGTCAAAAAATGACCAGGGCACTGCTCTTCCCGGATCTGCGCTTGCTGGCGCGGAAAAAGAAGAACTGACGTCAGCGCGCAGGGCGGCGTCTAAGTACTGCCCGCGACGTCATCCCGGCGATCACGACGCCGACGACGGACGCGGAGCCGCACGACGCCGCCTACCGACGCGCAAGGGTACTGCTACGCAAAAAACTTTCCGGATCCAGCCTGACGCCTGGGGATATTCTAAGGTAAGGAATCTGTCACTAACGTGTTTCTTTCAGATATTATCTTTAAAAAATCTTCCAACAACTGCAATGTAATTATCTATTTCTGGCCTCCTACAGTATTAGTTTTCAAAGTCAAAAACTTAATATATTCAGTCTTTAAATTAAACAACGACAATGTGCAAAATATGCAAAAAAGTGCTAAAGTGAAAGTGCAAAGTGCAAATATAAATATATAAACACAATTCATTACATAGCAGCATTCTAATGCAGACGTCCCCTACATCATTTCTAAATTAGGATCTCCTGTCTTGCTTCATAATTTGATTTTGGCATACTTCCTGTCTTCCAATTATCCCATTCGTTTTATCTAATAGGAAAAAATATATACAATGTTGTATTTTATATTAATTCAAAATTTGCAAACAGATATTTAACCAATCAACAACCCTCCGGTTGTTATTTCTATAGTATTCAATGTATACCAAAAATTACAGAAAAACCAACATACAGTAAATTCAAATAAAAATTATTATTAAATTGAATTTTTATTAAAATCAAATTTAAATTTAAAATTCCCAGGTATGAACCAATTTCATATTTGCATATTATCAATCTGGTAAGTCGAGGCCTAAAACCAGCAAGAATCCCGCAAAACCAAATAAAACCGAGAATTCTCAGATAAAACCTGGTAATACCGAGATACCACTGATTAAAACCAAACAACCACCAGTTGACAACAAACAAATATATATATATCCGCAATCCAAAATATGTAAATAAATAAATATATATAATGGCAGCAATCTAGGATATATCCAAAAAAGTGTATATAGTTACAATTCTTATTATAGAAAACAATATAAGCAGCCATTAATTTTTCATTTTTCAAAGTACATATAGAATAATGGACATTTGAGATGTTTTCAAAAAAACCTCAGGTTTCAAAAACCGGCCACACCCTCCACTAAAACCAGATTAAAATCTAGGAAAACCCAGACTAAAAACTAGTAAAAGGAAAGAGATAAAACCAATTTAAGAAACAAAACCGAGTATTCTCTTTTACAACCCAAAACCTCAACATGATTTATAAAAAATTGTGTAAATCATCACTATTGTTGAGGCCATTCGGCATTTTGGTGTCAAGTAACATAATAAATTCGGATTCCATTTGTCTGAGTCTTTTTTCTCTATTGCCTCCTCTGATGTTTTTGGGCACTGAGCTGATAACATAATATCTGAGATCATTAAGATTATTTTTGTGTACTAACTTAAAATGTCGCGCCACGGGATAGTTAGGGTCAGAATTAACCACTGCTCTGAGATGTTGCAATATCCTGTTAAAAACTTGCAGTTTGGTACTACCTACATATAAGAGGTGACATGTACACTCTAAAATATATACAGCATGATCTGTTCTGCAAGTATAATGTCCTTGTATTTTAACTGGTTCTAAACTAAAAGCAGTGACATATTCTGAAACATTTTTGCCAAATTTACAAGCCCGGCACGAACTGCACTTAAAGAACCCAGATCTTGCAGATAACCAATTTTTCGAAGTTATTACCTCTGGGCTATTTTTTACCAGTGCATCCCTCATTGAGGGTGCCCTTCTGTATGTAAGACTAGGGAGTTCAGGCAAGATCCGTGACATTGTTATGTCTGACCGAATAATCGGCCAATTTTTATAAAGGATCTTGCGAACTTGTCTCTCCTGTCTACTAAAATTGGTTATCAGTCTTATGTTGTCAACTGTTTCAGCACAAGTAGTGTTGGTTCCACCGTTAGTCTGCCTACCAATTATCAAGGTTTCCGTTATTGTACTCAAATGACTATCTTCATTAATACTGTTTGCCTTGTCACGTGCTGTCTTGAGATCCCTGGCTTGATATCCTCTATTTAAGAATCTTTCAAAAGCTTCAGTCTGGCATATTTCAAGATCAGCATCATGACTACAAATACGTTTGATTCTCAAAAACTCTCCATAAGGGATGCTCTTTATAAGATGTCGTGGATGTGAACTATAAGCATGAAGCACAGAATTTCCAGCCGTTACCTTTCTATGCAATCTAGTATGAATCTTATTCTCCCTTATATATATTTCCACATCTAAAAATTGTACCTGTTCATTGCTGATATCTGATGTAAATTTAAGATTTAACATATTAACATTTAAAGTCTCAACAAAATTTTTAGCTGTTTCACAGGAACCTTTCCATATCAGACAGATGTCGTCGATAAATCTCCACCAATGGAGAACATGCTTGTCCACAATCTCTTTGTGGGCGGTCCTCAGGACATGCTCCTCCCACCAGCCCACGTGTAAACATGCGTAGCTAGGGGAGAAGCATGCCCTCATGGCCACCCCACGTAGCTGTTGAAATATTTCCTTATTAAATAAGAAATAATTGTATGTCAAACAGATCTCTAACATTTTTAACAACATCTTATTGTGTTCATACATATGTATATTACGTTTCTCCAAGTAATAACGGATTGCATTGATGACATCACTATGATGAATACTCGTATATAGTGAACTGATGTCCATCACTATTAAATGACAATCATCCTCCCATTTAACTGTTCTCAATTTGGTTAAAAAGTGTCCAGTATCTCTAATAAAAGATGGTAAATTTTTCACATATTCGTGCAGAAAATGATCGACATATTTCGACATAGCCTCCAATAAGCTTTTCTGTGCAGAAATAATCGGTCTACCTGGGACTGGTACCACATTTTTATGCACTTTAGGAATAAAGTACAAAAAGGGAGTCATGGGATGGTCATTCTTTAGAAAACTATGTTCATTCTTAGAAAGTAAACCCATCCGTCGCCACTGTGCCAGTTCTCTAAAGACAAATTCTTTGTGTTGTCTTAACTCTTGGAAGTTGGATTTCCTATAGCAGTTAGTGTCATTGAGATGCACCCCAGCCTCTTCCATATACATGGCCCTTGGCCATAACACGATGTTCCCACCCTTATCAGCTTTATTGATGATCACTTCCGTATGTTCTTGTAGTTTTGCGGATAAGCTTCGAATACTGAATTTCAGAGTGTTTACAATGTCTATTTTGTTTCATAACCACACAATTCAATTTCTTAAGATCTTCAACCATACAGTCGCTAAAAACATCAATAGCATCCCTTGGCATCATTGGGATGAATGAGGATGGCGGTTTGAATGGACTAATACTTGGCATATTACATATGACGCCTGCGTCATAAAGGTTTTCCTGTGTTGAAGTTACTAATATATCATTAGAGTTAGAGTTAGCCAGAGAATGTGCCGCTAAAAGTGTTTCTACATCTGCAACTTGAAGATTGGAACACACTCCATGTATTGTTTTCTCTTGTGATGCAATATTCGATGCATTATTGAGTTGAAAATGTTTTCTCAATTTCAGTTTGCGAATGAATTTAAAAACATCTACCCTGGTTTGTGTGTATTTAAAACTATTAATGGGGCAATATGATAGACCCAAAGCCAACAATTGTTTTTCTGCCATAGACAGCGTTATGTCCGATAAATTAATCACCGTGTTGTCAACAATATTATTCGGTACCTTATTCATTTCTTGTTGTTCCTTCTGCCTTTTCCTCTGTACTTTGAGTTTCCGCCTCTGTTTCCTCCGTTGGTTCCTTCTGGTACTAGTTGCTGCGCTTGATTGCGCGGTCTCAGAGTTTGCCGGCGGTCCTCCACTAAAAAAGAAAGTTCCTCTCCTGGCGCAAAGTTAGTTGGTATCTGAGGTACCCTTTTGCCTACACTGTCATCCGATTCAATGCTGCTGTCAACACTACTCATTTCTATAGAGGAAACATTGCCATCTATTTGTGATTCTACTCCGGTAGCATTATTCTTACTGCCTTCATTTGTAAGTACACGTCGCTTAATGTTATCATATTTCTTTGAAAAAGTAAAAACACGTCCAGTCTCGTAATCGCGTTTGTCTCTCGCGAATTTAAAGATTTTTCTTTCTTTAATAATTTCCTCTTGTTTTTTCAGTTTGCCTTGTATTGCTTCACGTCCTTTTTGAATCTGTTCTTTGTGCTCATTACATTCCAACAAAGCATTGATATCATCAATTTGTTTTAATATTCCAATTCGGTCAATTTCCGCATATTTTATCAGTATCGATACCATATTCATTGAGGCATCTAAATTGTTCGTCGCCCATTCCTTCAACATCATGGGATTTGGATTTTCAAAGGAAGGCGCAATCATCACCCTCAAACCTCGCGGAACTCTTCCAACCTCTTTGTACTTTTCTAATGATTTTTCTCCCACCATTTCGTCATCTCTGTACGGTGGAGTTTCTCCAATTTCTTTAATAGTGTTTGAACATCATTGTTGGTATTTAGATTGCTGGTCTGATCAACACTTCTTGTCACTTCTGGGATATTAGAAAATAGGGCGTCCGCCGCTGCTTCTCGGTCCTTAAGCGCGTCTGCTGTAGACAACATAACTTTCCTAATAATCTGCCTTTTATATGCATAAATCTTCAAACGTAATACCCGTTTGATATGTTTAAATTACTCCGCTAACATTCCACCCACAGTATTAACTGTATATCGCCGACAGAGCTGCACACCAATTGAAACCGCGGTTCCGGTACCTTCAGCGTCCTCCGACTCTTCAGGACCTTCCGTTGAATCTTCTTGGCAAGGCTCCGCTCAAACTCCGGCTTCCAGTATCGAGCTGCAGGGGGCTGGCGTCAAAATTACCTCTTCCGGGTTAGAAAACAAATCACTTCCGTGATACCGACTGTATGCCGGCCAGCCGCAACATGGAAAGAGGGTCCGCAGAAACGAAGACAGCCGTACTTCGTTGAATTTACAAGACAGCCACAGTCCTGAATAGATCTTACTCTAGATCTAAAAAGCAGGTACGGACCACAAATGCGGTAAAAAAACTTCTTCTTTATTTAGTGCAGATTATCAAAGTGCGAGTGCAAGTCTATCCAAAAGCAAGTGCCCAGCATGACGCGTTTCGACTGCCCAACGGCAGTCTTGATCACATGACGCGCTGGACCTATCAGTGCATATATATAGTAAAATATTTACAAGCACATGATGCATTTCATCCAATTAATAGTAGACTGAATTGTAGACTTATAATGAGGTCAAAAAAGCGTATATAATATCATTCACTTTGTTAATATACATTACAATTGTACAATCTTATGAAGATTTAATAATTACGACATAATGCCTACATTCAAGCTTAGTGCTTTTAAATATATGTCGTACAACTGAATATATGCTATATATCAAAAGATTTTGAAACTTACTCTTTAAACTTTGTTCTTTAAAATAAACAATGGCAAATTCATAGTCAACCACAATATATATATATATATATATATATATATATATATATATATATATTTTTCGAAACTCCTCCTTCTTGTCTTGCCAAGGAAAAACGGAACGGACACCACTTTCTTTGTGCTGCGTTATTTTATTTTTCGTGCATTGGCCGCCATGACGCGTTTCGGGCTTCACAGAGCTCTTGATCACATGACTTGCCACATAGTTTCTCCCATTTTTAAAGTGACAGTGTGCTAAATTGATGTAATAAACATAAAAACATACTTTCAACATCAAGTACTGCATTACTTATAGGTATAACATTGTTATGATACAACATATATTATTTCATTGAATTTGTTCATTTAATAAAATAATTCAATTTATAAAATGATAAAACGGGTTTGGCTGTTATATCTGTAAAATACATTTGTTACGACACAGTTAAAATATGATAAAACGACTCTCATCCAACGACGTCTTAAAAACTGATAACGTATTGTCTTCATCGATGTAATATGGATATACCCTATTTTTATATATAAGGGTATTTAGGAAACCGATGCATTGTGCAAATATGCAATATAAATAACTGTAAAAATACAAGTTAAAAACATGCCATGATTACATTAAAAGACATTATTTTTGTTATATATATAATAACTGGTTTCCTTATTATAAATGTTAGTTTTTGAGTTACAGCTGATTTGCATTTTACTGTGTCAATAGATGGTTAAATATTTGGCCTAACCCTGATTTTTTAATTGTGTTACCAATTATTGTATCATTCTATACAGTACAATGATAAAGTGCAAATTAGTGCATATAAAGTGCAAAGTGTTTTTATGCTAGCCAGCATAATAATTACAGTATATAAAGTGTCACCGTGCGTGTATACAATGTCATTGTGTCATGAGCCCATGAGCACTAATGACAGAGAAACTGTTATGAGAGGGAGGAGGTATACAATAAAAACCATAAATATATAAACCTATTATTTTAAAATCCAATAATATGTTGTTAGATATTTAAAACAATTTCACTACCTTGCTTACAACCATGTATATAAATCTTCTGTAGTATTTAATCCATGCGGATTTTTGCTGTCCAATTCTAAAATCAGTTTAGTTTCTAAGCGTCTGAGTATGGCTTCTCTGTTCCCTCCTCTTCGTAGAGGGGGAACATTATCGATTCCGTAATATATATATACATATATGATGGCTTTTGATTTCCCTCATGAAGTAGACTGCCATCCGGGCAGCCATGCGTTCTTCGACTAAAACAATCTGTTCGGGGCGCTGGAAGAGGTTTGTTGTATGGTGTTCCTCCCAAAATATCCAACCTTTCCAGGCACAGTTGTCTGATATTTTGCTGTTTTGCTTACTGTATCCCAAGCAAGGCTTGATGTGGCAACAGTTGAGGGTTATGTGTTGGCATTTTCAGCTTTCTTACGTTTACCCGATCATCCATTTCTGTAAAAATTACATGTTGTGATCATGGGTGTCGATTCACCAAAATGGCAGGGGTAGTGGAAATGTAATCACATAGCCTTTGACCTTAATGACATCACAGGAAGAATCATCATATGACCCTTGAGCCTGATCTTTAAAGGAAGAAATGTCACATGACAGTAACATCACAACAGTTGGCATTGGTGAATTTCCATAATAACTGCATGATTAGTATAACAGCATAACAAAGACAAATGCATATTTTAGATACCGCCTATATGATGGTGCTGACTTGATCTTTGAACGTTTCGGTGCATAATACTTGCCCTGAATTATAATGAGTGAGCAAAGAGAGTAAGCCAGACCTCTTCTAGGAGCTTCCCCCCCAGGGATTTTGAAAAGAAGGAGGTGACATAGTGTATATTAAAGTACAACCTTCACCTACATTTGCTAAAATGTCATAGGCGCCCAAAGGGCCCTAGTTAAATATTCAAATCCTTTCATAGTGTGCTAAGCCAATTAAACCTGGCGTTCCCCAAGTGTTTACCCCGTTTTTTCAAATTATTATACAAGTGCCCCCATATGTAAAAAATACCTCCATTGTGTCAGGGCCAGCATTTTGTCATGGGTGCCCCCATAATCCATGTGAACCCCCTTCTAAAAAAAAATGGCCAACAATATGCCAGTGCCAGAATTTTACAATTTATGCCGCCAATATACCATAGGTGACCTTTATGTCAAAAATTACCTCAGTATGTCAGGGCCAGCATTTGGTCATGGTTGCCACCCTCCCAAATGCCGTTATTTACCTTTATGCCAAGAGTTACCTCCATTGTGCTAGTACTAGCATTCTGCCACAGGTGTCCACATTCCTCAAATATGCCAGTATTTTTCCATGGGTGCCTTCATGCCATGAATTACCTCTAGTATGCCAATACCAGTATTTTACAATTGGTGCCCTTCGTGCCAAAAATTAACCCCAGTGTGCCAATACTTTGTCACAGGTGTCTGTCATGCTATGAATTGCTGCACGCATGCCAGAGCCAGTATTTTCTCTACAAAAGAATAATTACCTTCAGTGTGCAAGTTCCAATGACAAACTTACAAGCATCACATCCTGCCTCACACTCACACTCACATTGACTCACTCACAATCATTCTCTCTCTCACACTCACTCTTACATCCCCTTACAGTCAGACTTATTAATTCTCACTCACTCGCTTACATTCACTCCTAATTTCACTCGATCTCACTCACTCACTCATACTTACTGACTCTCAGGTCCAGGTTTGCTAATGTGATGCAAACATGGCGCAAAGTGTTAACCCCTTCGCTGCTAGGCCTTCCCCCCCCCGTGCTAAGCCTTTTTTTTGGCTATTAGGGGTAGTTTGTGCTTAGGCCCCTGTACCTTTTTAACCACATAAGGTATCCATGCCAAATTGCATCCTTTTCTTCCAACACCATGGGAATTTTAAAGGTACCCAGGGTTTGTTGATTCCCCCGGAGGGGACCCAGAAATTAGCCAAAATACAGCTAAATTTTGGGTTTTCTTTGGAAAATTGGGGAAAAAGGGCTGCAGATGAAAGTGTCTGGTGTTTTCCCTGCAGATAGTATCAACAAAGGGTTTGTGGTTGTGAAATCACCATCTTCACAGCTTTCAGGGACTGACAGACTTTTGACAGAAAATCAAAATGTTTTACACAGTTTTGGCATTTTACTGGGACATAGCCTATTTTTGCTATTTTTTGTGCTTTCAACCTCCTTCCAGTTAACGGTAAAAATGGGTATGGAAGCAATGATGGATCCTGGCAAGCTATACATTTCTAAAATGTAGACAATATTTTGAAATCAGCAAGGAGTCATTTGTGTAGATCCCTCAAGGTTTTCTTATAGAAACTAACAGTTGAAAATAGGAAAAATTGAAAAAGTTAAAAACAGCCATTTGTGCCAACGTTTTCACCTGTAACTTCTTCTAAGTAGACCAGATTTTTAAAAAGCAATATACCGTTACAGCTGCTGGACCCCTCTGGTTGTGGGGATATAAAGGACTTGTAGGTTCCCCAAGAACCCGAGGAACCCAGAGCCAATAACAGAGCAGCGTCTTGCAATGGTTTTTTATTGAGTACCGGGTATATAGCAATTCATTTGGAAAAATATAGACAGGGAAAAATCGGTATGAAAGACACCTATGTATTTATGAAATGGGAACAAAATATAGAGTTTAGAAACAGTAGCTATTTGCACATCTCCGAAATTGTGGGTAGCCATACCAGCATGTGAATTATAGGACATTTTTCTAAGTGACTTCTTTTTTACACATTGTCTTACATTTGGAAGGCATAAATGCATTGAAAGTCAATAGGTAATAACATTTGCTCTACAATTCTGTGTTCCCCTAAGTCTCCCGATAAAAATGGTACCTCACTTGTGTGGGTAGGTGTAGTGCCTGCGTCAGGAAACGGCCCAAAACACAACGCGGACACACCACATTTTCACAGTGAAAACTGACCTTTTTTTTGCAAAGTGCCTAGCTGTAGATTTTGAACCCTAGCTCTGCCGGCACCTAGGGAACCCTAGCAAACCTATACATTTTTGAAAACTAGACACCCAGGGGAATCCAGGATGGGGTGACTTGTCTGACTCTCACCAGCTTTTGTTACCCAGAATCCCTTGCAAACCTCAAACTTTGTCAAACAAACCACATTTTCCTCACATTTCTGTGGTGGAAAGTTCTGGAATCTACGTGGATCCACAAAGTTCCACCCACCCCGCATTCCCCAAAGTCTTCCGAGAAAAATGGCACCTCACTTGTGTGGGTAGGCCTAGTGCCCGCGACAGGAAACGGCCCAAAACGCAACGTGGACACACCACATTTTCACAGTGAAAACTGACCCTTTTTTTGCAAAGTGCCTAGCTATAGATTTTGAACCCTAGCTCTGCCGGCAGCTAGGGAAACCTAGCAAACCTATACATTTTGAAAACTAGACACCCAGGGGAATCCAGGATGGGGTAACTTGTCTGGCTCTCACCAGGTTCTGTTATCCAGAATCCCTTGCAAACCTCAAACTTTGTAAAAAAAACACACTTTCCTCACATTTCTGTGGTGGAATGTTCTCTAATCTGCGTGGATCCACAAAATTCCACCCACCCCGCATTCTCCAAAGTCCTCCGAGTAAAATGGTACCTCACTTGTGTGGGTAGGCCTAGTGCCCGCGACAAGAAACGGCCCAAAATGCAACATGGACACACCACATTTTCACAGTGAAAACTGGCCCTTTTTTTGCAAAGTGCCTAGCAGTAGATTTTTAACCTTAGCTCTACCGAACCCGAGGGAAACCTAGCAAACCTATACATTTTTTAAAACTAGACATCAAGGGGAATCCAGGATGGGGAGACTTGTCTGGCTCTCACCAGGTTCTGTTACCCAGACTCCCTTGCAAACCTCAAACTTTATTAAAAAAAACACATTTTCCTCATATTTCTGTGGTGGAAAGTTCTGGAATCTGCGTGGATCCACAAAATTCCACACACCCTGCATTCCCCAAAGTCTTCCGAGAAAAATGGTACCTCACTTGTGTGGGTAGGCCTAGTGCCCGCGACAGGAAACGGCCCAAAACGCAACGTGGCCACACCACATTTTCACAGCAAAAATTGACCCTTTTTATGCAAAGTGCCTAGCTGTAGATTTTGAACCCTAGCTCTGCCGGCACCTAGGAAAACCTAGCAAACCTATACATTTTTTAAAACTAGACACCCAGGGGAATACAGGATGGGGTGACTCGACTGGCTCTCACCAGGTTCCCTTGCAAACCTCAAACTTTGTAAAAAAAAAATACATTTTCCTCACATTTCTGTGATGGAAAGTTCTGGAATCTGCATGGATCCGCAAATTTCCTACCACCCAGCGTTCCCCCAGGTCTCCCGATAAAAATGGTACCTCAGTCGCGTGGGTGGGTCAAGTACCCGCGACAGGCAAGGTCCCAAAACGTATTGAGGAGACATCAAAATTACCTAACACAAAACAACCTGGTTTTGCAAGGGGGGTTACCTGGGTTTTTGGCCCTGGGCTCGGCGGCCATCTTGGAAAACCTACCAAACCCACATATTTCTGAAAACTAGACACCCGGGGGAGTCCAGCGAGGTATGGCTTGCATGGGCCTCCCAACGTTTCCTACCCAGAATCCCCTGCAAACCTCAAATGTAGCTGAAAAAATCACTTTTTTCTCAAATTCCTGTGTGGGAAAATTGTGGAATCACCGGGCTGACACAAATTTCCTACCACCCAGCATTCCCCCAGGTCTCCTGATAAAAATGTCACCTAACTCGCATGGGTGGGTCAAGTACCCACGACAGGCAAGGGCCCAAAACGTATTGAGGAGACATCAAAATTACCTATCACAAAACAACCTGGTTTTGCAAGGGGGGTCACTTGGTTTTTTGGCCCTGGGCTCAGCAGCCATCTTGGGAAACTACCAAACCCACACATTTCTGAAAACTAGACACCTCGGGAGTCCAGTGAGGTATGGCTTGCGTGGATCCCCCAACCTTTTCCTACCCAGAATTCCATGAAAACCTCAAATTTAGCTGGAAAAAAACACATTTTCCACATATTTGTGTGTGGAAACACCATGCCTGCACAAATGTCATAACCCACATCATTCCCCTCAGTCTCCCAAGTAAAATGATACATCACTTGTGTGAGTGTCCAATGCAGAATTGTCTAAAAACGTATTTTTTTTAAAAAGTAGCGCTTAGAATTCTCGGTGCTATACCCTTAATCCCTATGTTTTTGGCTCTTCCTAGTCACAGACCCTTGCCCCACCCACACAAGTGAGGTATCATTGTACTCGGGAGACTGAGGGGAACGCTGTGGGGTAGGACATTTGTGCTGGCATGGTGATTCTATGCAAAAATATGTGGAAAATGTTTTTTTCAGCTAAATTTGAGGTTTGCAGGAGATTCTGGGTAGGGAAATGTTGGGGGATCCACGCAAGCCATACCTCGCTGTACTCCCCCGGGTGTCTAGTTTTCAGAAATGTGTGGGATTGGTAGTTTCCCAAGATGGCCACCGAGTCCGGGGCCAAAAACCCAGGTGACGCCCCTTGCAAAACCAGGTTGTTTTGTGATAGGTAATTTTGATGTCTCCCCAATACGTTTTGGGCCCTTGCCTGTCGCGGGTACTGTACCCACCCACGCAAGCGAGGTACCATTTTTATCGGAAGACCTGGGGGAACGCAGAGGGGTAGGAAATGTGTGGATCCATGCAGATTCCAGAACTTTCCCACACAGAAATTTGAGATTTTTTTTTTTTCAGCTAAATTTGAGGTTTGCAGGGATTCTGGGTAGAAAACGTTGGGGGGTCCACGCAAGCCATACCTCGCTGGACTCCCCAGGGTGTCTAGCTTTCAGAAATGTGTGGGTTTAGTAGGTTTCCTAGATGGCTGCCGACCCCGGACCAAAAACGCAGATGTCCCTTATGTGTCCGAAAACGACCTGGTTTTGCAAGGGGGGGTCACATGAGTTTTTGATCCCGGGCTTGGCGGCCATCTAGGGAAACCTACCAAACCCACATATTTCTGAAAACTAGAGACCCGGGTAAGTCCAAGGCGGCATGGCTTGCGTGGATCCCCCAACGTTTCCCTACCCAGAATCCCCTGCAAACCTCAAATTTTGCTGAAAAAATCTAATTTTTCTCAAATTTCTGTGTGGCAAAGTTGTGGGATTACCGGGCTGACACACATTTCCTACCACCCAGCGTTCCCCCAGGTCTCCCGATAAAAATGGTACCTCAATCGTGTGGGTGGGTCAAGTACCCGTGACAGGCAAGGACCCAAAATGTTTTGTGGAGACTTGAAAATTACCTATCATAAAACGACCTGGTTTTGCAGAGGTGGGCACCGGGGTTTTTGGCCCCGGGCTCACGTCTCTCTAGGGAAACCTACCAAACCCACACATTTCTGAAAACTAGACACCCTGGGGAGTCCAGTGAGGTATGGCTTGCGTGGATCCTCCAACGTCCCTACCCAGAATCCCCTGCAAACCTCAAATTTAGCTGAAAAAAATCACTTTTTCCATACATTTTTGTGTGAGATCACCATGCCGGCACAAATGTCCTACCACCCAGCGTTCCCCTTGTTCTCCCGAGTAAAATGATACCTCACTTGTGTGGGTGGGCCAAAGGTCTGTGACAGGGAAGAGCCAAAAACATAGGGATTAAAGGTATAGCACCGCAAATTCTAAGCGCTGCATTTGTTTAAAAATACGTTTTTAGCGGATTCTGCATTGGACAGCCACACAAGTGAGGTATCATTTTACTCGGTAGACCAAGGGGAATACTAGGTAGTAGGAAATTTGTGCCGGCACAGTGATCCCATAACGTTCCCACACAGAAAAGTGAGGAAAATGTGATTTCTTTCAGCTAAATTTGAGGTTTGCAGGGGATTCTGGGTAGGAAAACCTTGGGGGGTCCACACAAGCCATACCGCACTGGACTCCCCAGGGTGTCTAGTTTTCAGAAATGTGTGGGTTTGGTAGGTTTCCCAAGATGGCCGCCGAGCCCGGGGCCAAAAACACAGGTGACCCCCTTTGCAAAACCAGGTTGTTTTGTGATAGGTAATTTTGATGTATCCTCAATACGTTTTGGGCCCTTGCCTGTCATGGGTACTTGACCCATCCACGCGAGTGAGGTACCATTTTTATTGGGAGACCTGGGCCAACGCTGGGTGGTAGGAAATTTGTGGATCCATGCAGAGTCCAGAACTTTGAGAAAAATTTGATTTTGTTCAGCTAAATTTGAGGTTTGCAAGGGATTCTGGGTAGGAAAACGTTGGGGGGTCAACGCAAGCCATACCTTGCTGGACTCCTTCGGGAGTCTAGTTTTCAGAAATGTGTGGATTTGGTAGGTTTCCCTAGATGGCTGCCGACCCCGGGACCAAAAACGCAGATGTCCCCTATGTGTCCGAAAACGACCTGGTTTTACAAGGGGGGGTCACATGAGTTTTTGATCCCGGGCTTGGCGGCCATCTAGGGAAACCTACCAAACCCACACATTTCTGAAAACTAGAGACCCGGGGAAGTCCAGGGAGGTATGGCTTGCGTGGATCCCCCAACATTTCCCTACCCAGAATCCCCTGTAAACCTCCAATTTTGCTGAAAAAATCTAATTTTTCTCAAATTTCTGTGTGGGAAAGTTGTGGGATTACCGGACTGACACAAATTTCCTACCACCCAGCGTTCCCCTGGTCTCCTGATAAAAATGGTACCTCACTCGTGTGGGTGGGTCAAGTACACTTGACAGGCAAGGGCCCAAAACGTTTTGTGGAGACTTGAAAATTACCTATCGTAAAACGACCTGGTTTTGCAGGGGGGGGCACCAGGGTTTTTGGCCCCGGGCTCGTGCCCTCTAGGGAAACCTACCAAACCCACACATTTCTGAAAACTAGACACCCTGGGGAGTCCAGTGAGGTATGGCTTGCGTGGATCCTCCAACGTCCCTACCCAGAATCCCCTGCAAACCTCAAATTTAGCTGAAAAAAATCACTTTATCCATACATTCTTTTGTGAGATCATCGTGCCGGCACAAATGTCCTACCACCCAGCGTTCCCCTTGTTCTCCCGAGTAAAATGATACCTCACTTGTGTGGGTGGGCCAAAGGTCTGTGACTCGGAAGAGCCAAAAACATAGGGATTAAAGGTATAGCACCGCAAATTCTAAGCGCTACATTTTTTTTTAAAATACGTTTTTTTCGGATTCTGCATTGGACAGCCACACAAGTGAGGTATCATTTTACTCTGTAGACCAAGGGGAACGCTATGTGGTAGGAAATTTGTGCCGGCACAGTGATCCCACACAAAAATGTGCGGAAAAAGTGATTTTTTTTCAGCTAAATTTTAGGTTTGCAGGGGATTCTGGGTAGGAAAACGTTGGGGGATCCACGCAAGCCATACCTCACTAGACTCCCCAGGGTTTTTAGTTTTCATAAATGTGTGGGTTTGGTAGGTTTCCCAAGATGGCTGCGAGCCCCGGGCCAAAAAACCAGATCCCCCCTCCTGCAAAACCAGGTAGTTTTATGATAGGTAATTTTGAAGACTCCATTGTACGATTTGGGCCATTTCCTGTTGAAGCCACTATGCCTACCCACACAAGTGAGGTACCATTTTTATCAGGAGACCTGGGGGAACGCTAGGTGGTAGGAAATTTGTGTCAGCCCTGTGATCCCACAACTTTCCCGCACAGAAAAGTGAGGAAAATGTGATTTCTTTCAGCTAAATTTGAGGTTTGCAGGGGATTCTGGGTAGGGAATCTTTGGGGGATCCACGCAAGCCATACCTCACTGGACTCCCCAGGGTGTCTAGATTTCAGAAATGTGTGGGTTTGGTAGGTTTCCTTAGATGGCTGCTGAGTCCGGGGCCAAAAACCCAGGTGCCCCTCTTGCAAAACCAGGTCGTTTTGTGATAGGTAATTTTGAAGTCTCCACAATATGTTTATGGCCCTTGCCTGTCGCAGGCACTAGGCCTACCCACACAATTGAGGTACCATTTTTCTCGGAAGACTTTGGGGAATGCGGGGGTGTGGAATTTTGTGGATTCACACAGATTCCAGAACTTTCCATCACAGAAATATGAGGAAAATGTTTTTTTTTCTTTTTACAAAGTTAGAGGTTTGCAAGGGATTCTGGGTAACAGAACCTGGTGAGAGGCAGTCAAGTCACCCCATCCTGGATTCCCCTGGGTGTCTAGTTTTCAAAAATGTATAGGTTTGCTAGGTTTCCCTAGGTGCCGGCAGAACTAGGGTTCAAAATCTGCAGCTAGGCACTTTGCACAAAAAGGGTCAGTTTTCACTGTAAAAATGTGGTGTCCACGTTGCGTTTTGGGCCATTTCCTGTTGCGGGCACTAGGCCTACCCACACAAGTGAGGTACCATTTTTGTCGGAAGACTTTGGGAAATGCGGGGTGGTTGGAATTTTGTGGATCCACGCAGATTCCAGAACTTTCCATCACAGAAATGTGAGGAAAATGGTTTTTTTTTTTACAAACTTTGAGGTTTGCAGGGGGTCTGGGTAACTGAACCTGGTGCGAGCCAGACAAGTCACCCTATCCTGGATTCCCCTGGGTGTCTAGTTTTCAAAAATGTATAGGTTTGCTAGGTTTCCCTAGGTGCCGGCAGAGCTAGGGTTTAAAATCTACAGCTAGTTCTGTATTGAAAGGGGCACAAGACAGGGCTGCCCCCTTTCGCCGCTCCTCTTTGCCCTGGTAATGGAGCCCTTGGCATGCCTCGTGCGATCTGACAATCGTATTCAAGGTTGGAGATGGCCAAACTCTGTGGAAGACAAAATCGCGCTATATGCAGATGATGTCTTGCTCTTCTTGGCCGAACCGGCCCAATCTGGCCCTCGCTGCCTTCGGGCTCTGCACCTCTTCGGGCTGGTCTCCGGTCTGAAGCTAAACTCCAGTAAATCTGTCTTGGTCCCATCCACCTGTCCAGAGACTGTTTCGACTGGCAGTCCACAATACCCATCAGAAGGCAATCATTCAAATATTTGGGAATTTGGGTGGCCCTACTACCTGATCTCGCCTGGCCACGCAATGTCACCCCACTGATGCAGAAAGTCCGGGCAGACCTCCACAAATGGCAATCGCTTCTGCTTAATCCTCTGGGCAGAGTAGCCCTCTTTAAAATGATGATACTCCCCAAGTTCCTCTACATGATCCAAAACACCCCATTTCAATTCCCACCGTCCTGGTTTAAGGAGCTTGACAGTCTGACCACTAAATTTCTATGGGGTGGGCAGAGACCCCGCCTGGTCCTATCCCAGTGCCGGATTCCACCCTTCGATGGTGGTATGGGCATGACCAATCTATATTTATACTATCTCGCGACCCGCCTACTCACACTCCATGACTGGTTCAATGGTGGCTGGTCGGATCCGGCATTTAGACTGGAATTGGGTGACCTGGATCTACCCAGGATCCAGGCGATGATGTACGGAGGAACTATCCCCAAGACAATGCCCACGGTGACGCAAGCGGTTCTCCTAGCCTGGCGCGCCTCCCTGCGACACACCCAATGGACGAACAAACTGACACAATATAAACCGCTCTGGTCGGGGACTTGGCTTCGAGAGGTCAGTGGCCTGAAGGGATTCCGGCCGTGGGACCTCATTGGTATCTCACAGCTTGGGGATGTCTGGACAAGTGACCGCATGCGCACCTTTCAAGACTTACAAACCTGTTACTCCCTACACCCCTCGCAATTCTATAGATACCTGCAGCTACGCCACACCCTTTACATACACATACCACAGGGCACATCCCTACCAGAATACAGTCCTCTGGAGGCACAAATTATGACAACTACCTGGGACGAGGGGGGTGTCTCTTGTATCTATCGCTCTCTCACCAACAACACACCTAACACTTTAGCCCGATTGAGAAGCTTATGGGAGCAATGGGTGGGAACCCTTGAAGAGGAAGACTGGCGAGACGCCTTAATGGCACCCAAGACAGTCACCACCTCCGCCCGGCTCCGTCTGGTCCAACTATATTATTTACATGCTGCCTACCTAACACCCAAGCGCGTCTTTACTGCTGGTATGAGGGCGGATGCCTCTTGCGCGAGCTGCGTTCACGACCAGGCCGACTTCTTCCACATGGTATGGGCCTGCCCTGTCATTGCATGCTATTGGGACTCCATAGAGAAAGAACTCACGGAGGTCCTGGGCTGGGAAGTGCCACATAACCCCTTAAGTATACTCCTAGGCATCACGGATGGACTCGATGGTTCCCGAGCCGAGAAACGATTTCTCACAACTGCCACAATGGTGGCCAAACGTGACATTGCGGCTAGCTGGATAAATCCGTTACCCCCGAGCGAAACAAAATGGCGCAGAGGGGTGGACTGGTGCGCTGCACAAGACAAACCGCTGTTCAAAGCCAGAGGGTGTCTAGCTAAATACCGGAAGGTTTGGGGCAAATGGCTGGGGCAGATAGACTAAACATGTCTTCCTTTGACTTGCGTTTGCTGTGCGGAGTGATGTGGGTCCGTGTGTTGCTCATCTGTCTCCTCTACCTATGTAAAATGGAAGTGCCACACGAAAGCTGTGATATACTGTATTCGATGATATGCTGGTCTTTGTTAAAAAAAACAATAATATTGTTTATCAAAAAAAAATCTACAGCTAGGCACTTTGCAAAAAAAGGGTCAGTTTTCACTGTAAAAATGTGGTGTGTCCACTTTGCGTTTTGGGCCGTTTCCTGTCGCGGGCACTAGGCCTACCCACACAAGTGAGGTACCATTTTTATCGGAAGACTTTAGGAAATGCGCGTTGGGTAGAATTTTGTGGATCCACGCAAATCCCAGAACTTTCCATCACAGAAATGTGAGGAAAATGTGTTTTTTTTAAACTAAGTTTGAGGTTTGCAAGGGATTCTGGGTAACAGAACCTGGTGGGAGGCACATAAGTCACCCCATCCTGGATTTCCCTGGGTGTCTAGTTTTCAAAAATGTATAGGTTTGCTAGGTTTCCCTAGGTGCCGGCAGAGCTAGGGTTCAAAATCTACAGCTAAGCACTTTGCAAAAAAAGGGTCCGTTTTCACTGTAAAAATGTGGTGTCCACGTTGCGTTTTGGGCCGTTTCCTGTTGCGGGCACTAGGCCTACCCACACAAGTGAGGTACCATTTTTGTCGGAAGACTTTGGGGAATGCGGGGTGAGTGGAATTTTGTGGATCCACGCAGATTCCAGAACTTCCCACCACAGAAATGTGAGGAAAATGTGTTTTATTTTACAAAGTTTGAGGTTTGCAAGGGATTCTGGGTAACAGAACCTGGTGAGAGCCAGACAAGTCACCCCATCCTGGATTCCCCTTGGTATCTAGTTTTCAAAAATGTACAGGTTTGCTAGGCTTCACTATGTGCCGGCTGCGCTAGGGCCCAGAATTCACAGGTAGGCACATTGCTAAAAACAAGTCCGTGCCTAGTGGGCTTTCTGCCGCCCTGGCGGAGGGAATCGGGAGGGGGTTTGCCCCGATATGCCCCCAAGGGGGGCAGAAAGACTGTGGCTATTTGTTTGGGGGGTGGGGGCATTGGTATACCCATTCTGGGCAGCCCTCACCCCCACGCATAAGAAAAGCCAGCGTAATCGCTGGCGCCTAGTGGGCTCTCTGACGCCCCCTGGGGGGGCAGATCAGGGGCTACTGCCCCATCTGTCTCCTGGGGGGGCAGAAAGATTGTGGCATTTTTTGGGGGGGGGGGTGGGGGCAATGGCATGGCCATTCTGGGCAGCCCACACCACTGAATTAAAAATATTCCCTGATGCCTATTGGGCTTTTTGCCCTCCCCGGGAGGCAGATGAGGGGCTTTTGCCCCTATCTGCCTCCCTGGGGGGGGAGGGCAGAAAGACTGTGGCAATTTTTTAGGGGTGGGGCATTGGCATGCCCATTCTGGGCAGCCCTCACCCCTATGTATATAAAAAAAGAAATCTCTGGTGCCTTGTGGGCTTTCTGCCCCCCCGATGGGAAGAGCAGGGGCTACTGCCCCCATCTGCCTCCTGGGGGGGGCAGAAAGACTGTGGCATTTTTTGGGGGTGGGGGCATTGGCATGCCCATTCTGGGCAGCCCCCACTACTACCTTTGGAAAAGAAAATCCCTGGTGCCTAGTGGGCTTTCTGCCCCACCTCCCCCGGGGGGGCAGATAAGGGGCTATTGCCCCATCTGCCTCCCAGGGGGGGGCAGAAAGACTACCATTTTTTTTGGGTGGGGGCATTGGCACCCCACCCCTTCGTATAAAAAAAAACCAAAAAACCCTGGTGCCTAGTGGGATTTCTGCCCCCCCGGGGAAGCATATTGGGGGCTAATGCCCCCATCTGCCCCCCAGGGGGGAGAAAGACTGTTTGTACCCACATTATATGGGGGGAACAAAGGCCCTTGCCCATGGGGCCGCTCCCCCTCCCTGGTGGCTAGTGGGTGGATCCCTGCTTGGGGATCGCCCTCCTGGGGCGATCCCCAAGCAGGGATCCTCTAGGGAAGGGTACCATTGGAAAGGGGAGATTCTTCCCTTTCCAATGATACCTCTCCCAAGTGTTTCGGTGCTTGGGGGGATGAAATAGCCCCACAAGCACAGAAACAATGAAACTGAAACTAAGTTTCAGTTTCATTTTCCTTGCAATGAAGTCAGCGCGCCATGCGCGCGATCGGCATTGCAATGAAAATGCAAATAGACCTCGGGAGGTTGGGGAAGCTCTTCCCCAACCTCCCGAGGCCAATAAAAAAAAAGGAAATCCCTCTTCTGTCAGCAGCAGAGGGATTTAGTGCCCCTGTTCTCATGACGGAATGGTTCCGTCAAGAGCACAGGAGCACTGGTGTTCATGACGGAACCATTCCGTTATGACCACCGAAAAGGTAAGGTAGGATTTGCTACCTAACATAATTCAGGATTTGCATTCAATAGTATTGCAAAATAACACAAAGTTGTGCTATGTACTGCTTTGCATTCCTTTGCATCCAGGGGGAGTTCCATGGGTGGTGCCTGGGTGTTTCCAAGCAAGCTTCGATTGCTTTTAATGCAAATCCCGATCTTCATACATTGGTAGACAGAAATTTGCAACAAAATCTTACGTGTCCTTGAGGCAGGCATAACAAGGAGAAATGTTTAACATTCTTCTGGATTTTCCAACTTTGCATATGTGCTGCATTGTACAGCACACATACAAAGTGGGAAAAGCCTTAAAACAAGATGTTAGTACTAGAAGTGACCACTAGGTTTCAGAGAACACACACCCTCTTGCATTATGGCAGCAACGGTGTGTACATTGGTACATGGCTGCCAATAGTGTGTTAGCACATGGGGAGGGAAAAAAATGCACCATATCATAGTAGATATCATGCATTTTTTCTGTCTCCCTTTGACGCAAGGCAGTGCAGCAACTTGGGTGCAGCATCGCCTTATTTCAAAGAATAGTAAATCTGGGCTTCAATCTCACTCACTACCCAGCTCTCGCTCACTTTCACTCACGCACACATGCTCACACATAGGCACACTGTCTCTCACTTAAACATGCTCCCACCTGCAAGCACACACACAGCATAAATTTAAAACCATTTTTTACTTACCTCTTTTTCCATCAAAGGTCCCGTTCCAGCTAAGTATGCTCTATTTTTTATCGCACTAATAGTGAAAAATAGGATATGAATCACTATTAGTATAAGGGAAAAGGGGCTAAAAATTAGGAAGGTGAAGGTGCCCCTGCGTTGTTGGCACTGATTTTGCCACCTCTGAAGACAGTCACAAAGACAATGCCAGGAGTCGCAGGGGGCAAGCCAGGAGTTGCAGCTGCGACACATGGCGACCCC